>CM021105.1:117885070-118382013 GCA_007115665.2 Sequoiadendron giganteum | reverse complement strand
AGAACTCTCTCTCTCTCTCTCTCTCTCTCTCTCTCTCAGGTCTCTCCCTCCCACCCCCTCTCCCTCTCTTAGGTCTCTCCCTCCCTCCCATTATCCCTCCCACCCTACATAGATAAGTCCCTCTCACTCCAACCTCTCTCTCTCTCTCTCAGGTCTCTCCCTCCCACCCTACCTATACAAATCTCTCTTAAAATTCTCCCTCCCTCTAGATACATAAAGGCATACATGCATACTTACATACATACAAGCACACATACATACACACATACAATATTACATACATACATACACACATACAATATTACATACATACATACATGAATACATACATGCATGCATGCATACATACATACAAGCATGCATACATACATATATACATGTCATACAAGCATACATACATACATACATACATACATTTAATATAATAACATTTAACACAAAGAAAGACATATGAGTGCATTATAACACTCTCGTGTTATGTATTTCTTAGGCAACTCAAGCACAAACATAAACAATATGTCAAAAAAATGAAATAATGTGAGCACATTATAATGTACTCGCGTTATTGCTTGCTTTCAGAATCCCCAAGCCTTTGGCTTGGATTTGCTTTGGATTTCCAACCCAAAGGCTTGGCATTCCTTCCCAACATCTAAAGACGTGTTTATCCATATTTTAATAAATTTCACACAATTTTGTTTGTGTAAAAATTCAGGTTTGCACATGTTTCAAGGTCGAGTCAATCACACATGTGGGTAATCTCAAGTTCTCTCTTAGATATTTAATGATGTAATTTTTTTCATATTTTGAAAATGTTAAGAGATTCAACTTTAATGTCTTTTGTTTGTGTGTCTGTTTTTGTTAGAAAACCAATGTTCAGTATTTTTTACTTTACTTTTTAACTATTCATTGAAATTTGAAATAAATTACATTTTTATAAACTAGAATCCATTCTGGACATTTTAAAAAATATATATTTTTGATTAGTTTTCAAAAGTTAAAGGGCTAGCACAACCAAAAATTTGGTTTTTAGTTGTGTCCACTTCGAAAATTAGTAAAAATCATATATCCATTAAAAAACTATCATAAAAATCGGGCATAAACTACATGTTGTTAGCTAAATTCTCACTGAAGTGATTTTAAAAATACCAAAAAAAAAAAATTAACCTTTTGAGGGAGCCACAATAGATGCTATGTTATGTTTTCAACACCTATTTTTTTGGCTCCCTTTTTTGAACCCTTTCATCTCTATCATTTTAAAAGAAAATTAGTAGTTTAGAAAGTAGACTCAAATCAGTTCTTACATTGTTTTTGTTGCATCTTAAAATTTTGGGTGTAACTATCCTCAATTTCTCATCGAAGGTCAAAATTTCTTGATTTCAGAAAAAAAGTGACCACTTAAGACCCCTTTTGAAACCCCATCTTTTCGCACTTACCTTGGGCCTTGTACCATTCCAACTTATCATCTTCTTTCAATTTTTTTAATACACATTTGCATCCAATGGCTTTCCCCCCCTTAGGTAGGCCAACTAGATCGCATGTGTCACATTTATCCAAGCCCTTTATTTCATCTTTCATTGCCTCTAACTGATAATCATGCCCATCTGAAGATAAGGCCTTGTTCATAGATCTAGGTTCATTGTCAGTACAAGATAAAGTAAAAACACAATGAAAACCAGATGGACTATATCCATACCTATCAATAGGTTTACATTGTCTAGTGGATTTTCTTAGAGGTGTAACAAGATGCTTTGGTTGTTCCTCTACATAATTATCTTATAATCCTTCTTCACCTTCATGTTCATCATGTTTTTCAACATGTTCATCTTCTTGTGGTTGTTCTACATGTGTATTTTTCTGTTGTTCAACCTTAGTATCAAAATGCACCATTTTGTTAGGATTTACATGAGGTTGTTCATCATTTTTAAATTCCTTAAGCTCCCTAAAAATTACATCCTTAGAATATGTTATTTTCATTGCTACATGATCCCAAAGCTTATAACCCTTAATGTTCTCTCCATAACCCACAAAAACACATTTGTTAGCTCTAAAATCAAGCTTAGAATGTTTTTCTTTAGGAACATGAACATATGCCTCACTGCCAAAAACTCTAAAATGAGAAACTGATGGTCATTTTCCTGTCCATACCTCATAGGGAGTTTTATCAACAAGCACAAAATTAGGTGGCATGTTAACCAAATAAAAAGCAATGTGAACTGCTTCAACCCAAAAGCGGTGTTTAAGCTTTGCACTACTCAACATACTTCTAGCTTTATCCATTAAAGTCTTATTCATCCTCTCTGCCACTCCATTTTGTTGTGGGGTATATATGGAGTTATTTTTTGCCTAACAATTCCTGCATGCTTAAAATAATAATAAAATACCCTAGAGAAAAATTCACCACCATTATCTATTCTTAACACCTTTACTTTTATATCTATCTATTTCTTAACAAGTGTTTTAAATTATTTAAATATAGAAAAAATAGTAGATTTCTCCTTCAAAAAGTAAACCTATGAATATCTTGAATAATAATCAATAAAGGAAACATGGTAGCAAGACTTTCCAATAGATGGTACATCCATAGGACCAAATACATCACTATGAATTACCTCCAAAACTTGTTCAACCCTAATACTTCTATATTGTTTAAATGATACTCTATATTGCTTTCCACATAGACAATGTTCACAAAAAGAAAAATCAATAGAGTAACTTGATAAACCATCAACCATCTTTTTATTTATGAGGTTGTATAGGAGTGAATTTGCACCCCTTACACAAATTCCGCTTTCACACATCCTCACCTTAGAAAATTAAATCCAAAGGTGAAATACCACATCACCCAACTGCCTTCATTCCACTTGGCATCTTTCTATTGTGTCGGTGAGAGAATATTTGTTGGGGACGCGCACGCGAATCACAAACTCTCATGTGGTGTGTTGTCATCCCTAATAGATTCCTATGTCTGAAGTTGGTAGAGGTGTTACACTCCCGATTGGGGATGAATTGTAGCATCCCTCTTCAACCATCTGACCCGAAAATTCCTTATTCTTCCTCTTCTTCCTAAAACATCAGCCATTCTCACTCCACTTGACACTCTCTCTCAGGCTTTCTAGCAATTTTCATACTCTCTAGCAATTCCATCTCAAGCAACACTTCAACACTCCATCAATTCCACATAGAAACTGTAAAGCAAGCCATAGTAGTGTGGGCTTGGAGTCTTGTGAGACCTCCCTTCATCACAGTTAAGGTTGTGGTAACCTTTCCAAGTCCGCTTTCTCCTCCTTTGGCAAGTGAGATTTTGGGTGGAGGTGGTAACATTCCACTCCTCTCCTTTGTGATTTGGTTGAGTAGCATTATACTGTTTTGTAGTGTTTATTGTAACTTCTACTTTATTTACTTATTTATTGCATATTTCTACTTCATTGCTATCTGGCTGTCTATGGAGGTGGAAACACCAAAACAGGGGTTTGACTGAGGAAGACCCCTATATAGCCCCAACATTTCCCCCTTTTCTTGTGTGTAGGTGGATGTGCGTTTGGAGCTAGCTGGCGAACTGGTGCATTTTTGAGATTATTTTTTTCACCCTAGGTTTTATTTATTTGCTCTATCATCTTCGTTTATACTTTTCATATCTTATCATTTTGTTTTGTTCATTTAAGATAACCAGCTAGGCTGTTAGTTTTTTTTTAGGTAGTTTATATTGTACTTCCTATTTTCTGATCATACATACGCCAATATGCTAGAGAGATGCCAGTGCATCGTGCTGTCGTCCCAGAACTACATTGTCATCCTCGAACAAAGAATTGTCTGAGGTGAAATATTGACTCTGAAAACTAGCTTGCCTAGCCTAAACTTGGATTTCAGGTCTAAAGGGTGATAGAAGTACTATATAGTCCTCATCATTCTCAACCTCTATTCTGAAACACCCCTTTAGAGTGAGGTAAGTTAGGGTATCCCTCTGCTCTCGACTCTCCATGACCTGGAGCCTTGACATGGTTGGTCTCCCTCTCTTATATTTTTGGTGAACCCAATGTGAACCATTTTGGTTCCATTTAGCAATAGTGAAAGCTCCTTTCATCATATTCTAGGAGCATTGTATGTGTGAGTGTTGTGGGTATTTTTGCCTTGCAACCCAACCTACGACCCCTAGTAAGCATAGTTGGAAGGTCTCGTAAGTATTGCCCAACGAGAACTCAATTGGGTCGTTGTCCTATTTTACAACCTTCGTGGGGCTTTGTGAGAATATCGTTTAGTGTGTGTGATGTCCTCTTTCCTTCATTTACCTATCCCTGCTAAGAAACCTATGAGTAATGGTCCAAGTATAATCTTCATCTCATAGAACCTATCAATGGGATTTAATAGAGAACCATCTCCTCTTTATATCCCTGTGCAAATTAATGGGAACATTGTAGCAAATTTTCTTGTTGATCTAATATCTCAAGTAAATATCATAACCAAGGAGATTATGTTAATTAAATTTTTGCACAAAGATGGGTACAATGCACCTGTGAGCACCATCCATAAACATAACGATCTTTCTATATCTCCCCTTGGTAGTATCTTTTTATTAGTCCTTGTCAAACCTAAGTTCGTAAACCTACTATTTGACATAATCCCAAGGTTTGAACTCTTCAGAGTGAAGCTAGGTATCCCCTAGCTAGTAGCTATGAATGCAACTCCCTCGGTTGTGCACAAGTGTCTGAAGTTTATTCATGGGGGGTCAGTGCATGCGATTCATGACACTAGTTATAAACCATTGGTCACACGTGATAGCTATTCCTTAGATCACTTTTGGTCTGCACCTGTTTGTCCTCTCCTGCCTAGGAAGGACCTCTTGTACCAAAAATATCAAAAGTACAAGAAAGGGTTCTTAGTACCTAGAGTAAGGTACCCTCGGTGCTGCCACAATAGTGGTTTACACTTTCTCAGAGATACTGATTTTTGCTGAAATCACATATTTTTAGAAAATATAATGATTTAAGCCTTGAAACGTTCCATTTAAAGGATTCCAATTGAAGAGGGTTTGATCAAACCACCTTATGCAAGCCCCCTTGGATAGAACCCCACTAGTTTTTAAACTATACCTATAATGGAGTCTCCTTTACACCTATCAAAATGCTGATAAAAAACCACTTTTGATTTACCTTTTGGGGAATCAAATGAATTCATTTAAAATTTATTTTTGTATGTATGTAGTCCTTATTATAATCTTCCAAAAAAGTATAATTTTAATTAAATTAAATTTTATTATTATATTTATTTTTTATTTCTTGTGAATGTAGGTTTTTCACCGAAAAATCAAACTCTCTATTCTGCACATATGGAAAAATAGAAGATCATAAATATATATATATATATATATATATATATATATATATATATATATATAAGTATTGATTTCCTTAATCCATTGAAAAAATAAAATTGAATTTTGATACATATAGAAAAATTTATGGTGTATACAGTCCGCCTATGTTTGAATTGTAATTGGTTTGACTTTGAAACTTGATTAAGAAAAAAATATTTAATAAAACATTATGAAACCAAATGAACTAGTTAGATATCATAGTTACAAATCTAAATTCTAAAAAAATAGAATTTTATCCTTCTTAAAAAAAAATTTATGTTGTATACGTTGAGCATCACTCCTTAAAAATGTTGTTTACTGATAAAAACTAGTTTTCGAAGGAGACGGAAAAAAAATGCAATTTGATTCCAAAAAAATTGAAAAAAATATATTTAGAATCTATAGACAAAACTTCACAAATCACTAGTTTGCATCATCTTCAAATTCCTCATGGTTTAGTCATTATAGGAACCCGAAAGTGAAGATTTAGTTTAAAAAAATCAGTTTAGTGTCCAGTTTGCCCAAAAATTGTAAACCAGTATTGTGGGATCACCCCCCTCCATCACCCTATGATGTTTCGTATAGGGCATGCCTAAAAGATAACAATGGTGCCACCAAGGCCCATAGAAGAGAAGAATAAAATCCCTCCCAAAGTCCCTCTTCTTCCTCTTGCGCTATCTAGCCAGACACTTCCTCATACCTTGTTGTGGTGCCATCAAATTCTATTATGCAGTTGTGAGAGAACCCTATTGTGCCCACTTGGCAAAAGCCTAACCATCCCACATTTGAGATTATTGTTTTGCTACAGAGCCTAGGCCCATTCGATATGGCAAAAGAAAATGTCCCCATGGGGAATCCTCTATGTCTCGGCCTCCGCGGCCTCCCACCGCTTCTGCTCCCAAAGCAGTAAATAAGAAGAGGCTCATTGCTGAGGCACTACATCTGACTCCCTCTATTGTTTCTCAACCTTCTCCTCCTGATCCCATTTAGGATCGTGTCCCTCCACTGGAAACGACTGTAATGGACACTCCTATGCTGAGCAGGAGCCTTTTGTCCCTTTGCAGCTCCCGACCTCTAGCTCAAAGAGTTGCAGAAACCGCCTTGCGCATGAGTGAAAGGGCTGGCAAAAGGTTTTGGTGGTTGAGAAAGCCACTTTGAAGAGAAAGGATGAGGATTCAACCGTCCCTATATCAGGGCCTCCTTTTTGGCAAGAGACACTACACATGTCATCTGGTGTTGTCATTGATGGCAACCCTAGTCAGTGATTTGATCTGCACTTCAGTAGTTGCTTATACCGGAAGTCAAATTGAAGTTTTGTGATTAACTATCAAGTTAGAACAGCGCATCTGATAGAGTTGTGTTTTTTGATTCATATGTGATTCTCTATTATCATTTTGAGTTGTGGATCTTAGGGAAAGGTTTTTTATGTATGATTTATGTTATCCTTGAATCATAGAGCCTCGTATTGATTCATGTGCAAGTTAGAAGATCTGGTTGATTGATTTTCTGATTAACAGTGCAAGAAGGCTGAGTAAGTGAATATATCATGTTGTGGATCTTCTTGGGGAAATTTTTAAAGTGTTTTGTGCTCGAGCATGTTGTTTTTGGTCCTCACTATGTTGTGGCCAACTTTGGTTGGTGCGTATTGAAAATTATCTATAGATTGAGCTGACGGTTTGCAAATATTTTATGTTTTATTGAAGCTGACATGTGGTTGCTTAAATATTTAGTTGCAGATATATATAAGCGATCATTTATATCATTTGGATGTATGTTCGAAGTGTTTTGATGTGTGTTGTGAAAGTCAAAAGGATTGTAGAACAATTATGCACAGTTTCACTTGTGCATAAAAGGATTTGTTATGCGAATTAAAGCAAATAGTGGAGAAAAGAAGAATCAAACAAAAGGTCAAGAATGCGATTGATGTGTTTAATCAAAACTGTAATTAGGAATTAATATATGCTATTCTTTCAGTTCATATCTTCTAGATGTAATCCAAATGTTTTGTAAGACATTGAGTCTTCATTTTGTATCTGAGCAGTGAGCTCTAGGCAGTGTGCCTAAATGCATTTGCATTCCCATTTGTAAACACGTATATTTGAGTATACTCAAATTGTGGATTGGCCTTCCACCGTGGTTTTTCCCCTAACAGGGTTTCCACATAAAAATCCTTATTTTATGGTGTTGTGGTTGATTGCTTTGTGTTCTTTCATCTTTCTTTTGGTTCAATGTTGTAAGTGGTTTAAAGATCAGATTAATAAAGTTAAATTTTGCAGAACACTGATTCACCCCCCTCTCAATGTTCCTTGATTCAAACAATTGGTATCAGAGCCTAGTTTCTCGGAAGAAGTTTAAAATCTTGGGGAAGGTTCGGGAAAGTGGTTCAATGGATTCAAGTAGTCTTCAACAACAAATTTTGGTGGCACTAGATGATCTTGATCAGTCCAAATCTAAAGTTTGAGAATTGTAGGCAAGCCTAATGAATGCTGAGAAATTCATTCAATCATTGAAAGATAAAATCAATGAGTCAAGAGAAAAGAGAAAGGAACTTTGTGATCAAATCAATCATAAATAAAATAAAAGCATGGAAGATGATCACCTAAGTCAAGCCTTGAAAGAAAAGACAGAAGAATGTGAAAAGCTCGCCAGAGAAAATGTTGTCCTAAAGCATGAGATGGAATCTATTATGATGAGGATGACCAAGGAGATTGAAGATATAAAGAAGAATGAAGATAATCTTGATCAATCCTTGAAAGATAAATTTGAAAAATGCAGTTGAATCAATGATGGATTCATTCAGTTGGTGCTTGAATTGCTGCAATCCAAAAACAATGAAGAAGAGCTTGAAAGACATATTGTTACCCTCATAGATTAACTTGCTACTGCAAATGAATACAAGGAGAAGTTCAAGATTATCTCAGTCAAGCTTGATGAACTAATCAAAAGTCATAGGACTGCAAGTGACAAGCGAGGTCTTGGATATGAGGAAGGAGAAACCTCCAGATCTGGACAAAGGAGATCTAGGCAAGGAAATCAAATGAACAAAGCTGGAAGGTATCTAGTAAGACAACCTAATGCTCAAAGGTTCAATGGTTACTATTTTTTTTGCAATAAATTTGGTCATATGGATACTCAATCTAGACCTAGAATGAATCCAAGTGGTTCATCATTCTCCGATCAATGTTTCAATTGCAATAAGTATGGTCATAATTCAGTTGAATGTAGAAATATGTCAAACAACTTTTTCAATAGAGATATCAAATGTTATATGTGCAATAGATTTGGCCATATTGATAACCAGTGTAGAACAAGAGAAAATCAATGGAACAACTAGTCTGAACAAAGAAATGTGATATGCTACAATTGTAAAAAATCTAGTCACATTGCTAGATTTTGTAGAAGCAGAAAGGGTAGTTTAAATCAAATAAAAAACATGTAGAAGCATGAAAAGGGAAAAGGAAAATTTACTACAGATGAAATCAGGAAGCAAATGAAGAAGACATGGGTGAAGAAGAGTTCTTATGTTGTAGGAAATGAGCCAACACCAGAATCCGGTACTGAAAATTCCTTCAAGAATTAGTTTAAGGCCTCTAGCCTAGGGGGAGTTCTCAAGAAAATATTTTAACCCCCTTGTCGGTAGTTGATACTAGAATGTGGAAAATAGCATTGATTGCATTAGTGATGTGAAGATGTTTTGGGATCTCTTGTGAAAGATATTTGTGCAAAATTGAAGGTCCACAGAAGAATTTTCTTTCACAGTCTGTGAAAACAGGGTATCTGGATGACCTAGTGCAAAAGCATTTATTGTGAATAAAAGGTTAGGTGCACAAATGATAAAAATTCATTTCTATCTCTCATTTGTCACATTTCATTTTGAGAAGAAGAAGTTTGGAGAACTCTAAAGCGAACTTTGGTGAGGATTCAAGTCTGAAGGTGATTCGGCATTCAAACCCTAATCCAATGAAAGGTATTTATTTGTGAACTCGTGAACTTGAAAATTCTAGAAATGGTTGCTCCATTACTTGTCAATATTAAGGATAGGCCCCATCCGAAATTCAAATGGCACCCATTCAAATCCATTGAGACATAACCATTAGGTGCATTTTCTTCCATTTTGTATGGTGTTTTGCATATTAAAGATATTAAGGCATACATTCATGCAAATGTTGAAGATGTAGGAAGCTCCCAGTTGTTGAATTTCTAGACCAATAAAATTGTGGGAGAAGATTTATGTGTAAAACCTGAATTCAAGACTTTGGAGGAGAATAAATTCACACCAATTGTGAAGTTTCCCATGTTCGACAAAACTGAATGGGTTCAGTACATACTAAGTCGAGTGCACACCGAGTTCATGTGGTTAAATCAACCTTTCAAGATCACAAGATAAGTTATAAGCATTGTTAATGGTCTCAATTCAACCGATGGGTTACCAACATTGAAATCTATGAAGAACCAAATAGTCATTGAGGCAACCAGTTGAAATTTTGACAGAAGAGCCTTGAAAATCAATGATATCATCGAAGTGGATGTCAGATTTGCCTCTATGACCTTATTGGTTACAAAATCTATCACTCCATCCGAGATAATTTTGTACCTGGTACTACTATTTATGCAGCATATCAGATGGTCAAAGAAAATGCAAAGTATGACCTATGTGAGCTACTTTGAGGCTAGCTAATTGAGAACCTTGGGAAAATCAAGAAGAACAAGAAGAACATTTTCAAGTATGGAAATTTTCTTGTGTCTATTCTTCTACTTCATGAATGAAGTTTCGAGAGTTGGTAAAGTGCAATGGGAAAGTGATAGACCTATAGTTGTTCAAATCAGAGATATGTTATATAGAATTGGAGATATCAAAGCAAGGAAAACTACTATCTGGGGCTACTTCAAAAAATTTCAGAGTGTAATGCAAGCTAGGGAAAGGATTCCCACATCTATTGTGTAAAATTACAAGGACACTATTTGCTTCATGGTTGACATTGATCAGTACTTAATGGAAGCTATAGAACCTAGAATAGTGTGGATAATGCCTATAGATTATGAGGTTGAAGAACAAATTTTGTAGTTGTATGTTGAAAACTTGTTGAGTAAGCCTTGGGATCCAACAGAAGAAAGGTTTGGTACCTTTGCAGAAAAGGATGCATAAGTGCATGACCAAATAAGGAAGCCTATGATAATCAGGAGAGTGAGAAGGGAAGTTGAAGCTTTTGTAGAAACCCTCGGAAATCAGTTGAAGTTGTGAAGGAAGCTAGGAAGAAAAGAGAAGAAGCTGAAAAAGGGGAGCCTATTAGAACTGAGTCTGCTAGTCCAACAACATCCTCTGCCAAATCTATATCTACAAGGAGCTCTGCTCTCCCATCCGATCCTATAAAGAAGTCAAGCCCTGTAAAATCTCAAGCCAAGACATCCAAGAGAGAAGGAAAGAGGAAGAAGGATAAAATCACAAGAGTCTATGTTGTTGTTTCAGAGGATGAAGAAACTGAATCTGATGAAGAGGTAAGAGAAATTAAGCAAAAGGGTTTTAAAGCATCAAAAGTCTCTAAGGACAAGCCCTCTAATGAACATAAAGCAAAGAAAAAGATGAAAAGTGACAAATCAGGTATGTCTGTAGATGAAGTGGAGAAAGCCTTGATTAAGGATGGTAATCTTAGGGCACTTTGTGAATGGTTTGATACCTTTGATAGTGTCCGTCAAAGAATTCTTGAGGGAGCCACAATAAAGTATTTGAATAATTTCAATTGACTCTCATTGAAATAATTTATGAGTTACCTAAAGGTTTGTATGAAGTCTTAGAAATGAGGAGAGTGAATGCAAGAACTGAAGAAGAGAAAATGAGAGAATGAATACTTGTTGATCTGTGTTCGGTGATGTCAACGGATGAAATTAAGAAGATCCTAAGTGATGCAAAAATGGATTTTAAGAGCAAAAAAAAGGAGAATAAGCTTATGATTGGACAGACTGAAGAAGTTACAAAAGACATTGAGAAAATCCTTAAGGCGGTGTTGTTGAAAAATAGATATAATGTTATTTCTGAAGAAGCTCATAGTGAAGATGCTCCATCTGGTCCAATAAATGAAGAAGGGAAAGAAAATACATTTGAGGATAGTCTGAATCCTCTTGACATGAAAGATGCTAAAATTCCTATGGAGACTTAAGCTCCTAAATTTTTTTTAGTTGATGAAATTGAGATTCTTGAAGCTAAGGAAGAATCATTGATTGAAGAAAAGAAGGTTGAAGTGAAGGAGATTCTTGTGGAAGCAAGAGACACTACTAAGGCAGTAAAGGAGTTTTTGGAAGAACAATAGGATGAGTTTGATTTTGAACTAGTTAAAGGTCCTATCAACTTGGACACTCTTATCTCCTATTGAGAAATTGAAGGTAGCATCGTTTTCTCAAGCCAAGGCAAGGGAGGAGATTCTGAAATCTCACATTGAAGACAATGAGTTGTTAAATCTTGCATCTGGTATTCTAGGGAAGATCATTCCTACATATATCATAGATTCATTTGATTCTCCATCCAGTCAGTTGAAGAAACTTCTCAATTTTGTAAGTACTCACTTTGAGTCTCTTGAAAAGTCAGCTATGGATAAGGTTCATAAGGAATTTGATGCAAATAGGTTCAGTAGATTGAAGGGAGTGATTGCTAATGATAAATCTTTGTTAGCTACCTGTGTAAAGAATATTCAAGGTGCTTTGTCTGAAGGTGGAAACATTTATAGAAGTCATGCTTATCATTGTCTAAGTTCACTGAGGACATTGAAAAGAAAATGAAGGAATATGAGAAACAATTAGCAGATATTTGTCAAGCATTTGATCCTCTAACCATTTCTATGAGCAAGGAAGAAGGTCAAGTTATATCCCTGCTTGACAAAATCAAACGTTTGAAGCATGAAGAAGGTAGAATTTTTGAAAGAGTATGTGAGCTTAGAGGACTAAGTGGTCCTAAGATGGAGACAATTCTTAGTGCATTGAAGGAAGCACATGATGCTATGGTTGCCAATGATCTAACAAACCTTGAGTCAGCAGAGATGCAATCTTACTTATCCTGTGGTCACATGAGTATTTTGGAGAGTCTCAAAAAGAGTTGGGACACAAGTTTGAGCTTGTTGAAGAGTAATTTTGTAGTCATATTCAAGTTTATGAAGTTGTAGAAGCGTGTTTACACATATGCAGATTGTTTATAGAAATTTTGTTTGATTCTTGATATGCGGATTCCCATATTTTCCATTGATGTCAAAGGGGGAGAGTGAAACATTGAAAAATGTCATATTCATCTCAGGGGGAGTTGTATTTTGAAGTTTTGAAAGTTTGCAATGTATTCATGTTGGTACTGATCCGACACTTAGTCATTTTTCACTAAGTGCTTCCATCAATACAAAAGGGGGATATTGTTGGCAAGAGACACTACACATGTTATCTAGTGTTTTCATTGATGGAAACCCTAGTTAGTGATTCAATCCGCACTTCAGTAGTTACTTATACCAAAAGTCAAATTGATTTTTTGTTATTAACTATCAAGTTAGAACAAAACATCTGATAGAGTTGTGTTTTAAAATTCATATACAATTCTCTGTTATCATTTTGAGTTGTGTATCTCAGGGAAGGTTTTTCGATGTATAATCTATGTTATCCTTGAATCATAGAGCCTCGTATAGAAGATCCGGTTGATTGATTTTCTATTTAACAGTGCAAGAAGGCTGACTAAGGGAATATAGTGTGTTGTGGATCTTTGTGGGGTAATTGTTAAAGTGTTTTGTGCTTGAGCATGTTTTTTTGGGTCCTCACTATGTTGTGGCCAACTTTGGTTGGTGTGCATTGAAAATTATCTATAGATTAAGCCGACGATTTGTAAATATTTTATTCTTTATTAAAGACGACATGTAGTTGATTAAATCTTTAGTTGTGGATATATATAAGCGATCATTTAAATCATTTGGATGTATGTACAAAGTGTGTTGATGTGTGTTGCAAAATTCAAAATGATTGTAGAGTGATTATGCATAGTTTCACTTGTGCATAAAAGGATTTTTGATGTGATTTAAAGTAGACAAAGCAGACGAGAAGAATCAAACAGAAGGTCAAGAATGTGATTGATGTGTTTAATCAGAACTGTAATCAGGCATTAGTAGATGCTATTCTTTCACTTCAAATCTTCTGGATGTAATCTAAATGTTTTGAAAGATAGTGAGTCTTCATTTTGTATCTGAGCAGTGAGCTCTAGGTAGTGTACCTGAATGCATGTGCATTCCCATTTGTAAACACTTATATTTGAGTATACTCAAATTGTGGATTGGCCTTCCACCATGGTTTTTCCCCTAATAGGGTTTCCACATAAAAATCCTTGTTTTATGGTGTTGTGGTTGATTGGTTTGTTTTCTTGCATCTTTCTTTTGGTTCAATGTTGTAAGTGGTTTAAAGATCAGATTAATAAAGTTAAATTTTGCATAACATTGTTTCACCCCCCCTCTCAGTGTTCCTTGATTCCAACACTCCTATTGTGTCCTCTGCTCTCCTCCCCTTTGCTTCCATTCAATCTAGCTCAGTCACCCTTCTGGCTTCCATTATGATCAGTATGAATGCACCTGACTTCAAAAAGGTGCAAGTGTTCATTGCTCCTTTAGTTGAGCCACCCTTGTTGATTCTGTTTTGGACATCCCACCTTTCCTAAAACCCATGGACATGCTGAATACTTCGATGGTATCTACTACAATTTTCTCCTCCTCTTCGTCTGTACCAACACCTCATCTGTGGGGAGTTCCCATCCCTTGACAAATACGAAGGTAGAAGTGGGTCCTTCTAGCAATGGAGGGCATAAGAGGAGCCCAGTTTCTCCAAAAGGTGGTCCTACTCTAGCTTGTTTCATCCTAGTGACAAAGCTAGCTCCGACTTCTCTTGAGTTTGTCACCACTCCCAAGTCACTCGGAAAGCCTAGTAGTGAATCTTGGGCATAGTCCTCTTTATCCATTTAGGTATGACATGGAGCTCCTATAAAGTGCATGTTTAACTCTCTAGATGAAGTTTTGGCCTTGTCAACAATCTTTGTGAAATCAGTGATCATAGCTCCACAAGAGCCTAGTGGTGAAGACCTTGCGGGGGCTTCTTCCTTGGCCCTTGTTGTAGGAGGGTCAGAAGGTCCTCCCCCTAATATTCCACTACTATAGGCTCGTCCTCCTTCCCCTTATGATGATATAGAGTGGGAAGCAAACGAACTCTTGGTCGATGAGTGTTAGGGGGAGGCCCCTTCTTTATCTTTAGACAAGGTATGTATATGTTGTGATGTGTTCCCTCATACTTGTGCTACATGTTCCTCAATGACCCTTGTCACCCTTGTTGGTGTCAGGATACAAGATTGATTTTGTGTCATAAACCCTCTTCTATCTGTATCATCACTCTTCCATGTTTGTATTTGATTTTTGGAAAATTGAAGATGATGCAAAGTGTTGGGGGCATTTAGGCTCACCTTCCATGTTGACCCAATTTTTTACTTTATTTTGAATGTATTCTTCCTAATCTAGTGGGGATTGATGATATTTCACCTTGCACTATAGTTAACTATTATTTATATAAGCATGAGAAGATCTGACCACACGAAACCAAATCACCCTATGTCCTTTTTTTGATTTTTTCTCTTTCGCTCTTTGCTTATCTTTCTTTTCTTGAGTTGTCCCTTTCATGTGTGATAAAACCATTTCTATGAAACTTTGATTTTTAGAGAACGCATTCATTTCCAATGAATCTTTTCTTGAAGATCCTCACAAAAAAATATTTTTCATAAACCGCATTCACAACGAGGACCCTAACGGAATGTGTTGCCCTCATCATGGTTTTGCAAAGAGAGAACTTGAGAACTTTCCTTTGAGGTGGAAGCAACTTTGGCCTTCCTCTCGTGAGCAGGCATTTTCTTCCTTTCAAATTCCTTGATGAAGTGAACATCTTTTGAAAGGATTCCTGGATGATGAATCAATTTGAGATAAAACATCTCTTTTGCACTTTCAAACGGCGTGTCCCTTGATTGGAACCCTCTTCATGTTGGGTTCCCGAGGGACCCCTTTGAGATCTTTCTAGTTTATTGATGGTTTGTGTGATTGTCTGCTTGACTTCCTGCATGGTTTCTTTTTTTGTAGATGTGCTTTATCTATGAGTAAACATGTCACTTTACAGGTGTTCCTATAAAGCCAATTTCCAGTTCAACTCTACGAAGTCCCCTTCTTTGGGTTTCCTCCATGTAAGAGATCTTGGGGGACACCTCCTTGCAGGTTTACGGGTGTGTAAGGCAATTTTTTCTTTGGGTTTCCTTCATGTGAGAGATCTTGGGGGATACCTTCTTCTAGGTCTATATTCCGATAAGGCACATACTTCACGGGGCTTCCTTCAAGTAAGATATCTTGGGGGTTGCCTCCTTGCAGGTCCGTGGGCCTATAAGACAATTTCGTCCTAGGAGATTTTTCTATCTTTGGTCTAAGGGCCTTCGATGTACCTTGTGTAGCTTCATAGTTCTATGGGGCTATGGAGTCTTTTGTTTGAAACTTTTTGGGTAGCATGCCTATGGAGTCCTTTGCTTGCCCTGCACTTTCAAGCTTGCTAGATTGTGGTTTACTTCCTCAATGATTTAGGTATAAATTTCTAACCCTACTAACTCTTTGATCTACTTTACTGAAGCACTCATTTGTATTCATGCTTGCTAAAGTGGGGGAAAAATGTATAGGAGAAAATTTGCACCCCTTATGCAAATTCCCCTTTCACACATCCTCACCTTAGAAAATCAAATTTGAAGGAAAAATTCCACATCACCCAACTACCTTCCTTCCACTTGGCATCTTTATGTTGTGTCAGCGAGAGAATATTTATCAGGTACATGCGCATGACACGCAGACGTCCATGTGGTGCATTGTCATCCTCAACGAATTCTTGTCTGAAGTTGGAAAAGGTGTTACACTCCTGATTGGGGATGAATTGTAACATCCCTCTTTGACCAACTGACCTAAAAATGCCCTATTCTTCCTCATTCTTCCTAAAAATTCATCCATTCTCAGTCCATTTGGCACTCTCTCTCTCTCGCTCTCTAGCAATTTTCATACTCTCTAGCAATTCGATCTCAAGTAGCACTTCAACACTCCATTGCAACAGTAGCACTCCAACAACTCCACATAAAAAGTGTAAAGAAAGCCATAGTAGTGTGGGCTTGGAGTCTTGCGAGACCTCCCTTCATCACAGTTGAGGTTGTAGTGACCTTGCCAAGTCTGCTTTCTCCTCCTTTGGCTAGTGAGTTTTTACATGGAGGTGGTAACATTTCACTCCTCTCCTTTGTGATTTGGTTGAGTAGCATTATACCATTTTGTAGTGTTTATTGCAACTTCTACTTTCTTTACTTCTTTATTGCATATTTCTACTTCATTGATATCTGGTTGTCCGTGGAGGTGAAAACACCAAAATGGGGGTCTAACTAAGCCAGACCCCTATACAACCCCAAATTTTCCCCTCTTTCTTGTGTGTAGGTGGATGTACATTTGGAGCTAGCTGGCGAACTAGCACATTTGTGAGATTATCTTCATCACCCTATCTTTTATTTATCTACTCTATCATCTTTGTTTGTACTTTTCATATCTTGTCATTTTGTTTTGTTCATTTAAGAATAACCAACTAGGTTGTTAGTTTGTTTTTAGGTAGTTTATGTGAAACTTCATGTTTTCTGGTGTTTATTGCAACTTCTACTTTCTATACTTCTTTATTGCATATTTCTACTTTGTTGCTATCTGGTTGTCCGTGGAGGTGGAAACACAAAAATTGAGGTCTAACTGAGGCAGACCCCTATACAACCCCAAATTTTCCCCTCTTTCTTGTGTATAGGTGGACATACATTTGGAGCTAGCTGGAGAACTAGTGCATTTATGAGATTATCTTCGTCACCGTAGCTTTTATTTATCTGCTCTATCATATTTGTTTGTATTTTTCATATCTTATCATTCTATTTTGTTCATTTAAGAATAACCAGCTAGGTTGTTAGTTTGTTTTTAGGTATTTTATATGATACTTCATGTTTTCTGGTTGTATGAATGCCAGTGCACTAGAGAGACGTCGACGCACCATGCTATTGTCCCAGAACTATGCTATCATCCTCGGACAGAAAGTTGTTTGAGGTGCAGTATCAACTTTGAAAACCAACTCGCCTAGCCTAAGCTTGGATTTTAGGTTTAAAGGGTGATCTAATTACTTTATAGTCCTCATCATTCTTGATCTCTATTCAAAACACCCCTTTAGAGTGAGGTATGTTAGGGCATCCCTTCACTCTTGGCTCTTCGTGATTTGGAGCCTTGACATGGTTGGTCCCCCTCTCTTAAAGAGGGTTTTGAGATTCTTTTCACCAATATGACCCATTCTATGGTGCCACAACTTATATGATACAAAGTTATCAGTTACATTAATAGAGCTATATAAAGTAGAATAATCAAGTCTAAATAGGGTGCCACACCTATTAACCTTAGCTAAAACTAAATTCCCTCTACTTAACTTGCAACCACTCTTTTCAAAAGTAACATGCACCCCTAAATCATTCATTTTAGATACATAAATTATATTTCTAGCTAAACCAAGGATGTGTAATACATCTTTAAGGGTTTTAAACCTTCCATCATTTAAGATCAATTTTACCTCCCCTCAGCCTACAATTTTGCATTTGCTATTATCCCTAAGGAAAACTTTCCCACCATCATATGTTGAAAACCATTCCTTATGAGGAGTCATGTGGTAGGACACAACTAAATCTATTAATCAAGAGCCATCATAAGTAATATTATCAAAAATAATAAAAATCATCAGTAGCTTCATCATCAAAGGATTTATTTGTAGAGGAATCATCATTATTTTTCTTTTTATTCTTACATTCCTTTTTGAGATGCCCCCATTTACCATAGTTCCAACACCTCAATATACTCTTACCAGGTGGTTTTGACCTTCCCTTAGATTTAGAACAATCCTTAGACTTGTCATTTTCACCTTTCTTCTTTTCCTCACCTTTCTCCCTATGTCTACCTCATACAATCAATGCATCTTTAGACCCCTTTGAAGTTTTCCTCTGAAAGTAGAGTGGCAATGAAGGAATCCAAATTAAGATCATATAAAAAAGAACCACTAATTGAAACAATAAGATTATCCCATGATTCATGTAGTGAACATAATAGTAAAATACATTTATCCTCCTCATCTATCTTTACATCAACTGACTATAACTGACTCATGATTAGATTAAATGAACTCAAGTGTTATGCAATCGAGTCTCCATTATTCAATTTATGAGAATATAACTTTATTTTTAGAAATAACTAGTTAATAAGACTCTTATTTTGGTATATCTCTCCTATTCTATTCCATAATTTATATGAAGTAGCCTCATTAGACACATTTAATAGAACAAAATCAAATAAACACAAATGGATAGTGCCACAAGCCTTTTTTCTAATTTTTTCTAGTATTCATCTGACATACTATTTGATTTTTTCTCCTTATTAACAACAATCCATTAATCTCTTTCTTCCAAGAGATACCCTATCTTTAACTTCCAAAGCTCATACCTAGTACCATTGAACTTTTCAATTTTGAATCAAGATGAGCTAGCCATGATCTCTTATCACATTGAATTTGAAATTGCAAGAAAACACAACACACTCCCACTGTAGCAAAAAACCCAATCAAACACTCCAAGAAAGGTGTCCACTTCTCTAATCAATCCAACTTGGGTCTGATACCAAATTTTAGAAATCAGGATAAAACTTTACAATGAAAATATGTAGATAATTTTATGCATCCAAATAAACTGATAGCAATAAATCATAGATGAAAATAGATTACAATAAAGATGAAAACCATAACTCAATAATTACATGGAAAAAACCTTTCAGGGAAAAAACTCCATACCCAAAGAGATCCAAGACTTGTATTAATCCTTCAAATGAGTTACATCAATACAACTTCTCCCTTTTAATCACTTCAACACTTCATTCTTCAACAACCTTCAACTTAACTTGTTTTCCCTTCAACTCAAGCACTAAATATATAGGAATGAGAGAAAACACAAATCAAGAATGGTTTCTAAAACCATTTAGACATAAATCACAAAGAAAAGAAACTTCCTTTTCTAACTTGTGATTATATCCATTTTTTAGTAATGTGCACATAAACCTAAAAAAATTGCTTTATCTTTTTCCAAGCTCACATTTAACTTCCCCTTTTTTCAAGCTCTTTCTAATTTTATAATTAAAAACACTATGCAAGTTTCCATAGTTGCATTTAGCAACTTCCATGACAACTAAAAGATAATTATAAATTGCCAATTAATAGTTAAAAAACAAAGCAAGGTTGAGACATTTTCTCAGCACATGTTGTGTACTTTGGTGACCGTGTACATTTTAATGCTAGATGTGGGCCGAAGGCACAAAACTTTATTTTCTTTTAAAAATACATCGTGAAGTATTTATAAATGCTTGCGGGTGCCTACAACAAAGCAGGGTGATACATAAGAATTTCAATTTGTTTAACTTGTAAATTTCATGTTAATTGTCATATATGTGGTTGTCTCTAACTAAGTAAAGAGTGGACATTTTGGCTTATATGGTGAAGTAGCATCTAATTGTCAACCCACATTAAATGTTATGTGTAAGGGCATGGTTTTGTTTATTGTTAATCTATGGAAAAAGCTATCCTATAGTTTAATTGGTTAATGTGTCACCATATAAAGGTATCCAAATACAAAGTTAATTTTAGGTTAGAATTATGTTATGTGTTGGGTCCATGCATTTTGAAAATGTGGTGACATTTTTACCTTGATGTTATTCCTTCAACACAAACATGGATTGACATGAAAAATTTCTATGTTTATAGGTGGCTACATATCTTTGTAGAGATGTATTAGAAACGTGTCTACATTTTTTGGGAGATTAGCTTTTCACCTACATGATTTCAATGTGATATATGTGGGATTTGCAGGAATTTTTTTCTCTATGACAACATTCTATGCTATTTTTTCTTTTTTAGCATGCTATTAATGTGGTACATATATAGCTATTCCTATTAATGATCCTTGCTTTCTAGGATCAACTTACTACTTATTTTCATGTTAAGGGGAGATGACCTTGTTGTTATAATATGTATGAACTGACTTATCATTCATTGCACCATGTCATTTGCATTGATGTGGCTCTTTCTCATCATATTCTAATCTATTATCTCTTTTTCATTTATGACCATTGAGACACTTCGAAAACTTTATATAGACCTATAAAAGAGTTATGTAGCGATTCAATTGAATTTGATATACATGATTTACACCCCTACTCTCAATTTATTTGACTTGTGCCACTAGTGATGGATCATTGCCCCTATTCTAAATACTATTCTACTAATCCAAGGTGGATTCTCTATGATTCCAAAAGAAATATCCTCCCTACAGTTATGGGTTGATTATGATATCATTGTGAATCCATATTAAGGTGACTTAGACATAAATTCCTTAAATCTCTATGCTCGTAGGGTTGTTTATAATTTGTAAGGTTATATATACATGCGTATAAAATATATAAAGGGTTGGTCTATGAGCCAATTTTATATCCTATATGTGTCTAGATGTAGTATAGGGTATCAAGTGATGCATGTATTTCTATATAAGGGATTAGAACATATTTTATAAATAAGAGAAATTTGATTCAAGCAAGACTATCCATAAATAGATGTCTACATGGTAGTTTACAATATTTTAGGGGAATCTTTGAGCCTAGCTACTACTTATCAATTGTCGCACTTACTATCCTAATGTAAGGAGAGGTTGATTAATGAATGATAATATTTAATTCATTGAAAAATATTTTTAAGTGGTCTCTTCTTATTCTATTGGAGTGTTGTTATTTTGAGATGGTTAATATGGAGTGTATTTACTTTTTGCTATCTTTTATTTCCTAATTTATATGCATATATAATTTTGGTTCCATTGATTGGTTTATGCGTATATTTTTTTATCCTATTTACAAGTCTAGAACATATTTTCCAATGGAATAGGCATGTCTAAATGGTGAGAGGCCAAATATGTTTAGATTTAATTATCTCTCTTGGTAGTTGAAATAATTTGAAAGTGAATCATAGATTTTTGTCACCTCTTGCAACTCTAGGGTTTTGCACCTAAAGGGGGAGGGACAGAGATTTGTAATTAATTCAATAATAAACCCTTGAGATTTCAATATAAAGGAGATTGAAATATATAAAAGGGAGAAATCTTGGGGATGAAAATAGATAGAAGAGGTTCACCACCAAGTGTAAACTTGGAAAACATAGAATGTTTGAAAATGCAATGTAGTATGCAAATGTATACTAAGTGACCTAGAAATGTAAACCAAACAAAATAGAAAATTGTAGAACTAAAGATGTGCACCTGGAAATGTGTTGAGGACTGGAATGAAGACTAGAAATCTTGTTGATTCTGGAATTTTGACCTACTAGGACACTTACGCCATTTTGGGCGACTTATTCCCAGATCTAGAAAACTACATCAAAGCTCGTTTCAGCCAAATGGGTATCTGAATCTATTGAAATCTTTGGAAAACATGTGTAGTGGGACTAATTCACCACTAATGGTGACTTAGTCCACTTTGGATTTTCTGAAAAAATCCAAAAGTGGAATCTGAAGCTCTCGGTCTGCACTTTTTGTTCCTCTAGGTATCCAAATCTGAAACCCTAATTTTTGGCACTATAAATGACTTTTTGTGAATATTTTGACTTTGAAAACAAGGAGATTCCTTCAAAAAAAATTCAACCTATTCTTCAATTATTTTCAAGCCTTCAAGATGCCTAAATCTGAAAACACACAAGGAAAGAGAGAGAAATGTTGAATGTTAGGGCATGGGGGTTTGTCTTGGTCAAACCCCTTTTACGTAATTAAACCAAATGAAGAAATAATATGAAACATGAACATGAAATAAAGGAATTAGATAATTTCCATGATGATAGATCTTGAATTTCTACAACAATGGATGAAGAATCTTCCCTTGACTACTTCTTGATGACTTAGAATGTCAAAACCCTAGCTTGCTTGAGAAGAATGATGAATAATGAATCAAAAGAGAGAAGAAGGTAGAAGACAATAGAAGACCCAAAAATGAATAGAAAACCATATATTTATACACATTTATTCCCTAATTCTTTAAAATACCACATCATAGGCCGACCTTAGGTCTTAGAAAATAAAAACCTGCCTGAATTTTGAACTTATTCTGATTTTTGAGCCAAATGGGACTAAGTCGCCCCAAGTGGCGACTTGGTTCCACTTAGGAATTTTAAGTGGTTTTGAGAATTAAGATGTATTAAATGATGTTTATCGAGTTTATTCTCAAAAAGACACTTAAGTAAGGCATGTACGTGTAAAATGGGGCCAATTAAAGCATAAGATAGGTGTAATTATTGATGAAAAGCCTAGAAAAGTGTGAAAGTTTGTTACAACTCCTTACAACACTTTGAAATAAGGCTTGGTAAATGATAAAAAGAGGTTATTTAGGTGAAATACATTATAAAGATCCTAGAAAAGTGTGAAAGTGTGTTACAACACTTCACAACACCTTTGCAAGACATCATAAAGTTTTGATTGATTTACAAGGGTCCAAGACCTAATGTGAATGTGTTGGCCACATTACAACATTAAATCTAGGAAAAACTAGGCCAAAATCCACAAGAAAGACCTAAATGAGCGTAAAAATGTCCAAGGATACATTTTTCTACGTTACAGTAAGATAAATTGTTCATAATTTTTACAAGAGATTATTTTTTAGGGTGTGGTGGTGTATGAAAAATATGTAAATATGTGTTTTCTAAGACTATCTCCAACTATCCTAACAACATCAGTAATGAAAAAATTTGGATTGACAAATGATAATACACTAGACTAGATTATGCACAAACAAAAAGAATCAAGATGTATAAATCAAAAAAATTAAAAAATGACTATAAAAATCAAAGATTAGTCACTATGAGAATGTAGATGTGCCTATGGAATAGATTATACTAATATGAAATTACCCAAAATTAGGCATTAATACTACCTATAAATTTAGAAAATCCAAGATCCAAGGGGTCATTTTTGCCCAAGATCTAACAACTAGTATGATAACCTTAACATTCCTTAACATCCACAACATGATGTTGTTAAGTTTTGTGGTTTTTTGGATTTTCCAATATTTTGTTTGTCTGGAAAGTATGCCTGATGATTTTTATATGACTTATAATTTTGTTTTAAGGACTACAAGGGTTACTTTATTTGGCATGCAAGCCTCCTGCTAGTTAATTTTTTTACTCTGACTTTTGATGATGATAAGTGGTGTGTGTGCCTTTATGGTTAACTTGTTTTTGGACTATGTGCCTATGCTCGATAAGATCCCTTATGGTTAGCTAGATTTGGTCTATTCTAGGTTTTTTTTCTATTTTATTGGTGGTTGTTGTTGCTATTCTATTTTTCTAGGTTATTTTTCTCTATCGTTAGCTTCTATATGAGATCAGGGCACTTCCCTTCTTATCTAATCAAAAGCATCCATGATTATTCTATTGATTGTGAGGATAAAAAAATTCAAAGAGAATTATGGGTGAATGTTTGATCCCTTACTTTTTTGGCTAATGTATAGGAGGAAAAAATAGGAATATTGACTCATCTCTATTAGAGTCAAGGATTTTTTTTGGAAATGCTCTCCAAGTAGTAATTTTAGAAAATACCAATACAATGAAAATATATCACAATGAAGAGGATGGAACTACAATTTTCATAGAAAAGATAACACAAAATAATGTGTGCATACAAATAATTTATGAAGATTTTCACACATTAGATGATGCAAATTATTTGAAAATTTTACTATAAATAGTAAAAAAATCAAGTTTTTACTTTAAGGAAAAATAATTCCACACATATGAGATTATCACCCACCTAGATTATATTAGCTGAGAGAATGAGTTGAGAAAGGCATTCATGTGTGAGAAGTTAGTGAAATTTTATATATTTTGTACACTTTTTTTGTTTTTTACAC
Organism: Sequoiadendron giganteum; assembly: GCA_007115665.2. Taxonomy (NCBI): domain Eukaryota; kingdom Viridiplantae; phylum Streptophyta; class Pinopsida; order Cupressales; family Cupressaceae; genus Sequoiadendron; species Sequoiadendron giganteum. Next base: position 118,357,614 of record CM021105.1, on the reverse strand, counting down.
TTGAGGGGGCTCACACCACACACTAGCATTTCTTGATGTTCTAGACCTCAAAATTGCACTAGCATCCTCAATTCATGTTACAATCCTTTGAATTCACTAGCATTCATTAGGTGCGCTAAAATCCATGGGACGCACTAGCATCTAATAGAAATTGGAAGAATTTATAATGTTATAATTAGGAAAAATTTGTATACATCATAAGATTATAAAAATATTTTCTTGTTGTAGGACCCACCCACTATGTGAGAGCACAGTAAAGGATATATTCTCATAATTTTATAGGGCTATATTAGGGCTCTTAAATGAGATGACATCATGTTAATTTTACTAGTAGGGATTTATTAGGTATATATGATATTGAAGATGTTCTATGATCACATGTCCATATCATTCATGGAGAGGTGAGACATGGGTGTGTTAGTCTTCCAAATACCCATAAGAGAGATGATATTCACCTTAAATGATATGTACTAATATTGAGACTAACTAGCTAGGGTTGTATGATAACTATCATTGAGCATTGACTACTTCTTTATGTGCATGAATGTTAGTAGTATTATCATCATAGAAACCATAGGATATATTTATATGATGTGGCTTGAGGAAGGAATAGTGCTACTCCCATTGGTGAGATGATTCATAATAGCTACCATTTATATGTGTATCACCTAGGATGATTGAGGCACCCATTCACATGGTGGCTTTGCACATTCTATATGAATGATGGAGGTGTTGTGTCTTGCGCTCATGCCCCATTTTATCTTTGGATAAATTGGAGACCCCCTTCTTTTTTCTTTTTCTTTTATTTTTATTTTTCCTCTATTTCTTCTCTTTCCCTCTCATTCTTTTCTTTCCCCTTCTCTTTTTATTCTTTCCTTTGAGTGTTTTTTCAAGCGCCAGAGTTTTAGGATGTTTGATGTTGGTATGCCATATTCATCGGCCCCAACCCCATTGTCTATTCTTGTCTCTTGTCACTATCATCATTTTTCTCTTTTGCATATCAAAGTATTTGCCTAAGAGTACTTCGATCCCAAAGGAACGACGATGGAAATGCCTTCTCACCTCAATTGTCACACCTTTCAAGTGCATTTAAATGATTGTTAGAGCATTTAGTGAGAATTTAATGGAATTTATGGGTAGTTTCCGAATGGGATTATAGGGTATTCAAAGGGTTTTTTTTTCATTTAATATATGCAATTGAGTGATAATTAAGCTTTTCAACTTGCAATCAAATCCTAGTGACCTCTAAGCCCTTCCTAGTTTTTGCCATAGATTCTTTCATTTGTTGACTAGTTCATCAATCAAGTGGTTCTTGTTTTCTCTTTCTTGTTACCATTTTCATCTCCACTTTCATTTTTCATTAATTACTAGGTTGGCGCCATTTTTTTCACTTTTTCTTTCAATTCATGGTGTTTGTTTTGGTAGTTTGCGTACATGGTCCATGTGATTTTCTTGTTACTCAATTCAAATTCTCTATTTTTGTCTTCTTTCCTTTGTTTTTGTTTTCCATTTTTATTTTGTGTTTGGTTGTTCTTTGTTTTTCCTCTTCATTTCTTGTTTTGTTTCAAAAAATAAAGCTTCATCCTGGTATGCCAATCAATGATGTTTATGACATCACATCAAGTATTAGACTTTTCCCTTTCTAGGTGACTCTTTGTGCCTTAGAAGTTTTTGATGAATGTAGTATTTATGGACGTCGGGTTTTCATTGTTCTACTTGTTCCTTATCTACTAGTATTCAATGTAGGTTAAGACTTATGTCTAACCCCCAATGTCTAACCCTTAAGCCTTAGTGAAAATTGAGCTTTCAAAATTTTGGGTTTCGCATGTTGAGGATGCCCCTTACCACTAGTTTCCTGTGAGATAAGAGTTAAGCCCAACCTCGAAGCTAGATATCTGATATATTAGAGGAAATTATCTATCTTAATAAAATAGAATAAGTATATGAGACATCAGACTTCAAAGGTTTCATCTAAATCAAATGTCTTTATTTCATGATAAAGTCTAAGCCAAATACCTGATTCCTGATTCCCTAAGTAAATAGCCTTTAAATAATACATAGTATACATTTTGGGTATTGAATGTCAAGAATCCACCTTGCCAAGGACTAAAATAAAAGGTAAATGTTAGGTATCAAGGCTAACCCCCAACCCTTGAAATTATTTAACCCATTGTCAGATGTCATTAGTTGAACGTACTCTTTAGTTTCTATATGATTTAATAACAAGAGATAAGTGAGATGCCTGGCCCCTAACTCCCAAAAGATCACAAGGAATGAGCTTTATTATTTGACATCGATGTTTGGGAATTTTTTGTTTGAATTATTTGATTCTTTTGCAAGTGATAAGTCTTATACTTGAGCCTCAATCCTTGATATATCCAGTTTTACTTAAAGTGTGCTTTTAATGAGCTTCTTCTTCACAATACAGATGATTTATTAGTCTCTTGGAATTATTAAGGGATATTTTTACCTTTCTTTAAGTATCTCTTATTAAATATCCTAACATGTGGTGTTTTATATACAAGAGATATGCCAAAAGACCCAGTAAAGATGAAGTACCAATACAATGTTATTGTTGGTTTTTAACATTTATTTTTCCTACACATTACTAAGCATACTTAGGTTATAGAATACATGGTTCATGTGAGGAAATGTGGAATAATCCATTGATTACATGTGTTTCTCTCACCCACACATGGGCAGTTGAGTCTCACACCATCTTTTGGCCTTTTATGCCACCTCACATAACCACTATGTTATCTCCTTCTGAGTAGGTTGTGCCACATGTTTGGAATTTTCCAAGTAGGTATAACTCCCACCTAATTTGGTTATTTGGGTTATTACCCCTCTTGGAATTATATGCCCACATTATGCTATATAATCAACACTCACCTCTCCCTTCTTGACTAGTTCAAATGAGTTCATATCAACTCAGTCAGTGCAAAGGAGTGTTGATCCATATTGTATCATTTGGATTGTGATAGTATCATTAATTTTTTATTGCACCATATTCCAGCAATTCATCCTCTTGTTGCTCTTGTGAAGAAGGTTAATCTTGGTTTTGTAGGTGACCTTGAATGCTCAATTTCATCAATAACTCTTATATACAAGTGTTATCACCCTCCTTCAAAGATGTTTTCTTCAAATATTAATATTGGGGATACTAACCCTGGGCACATATATTTGGATGAATTCAATGGGAGAATCAATGATGAAGAAATAAGATCTTTCAATGCCACTTCATTGGCCAACTTAGGGTTAGTGGAGGCAGATGCCTTCCCAGTCACAACACATTCACTTGAACGTGTCCTAACATGTTCCCAATATTATGACCAAAAACATAGAAGGATCATGGGAGCAACAAGAGAAGTAGTGTTGGAAATTATTTCAAAAATGATCAAAAGAGTATTTAGAATACTTGCCTCTTGTCAATATGATGCTATGGATATGAAGAAGATAATGAATTACTTTGAGAGTCACAAATCAAGTAGCCTCAATCTCGTCAAAAACCAATTGTTGCTTAATCAACGGAAGATGGTTCTCAAGATGGCTAGGGTGTAACATAGAAGTGAATTTAGAGAAGATGTCAAAGACCAAATCAAACTCAAGTATAATTGTTGGATACCCTCATGCTAGGTACTTCTATACGTTGATGGTCCTCATATTCAAATTTGACCCCATTTTCTAAATCACAATTTTTCATTAATAAAATAGCTTAAAACTTCTAATGAATAATGTTGTGGTGTTGATGGCATGGAAAGAATGACACCCACCTAATTGAAATTGGTTTGCACCCCTAGGTTTCTAGTAGATTCTTCTAATCATTTTGGTTGGGTAGTTTGTGTGGGAAAACTCATAACTTCTTCACCATCTTTAGCAATAAATGATTCACTTAATTGACCTTGCAATTCTTATATGTCTAAATATTTATTGCAACCAATTTAAACATCAATAATTTGACCATCTTCCATTTTAATATCAAAAAATTGTGTGCATTCCTTTTCAAATTCATTAGGTGTGTGTGTGGCATGCTCATCATTGTGTGTTTCAAGGAATTAGTTTATCTCTTCCTCTTCATATCTATACATGTGTAAGTAGGTTTTTTCTACAATAACATGTGGGTCCTCTTCCACTATGAAGGCCTCACTTTTTTCTCCAATAATCTCTCCTTCCTCTTCAATTTTGAAGGCCTCACTTGGCCTCATATTTATTTCAAGTGTAGCATGATTTAATGGCCAAATCCTTGTCCTTTAGAAGCCATTAATAATATTGTAGGGTGTTAGTTCTTATTTGAAGGCCACACTCACAAGAGTTTACAACTCTCCCCTTCCTATTTTAATTTAGGGTGGTTTTCCATCCATTCTATATTTTTTTGTTTGAAATAATTTTTGAATGGAGAAAACACACTCATGTATAGGGGTTAAAACTTGTGGCTAGTATGTGTAAGGAGGGTGAGTAGGTCAATGCATATATGTCTTGTTCCTCAATTGTCTTGAAGGCCACGTGGTTGCAATGACCATAAAAAATAAGATCTTTATTTTTGGATGAAATCCCACTTGAGATAGATGTATAAAAATGTTATAGATAAATTAAAAAAATGTCTTTTGTCACCTAGGAATGTTCCTTGGCTTTCACATGTGCATATCAACTCATAATTATAAATGCATCTCTTGAAATAAAGAAAAATGTGAGTGTTGTTGGATGTGAATATGTGAGGGTTTAAACACACTTAAACCTCTATTTTCAGAAAAAGAGATCTCCCAATAATAGGATTGACTTTCAACCTTGAGGTGAGTCAACCCTTTTAGGAGGATATGTTGTTTTCTTATGACAAAAAATGACTAAAATGCACTTTTGGGAGATAATTTAATAAAATACCCAATGCACTCAATTATGTGATGCAAAACTTGAAATATAAAGTTAAAGGATAGCACAAATAGAAACAACAAATTTTAGGAAGATCTAGGAAGTGCAGAATGAATTGTACTAGGCTCCAAAAATGGGTGTTGAGTGTCTTATATGGACTCATTCACCCTAGGGTGAATGGATCTTTGTACATGGTTTTTCCTCAGCTTTGGGGGTCCTCTGGTGCAAGATCTCAGCTTCTGATTCCTCTAGATTCCACTATTGGAAATTTGGAAATAAATTTGAGATATTAGTTTATGTGGCTTGACGACAAGGATCTAATTTTAGTCCTTTTTCACTTGAAAATCTGCACATACACAAAGAGAGGGAAAAATGTTGTTTTTGGGTGAATAGGAGTTTTCCTTGGTCAAACCTCGATTTGTTAATTAAACCTTGATAATAAAAGATAATGATAAATGACAAAGATTGATGAATGAACAAATCTATGTCACAACTCACCAAACCCTTAATGGCTTCCCTTAGAGGAATGAAGTCTAACACATCACTCTAAGGATTAGATCTTTCATAAAATGGATTGATTGGATGCTTGATTTGATGCTTGAATCCTACATCATAATGTTAGCTCCAAAAACATGCATGAATGCAAATAACTTTGACATGATGATATGGTATTAATTTTTGTTGTAGATGTTTGATAAACTTTCTCTTCAATTCTCTTGACAATAATATTTTCTCATATGATCTCTTTATTATGCTTGTTAATTGTAAATTGATAAAAAGACCTTGTATTTATAGGTGTTTATCTAATTTCTCAAAAAATAGATTTCATAAGCCAAAATTTAAAACTTGAATTTGAATCATCAAAATGTTGCCAAAAACATATTAAAAATTGGGATCTATGACTTAAGGAGAACCCATTCACCCTTGGGCAAATGGGTTCTGGGACCTAAATCCTGGACACACAATTTCCAAGGCAATTAATTAATTGTTAGCATTTGTTTAATGTCATTTTCTCTTTCAGAAAACAAGAATCATAAGGCTTAGGAATACATAATTTAGGCAATTATAAGATTAATTAAGTCCAATTAATTAAGGGACCCAAAAATAGTGTGAAAATGTAACTTGGAGTACATTTTTATACACTACATTTAGCCCCCACTTTAGTGAGAGTATGAGCCCATGCTCAAAATCACACTAAAGTAGACAAATATATGTCAAGAGGGGTCCAAGTGCACAAATGTCAATGAGATAGGATAACAAGGACCAAGGGGGTGGTCAAGCCCCCAAGATCAAAATCCCATGAAAAACCAACATTAGCACAAAAAGACACACAAGAGATTGTAAGATATCAAGCAGTAAGACAAAATACATAATCATACAATGTCAAAATTAATGTAAGAAAAGATGGACTGGCAAGTTGTATTATGCCACATCCATCAAATACACTCATAAGGATATAAAATCACTTATGAAACACATGGCTCCACAAGCAAGAAATTTGTGTTATGCCAGGTGGCCATAAAAAATACACTCACACACTAGGTCTACAAGGTGTGAACTCACAAAATAAGTGGTGATGGGCAAGTCATGCCAAGTCTATAGGCTCCCATACATCAACCGTACCAAAATTTATACTTCCTGATAACTTTGATAAGGCACCACACTAAATGGTCAAAGGTTTTCACAAGGCTAGGAAGATGCATTATGCTAGACACTCATGACATAAAGGCACCAAAAATAAAGTTGTGTTATGTTTAGTGGCCATGAATTAGTTCTGGGTTAGGATAATCAAATGGGGTTTTCTTGATACATGAAGTGTCTCACCTTAAGGAACATTACACTTTTTGTCACCAAGAGATGACTAGTTGAGGATAAAATATTCACACCTTAGGGAATGCAAGCCATAACATTACCACCAAGAGGAATGTCATATGCCAAGAAAGGTAACACTCTTGAAGGACATCAAACTGAATATCATCACCAAGAAGACACATCACATGAATAAGAAGACCACACTTTGAATAAAAATTTCACAATTCCTAAGAGATGTATGATATCATCAAGTTAAGAAGGGGACATGCAAACAATGAACGAGGGAGAACATGCCCCCCACTTAAAATGTCAACATACTTACTATGCTGGTATTTTAAGTAGAAAGAGAGGAGGAGGGTATCCTTGAAGAGAATGCATACCTCCAAAAACTAGTTATCCTTGCCCCCCAATCATAGAGACAAAGACAACCATCAAGGAATATCATATTTTTGTCAAGATAAATATGTTTGCACTTGAGATTGTACCACCATGAATGAAAATAATAAAGACACATAAAGCTACTAATGCAACATAGTGATGAGAAACATGATAAGATGAAGATCATTATCAATTAGAGGAAATGGGTGCATCAACACAAGGAAGAGCACCACAATCCTTAAGATGTTGCATTTTATTACTCAAATCCTTGCATTCATTAGTAGAATGACCATGAACTTGATGAGACGCAGAAAATAATTTTTTTTTATAAAATTTATTTCATGTTCTTGGAGGGAGAGATATCAAACAGGCTTGGAGAAGCCTCAACAAGGTACTCTCTTGGTCAATAGTAGAATATGTGTGAAAAATATATTTATTGCTTAGTACAAGGTGTCATACATACACAAGACTCTTTAGATTGTGATATTTTGTACTCTCCCTTAAAGGAAGGTGTAATATCTAATGAACCCTAACCATCACTAAGACATGTGTGTGAAGATGAAGCAATATTTGTCTTAGGAGTGTTTTGTGTGATGTCATTGATATTAGGAAAAGGTTTCTTTGATGCTTTCATTTATTTCAAAGGAAAATAACCAAGACCTTGTGTTTGTTCTTACGGGGTAGGTGCTATAGGAACACAAATACCTTGTTCTCTAATACCACATCCTTTTCCATTATATCCAATTTTTTTGAAAGCTCATAACCTCTTCCATAATTTTTTTCCATTTCTTTTGGATTTGGCGGTTTCTCATGATCACACTCATCATATGTGGATGTATAATTTGTGTTTTCCTGTTCTTTTCTAAAAGTTATGGAGTCGCATGATTTTGATGACTTAGCTTGTGTTGATATTATGTCAGCTACTTTCTCTTTTCCTTATTTGTGTGTAATCTTGTATTCTCCCATAAATGTAGGTGTAAAATCTAATGAACCCCAATTATCATCTAATAGCTTCATGATTGATTTTTCTTTTTCTTCTTCTTGCATGGGTTCAACTTTTGTAGTTGGTGTCAAAGTTGTAAGAGGATTTTCCATTCCAGTTTTAGTTTGCAAACAATTATGATATGATTGTGGGTCATCTTTGATTGTGTAAACCTTGTTGTTGTAAGTGTACTTTATTTGACGATGTAATGTTGAAGGTGTTACATTCATTGAATGAATCCAAGGTCTAGCTAGGAGAATATTATATGAAAGTTCTTGAGGCATGACATGAATAGGAATTCACAATGTGACCTTTCGAGTTTTAACAGGTAATGTTATCACACCAAGTGGTTGTTTTCCCACATTATCAAATCCATAGATAGATAAAGAATCAAGTTGAATTTGACTCTTGTCCACTCCAATATTATCAAGAAGGCTTACACTTAAAAGATTGATCATTGAACCATTATCAACGAGGGTCGGCCTTATGTCATATTGATTAATAATAGCCACACTCATCAAAGCCTCATTTTTTTGCACTTCTAATGGAGGTAACTCATCTCGATGAAAGGTAATGTCTAAGTTGACTGAGTTCATACCTTGAATTATGGTTGCTACATCATTGGGTTGCACACTAGGAGGGATAACAACTTGTTACAAATAATTTTGAAGCATGCTATGATAATTAGGTGAAGCTTGAATAAGGTCCCATAAAGAAATATTAGTATGAGTGTTTCTAAGTTGTTCCACAAGATCATACTCCTTTCCATTGTGAAAAGGAAAATGAGGAGCATTAGGAAAGATTGGTTGAGGTAATGTCAATGAATTAGGTATGGTTTTTGGTTTCCTATTGTTCCTTGTATTGTATATGTGAGCAACAGTATTATAACTCAATTGTTGTGAAAAATTGTTACTACAATGTTGCCTTACAAAATTCAATATAGCCCCTAGAGGTAATGGTGTGTGTTGAGGTGGTCCTATGATAATCACAAGTTCATTTTGGAATTGTTGTTGTTGTGAGGGTGGATAGAGGGTAAGTTGAGGATTAGGAGGTCTAATAATTAAAGGACTCATAGGAGGTTCAAAAGGAATCTTAGGTGGTCCAATAATCAAGGGAGATCTAATGGATACTTGTGCATTCATAACCTTAGCATATGTGACTTATTGTTGATGGATTTCACATGAGGGAGGATCTAAGGTGACCTTAGCATGCTCATCTAAGCAAGCCTTCTTGTCATATTTATGTCCAACAATATCCTCCCAAATAGGAGACATTTTAGGAGAGAAGCAAGAAAGATTCTCATGATGCTCAATGGTTGGATCTTCTAACACCAAGACACCTTCATCACAAGTAGGAGAGGTGTTAGGAAAAAACTAGGGTTATCATGATTGTCAATGTTTGCATATTTTTCTACCAAATCATTCTCACAAATGGGAGAAATATTGTGAGATGAATGAAGACTAGGCAAAGTGATGTTAAGAAATGTATCGATGATCTCATCCTCTCACACCATAATATCTTCCCAAGTGGGTGGGGTGGGAGAAGAGGGAAAAACATGATTCTCATGATGCTCGATGATTGTATCTTCTAACACAAAGATTCCTTCGTCACAAATGGGCGATGAATCAAGAGAAGAACAATTATGATTGTCATGATTGTATATGCTTGCATCGTCTTGTGTTATTACATTCTTACAAATCTAATAGATAATAGTAGGGTAACTAACATGCTTGTTAAAGGTTTTATTTTGTTTTCCTAGATTATGCCCATGAGTAGGGAAAATAGAATCATACAAACCATGTGATACTCATGAAAGCCATAAGTTTGAAAAGGAAACATGCTCTATTTATGAAAAAATGAGAAGAAATCTATCCAAAATATGCAATGCTTCATAAATGTAAACAATTGTCCTACAGATAGATGACAATTTTCAATATTGAAATACAATTAATTTTTTTTTTTTTCAGATTTGCAAAAAATTCAACAAAATGACTCTTTTCTTGCACATGCAATAATAGTTTCTCAGAATTTTAAAGTATAGTATGAACAACATAAACAAGAAGTCAAAATAGAGATAGTAATGCATGCAAAAGTTTATGCAGGGACAAGTTCGCCCAAGGGTAAATGGGTCCTTGCACAAAAAAATAAAATTTGAGTTTTTAGTTTATTGTTTGTGTTCTCTATTTCAGGTTGTAGACTGTGATTACTGTGGCAGATTTTTCTAGATTTTGATGTCTAAATGAAAATGCAACTAATGAAAAAAATTAAACAAAATGAGTTTTTGAATGCAAATTTAACTGAAATGTGGATCTAAGCGACTAGAAAACACTCTTAATACAACTAACATGCAAGATGTATGTAAGATTTATGCAATATTTTTGGATTTTTGTGAATTTAAGTGATGAAAAATTTATTTGTAAATGATGCAAAATGTAATTTTAAAACCCTAAATGAAATGCAAAACAAACTAATGCAATGTAAAATCTAGATCTAGGGTTTGAAAAGACTGCCAAATCAAAAGGTTTATAGTGTAAGAATGTCGAGTTCACCAAAATGAAATAAAGAAAAAGGTGAGTGTTGTTGGATGTGAATATGTGAGGGTTTAAACACACTTACACCTTCTCTATTTTCATTAGAAAAAGAGATCTCCCAAGGATAGGATTGACTTTTAACCTTGAGGTGAGTCAACTCTATTATGAGGATCTGTTATTTTCTTATGATAGAAAATGATTGAAAGCCACTTTTGGGAGATAAAAATAAAATACCTAATGTACTCAATTATGTGATGCAGAACTTAAAATGAAAAGTTAAACGATAACACAAACAAAAACTACAAATTTCATGCAGATTTGGGAAGTGCAAAATGACATGTACCACGCTCCAAAAATGGGTGTTGAGAGTCCTACAAGGACTCATTCACCCTAGGGGAAAATGGTCTTTGTACAGGGTTTTTCCTCAACTTCGAGATTCCTTTGGTGCAAGATGTGAGCTTTTGATTCCTCCATATTCCACTATAAAAAATTCAAAAATAAATTCAAAATTTGAGTTTTCGTGGCTTGACAATAATGTTGACAACTTTGCAAAATTGCTCTTTTGATCTAATTTTAGTCCTTCTTCACCTACAAAACTGCACATACACAAAGAGAAGGAAAATATTTGTTTTGGGTGAATAGGGTTTTTCCTTGGTCAAAACCTAATTTGGTAATTAAACCTTGATAATGAAAGATAATGATAAATGACAAAGATTGATGAATGAACAAATCTATGTCACAACTCACCAAACCCTTAATGGTTTCCCTTAGAGGACTGAATTCTAATGCATCATCCTAAGGATTAGTTTTGCATGAAATGGATTGATTGGGTGCTTGATTTGATATTTGATTTGATGCTTGAATGCTTGAAACCTATATCACAATGTTAGCTCCAAAAATATGCATGAATGCAAATAACTTTGACATGATGATAAGATTTTGATTGTTGTTGTAGATGCTTGATAAATATGCTCTTCAATGCTCTTGACAATAATATTTGTTCGTATGATCTCTTGATTATGCATATTAAGTTTAAATTGATAAAAAGACCTTGTATTTATAGGTGTTTATCTAATTTCTCGAAAATTAAATTCCATAGGTTGACATTTAAAACTTAAATTTGAATCATTAAAATGCTATCAAAAACATTAAAATTTGGGATCTAGGACTTAAGGAGGACCCATTTTTGGAAAATGGGTCTTGGGACCTAAATCCAGGACACGCGATTTCTAAGGCAATTAATTTAATGTTAGCATTTGTTTAATGTCGGTTTACCTTTTGGAAAAAGGGAATTATAAGGCTTGGGAATGCATAATTTAGGCAATTAGAAGCTTAATTAAGTCCAATTAATTAAGGGACCCAAACATAGTGTGAAAATGTAGAGTACATTTCCCTACACTACAACTCTTAATTTTCTTTTTTATTTAATAAGATCGAAACTAGATATATTGTAACCTGTTACACTTATACATGCTAATACTATGATCCACTCTGTTCTTTTAGATATTAGATGGGGGACACATCTAGAACCCAATCTTACAATTACCTACATACCACAATTTTTGTCAACTTGTACACTAATCTCATCGTAATTCTAAATTTTATTGAAGCCATATTATTGCTCACTATATAACTTCTACAAGTTGTCATAAAATGATGCCACTATGTATTTCCTTGGCATTATTTCTCTATCATTTTCTAGCCCCTTTATAATTTGAATGATCATATTTGGATGCCCTTTTTGAAAACCTACCAACCAAGACTTCTCGAGCATCCCATCTATGAATGGGTTTGGCCTAGATTGAATTCGTTGAGCCACAAAAGATTTGGGTTAAGAAAATTCAAGGTAATGGCCAATATCAACCATATCCTTGCACAACACTAGACAATTTTTCCTCCTCATCAATTAAAATCATTCATGGCCCCCTCCATATGGTACTAGTAATTCCATCAAGCCATGAACTCAAACTACTAGGAGGCATTCCCCACTTCTTCACTATACCTTTTATGAATATATGGTTGTCTTTGACATATGCTAGTGCACTTTGGATTTCATCATGTGATCAATTACTTTTGTAAACCTTTGAAGACCCCAATTGCATGTCATTTACTTGAGCAATGCCAACAACTAGTTTGTTACCCTCATTATGTGTTGAGGGGCTTGCACATTCCACAACACCATCTTTTTTTTGGTGGTTGGTGTATCTTCCTCTCTAAATTATGTAGAAGTGAACTTCACTCCTCAAGGTATTTAGTTATGTGCCTTCCACATGTTCTCTTTCCCTTTTGACCTCCAATCATAGTTAAACTGAACCTATAACTTAAGAAAACAATACCAATAGTTATATTATTGTTAAGATGCCATATGTATATTATAAACATAAATGTAAATATATTATGTGGCATAAGCATAAAAGTGAAATATAGCATAAGAAAATGATGATCATAACATGAGTAAATGATGACATCTAATGTGTAATGACATGGTGGTGAGAAATAAATGAACCTAAATTCCTACAAACATGCAAGATAAATATATATATGATAGTGTAACTTGGGTCATCAACAATTCTACATGTGTATGTGTGCACAATTATAGCTTGAATACAAATATACAATATCATGGGCCCAAGTGAGTCCTTCACAGTTGAAGAGAAAACAAAGATTATTGCAACAACAAAAAATAGTATGGATTCTAGAAATAACATATGTTGAGAAGTTTGTGGTTTTAACAATGATGTACAAAGTCTACCTACCTGCCTACAATAGATGGAAACATAAAAATATGAATTTAAAATTTACTGAAATACATACATTAATTGAATTTGTATAAAGACATAGATAGACATATAGATATGTGTGTATATACAACTATGTATATATGTGTGTAGGTATATAACATGTTACCAATTTCAACACCTTTAGTGCAGTGGAGAGGACTTGATGAGCTTCTAGAATGATGGACAATGTGGTGGTCATGAAGAAAACATTGTGAAAAATGATTAGGTTGAAAAGCATTATGTATTCGAATTGGAAATATTATAGCATGGATACTAATAGGAGTGTTGTCCATGTTGGCACAAATCCCTAACGTGATGTTTGGAACCAAAAATTAGGGCAAACCTTTAATTCATTAATTTGATTCTATATATATATATATATCACTTTGTATGTATATAAGCATGTAACTATAATTTTATTGAACATCCTTTTGGTTTTCATGTTGCAAAATAAAAAAGTTGAGAAGGTGATAAAATTTATAATGTTGTGCACAAATTATGTATGTACGATAATAAAGAATACCATATATGAGAATTTGATGATGTGACATAAAAACTAGCAATTTCAAGAGTTCTAAAAAAGTCAAGAACTTGCACAAGATATATGGTGAAGCTTTGGATGTTATAGAGGATATTAGTTGTGCTCTTGGAGGAAATCGATAGTTTACTACTTTGAGAATATGACGCTACATAATTTCCCTCTTATAATTGATTCAAATTTGAAAAAGGAATGCATTCAATTTGGTTGTTGAGTTTAAATTTGAATTAATAGAACTTGTATTCAATCAATTGAATTTGAAGTTGCAATTTATGTATGAAATATATGATGGCATGACTAAATTACAAAATATATTTATTTTGATGTTTGGTAGGGGAGCCTTAGATAATTTATTGTTTGTGCAAGTACCTATAGTAAATGGACTTGGCCCATGTAGATGTGAAATAAAGTATGGGAGAATGTGCATTTGATAACACATCTAATTGGTAGGGGCTTGAATTTATGGTAGCTTAGGCACCAATAAGTGTGCACTAGGATGTGTAAATATTAAATAATTGACTTTTGTACCCTCTCCAAGTGGGTAGTTACTATATAACATTAAATTTTGTAAGTAATTAGAAAAGTGTTCACTTTGGACCAATGTGTCCTCTATTGCAAGTGCACATGCATATATTTTGTCCACCTTGAATGGTAAACTACACATGTATAAGTGAACATGTATTAGTGCATGTGGGATACTTTACTAGGCTTTTAGTTTTCTTGTGTTGGTTATCTATAAGGAATTAATTTGGCAGTTAGGTGAACATATGGATGGCTATTGGGCTCTCTCACCTAGCATGGTTCATATCTTTGCATAAGATCGAGGCCGTGTCACTCAAGAGTGAATCCACGACACTTAAAAATGAACTATATAATTTTCTGGATTTGCATAGATTCTTATATAATTAGCATACCAAAGGTTGAAACCCCCGAACTATAATAAATTAATTTCACATTATCAACATCACCTCTTCATCATCAATTGCTCTCATTTAATTATCACATTTATAATTATATCCAATTATTTAATCTAAACAAATTTATACTTAATCACACTTATTTAATTAACCTACATTTGTTTAGGTTGTGCATTTATTTTTCATTTATAAAACTAACAAGAATCCACGCCTAGCTTGCAATATAAGAATGCAATTATATTCCCCAACCATAAAGGACAAGTAAAATTGACCATATTCAATCAACACCAACATTGCAAAGGAAAAATTGTACGTTTATAACCTCCCAATGAGAAGGAAAAATCCTTAAGAAGCTGCCTTGATAGATATCTCAAGGTACAATTTGAGCCTCTGCAGAGATTATTTAAAACAATCCAAACATAGGTTGTCACCAAAGCCTCAAAGCCTTATTTCAAATTGACCCAATTCCTTTAAAAAGAACAAAGGCCTAATGCAAATAATAACCCATACACCTAAGGGAAGAAAGGGGAGGAAAAATCCTATTTAGGCTTGAACTTAGATTTAATTTTCTCAACTTCACCTCCATCAATCTGAAATGCCTTAGCCAGCACTGAGTCATCAATAGCAGGAGTAGATCCAAACAGAGTAACTGGAATAGACTGAGTTCCAGGCAGCTGGCTGTTAAAAGCAGCAAGTATAGATGCTTTACCTTTTCCAACATTCCTCTGAAAATGCACCAACCCTTTTGGAAACACAAAGACATCTCCCTTTTTCACAATCTGAGAATAGAACATATTACCTGTGGTTATGAATCCAACCTCCAGAGTGCCCTTCAAAACAAAGGCAATTTCAGTTGCACGTGGGTGTGTGTGAGGTGGGTTCACACCTCCTGGGGCAAAGTCTGCACGGCCCATAGATATTCCCAATGTATTTAGCCCTGCAAATTTGAGTACATTTGCAGCTGTTACATTAGACCCCACTGAATTATTTGTTGATCCTTCCATGGCAATCCCTGAGAACTTGAAGTCTGAGGCATTTACTTTGCTGGATTCTTTGCATATGAATCCATTCACCTTCACAGTGCCTGTGAAATAAACAATAAAGAAATTGATATGGTAAGAACAAAATAATTCAGGAGTAAACTCTAAAGGATAGAAATCGCATCTAAGTTAAAATGTCATTCAAGACCCATTACAAGGTTGGGAATGATTATGATTAGACATGTCAAGCATCAGAACTGTACATAAACAGGATAAAGTTGACCACACTTTTCACAAAGTTCAGACCAAAAAGAGTGGGATCTTTTTTCCTATTTGGAAGTTATTCTTTAAAGTTTTAGATTTGCATATGTAATGATTACATATATTGAATAGTTTATTTCAAGGGTAGGTGGAATGATAAGATCTGATTTGTTCTAAGTTTGATTAGCATTGATATAGTTTTTTTGAAAGATTTTGTATGGATAGTTCAGGATCTCGATCTAAACCTTAAAAGAATGATACCAGTAATCATATACCCTCTGGATTTTTGATCTTTTTGATATAATGATTATATACCTTCTGCTTTAATGTTTCCAGGTATACAGATTATTATAATGAATAGATTTAGGGTCTATGTGAATTGACAAGATTTGGTTTGCTGCTTAATCACCAGTTTTTAGAGTCCAAAGGATATGAATAGATCATAGAAGCTATTTCGAATCTCCTTCCAAAAATCATGAGAATGGTCCTTGTGATTATATGACCCTTTAGATTTAGATTTAAGGATACAATGGTTATATCACTACAAGAAGATTATTACCCACATAGGTTTAGTTTGATCCTGGAAAATTCAGGATACAGAAACTAGAACATATAATGCATAAATAAAAAAACAAAACAGATCTTCTGAAGGCTTCTAAGAAGGGAAACTACTACCCGCATTGGGGTATGGCTTCTTTGTGGCCTTAATTTTTAAGGAGAGACTATTTGGGTATTCACCATTTAAGAGGATTCTTTTGCAACTAAAGATGAAAATCCCAGGTCATTAGGACTGGTTACACCAGGCCACAGGTTTGTCTCTGCTGTTAGCCTGTTAGAGATTTTTACAGAACAAGGTTTAGAAGGCCTACAATTAATAAGTATACCACTATGTTTAAGCCTTAAATCTTAGCAAGTTAATCAGATTCTCTGAACTTTGTATGCCTCAATTGGTGAAGATGCTTCAGTCAAATAGTGATCGCCAGAGGGTTCTATTCCCTCTGAATGCAGAGTCAAATAAACACATGGCCAGGGTTATGTGGCTCTACTACAATGATATATCATTCAATGAATCTTAGAAAGAAATAAAATAGTTTTAAACTTACCTGTGGCCATGTCAGCTACACAGAAATCCTGTAAGGGATCTGGGTCTGCATATACAGTCATTGCCATCAAGGTGAGTGATACCCAGAGAATATGAAGTCCAGCTGTTTCTTTCATCATTGCCATTATCTCTTACACAGGAAAAGCACCCAAAGAAGTTAGTAGAAGGATAATATTGGAAGAGGACTTATTAAAGGATGATGCTTCAAGGTCTGAAGGATCCATCCAGTTTGAAGGGGAGATTTTGACCTTGCTGTTCAAAATATTTGGAGGGTGCTTTATTATATTCCAAGGCGTGCTTTATTCTATTTAGGTGTAAAAAATATCAAAAGAGTGCTAATATTGCAGACGTGTTTCAATCATATTTAATGTTCCTCTGCAATTTGTTTACCGTCATTGCTGAAATCAATGCATTTTACCTTACTTTGTTGACCTGCCCATCGTGTTGGAACTTGAAGTTTAATAGTGTCCATATCCTTATCCAATCAGTTTGAAAAAGTGGGCTATGTCTCCATCCTTATCTCCACTCAAGGATGTGTTTGATTAGGGATAGTAAACGCAATAAATTAATGGTCTCCACATCACACAAGGTATAGAGATGAAGTGAATTGTTAAATGGTAGGAAAGTACATCTCTAGAGTTTAGGTAGGATCAATTTCAAATAAAAGACACAAAAATAAAGGATATAGTTCAATCAAATTATTATTAGGAGGGGATCATGGACATTAAGTTTATTTCATATATTAGTGGGAATAGTATCATGATCAATACATTTTTAGTCAATAAGAGCACTTTCTTCTTCTTTTTTTCTACAAGTTGCTAAACACGAATAAGGAAAATTGTCAATTTCAAGTGAGGAACTTGGTAGAATATGACCATCCAGAAGCAATGTGACCATGAGAAGAGGTAGAAGATGATCAAAAGGGTTGAGACCATCCACAAGTAGCATGTCCCTTGGAACCTTGCATTTGAGAGCCTCGAGAATGGGATACACGATCTCATATGATAGATTGGCCATGGTCACACTTGAGCCCATGAAGTAGGGAGGAAGTAGGGGTTGGGACTCTAACAACCATGTAGGGAGCATTACTCTTGTGGTCAAGAAGCTCCTATAGATGTGTAACTTTCAATGCAACTTTGTGAGCTTCTACCTAGATCTACATAAGCACACTAAAGAAAATTATAGCTTCAGTGTATAAAGAAAAGTGATTATTAGCTTAACACGCGAGCAACCAAAAAAGGGAGTTGAATTTCTATCTTTCCAAATATTAAAAAGAATTTCCACCCCAAAAGACTACCAAATTTGGAATAAAATTGATGGGAGGTAGGCTCAACCACCCAACAACACTATATGAACATGTGAAAGGTCAAGCCAAAAAGTCTTGAATAAATCATGTCTCCAACTCCAAGCCTCTTAAGGTCTAGAATAGAACCAAAAAAATGCTTGAGAGACTCCAGTTGTCCACAAAAGGGACAATGTGGGTTGAGAAATCCTATGTGAGCTAAATGAGAGTCAAGTGTAAGACATTAGTAAATAATGCATTGTGCAAAATGAGATAATTTAGGTTCAAGAATGGTTTCCCAAACAGTTTGGAACCATCAATGCCAAATTCTAAGTGAGGACTAGAGGTGCCTATAGTGATTTAATTGGTTGACCATTGGAAGATGAGGCATGAGCCACAAGTATCCCTTATAGGGTCTATAATTATAAAATTATGTTTGAAGATACCATTTCAATCTTTCCATCAAGGCTTGAAGGACTTGACCTTATGTTGGCGCACCCAATATCAAACCATTTCACAAACAAGAATTTACATAATAATACTATCATGCAAGGTTATAAAATGTACAAACTATTGTTTGTGGAATGGTTTGATCTTGCAAGTTGATATTGGTTGTTCCAACATGGCATTAGAGTAAGCTTGCAAACCTATTCCCAAATAATCTTGGATTTGTAAGGGTTTTAGGTACCCACTTTCATATGATGCATCCTAAAGAAAAATCAACCTCATAGTTGGGCTTAGAAGGCCTAAGAACTTATATTTTCATATAAAGCACTATAGGTTTTGGAATGAAAATTTTTGGCACTTTTGGGAGGGTCTCTAATGATTGTAATATAAAAATCCATACAAGTAGAATGGATATGTACAATTGTATAATCATATGGCCATTGTACCATACCCAACATATTAATTTCTATGTGGGCAACCTTCATCTCTATATTTTATCCAATTCTCAAATAGTTTACCTAGTATTCAGAGGTTTTTTCTGGTGATTTGTTAATTGTTTTGCACTAGTTGATGTTTTTTAACCAACAACTCATGCACCAACAATTTGTCAGTTGCCCACTCCCAAGGTTACCACCATCTTGTTGTTGTCACCTCCAATCATTGCCAATTTTCCACCTTGGCTTTGTTGTCAAAACACCACCACTATGCTCAACCCCAATGTTACCCAAGCACTACCATCTCATTGCCAACCACTAGGGCTTATACAATACTCCTGAAGAGGGTTGTTTTTAGTTTTTGTATAACTTAAACATATGAAGTCAAAGTTTTCACTTCTTATAGGTAATGGAAATATTTTTCCAAGCACTTTGCTATGGTGTTAGATTTTTTTCTATAATTTTACTTTTTGTGAATGTAATCGTAGTTTGAAGCTCCTCCTTGCTTGTATTTCTCAACAAGGCATATATTTTGCCTACAATATCAAAATTAGGGAATTTTAAAAAAAATTGTCATAAAAATGCAAGGATTCTAGAATCATAATATCATAAATTTAGTTCAAAGAGCCTATTTTTTTTAGAAATTATAAAATCACTATATGTTATACATAATTGGTTCTCACTTTGTTTTTGTACAATTTTGTTCTATAAACACCTTGTAATTTTCTAGGGGCCTCTACTTTCAAAAATATTCTATTATGAGGGGTTGTAAGGAAAATTATTAGTTCCTATTTGTATTTTTAGTGTAGTTCATAAATGAAACAAATTGAGACAAATCACACCTTTAATTACAAAAATCTAAGGAAAAATCAACTTCAATAAATGAGAATTCCTCCCACTTGAAAAACATCAATTCAATCCCTCTTCCAAATCTAGTGAACCTCCCTCTATGATAAAGAAATTAAGGGATAATTGCATATTTTATGGCAAATAGGACATGTTGAGTCTAATTGTTCTAAGTCATAGTCCCACTTTTGCCACACTTGTAAGAACTCTACAATAATCCATTTAATTGTAAACACACTAAAATAAAGTGTCACCATTATATTGTGTGTTCCTTTGGGGGATTTTTCACATAATATTGTGTATTTTTGATACTCATACTTTTATATAAAGTTCCATAAGGGGTTGTGTACGTGCCTTGTTATTTTACATCACAACTTTTCTTGATGAGTGTCCCTCCATGACAAATAAAAAAATTCAATACTCTAGTCTCATGAGTGTGCTCCTTATTCATCACACACCCTTTTTTAGTTGCTTGTACATTATATTAGATACAATGTTACTTCATTCCTTTACACTATATTATGACACACTTCAATTGATCTAACAATACCTCTCCCTTGTCAACATTATGAGTGGAATCATCACATGGTTATGCTAATGCTTCCTTGATCCTAATCATAATCTTGATTTTAGTGGAGGCTTATTTTAGTATAGCATAACTAGTTCTTCTTCAATAGATTTTGTAGCTTCTAATGCTTCAAGAGTTCTTTATGTTCCTATATTTTAGGGATGACTTTTTGAGGAGGTTTATTTTCCTTCTCATTCTCTCTTTTGTAGAGGAGTTTTTTCCACTAGATTTTATCTTTTTCTCCATTTCTGATCTAGAATTTACATGAGTACCTCATCAGGCCTTGATGTTGAGACTCAATTTTTCGATCTCCCTAAATACTACTTAAGAGGGTGTTAATGTAATGTGAAAAAGTGTTTTATCTATCTAGTTGGACCAATTCTTATTGAACTACACTTACTCACTTAGAGAGATATTTAATTTCATCTCATTACATGTGTCGTCACACTTAATGTAAGTGTTCCCACATGTGTTGCACCTTTGCAGCCTGGATAGTCAAACTTTTAGCCCTACCTTCTCACCTACTTGTCCTTGCCTTTATATTCAAGGCTTCTTTGTATATTTTAAACACCTTGTATGATAGTATTGTTATCTCATACTCTTTTATAAAATTATGTTGGTCTTGCAAGTTGATCTTGGCTGCTCCAACACCCTAATCTTATGAACCATTTGAGAATGAATGACATCAATAAAAATATGAAAGGTCTCCTAACCTAGGTTGCATAGCTAGAATTTAAACTTGGCTTTGAGCCAAGATATAAAATTCTTGGTGGTCCTAACAAGGAGATTAAGTAGAGTTTTTATTCCTCTATTAAATAATTTCAAAGCATGAACCCAAATGGCTTTGGAAAGAGGATATATTTACCTAAAATAATAGGATACCACCAAATTAATTCTTGGTTTATTGAGAGGCCATTGCATAAGTCATTACCAACCCAAGTAAGAAAAAGATTGATGGAATCCCAGGCCTTCCAAATTCTCTTCATAATAAAAATTCCTTGAATTTGAATAGGTGAACCCTCATGGTGAGAAGAGTACAAAGAGCAAGGCATTTCCAAGTTGGTCATCCAAAATGAGATCCTAAAGAAATACAATGCATAAAGAGAATTTTCAATACATTATTTCCTTCCAGATATTTGATAATCCATTTAGAATTGAGATAAATTCCTTTCCAACTAATTGAAAGAAGACCCAAGCCACCAACATCACAAGGGAGAAAACAAAAATCCAAAGAAACATAATGGAAAAGTTTAGTCCCATTTATAGAATCCTATAGAAATATCAGAGGAGCTTCTCAAATATGAAGTAGGAATCCTTAGAAGGGACCCAACAACAACAATAATAAACATGGTTAGTGTGAAGGGGAAAAAGTGTGCTAATCTAAAATGCAAAACAAACTAGAATGCAAGAAGAGCACAAAAACACCTAACACTTCAAAATGATTAGCCTTAGTTAAACACAAGATAAAAAGAAGATACAAGTGAAAATCAGATTGATATACCTTTTATCCATGTTTCCCTTGGTTGGCCCTTTGATAATTGATAATATGTGTGCTCTTTGATGGAAAAATGATGCAAAGTGATTAAAATTCAAAATGAGGATGTGAATGGCTAAGATGGATGGATATTGAATGAAAAATGATGTGATAACAACTTATGGAGGCTCAAATGGCTCAAGATCATAAGTTGGATAAGAATGCATAAGGATTTTCTAACTTAGAAGATGCAAGATCCTTTAATGAAGGAAGAGGGGGGTATTTATAGGAAAATTTGAATTCTCTAGAGAATTCAACAGTCAAGATTGAGCCACCATGGCCAAGATGGAGGGCTGTGGTGAGTTGAGGACTCACAAACCCTCACATCTTGATATGTGGCGGGTGAGTTGTCCAAAGGAAAAGATGAGATGGCAAGGGGTACAAATGACATGGAAGAGGCCCTGTGGTCCCAAGGTACTTGGTACTTGCAAGTACCTTGGGATGAGAGAGAATCTCCACAAAAAGTAATCCCATGTCCTCAAGTGGGGTTGAAAGTGACAAGTGATGAATTTTAGAAAGTCATCCCTTGCCAACATGGGGGATGGTGAAGACCTTGGAGGAAAAAAAGTGAATTTTTAATTCACTTTTTGGAAGAGACCAAAGGATAAAATAAGATTCCTCTAAAAGAGGTCTTTGTCCTTTGGGTATGATGTGACATATGAGATGTCATGGGGAAAACAAATGCATGGGGAGAATAAGTGTGAATTTTTAATTCACATGGGGAAGAGGTCATCCCAAAAAGGGTAAGTACCAAGAAGGTTGACCTAAGGACATGTTAAAAGGGTTAAGTGATTAGGATTAGGATTGTGCAATCAGGTGATTAGATTAATTAATGACGATTAGAAGCAAGTGGCAAGTTATGGAGGGTGTCACATTAATCCTAATTAAGGATATGCACATCTTAATGAAGGATTGATTAAATTAACCCAGATTAATGAAAAGGTTATGGAGGATGTGACAAGGAGAGAGAAAGAATGAATTAAAAATTGAAAAGGATAATTGACTAAATTAAATAAATTGATTGATTTATTTAATTTAGAGATGAAGCAGGCTAATGTATAAAGTATTTAATTGATTAAATTAAATACTTTAGGAACGTTAGGGAAAAGGGACAATATTAATTAAATGTGTCATTTAATTAATATAGATGGATTAGATGAATAAATGATGGGATTATGACCATATGAAAGTGGTCAAATTTATGTGTCTACTGTTAGCAACTAAAATTTTAGAGTAAACCTAGAATTCGCCAATCAAAGGGAGAGGCTTAGTAATCCATTAGTTTAGCTTTTTTCAATTCTAACAATAATAGCTTATCACAAGCTATTAGGTAAGGCCTAAAAGGCAAAGGGAATGTACATGAACTAGAAAAATTTTCCATTATCAATCTATTTCCATCTAAAATAATCCTAGCTAGGTTGGGAAGAAAAGGTTGCCTCTAACATTGATTCTTTTTTATTGAATGCTCAAGCTAGAAGCTTGGCCAAATATAGCAAGGAAAAGAAGATCCTATTTGATATTAATTTGCATCCTCAAGAAGAGTGAGAAAATAATCATTAGCAAAATATCCATTGACCAATTAACTAGATGAATATTTTCCCTCATGGCAAGAAGATTATAAAGACCAAGGCCTTTTCAAGTTGGTCATCCAAAAAAAGTTCCTAAATAAATACAATGCATAAATATAATTTTCAAGGCATCATTCCCTTCTAGAGCTTTGATAATCCATTTAGAATAGAGATAAAATCCTTGCCAACTAATTGAAAGAAGACCCAAGCCACAAACATCATAAGAGAGACAACAAAACTTCTAAGGAACGTGATGGAAACCTTTAGTATTATTTGTAGAAGAATATATTTTAATCTGAAAGGAGCTTCTCAACTCTAAAATAAGAATCCTTAGAAGGGGCCTAACAAAAAGAATAATAAATATGGGTAGCAACTAAAATTTTAGAGTATGCTTTGAATTTTCCAACCAAATATCTATAGGCTTAGTAATACATTAGCTTCGATACTTCAATTTTGGTAATGATATCTTGTCACAAGATAGTAGGTAAGGCCTAAAAGTCCAAGGGAATGCCCAAAAAATAGAATTTTTCCCAAGATAAATCTATTTCCACATAAAATAATCCAACAAGTTAGGTTGGGAAGAAAAGGTTGCCTCTAACATTGATTCTTTTATTGTTGAATACTCAATCTAGAAATTTGGAAGAATATATCAATGAATAGATGAATTAGGAAAAATAATACCTTTATAATAGACCACATGAGATAAAAGATAGCCAAAGTCTTCAACAACAATCATGCAAAGTGTCAGAGTAAAAAAATCCCTAGTAAATGGACTAAAAAATCCTAAAAGTCTTGGATTGATGGACATTAATGGTGATGCAATTCAAGTGGTATTAGAAAAGAGCATTTGAATAGACTAATAAATTGGGGTCCAAAACTAGGTGCTTGAAGCCTAGAAAAAATAAAATGTCATTCAATGTAGTCACAATCATTAATTTTTTAAATTTTGATGAGACTTGTTGGTTGTTGAGAATATCAAATTCATTTGATCCCTTCCCAAATAGCAATATTTTTTTTATTATGTATCTTGACTTAATAAAATTAGTTTTCTCAAGTTGGACATCTTGGTGAAGGAGTGGTCTAACCTTGAGAGAAAAATATTTGACAAAAATATTGTAGGGGGAATTCAATAAGGTTATGGGCCACCAATTATAAATTTCCTTTGAGCCACCAAATTTAGGTATGAATTTAATACTATCTTTGTTGATTATGTCTCATAACAAATTCCCATGAAAGGGTTCTTGATATACTTTATGAAGGTCTTCTCCCATAATATCCTATTTTTTTTTATAGAACTCACCTGGGAATCGATCCAAGCTAGGGGATTTATCATTTAAAACAAAAAATATAACCTCACAAAATCTTCCTTAGTGAGAAGTTGATCACAAATAATGTACTAAGAAGTCTAAATTTGACAAGGAACCACATTTAAGCATTGTTGTAAAGCAATGCTATATGCTGGAGTATATTCTTCAATTGTAAAAAATTCTCATAATGTCAAACAAAGGCTCGAAGAATTTTTAGGAGCTGAGCAGAAAAGAGATATTGCTACTCTTTAATTTTCTTAATGTCTTGAGATATATAATGATCTTACAAAGTTTTAAAATATCCTTAGAGACCTTGTCTCCAATTTTACACCAATGAAGCTCAACTTTGAATTGAGAATCATTAGAAAAGTGGACATATAAAACCTACTTATGGTGATGGAGCACAATCACTCAAATCTGAGCTTTTGATTCAAAAGGATAAGCTTCTAGGTTTATGGTGGCTTAATGAAGCTTTGAGGTGGTGGCTTCATATGAGTTGTGGCAAAAATAGTCAAGTTGGCATCCATTGGGTGGTGTGATTGATGGCATCGTTCCAAAAGGGTATCCAACTTGTCTCATTCAAGGGATGTGGTTCCAAATTCCAAACATGTTGAATATGAGTTGACATGGCCTTTTGAGTGAGAAATGGCATATTAAAAATGTTTGAGTGTTTGTAGCCTTTAATTTGGAATTTTTTTATTTAATATATACAACTATATTGGAAAATGGTCTAAAAGGACAACATTCGACAAAGGACCCATAAGAAAAGAGTGATAGTTAGCAAAACAAAATAATGATTGAGTAGAAAAAATGGCTTTATCAATTCACTTAAGGACCCTATCATATATATGTTTGAGGTTGCTCCCTATGTACAACATTGCATCATCATGCAAATGAACAAGATTGGGATCATAAAGTCTCACTTTATTGCATGTAAAGCACCATACCTCTCTTTCACCAGTTGTCTAATGCATAAGTAATGTCCCAAATTTATCTTATGAAATTTCAATTATATTAAATTCATTGCATAAAATATAACTAGTGGTATGCATTGATATTACAATATATCTCCAAAGAGTAGATCTCTCACCAATATTATTTGAGGTATATCAATTAATAAACCCAAATGAGTGATTATTGATGTTGAAAAAATCCCATAGTGGTCAATTGGTGGGATCACATCCCTAACCAACTATTTTTTGATGTCGCGTAGGAGAGAGAAGGGTGACAAAAAATTACCCATTTCATGATTGTTACACAAGAATTCTAGATAACATGACATGCTATACAAAGCATTTAAAAAATAATAAATTTTTTTCTTGTAAGAAAATAATATAATGACTTGGAAATCATTTTTGCATGTCACAAATAACATATTTCCATGGGAGGTCCATCAAACCTTAAACATTCCAAGAGACAAAATTCATGAATGGGTGTCGAGATTCATTTCATTATCCAACTCATCTAGAGCTAAGTAACTATTATAAAGAAAATCTTCCTCTAAATTAAAGATCCATATCCAAGTGGAAGGTTGTATAGGACATCATTTCTATGGTCCATATTCTCCTTCTTTCATCTATTCAAATAGGCTATGAGACCTTTGTTGCTTAGTGAGGTGTTGGGAAGTACATCAAGTAATGATGGAATTTTTAGAAGCCAAAACTAAAGTAGTTGTTAGGATTAAGGTGCCATCCACCTTGTAAATATTATGTCATTGTTCCAACATCATTGGAAAGTGTCTCTAGGCAATTAGGGTGTATTGGGAAAATATTTTGTATTATTAATTCTCGCCATTGTTTCTTATATACAAATAGGGGGTTATGGGTCCACTAACAGTGGTAAAGGTTGTTAGAGTAAAATATATTTCATAATTAATTATTTACTTAATTATTAGGTCCCTTTTCACTCTAATTACTTAAGCTTACTTAGGTCATGTTATTTTTATGTCTCATTTTGGGTGTGTGCAAGAAGTTGAGTCCACTTTTTGGCCAAAAAGTTGAAGTGTTTTCCCTAATTTTCAGAATTTGTCATATTTGACCTTAAAATTTGAAGCACTTAGAGATGAAATCTTTAAAAAGGTCATTGATCATAAAATGTAGTACTGAGAGTCTAGTTTCCAAATATGTAATTTATTTTAATACCTAGATGATACCAATTGATTTTCAATAGGCATGTCTAAAAAACATTGTTTAAAAGTCACTTTTTTTTAACCATACCATGCACGTGTACGTCATCCATATTTTGACCTAAATAATCTTATTTTTCTAAATCCTTTTGGGAAAAGATTTGTAACACATTGAAGAATACACACAATATTTTTTTGTAATTTTTATTTTATTTTATTTTTTGTAATTTTTTTATTGGCCATAGTTGTTTTGAAAAGTCGTTGTGTATGTCACACATAAGATGACCTAAACTTATCAGTTTTTGAATTTTTTTTCAAACTGAAAAGAAAAATATTGTTTACGTATAATTCATTTTTTAGAAAATAATTTTAATAAAAAGTTATTAAAATACTAAAAATCTCTTATATTTCAAGTTTATGGACCAGTTTCATCAAAAAATATTTGAAAAATAGAAAAAATAATCCAATTGTAAAAAAATTACATATTTAGAATCCACACAATATCATCTATAATGGGTTTTAATTTCGTCAATTTTTTTTACAAAAAACATCTTCAGACATATGTCCAAAGCCACTCTTTTCTACTAACATTGATATTACCTTCAAGTTGCAGGTCAAAGTAGGTCCAAAGCTAAGGGTTGGCTCCCCAAGCATTTTTTCCAACTCAAAACTCATAGCAAAAATTGGGCCAAAAATTTAAATTTTTAGAAACGAGATCTGATTTTATTTTATTTTTAATTTTAAGCCTTTATGAAATGGGATCCCTTTTTGTTTTTAAAATAAATTAAGCCTTTACGAAAAAAGTATCGACAGTGCCCACCAAGGGAGCAATGCCCCTAATGTTCCACTCAAGAGCAACTCCCACCAAGCCAATGGCCGCAAAAAAAATGTCGACACCATTGTAATTTTCTTAGTAGTCTTTTTATTTTTTGGCACATCACAAATTTTCCAACATTCTCTATTTTTTTAGGCCAATCTTTTCCAGTGAGCGGTGATCAGAATATTTCAACCTTTTTTTGGCATATATCGATGATCAATTTTTTACAAGGGGCCAATTTTTTTCTCGGTAGTAGGGTATATTCTTATTCCATTGACATCAACATGATTTCATGTTGATGTCAACATTATAGCCTATACCTTGCACCCCTACAAGCCCCCTTTGTGCCCTAAAGGAGCTATTTTTTCTTTTGGCCATAATTTGGGCATATGATATCAAAATTTGGCGAATGAGATATTGTCGAAAAGATGGTTGTGTCAACTTTCCAATGGTGTGTGTATCATCATCATTTTTGTTGTTGTTGGTGCATTGTATAGCCTGTTGAATTTAGAGGTGTTGAATTCACTCTCATGCTCATAAATTTTGAAATGTTTCTCCATTTTTCATGATACTAATGGCATCAGGATGGTCTTTCAAAGCTCTTCACATCCATCTATGTAATTTTTCCAAATTTCTCTCTAGATACTTTTTATTCAATTTTTGGTGTTTTCACACTCTAGTGAAATAATTGGACATTAAATAGCTCCTGAAAACTTTATTTTTGTGTGAGGCGACTTGTTCTAGGTTGTTCTATATGTATTTCTAATTTTTTTCGCTTTTGAACATTATGAGATTTCATTGTAAGCACTTATCATTATGTAAATGCACTAAAATAAAGTGTCTCAGTACTGTACATACATTATTGGGATCTTGCACACCATATTGTTCTTTATTGTACTCACACTATGATACAAAGTGTTATGGAGGGTTGTGTAGGCCCTTTATTTTTCCATCACACCTTTGTCAAGTGAGTGTCCTTTCCACAACAATAGAAACACAATGGTTCTTGCCTCATACATGTGTGCTTTAGTTTGTAAACCCTTTTTATTTGTAGATATTTTCAGTTACACATTTAGATGTTCTTGATTATCCTTCATGCACTTCTTGGTGGAACACACTTTCAATGAATTTGTCTTAGGTCTCCCTTGTCATCATTATGGGGGGTTTCTACTGTTGGTGCTAATGCTTCCTTGGTTTCACATTAGAGTGAGCTATGTATATAGTATTTTTTCTTGTGTACTAGGTGGATGCAATGGTTAGTTACCCATGCATTCAGTGAGATGGAGCATTTACCATATGGACACTCTTGCATTCCTATTTTTGGAGGTGAATTTTCATTTTTTATTTGATCAACATTCTTCAAAATATTGCTACTTGTGCCATCTATATCTTCAATTGCTAGATGTTTTCCTTTTTTTTCCATATGATTTGAGTAGTGTCATTAGAGGCACTCATGCAAATTCTCGTCTTCTTGAATTTGATGATCATAATTTTTTTTAGAGGAGGTTCTTCTTTCAACACTACAACAATCATCATTCAACAATTTTCTACAAATTCTTATGCTTCAGTGGTGTTCTTCATGTTCATATTTTGTTCCTACTCTTTTGGGATATTTCTTGTTTGGAGGTTGAACTTAGACCTTCACTTGTATTTCTCTCTTTTGAAGAATATTTTTATCCCATAGGTTTTTTCTCCTTTTCTCTGGTTGTGAGAGATTAGATTGTTTATACATAGGTACCTCACCAAGCCTTGTTTATTGGGACCCATCATGCATCCATCTTTAGAGTTTTGAGATTTTCCCTAAGTTTCACTTAAGCAAGGGTGTTAGAGTAAAATGTATTTCCTAATTAATTATTTACTTAATTATTATGTCCATTTTCACTCTAATTACTTAAGCTTACAAAGGTCATGTTCTTTTTATGTCTCATTTCATAGGATGAGAAAACATGTCATGATCTTGTTTTATCCCCACCTAGGGTTTCTAGGTCTATTATCCTTTTATAAGGATTCTTTATTGTATAATCATTATGATGCACATTAATTATGATTCATATTTTTTTGGATCAATAGCTCTTGGTCTCCATAGTTTTTCTATTCTCTCTTTTTGTGATAGGTGTTTGATCGCAGGTGATCCTTGGGAGCTGTGGAGTTTATTTTTTCCAACTTTAACAAAGGTAATATATGAACATAAATATTTAATATTATTTTCCCCACATGTGGATGCCTAAAATGGAATAATAAAAGATAAGGAAAAGGATGAATGATTGAATTTTGTGAGTCTCCAAGTGGGAACTTGGAATGAGGCAAAAAGTGCTTGGCTTTCCATCATTTAGTGTATTCAATGTAATGTTCATCTTCCAAGTTTGGGTGCCCAAGTTGGAGGGAAATTATTGGAGCCAAAAACAAACATCCTTACATATTCTATGAAGGATATCCAAGGTTTGTATGGTTTGGATTGAAGATTCATCTTTGGAAGCCTTGTTTTTGGCTGAAGATCTCTTCACACATCTATAAAATCAACTCTTTGGATGTAGAAAGTATGAGGAATAGTTGAATGTACTGTTATTGCAAGAACAAGGACAAATTAAGGCATATGGATTTTGTTCGTAGGTGCATAGGTTCTACCATTTTGGAGGGAAAGATGATAATGTAAGTGGATGTATTGTAATCTCATTTATTTGATGATAATGCATACTTGGCTTCTTAGTGGAGTTTTTTTCCTGCAATGGTTTCTCCACGTAAATCTTGTGTTATGTGATTCTCTTGTGTTGTTGATTTGTGCTTCTTTTCTGATATATTATTATGATGTTATTTTTCATATATTGTTGCTATAAGTTCACATACGATAGTATTTATAAGTATGTTATGCTAGCTAACTTTTGGCATTATAAAGAAGATGGATTTAATCGTGATAATTCCATATTAAGGAAAATTAATTTTTAGATTTGCATATAAGTTTCATATTTTCATGTTGTTGTATTCCAAGCCTTGAATCTCATCCATTGAAGTCAGTTTTGGATATAGATTTTAAATTTCTCAAAAATTGGAGTTGAACTTGTTTATTTCTCATTAGTAGTTTATGACATTCAAGATAATTTTATCTCACCAAATGTCTCCCCATGAAGAGAGTTACAAAAATTACTTGTGTCTAGACGTTTTGAAACTATATTTTAAGATTTTGAGGACTAACCCTTAGATCTTGAGGGTGGTTTGGTTGAGAGGTCATTATTACTAGGATCCAAACACTCTTTTAGGAGATGCCCTTCCCATAAAATATCATATTAAAGTATAGTTTTCTAGATAATGGTATGCTTTTTCAAATTCAAAAACAAGGATAACCACATTAGGGGTTGTTTTAGTAGACATATGTTGTGTAACACCTTGGAATAAACTTCTTAGGCCTCTTTTAAGTTAGGGTTCCATTTTCAAGCTTCATTGAACCTTTATCTCCAACACAAATTATAGAGTGACAAAACCTGTTAAGGACAAATTTAAAAATTTAGAAAGTGGTCATAGGTAGCCTAAAAGGTTCCATAGTAAATGTAGGCTAGAAAAACCAACTCTTTCTTCAAAATCAGTATTTTGAACTATCATCTACTACTTGTTTTTAGTCTATTTATTTAGCTAAACAAATATTTTGATCACTTTCAAATTTTTCTTTAACTTAATAATATTGAATCTTGATCTCCTAACTTATTTATTGTATAACCTTTTTAAATTTAAATGTTTTTGTTCTACCTTAATTCTTACTATTTAATCAATTTGGACATTGTTGTACTCATGGTAATGTTTCCTAGATATGATCATGCATAATAGCATGTACAACATTCAAAAGATGATTTTTTTTATATTAACGACTAACTTATTAATTTAGTTCACATTCCTATAATTTTTTACATCTAAATGGCCATATACTTATTTATTAAATAAATAAATAGTTATTTGAATACATATCTAGCAACACACAAAAACCACATTATAATAGACACAACATAATTATACACCAAAATAGTAATATGCATTATAAAAATGATAAAATTCATCATTGTACTTTTTATAGTTACTCTCACATTCACCTTAACATTCTCAATACCACACAATTTCCAAAGCTTCTATTCTCCAAATATTTTCAAATCAAGTTGTAGGGTTTGACCACCATCAAAGAATTTTGTTGTCTAGCCTCCTCAAGATAAAACTTCAAAGGCTCCTACAACACTACCCTATATATGTCACCAATTTTAATTGCAACAAAAAAGTTGTAAAGACACAAAATATGACATCATTATCATACAAGACATCCTCATATTAACAACATGGCACCATAATCATATAGATTCCCTTGCACCAGATTAGATAGAACCATATAATTTGAACACATGTTGAAAATGAATAGATCTAGTGCTTCATTTGACCTATTTGGCACACAAAATCACTCCTAATCTGACACCCATCAACTAATTTCCACTACATACCATCTTATCTCTAACCAATCCACATTTAAAATAATTTTTCCACCTTGAACTGATGTGTGGCACAACCTATTCCTCTAACTTCAAATTTAATCCTTCCTTCCTAGAATCCAACTCTTTCAAAAACATAACTTTGTTAACTTGCTGATTCACATACCAAATAATTTAAATTAATAACCATGGATATACGAGCATTCATAGGCTATTTAGAGCAAAAAGGAGAATAAATCAAAGACATATTCAATTCATGTGCACTTAAAGTTGCATTATGCACTTGAGTGCTACATTAATTCTTCAAAACACTACATTAGTTCACTAGTCTGTTAGATCTACATCTATATTTCATGATTATTTTACGCGACATATCCTCTATCAAATTCCTTAAATCACAACCCAACCTTTGTCTACTTTCTCCCTCCACCCTTACCTCCTTAATTTTGTCCCCTCTCCTCTTATTTTCCTACTCCTCCCCACCTATTTTCCTCTCCAATTCTCATCTTGAACCTTTTTTCCCCTACCACCCCTTTTATTTCCTACCCCATAATTTTCCTCTTTCCATATCCACTAGCATCACTCTTGATGTTGGTTTCTCCTAGCTCATTGTGTTTCATTTATTTTTCTTGTGTCCCCTCTCTTGAATCAGGTTGGATGTGTGTAGTGGGGTCAATAACGGGATTAGATGTATTGGGGGATATGGAATATGGATGAGAAATGAAGAGAGGAGAAAGAACATATGACATAACTAGTGTAAAAGAAAAGGTAAAAGGATGAACAAGTGAATAGGAGGTTTGGTAAGGTTCAAGAAAGAAATATAGATCATAAAGAGGACTTGATGAGATTGACCTTTGATCTAGATGTAACTCTAAGAAATTCTATTATGGTTTTTCATTGATTTATTCTAAAAAACATCTACTAAAATAAAAGGCTCATCATAATTCCCTATTAAAAAAATGTTCTTTAATCATCTACGTAATAAAAATAATATCTTGGCTATAATCCATGTTGGCAATATGGGCATCATGGTAAAATTATTACTCCCTATTGAGGTAAGTAGTATTTCTCAAGTATTCAAAAATAGGCTCCTCAATTTGATCCATACACATGTTCGGTTTATCTTAGGGCTTCTTCTTGGTGAAAAGTGAAAGATAGGTTGAGACCTTCGACATATAATCAAAAGACAAATTAAACATAAAGCAATATTAAAGTTTGATATGATAACCAAAAAATCATAATGATCATGTTTGAGAAATAAGAAAATGAAGCAATTTACCCTAGGGGACTTATTGTGGTTATATGGATCAAGTTCACAAATGAAGAGGACTCCTTTTATGCTAATCCAAGACTAAATGAAGGGCTACTAAATAAGCCAAGCCCTGAACTAACATAAAAAAAGCTAAGCCACATATAAGAAAAGTAAATGCTAGATTGAAATAAAACTTAGGTTATATGAATCTTAGCTCTACCAATGGGAGTAGAGTATTGTGTCATAATCTATTTGATATGATTTGAATTACTTTTTAATTGTCAACTTCAAATATTAGATTTCCATTTTAGAACATATATGTCATCATCCCTTATAAAATCTAGGAATAGACTCACTAGCATAATTATGAACTCCAATTTTGTAATTCTATCTAAAATTTATAATTGTGTCCATCTTTTTGCCAACTTCTAAATTTTTGTACCTCTATCGTAACATTTGAGCTAATTTTAAACGGGCATTAACGAACCTCTATTAGAGCTTGATGTGTTAGGATTAAAGATTGTTTCATCTTTGTTCCTATGCCAACACCTATTTATTATTCCACAATTGGAATAAAAGAACTAGGATGCTCAAATGGAATATGCTTGATGCTCACTAAACCATAGTGAGGTTTTGATTTTAAACACTCTTATGCTAATGCTAAAGTTCAATTGTAATGCTTGGACGATTTGTATTGCTTAGTCTAAGATTCTATTAGTATTTTCTAGAATTTATCCTTATATATATATTCCTAGGTCTTAACTTGAAAGTTTAGTGTGCAAGCTAATGGGCAATATTCAAGTTCTAAAAAATGGTTGATTAGGGGAATACGAAATTGAGCTTTAATTAAGGCATATAGTATCTTGCCAACAATTCTATCAAAGAGACAAAATTTTGAAAGTAATTATTTTCTTGGTGAGGAAAATGGGATGATCAAAGCTGGGTTTTGATCAGGAAATGAATTGGCTAAAAGGTCAAATAAGACTATATTCGATTAAATTTTGTGATATATTTTTTGAAAATAGACACAAAGACAAGACATTTATTTGCAAGACAAAAATAAATATAAAATAAAAAGAAAAAGTATAAATCATATTCTTGTAGAAACCAAAATAATACAATTATTCACAAGACAAAAGTAAATATAAAATAAAAACAAAAAGTATAAAGCATATTCTTTTATACTATTAAAAATATACTAAAAAATCTTCATAAACATTTATAATTAAAATTTTATATTATAAAATATAAATCCATATGTTTCCAACATTTTTTAAACATAATTAGAAACCTTCACAAATTATTTTGACCTATATGTGTTTGAAAAAATTCTCATGAATAAAAAATATTAAAAATAGAGAATAAAATGTTTAAAAAAAAAAAAATCTATTCCCATTTTTAATTAATGTTGTTTAGGTTTCGTATGTGGTAGGTTCGACCCCCCTTAATGCGCTCCCACGAGCTTTACATATACCATTTTGTCATTTAGTTGAGTGCCGTTGGAGTAGGTTGGCACACTTGTGCCAGCTAATATTCGCTGGAACATATTTTTTAATAGGAGACTTTAAATTGACATTTTAAAGGCGTGGAGCTGTTATGTTAAATTGATGTAGTTTAAGCCTTTTCAGATAATTCAAGCCACGCGGCATAAAAGAAGCCACGTTGGATCATCTATGTTTATTGTAGGATATGAATATGAAAGTGGGTTTCTCACTAGATTATGATTATGAGTCTTTTATACTTAATGAGATTAAGTGTTCTTAACTTTAATTTATTATTTTTATTAATTGATGTTTTAGATTAAAAGTGTGAAGTTTTTGTTTATTAAAGTTAGGAAAGAATTTGTGATTTTTAAGATAATAATAATAAATAATTTTTAAAGGTGGTGGTTATGAAATTTATTTAGATATATTATGTTGACAAGAGAGTATATTTTTAAGTGTATCGATTTTTATTATTGTGAATAATTTTATCTTTTAAAAAAGTTATGATTTTGAAGATTGAAGTTTAATAGGTAAAATTCAATTGGTGATGATGATTGTATGCTTTTTATTATACCATCGATCAAAGTTCAATTCTCCAAAATATACAATTGAAATAGGTCCAATCTTTGGATGATTTTGATTGATGAGAACCCCTACTCATAATGATTTAATAAAAGATGACTTTTACTTTAAATATATATTCTTTATAATATTGTAAGATCTATTATATTAAAATAAAATAAAAATTTGACTAGAAAATAACTTCTAATTTAAATATATACTTTTTCCTAATACTATTTTTTTTATTAAAAAGAAGGCATGATTGAATTAATTGTGAAATGCATATTTTCTATAATAATCTTACCTGCTCTTCCTTTAGAAAAACGAGGTAAATTGAAGAGTTATTGTGAAAAAATGTTTTATTTGGGATAGTTTATTATGACGAGTGTCACTTATTTGGTACATTTGGTCTTGAAGTCAATTGATGTGCATTGGTCAAATAGAGTCCGATGTACAATTATAATTTTGGGGCCTTTTACTTTAGTTTTTACCTAATGTTTTTATGAGAAGTAAATTCATGTTGTATATATTAAATTATTTTAATGATGAAATTTGTATGTTTAATGTTATTTTTATTCAATTTTGTGTTTATTTATAAATAATATTTTAATATATAATGATAATTTGTATAAAATTATGTAAAAGATTTATTGTTTCAATATTTTTATGTATTGATAGTATATAGTCATATATTTAATTTAATTTTTTTATTCGTTTTAAATGTCTATTTATCATATCATGCACCTACCTCCATCAAATCATTTATCATTTGATTTTTTATTGTAATTTCATTCCAAGACAAGTATGTAGATGCAATGGTGATCTCATGGTCATGAACTTATCCCTTTCTAATTTAAAATCTAATTTCAAATTAGGTTATCTAGTCCCTTCACCCTTCCATCTTGAGCCAAATAAACAGCTTTTGGTGCAATTTTATGTTATTTTCTAGTATTTAAAGATATTAGTACATTCATTTTCATCATTGAAGAATCATCCTTAAGCATTCAAATGTTCATTCATTCTAGAGAGCATTAAAGTAGTAACTAGCAACACACTTCAATTTGGCAGAGTAAAAGAATACAAAATTTGCATATTAGGTATTTGCTTATTGTTTTCAATATTGTTCAATTTCAAGGGGTTGATCAAGACACTCATGGGGACTCACTATATCAAATTATTCTCTATTAGATTTATTTATAGTGTACTAAATGATAAGTTTGTTTTCATTTATATCTCATAATATTTTATTAATAACACCTCTTCCAATATAATTATCTAATTCTAAATGCTCTTTGTTTTACAATGCATATGAACTACTCATTTTTCTATGAAGTTTTTAATATTAATTTAATTTCTTCCTCTTTTTTAGTTGACATTTTTATATCCATAAATTTCGAACATGTATCTCAAATAATAGGTTTATTCATAGAGTACTAAATAATAAGTTTATTTTCATTTCTATCTCATAATATTTGATTAATAGCTCCCCTTCCAATACAAGTTTCTAATTCTAATTGCTCTTTGTTTTACCATGATTATGAACTACTCATTTGTACATGACATTTTTAATATTACTCTTATTTTTGCCTCTATTGTGTTTGACATTTTTATAGCCATTTTTCTAGTATTATTAAAGATTATTGAGATCTATGAAATAAAAAATGTATTCATGAGTGACTATTACTTCATGTTAATTCCTACAAGATAAAAATTTCAATGCTTGACTATTATATCGATATACTCTACCCTTCACCATTCACATGGAACAAACCTTAATATCAAACCTTATATCTTAATCAATTTATCCCCTTATACCCTTAATATAAAGTAGTATAACACATTGAAATTTTAGTGATTATTAAATGCCCTCTATAAACAAATGTGATATGGTACTCATTAGGTAGTGAATCTTATATGGGCACAGTTACCTTCCAATAGATTGTATGATAACCTAACAAGGTATTTATTAATACCAAAATTTCAAAAATTTCAAAAAAAAAGTAGAAGAGAAAACTATGTATAAAAAAATTGTAAAACATAACTTCCTAGATTTATAAGAAATTTGAAGCACAAGTATACTTTTACAACCATGAATTAATCCTAGGTCTATGAACTTGTCATCTAATAGGGTAAATATCTAACATAGAATCCCAATTAATGACATTTCCAAATAAGGTTGTTCCTAGGTATGCCAACAAATAGATTTCAAAAGCTTATCTATTTGACATCACTCTTCTATCATTGCTTGCTATGTATCATCTTTCAATCTTATTCAATTATTAAAACACTTTATTCAACCACATAAAAATATAATTAAACTAGGATGATTGTGATTACTTATATTAATTCAATTAACCTAGATTTCATGTTAAGGAAACATTATTTTTTTGTTGAATTATATTATAATTTTTTATTTATTTAGATTATGCTTAGTCTTGATTAATACAAAATAATGAAAAATACAACATAATTAACCTAAATTAATTAATTAAGAGCTAAGATATGAATACTAAGTTAGTAATTCAAATATTGAAATGTAAATAAAAAATAGTTACTTCACTCAAGATAGCTAAAGAATGCGCAAAGATTGATCTAGACACACAATCTAATATGCCTATAGATTTAGAAAAAGATACTATAGACATACATTTTCCTTATTATCAAAATATTATTTGTTGATCTCAAAATAATAATAAGAAGAAAAATTAAATATTTTTAAGAGGTTTTGTTAACAAGGCTCTAAAACCCTAACCCATGCCTTGATCTCCTTCCATTGACAGATTCCAATATTTTAGCATTTTCCAACCTGGTTGAGTTGGATAGATTGCTGGAGGTCTAATTGCCTCAGACTATAACTCTTGGAGCCCACTCTGCCTGAAA
This sequence comes from Sequoiadendron giganteum, assembly GCA_007115665.2. Taxonomy (NCBI): domain Eukaryota; kingdom Viridiplantae; phylum Streptophyta; class Pinopsida; order Cupressales; family Cupressaceae; genus Sequoiadendron; species Sequoiadendron giganteum. The sequence goes on along the minus strand of CM021105.1, from coordinate 118,318,902 downwards.
ATCCAACTGTGAAAAAGTAAAAAAAAAGACAAGGACCACGGTAATTCTGGAGCGAAAAAGCCAAAGGAGAAAATTTAGCAGACCCCACTATTTTTCTCGGGACAATTGTGGATTGAGTGGATGCCATGACTACGGAAGGGATTGCCTCTCATCTGGCGAATATTGGTCCTGTAGCGTGTGGAACCTCTACCTCAACCACCCCAAATCGGGCACAAAATACCCAAGATAGTCTTAAAGAAGGTAAAGTGATTTCATTCGAATTGTCTGATGAAATCATTGATGTTATTTCCAAATGCAAAGGAAAAACCATTATTATTTTCTTTTTCCTCATAGGCATTGAGAGAACAAGAGTTTTTTCAAATGGGCTCATTATAATTTTTTTATATTGGATTACGCAACAATTTTATTTTTTGTTTCGTAAGAGAGAGTATGTTGATTTATTGAAATTGAGGTTGGATACCAAACCAAAAATTTACCCACCAGGGCTTGCTACACCTAGACTTTGACACCTATGGAACCACTAGACCAGAAGGAGTTACCTAAAATGCAAGCCAAACTGACATCTATCCATGCCAGCCCACCATTCGATCATAGCAAAAAACTGTCCATACCATCCTAAACTGACCAAATTCCCAACCCTAGCATGCCACCATTACTATCATGAAAAATATCATTTTTACAGAGACTTGACATTATGTCGTACCCGTGGAAACAAAGAACCACCACACCAAAACTATATAGAGATAATGACATAGTGATTCAACATACCCAAATCCGACACCAGAGAAAAAAGGAAACAGTGAACACACAACATTTACAGAAAGCCATTTGATTTCACAAAGGTATCAAATTCTTTAACCCATTCAAAGTCACTGGCCACTTCCAACCGAAATACCTTCATTAAAAAATTCACCACGACCACAACTATCATTTTGTGCCTCACCAAGGACATTCCCTTTAAATCGAGAAGGAAAGGGTAAATTTTGATTACCTCACCCATTTTCTTTACCAGGTCCATGTCACACGGACGTGGTGCTCCCTTGCGTGGAATGACCACCTTTAAAACCTCCTCCAAGCCGCCCAGTAGATCCCTTTTGAACAATTTGCCCATCAAAGTTTTTTCCTTTGCCTTGGGCACATGGTTTTTTAGCACAAATGCCAGAAAACGCAAAGCCACCTATGAGTTTGCCCTAAAATACTCCTTTTGCTCCAGATGCCCCTTGCCAAGCACCATTTTCACAACCACCACCATTAACAGGTCAATGTTGACCAGAATGCGCTTGAGGCGCTAGTCTGTAACCTCACGAAAAGCGTTTTGGCACTCCTTGTAATCAAGGGCTATTGGGGTGTCCACCCCAAAAAAACCATCGAGTCCACCAACATCTCAACTATGAAATTCAAACACTCAGCCATTTTCATCCTACACCTTGGTGCCTATTAGAGAAATCGGCAAACATAGAGATAAATGGTAACTTCGCCCTTGCCACATTCAAACTTGAATGTAGATGAACCACAATAAACACCTCCTTTATTATTATGTACCCAACCAACGTGCCATCAACAAGGCAAGCTTCCCAAGCCTCCAATGTATAGTGTCATGATGACACATGATAACTCCCAGCTCGCCATTGTACTTGCAGTGAAAAGACCACACCTTGCCATTTGATCATCAATTGCCACAAACCTTGACACCCTGCCACCGCAGTCCACTCCACTCAAAAATGAACTTGCCACAATCTATGTGGCAAGTCACCTACCCTGCCTCCCACCTATACTAAGTGGATTGAGATTGGGGCACCTGATACAACTCTCTTAGATTGATCTCATCTGCTCCCTGGTTAGAAAGCATGTCAACCTCCTTGTTGCCTTCCCTCAGTGTGTGGCTGACTATCACTAACTCGAAGCCTTCTAAAAGATCCAAAGAAATTTCTAAACTAGCGTTTAATTTCTAGTGAGACAAATTTCTAGTTCTAAGGGTGTTAATGACAAGGCTCGAATCTCTCTCAACAACTAAATTCTTCACCCTCAATTCTCTGCACAAGCACAGACCCAAGACAAGGTCCTACATTTCTACAACATTATTGGTACCAATCAGAAGAGGGGCTGCTACTCTTCCAAGATATCTATATTTCCAATCTTTGACAATGCACCTTGCCCTAGAAGCTCTTGGTTTGCCATGAGATGCCGCATCAAAATTCAGCTTTAGCCATCCAACCTATGGGGGTTTCCAAACAACATTTCTTCTTTTTATCTGTGTTGTCTCTGCTCCTACCCCAATTGGAGGAGGGATAAAAAGGCCATGCCAATTTTTACTCATCAGTGCATCCCATTTGGTGAAAGTAGTCTTGCCACCCTGACATGCTACCACCCTTGTGTTGATGGTTTCCACTATGCTTGCTTCAATTTTGTTTAAGAGCGATTCTCTGGTCATCGCCTTTTCTTGGAAGATTTGACAATTTTGTTCCTTTCAAAATTATTAGATAATCAATGATGGTCTCATGAGCCATAATCCGCCACAAGTTTCATTTCTATGAAGCTTTGGCCAACCTGAAAGCAATCCCAGGAGATTATCAGGCAGAGGCATCTTCCATTGAAGTTTTGAGCATAACTAGTTCCAATAGTTTTGTGCAATGAGACATTTTACAAATAAATGGTCTCTTGATTATTCTGCCTGTTTACAGAGAATGCATCTTGTTGGGCCAGAATAACCTAGGCGTGCAAACCTATCCGGTGTTAGAACTCTTCCTTGCACCATCGCCTAAGTAAAAATATCTTCTTTTGAGAGGTAGTCCACACTCCAATACAAGCTAATGGGATGCCTTAGAGCATGCATGTTAGACCCAACCAAAACCCCGTATCCAACCTTGGCATTGTAGATTCCATTTGGGGAAGTGTTCCATCTTAAGATATCCCTACCATTTCTTGGACAAATGACTCACCGAGCCATTTCCTCTTCATAGACTACAACTGTCCTGGGGTCCAAATTCAACTCTCTCAGATTTTTCCAGCTATAGCTGGGACCACCCATGTAGGTGCTCACCTTACTTCCCCAAACTTGTTTTGTTATCCTCGTAGCTTGTGCTAGATTAGATTTCTCAACCAATTTTCTTTGACCTTCTTAGGAATCCTCCTAGAAGGGGGCCTCATGCCCCTCCTTAATTTCCCACGTCAGATGATCCAAAATCAGATGCCTACAACTGCATAGGAAGTTCCAATTTCGAGAACCTCTCGAAAACACTCTTGCAACAAAGATGATATGTTCTCCCTCCAAATATTTTTCTTTCATTATTTTGACCCACTTCAGATCTGGTTTTACATACATTGTCCAAATTAACTTAGCCCCTAGGGCCTGAACATGTAAAATCATGTTCTTCACACCTGGCCCATCTGCCTCCTTTTGCTCACAAATATTCTTCCATTTTATCAACAAGAAATTGTGCTAATCAAAGGTTCCTTGATCTGTATAGGATCTAGACTAAATTGCAGTTTAAATGCTTAAACTTTTACAATGCTTTTACAATGATTATTCCAAGTTAGTTTAATCGAAATTAACTTAAGGAAATAACATAATGAAAGTAATAACAAGGTGATTTAACAGAAAGGAAGGAAATGAGAGATAAAAAGAGAGAGAAGAAGAGAAGTGCAAACAGTTGATAACGGAGTTCGTCACGAAAGTGACTACGTCTCTGGGTCCACTCCAATAGAGAGACCGATCCGATTAACTCCAAAAATCAAATACAAATGATGCACCAAGACCATCAGTTCGGCAGCATAACAGGGCTCCAATATTCAACAATGGCTTGAAAATTCTTCAACAAGACCCCTCTCTTCCGTGTTGCCTCAGCGTCAAGACTTCATCACCTGAAAGAAACTTCAATATCAACTCTCACCTCAAGCCCCCTTTAAATACATAAAACTTTCTCAAATTGGTTACTAACCAATTGATTTACAAAATATTTCCCAAATCCACCTTATCTCTCCAAATACATAAAAATCTTCTTAAAAATAACCCCCTTAAAATTTAAGCCCCTAATTACTCATTCTCGGGCTTTTACAGTTTCGAGGTGGTTTTGATTTAATCCTTTAAAAGGATTATAGTTGTTTTATTTTTCAAATTAGGGGGTTTGTTATAATTTTTATAGCTATCGGTTTTGAAACTATAACAAAATTAACCAACGCTAAAACCATTCAACGCCATCGCATGCCTCACCGGTGGCTAATAGTTTTGCTAGCCGGCCGGTTCGGGGTTCCAAACCCGCCGGCTGGCTTTTAAATAGTAATTTTCCAATTTTAAAATAACAAAAGCAAATTCGTTGCCATTAGTGGTTAGCGTCGTGGATTTGGCGGAACGGCCGAGCCGCTAAGTTTGGTGGAGGTTGGTTAGGGGTTCGAATCCCCTGCCAACCTTTTTTTAACAAACAACTTACAACCGACGCCGACCACGGAAAAATGAAGAAGACACATGTTGCACAGGGAGACTGCCACGTGGCAGCAAATGATTCGCTGCTGGAGACACATCACTGCTGACTGTGCGCTGACGATGCAACCACGTGTCCGATGACTGGACTGCCACCTGGGATGCTTGTACTGTACGGCTGGACACGTGTCATGATATGATTGGTCCGTACGATCTGACTCATCTGCCACGTGTTTCATCTGAATTCGTCCATTTGACTTCCGTACTGTACGGACTGACACGTCAGCATGATGACGTCATCATCAGTACCTTCAAGTCAATCGAACTTTGACTAGCTGTATCTTGAGCCTCCGATGTCAGATTTCGACGAAACAAATGCCGTCGGAATCATCTCGACGAGCTCTTCGACTTGACGCTGTTTTCGTTGATTTATGAAACAATCATTTTTTTTCACTTCCTGGACGCCCTCTGATCCCAGTTTGACCCAAGGTTTGACTGGCCATAACTCATGCAAACGGACTCTTTTTCACTCCGTTCGAGTTGCGTTGGAATCAGGACGCCGAGCTCTTTCTAATGGTGCTGATTCTGGAGAAAAATAAGACACTTCAATTTTCACTGAAAAATGTCCACCGGATCATTCCTTTCCAAAAACATTCTTCATCTTATGGTTAATGTCTCTATTAGCATCATTGGATAAGGGTAAACAAGATATTATGTAGATGGGTATCGCTGTGATCACTGATTTTAGCAATGTTAGGCACCTTGCCCATGCCAACCATTTATTCTTCCATGAAGCTAGCTTAGATTTGATCTTTTATGTCACTGCGTCCCAAATTTTACCTGGCTGAACCCCTTTGGCTAATGGTAATCCAAAATATTTACATGGAAGCTTTCCTTTATGGTAACACAAGATGCAAAGGATCTAAATTTCTTTGGAAATACTAGTATTGAAAAAAAAAACTTTGGATTTGGCTTGACTTACCTCTTGACTAGAAGCCTGCAAGTATTGGTCTAGAATTTGTTTGAACCCTCTAGCTTCCTTTTTCGTAGAGATGCCAAAAAATATGTTGTCATTGACAAATTGTTGGTGGGTGACTTCAAGGACACCGTGAGTGATCTAGACTCCTTCCAGTATACCTTCCCATTTTGCCTTTGAAAAATCCAAACCTAGAGCCTCCATCATGATAATGAAAAGAAAGGAGAGAGTGGATCCCCTTGCCTAAGCCCTCTCGACACACTGAAGAAGCCTTCAGGGGAACTGTTAAGAAGAACTGAGAATCTCAGGCACGTAATCCATTCAAAAATCCAATTCAACTACTGCTTGTCAAAGCCAAAGGCTTCCATGACCTTGAAGAGGAAACACCAATTCACTTTGTCGTAGGCCTTCTTGATGTCCAATTTGACCAACATAGCCCGTCTCTTCATATTTTGGATTGAATGTATTGCTTCTTGAGTAATGATAACCCCATAAAAAATTGACTTGCTCGACACAAAACCAATTTGTTCTTCTGAGATAACCTGTAGGAGTATGCTCTTTACCCTGTTAACTATGGCCTTGGCAAGGACTTTGTATATGGTGTTGCAAAGGGAGACAAGCCAAAAATCCTCAAATGTGTCAGGTTTTTTTTTTTTGGGATTAGAGCTATGAAGGTATTGTTTATTTCTTTGAGAACTCTCACGGAGCATCTGGAATCTTCAATAGCATCAACCAAGTCGGGACCTATGATGTCCCAACATTTTTGGAAAAATCCAATAGGGAACCCATCAAGGCTTGGAGCCTTGTCTAGATGGAGTTGAAAAAGCTCTTCCATGATCTCTTTCTCTGAAAAATTTCTCTACAACTTCACATTCCATGCATTCGTTACTATGGTTGGAGTATTATTTAAGAAATCTTGTTGGTCTTGCAAATGTGTCCCTTCGGGCTCATTGAGTAGGGACTAATAGAAATCTATTATGGAAGCTTTGATTTACTTGACTCTATCCAAAAATATGCCATCTGAACCTTTGATACAGGTAATTTTGCTAGCTTCTCTTCTGGTCTTTGTGGAGTTATGAAAGAATTTTGTGTTCTTGTCTCCTCCTTGGAGCCACACCTCCCTTGATTTCTGATGCCAAAAGGTTTCTTCCTTGGCTAGTAGATCTTTTAACTTGTTCATCAAAATTTTTTATTGATTGAAACTATCCACATCCATCCCTTGGCATATGCCAACTTCATTCAAAAAATGCAAAGCCTCTTTTGTTGCCCGCTTTTCCTCAAATATGTTTTTGAAGCATTTCGTATTCCATTGCTTAAGGTGTTGTTTAATTGATTTTAGTTTTGCCACAAAATTGAACATTTTTGAGCCACCAAGGTTATAGCTTTCCACCAATGTTGAATGAGATAAAGGAAATGAGGATACCAAAACCACATTTTTTCAAACTTTAAAGGACATATGACTGGAGATCGGTCCCCAATAATATCTACCAAAACTGGGAAGTGATCTGAACCAACAATAGGGAGAATTCTACCTTCCAAGTTAAAGGGAAAGTGACATAAGTCCCCTTTGAAAAAAAACCTATCTAGTCTTTTTGCAATACTACTAAACCCAACCCTCCTATTGGTCCAAGTGAACTACCCATTGCTCGTGTTGATTTCAAGCAATGTGTTGTTTTCTACAAAACCTTCGAAATCAATTTGTGGTTGTAGTTTTCTCCTTACCCCACCTTTCTTATCAGAGTCTCTTAGAATGGAATTGAAATCCCCACCCAAAATAATGAATTCAAATGATGGATCATTGCAAAAAATACTTAATTCCCTCCACAACTCTCTTTTTTTAGTGCAAGTGACAAGACCATAAACGTTTAGTAGAAAAAAATTCAAATTAGAAGCTAAGCTTCTTACCTTACAAGCCAACCAATGCTTGATCGATACCAATTCTTCAAGACACACATTTTATGGTCGCCATGGAGTGAGAATCCCACCTGATGCGCCATCCACATTCACCCCAAAGCCTTTCCAACCTCTCAAATTTTTACAAAAGCATTCCTTCTCTGAATTGCTTAATTTAGTTTCTTAGAACATACATATGTCTTCTTGAAAACCTTTCATTTGATGCCTGATGCATTGCTTGTTAGGGGCATTCAAGCTTCTAACATTCCAAGTAATAATCTTCATGGCTATTTAGGAAAAGCCTCGCCCTTCCCTAATTTCAACATTTCGTTGATTTTGAGCTACTTTCTTGTCTCACCATCCCATTTTAGTTTTGCTTGATTGGAAATCATTCCTTTTTTTTTGCTTTCACCACAATTCAATGATAGCTTGTTGGGATCTTTTTGTCCTATCCCCAAACCCCCTTTATGTTGGGGGACACTAATACTAGTTATTCTTGGACATCTATCCTCTCTAAACCAATGGCCTCCCAAGGGACCTCTTCCTCCACACATCCCAAACTAAGCTCCCCTGCTTTTGCTGCTTCGGCTAGGTCACCCAATTTGAAACCTACCTCCATTAATGATCCCAAGTCATCTTCCTAGATATTGGGCACCATCACTCCTAAGGCTTCAGTTATTTTTGAGTTTAAAACTTGTTTTGTAGCCAAGTCTTCTTGCTTTGTCTATTCATTCACTTCATTGGTGTCAGGACCAGACTCTGCCACCTTAGTCCTATTGTTTACTTCAACACTATTTATCCTCGTCTTTTCCTTGTGCTTGATCATTGTCTTCCTGGTTGATATTCTCTCGACCTATCGATGCCTCCTTCAACTCACCAATTTCCACACCATTCCGCTCTTGACCCAATGGGGGATTTCTTGACACACACTCTTAAGACCTCCAACCAATGGTATATAGGAGCACATTCTCTATTGATGTCTCCAAAATCAGGGGCTGAATCAAGTTATCCCAATCTTTGATCAACTCAATTTCCCTCCAGAAAGGACTGTAAGACTTTATTTCTACACATATTGGCACATAGTTACTCACCTTGTCCTGATTGATCTATTCTTCCGCACACACAAATGTCCCTAGGTGGTTCCAATGTGTTCCAAAATCTTGATTTGAAAAAATTCTAGAGGCAGATTTGGCAGCCTATACCAGTCTTGTAGCCATTCCATTTGGTGTTTCATCGGTTCAAATCCAATTTCCCACTTGTGGATGTAGAAGCCATATCCTTCCATTAACCGAATCCCATTCATGATTTGAGATTTGATTTCCACCATAGGAAATATGACCAAGAAGAAACCATTCACCAAGACTTTGAATCTCATTCCTTCACCCCAACGATCCTCCTACCACTGAATTAAATTTTCCCAATTCAAACTTCTTCCATATCATCTTACAATCAAACCTTGTTGCTCTAAGATCTTGATTGATGGCAACAATAGGTTAGATCCTATCACCAAGGTTGTCCTATTGAATCTCTTGGAGATTTCCTCCCCTCTATGAACCTTTGTGCCATACAATGATGATTTGAAGGTTTTTCCATATCTATAATCGTCTCTACCATCCGCCTTACTCTTGTTTTGCAGGGATTTCCATTGAAACCCTTCGCTGCAGTTTTTTTGTTGTTGTTGTTTCGGTTAGGCTTGTATCCTTTGTTCCAGTTCTACCCATTCCAATCTTGCACATTTTGATCCCATCTTCTACCCCTATTTGAATTTTGGCGCCAACCTTCATTTTTCACGTGCTTCTACAACTGTTCCAAAGAAATGGTATGTTCAACCTCCTTTTCCCACGCACCTTGCCCTTCCAAAATCTGTGCCTGGAAATCTCCTTCCTAAACACCACACTCACCAAATCCGATCTAGTTCACCTCAATAATTGATCCACCTACAAATTGTTGGCCTTCTCCTCTCGCCATCTTATTCCATCTAAAGCAACAATTTTTTTTAACAACATGAGGAACAAAAAATTACATCAGAGATAGATTATACCATTTCAGGAGTTGCAAAACACTTTCAAACAACTAATCAGTTAATGGAAAACAATAACAATAGTTCACAAGGAATAATCTACAACCAACAACCCCAATAAAGCACCTAGGCAGATTGCCTAAAATGACCAAAGTTACTAGCGACATCTTAACTATCAAGCAACAACACAACAAGCAACAAACATAGGATTGCACCCAAAAAACTTGCCATTCTTGACCAAATGCAACCATAATGGAAGATAACCACTTGCTAAGCAAACAAAATCCTTCATAAATTTGAACATGTCCCTAATTAGAAGGCAACTGTTAGTAAACCTCAAAATTCAATTGTGAGATGTCATGAGTTGTTAGTAGTCACTATAGAAGAGTACCAAGAAATACCTTGTGTAAAGTGCTGAAAGGAAGGCTCAAGTTGAAACTACAACTGTGACAAAATATTTTTTGCTTGCAGGTAAAGATCATTTCCCTTCTTTTCTAGATCATCGATTAAACTCAACAAGAGTGTCTATAGCTTGAAACAAATAATTGAGATTTCTATCGTAAGGGGAGAGAAGGCAAGAGCTAAAGCCTGGCAGTGAATCTTCCAAATGAATTTTATTATGATAAGCCGACATGATTTAGAAATAAAATTACACAACACCAAGGATTTGAGAAGAGCATACTTTCACAACCATGGGAAGTGAAACGGGGAAGGTAAGGCCAAAAAGAGGGCATCCCACAACTCCTTAGCATGGGGGAATATCCAAAAATAATGTTTGACGATTTAAAAATTTCCAAAAAAGGACAAGGGGAAGGTGGGTTAATGAATTTAAGGAAAGCTCCAACTGGGAGTTTGGCATGCAAAAGTTTCCATGTTGTGAGTTGAGATAGTGCATCTGCTTCAAATTTACAAATTTGCATGCTGAGTTTATTTCACTTGGATCTTCTGAAGTTACATCTCCAAATAGAGTTAAGCTAACTTGAAAGAGACAAGCAAGGAATCAACTATATATAGAGGATCTTGAGAGGAAAATTTTAGATACAACTACAATTAGGCCACCTCCAATCTTTAAAAAAGCTAGAGTGACAACTAGTGACCATGAGGATTTAAAGATTAGGAGGGACATAAGCTTGTCTTTTCTATTGAGCTTAAAGCATATCATGATTTTTTCCCATGATTTCCATCTAAAACTAGTGGGATTCAATAAGTCACTTAACACTTGGATACCTTTCTCGAAAAGATGCTTAGCTTTCAGCCTAGGAACCTAGGCAAGGGGTTGGTTATTTACTTGGATCAATCAATTCCAGAAAATTAAGGAGAATGGAAAAATGAGTCCATGGATGAAGGAATGGTTAGACCAAGATAATATTTGAGAAACCATTTTCCATTCTTTCCATATACAATTGAGTGGGGCAGATCTATGGAGTTTGAAGTGATGGGCCAAGAGGATCTTGTCAGTCCATTGGATGGAACTCTAGGCTTTTCTAGAGGTTATTGTTTGTATGCAATATCTAATCAATGATTTACAAGGGACGTTATAATACAAGTCTCTTCCTATCCATTTAGTTGATAGACATATACCTTGAATAAACAAATCAATAGTTTCCAATCCACCCTTTTCCATAGGAAGAATACAATGAGACTAGGAAGTCACTGTCATACTTTTTTTATTTCCCCATTTAGACCAAATAAAGTTGTGAATGAGCTGAGTAAGTTGATTATATCAGGATTTGGAAGGTAACTAGAAAGAGGAGGTATAAACATGACTAGCCAGGAGGAATTTGTTAGCCACTTGTATACGACCAACCATTGAAAGAAATTTGTTTGTCCATGCCAAGAGTTTGGCTTTAAATTTGTTAAAAAATCATCTCCAAATATCTTTCAAAACAACTCAGCCCAAAGTGAATTCATAGATACTAAGTAATGTCACCATGTTTGATCTCCTTCCATTCTTTGAGAATTCAAGGCAGGTGGGGGTTGAGACTAGTCATCCAAAATTCAGTTTTGTGCATTGCTAATTTGGATCCCGAAACATTATAGAAAAAAGAAAGGATATTGAGTAAATTATTGATGTCTTCAACTGTATTTTAGATGAATAACATGCTATCATTAGTGAAATGGGAGTTAAGAGCCATAGTGTTACTAGGGAGTGAGATTCCATGAATAAGAGAATTTGAATGGGCATGTTGGAGGAGGTAACCAAGGGCATCAACAGTGAGAAAATAAAGAAAAGAGGCAAGAGGGTAGCCATGAAAAATGGAATTTTGGAGTGGGAATTGGGGGGATAGAGCTCTATTAATAGCCACTCTTGCACTGGCATCCATGAAGAACATTCAAACATGAGAAAAAATGTTAGGACCAAATCCCAACCATTGGAGCATTTTGAAGATGAATGACCAATGTATTCGATCATAGGATTTATCAAAATAAAGTTTTAGAATCAAAGCATCTTGAGCAGTTTGACGAGCCCATATTGAAGATTATGAAGCAAGGATTAAATTGTCCAAGATAAATCTACCCCTTAAAAATCTAATTTGTTTTGGTCTTACAATTTCTTATGCAATGGGTTTATTTCTTCTGGCTAATGCTTTAGCTAGAATCTTGTATGAAGTGTTGAGAAGTGTGATGGGATGCCAACCATTCACTGAGTCCTCATGTTTTCCTTTGGGAATAGGCTTGATAGGACCTTGGTTGATGAAATCTCCAAGAGGCCTAGTTTCTATACCCTCCAAATACACATTGTAAAAGTATTCTTTGATATTGGGCCAAAGAGCACTGTAAAACTCTACAGGAAGGCCATCCAATCAAGGGTTCTTCTCTAAAGCCAAATTATACAAGGATTCATCAATCTCTTCCAAGGAAAGGTAATGATAAGGAAGTTTACTATAGTCTTGCTAGATTTTATAGGGAATACAACTAGCTAAAGTGTCTTCCAGAATGGGAATTAAAGGATCATTCTTGGAATTATCAGTAAACAACTGCTTAAAATGTTCATAAAATATTTTCATGATATTATTTTGGTTGGTCTACAGTAAAACTTCCTCAATTTTAATGACAAAAATATGCTCCTTTTTGTGTTTATGTTGAAAAAATTGAAAAAAAAAAGTAGTACTCTTATCCCCCTCTTTCATCCAATGTAAACAAGCCCTTAACTATGCACCTTTTCCCTTATAAGAATTAAATTTGCGAAGGATATTTTTAGTGTGAGCCACTTTTTGTTATAAAGGTATACAATGTGGATTGTTGTCCAAGCATTTCCTGCCTTGAACTAGCTGCACTTTAAGAGATTTCTCGACTCTTCTACATTTAGTCACATCTCTTCTGCCAAATTCTTGAAGAAAAAGGGTATAGTAAGTGATAGTTATTTCCCACCAGCTAATCTATCTATCATTTTGGGGTTTAGGCTTAGACATCCAAATTGTTAAAACGCCATCAATACAAGTCTTATTTTGAAGATGAGAAAAATTAAGCTTGTAAGATAAGGCACTGGGGATGGAATCAACATGATTGAGAGAAAGGGTGCTGAAAATAGTTAGGTGCTATGAAAGAGTGGTAGCTAAGTCAAGATCGACAAAATGACCTAAAGAAAAATAGAGGATATGAAAAAAGGGTGAAATATAAATCTATCCAAGCAACACATTTGATGAAAAATCCCTTCCCAAAAATTGCTTCAAGTGAACCAATGAGGTCTATGGAAATATTATTTTCCCATGATAGGATTATGAATACCTAAAGAATTTCAAGTTAGAGTCCAAGATTTAAACTCCAGTTGAGGAAATCGAGGGTGGTTGTCCCAATTTTGATCAGTTGGGTGCTCCACCATATTGAAATCAGTCCCAAGAACCTACTCAACAAAAGGTAAATTAATACATAACCAGTACCACAAAGTCCCTCTTTGGACGAGGAGTTGGGGGCATAAATAGAAAAAAATCCTAGCAAGTTGCCTTGAACTATGGTGATATCCTAAACACAAAAAATATTTGGATTAGATCTAAGGGGGAAAATTGATTTGGCCAACCAAGGAGAAAGACTCAAAATAGCAGCTCTAGACCCCTCAGATGGTTTGTATGGAAAAAGTAAGCCTCTTTCCAAATGGTAGCAAGTGCAACATCAAGACGAGTTTGACTAGTTTTCATTTTTTGTAGCATTAAGACATCAATTTAGTTATTTATGATAAATTTCATGACCTTATATTTTCAATATGGGATTTTCATTCCCCTTACATCACATGAATGAATATTATAATTCATTGAGAGTCGATAATTTCCTCATATAAGAGGAGGGAATTAAACTGATTATCTGTTGCTATGGCATGAGGCTCTAAGGAGACATTTTGAGGGGGGGGGCTCTCTCTAGATGGTGATCTATCACACGATCTCATAGGGGTAGAGGGGGGAGTTATCATAGGGTTGTTTGGATGAGAAGATGATCTTGCTGGGATAGAAAAAGGAGATATCAAGGGTGTTGAGGGTTATGGGGGATCAACAGGTAGCAGAGAGTGACAGAGGGAAGATGTGGTTGGATCTTTTCACTTTTTAGGAAGTCTTTTATTGGCTTTAAGGACCTTCTTGGAAGAAATTCCTTGAAAGAGGGAAGAGTGAAGAGGGATTTAGGATTGAGCGGGGGTTCGAGGTGTTTGGACTTTGAAGAGGTAGGATGAAGGGGGTCCATTTAGAGGCATGAAAACTAGTGGGGAGATGGAAGGTTGAGGCTCAGAGGTAGAACTTAGTGGGGGATGGGTTTTATGATAGGGCCAGTCTCTAATAAGGTGGAGATCTTTACAAAAATAGAAGAAACATGCATTGGGTTTGCTAAGGTAGGTGATTGACTGTGAGAATTAAAAGCCAAGGCCTATTAACTTGATGGAATCAGGAAGAGGTTGGGTTAAATCCATCTCAACACAAACTCTAGGGTGCACTTTGAGGCTAGCCTATTTATCAGTATTGGGTTTGCACCAAATAACCCTTCCCAATTGAGCAAATATATTGTGAAGCAAAGGATGAAAGGCAATGTTAAGCAGAGGATGCTCCACCCACATAGGATATTTAGATTTAGGAATCCCTTCTAGATGAAAATCTATATCCTAATCTTAGAGATAGCAGATCTAGCCACAAATTATCTAGGATCCATAATGGAGAGTAGCTTTCACATAATTTGGTTTCAAAAAACATGTAGGAAACATAGCCCCTACCTAATCCTCTGAAATATTCTATAGTCTATCCCTTTTTTTCTAGTTTGTGCAAAAGTCCATTTGTAAAATTATTGTTTCATATGAATGCCTTTCAAGAAAAAAATAATGATATATCTAGCTTTGTAATCTTCTATAACATCTAAAATTCCATCTATAAGTTCAAACATTACTGTCATACCTCTAGAGTTGTCGTGAGATTGGGGGATCTGAATATTGTTGGTTTCAAGCCGCATTGTCTCATCCTATTGTCTTTTAGAAAATTTTGAGTTTAGAATCTAGGACCCATCCGTGGAAGAATCCAAGATGTTTGTTTCCATTTCCATGGCGACATTATTAGGGTGGGGATGAGTAGACTCTTTTTGAGTACCAACCTCAGGATCATTTGTTCTTCCTTTATACTATTCCTTCTTTTTCATGGTTGAACCACATGGGTTTAGTGTAGCCTGGATCCCAATAGTAGCAGAACTGTGCGCTTGAGTTTATGGAGATTTAGCCATCGAAAGAGTTGGATTAACATAGGAAAAATAGAGACAGGGTTTGGCATGTGAGCTCGTATTATTTAGGAGCTTTTAAGTGTTGGGTCATAAAGTATTTTCATAGTTTAGGTAGAGGATATGTAGCATGTACCTTTATAGACCTTGACCATGCTCGTTTGGTGCTATAATATGGTTCTTGGATTATTTGTGGTCAAGTATGCTATGTGCAAGCCCGAGACATTTGTTTTCACCTACTGGGATCATCCAAGTCCAAATATCCTATGTGGGTTGAATTTCATTTTCAACCTAGTATTTTTTCGTTTTTTACAAGACACTACTACTCAACTAGGAATTTTTTTGTGTAGACAAGACACTGACGAACGGGCCTAGGGATTTTATTGAGATGGATCTAACTCAACCTCTTCCCAGTTCTATTAAATTATTCGGGCTTGGGTTTGAATTTGATCAATGCACACCAATTACTCTAATAAACCTAATGTTTCTTCTATAGTCCTAGGGAAGGTCACCTCATTTGTGATTGTTCCTTTTGTAAACCAAAAAAAATCAACCACTCTCTGATAACCTCCATGTTGTTGCTCTAGTATTTGATGAAGAACTTAATAATTCTAATTTTCTTTCCCCCTCCTCCCTCCACTTCTACACAACACCCCTCTTGTTCCAAATCACCTTCCTCCACCTTCCATTATGTTATATCCCGTTTCTTAGTTACCAGATTTCTTTTACCTTTATGAGTAAATATGATGATTAATGCTAAATCATAAATTTAATATGTTCAATGAATGAGTGCAATATATGATTATGAATTATGGTTTTACTTATTTTAATAATTTAATAATGCATATGATATATGATGAGTATGATTTTCATGTGATCAACTAACTACGCTTATGATGCACTAAGTTGGATGCAGGAAATAATCAAGCTCTTCAATGAGGAGAGGGAGGGTATCACCTAGGAGAGGAGCTTGGTATGGTAACCACTAATGTGTATATTTGAGTTATCACACACTCATAGCCTAGTTAGTCAAGTTGAGTTGAGTCAGTTAAGGATATGTGTCAGTAAGTAAACCCTTGGCTTAGTTTTTGGGTTGATAGGAATGTTTGGGTGATTTTATTTGATTCACTTTGGTTTCGATTTGAGGCATAGAGTTAAAATAATTTTGATGAGAATGATATATATGTGTGTGTGTGTGTGTGTGTGTAAATATTATCATTTATATATATATATATATTATTAATGATTGTCGTGTTTATATACTATATATTCATTTTCGTACATATATTAGTATACGTGATAGTCATATATATACATAATTTAAATGATTATTGAATATGTATAGCAATGATAATGAGATGGACATGCAAATATATATGAATATGGATATAAGTGAATGTATATAAATGTATTTATAGGTATACAAGGGAGTGATTAGGTGTCAATATTTAATTAAGGTATATATGTATGAGTACACTAAATGAAAACTATGTATATATATTATATTGAAATGATTATCAAATATGGTAATATATATATTTATATTTAAGAGATTGTTGTGCATATTGTTTTATATATTATTTAATAGAACAATATATATATATATATATATTACTATGTATAAACTATAATGAATATATATTATAATATAAATAAATATTGATAAATATGCATAGTATTAAATTATTATAGCCATATTTTATGGAAAATATGCTATGCAAAAAGAGGGACAATGGAAATAGATGAGGCAAATCATTAATAGGTTGCCTATCTTAGGCACCATTCTATGCACTATTTTAAGGACAATTTTACCACGTAAAAACAAGTAATAACAACCTTAAGAGAGGTGTTGAATGTATTAATGGGAAATAAATTTAATATACATGAGAAGTCAAACTAGACACATAGGAGTATGAATGGAGAAGTGTAGTTGTTGTTATAATAATATGAAAAAAATCACAAATAAGTGGCAAATTAAACTCTGAGAAAGGGAACGCAAAGTTCATAGAATAGGGAGTGTTTACACTGAAGTCTCATACATGGAATGAGGTGACATAAGAGACCATGTTATCATGTTTGATAATGAATTTAAATGTTAATTTTGTTGTGTATATTGAAAGCCTCACATAGCAGTGAAAAGAGGTGTGAGACTTAGTGAAAGTCACGAGTTGGCAACAAGGTAAAAAGAGTGTATCGTATTGATTGGAAGCCACAAACATGGGTCCATGAGAAAAATATGGCAAGAAAAAAAGGTCATTATGGAAGTAGAAAACCTATAGGAAACCAATGCAATCTTTGAATTGGTAAAATAACCATTGTTCATAGTTTTTAGAGGCAACTCAACTATGTCTGAGTAACTTATTTTTCTTGGAATGTATATGTGTTATAAATTTGATTCTCTAGGTTGTTTAGTAAACTTGTTTTGAAGAGGAGTTGGTTTTGGATTTGTATTTGTAGTTTAGAGGTGTCAAAAGGAAGGGAAAAGGTTGAAGATGAGAAAGATAAATTGTAGCATTAAATTTTTCAATATTTTTTATAAATAGAGGGAAACCTTTTGGGTTTTGGCATTCAATCATTCAATTATTCTATTCCTTTATGTTGAACAAACTGGATACAAAGAGGGAGGGGTGAATCCGTATCCAGACAAATTTATTGAACAAATACCTTTAAATACTTTGTAGCATATAATAGATAAGAGCAATAAAACAACATGAAATTCCATACCATATGAACACCAAATTCTACGTGGAAAACCCAATGAGGGAAAAACCACGGGGAGGATTAGGTCACAATATATATAGCTATATCAATATCAGTAATAAGAGGCTCACTGCCAAATACAAGAAAATTACTTCTTACAAGGACTCACTGTCCAAACATGGAGGCTCACTACCTACAGAAAGTCATAGAAACAAAATGGCTAACTGCCATAGTTGAATTGATATAGTTACACCACAAGAGAAGATTCAGTTCCTTTGATGCTCATAAAATTCACTCATACGACAATAAACCAATATTCAACTATTCACATATTTCGCACACACTTCTTCTTCTCTTCTTATTCACATTCACATTCACCTTACTACGCTTCCATCACCTCATTCCATATCTTCTAATCATCTTGCATATATACTTGATATATTTGCATGCATCAATTAGGTTTGCCTAATTGAATTCAATTCATATTTTCAAAATGATAACTTGTCGGCTTCATATAGAGATTTTTGGAAATTCACCTGAGTCATGCAACATCATGTCGGCAGGGACCAATGCTAGGTCTCACATATAATCTGCAATCCATTATAGACTAAGTATTAAGTCAGCCATGATTAATCTAATACCGTAATGTAATCACAAAAACTTATACCAACACATTACCAAAACACATGAACATTTTAGAGAACATACATACATGCTTCTGACCATTATAAGCCTTTTCCCAAAACCTCAGATCATACTGACTACTGGAGAGAATATGCAGACCATAATACCAAAAATACTAGATCAAATACCAGATTAGATAAGTTGTTATGTACACCGGTATCGAGTACCGAACCAACATGGTGACATCAATGACAATATAAGACATACTTCCAACAATCTCCCCCTTTGGCATTGATAGCAACATGTTCAAAAATCTCAGTTCAAAAATGGTCTCTTTCATTCTCCAAATCTCTCCCCAAAACTCCAACCCAAAACTCCAAATATCTCCCCCTTTGACATCAATGGAAAAGGGTGCCAAAAATAAATAATCATGGTGACATCTAACATTCAAAAGTTCAAAATTTCAAAACTGCAATTTTTTCAACTATTCATTCTACCAACTTCCTTTCAAACCAAGATGACATGTGTCACCTAAAATACCTTTTTGTACCTTTCTTTGATCACTAGGTATAATTTCTTCCACTCAAATACAATAGAGTCCATTCTTGTACACATACTTTCCAATAAAGCCAACAATGTGAAGGAGGATGACCGATCTATAGATGAACATTGTTTTTCACAGTCTTCTCCATCAGAGAGTATTCCAGAAAGATGGTCTAACTGGACCCCAACAACCTCCTTAAGAAGCCAAAATGTCTTCACTACATCATCCCTTTTCCTCTGCACAATGATCATTTCTTCTTGTAGCTCACCAATTCTCAACCTTTACTTTCCTTCAAATTTCTTCCCAATGTTGTTTACCTTGGATTCAAAATTTGCTTCAATTCTGCTATGGAAATTATCCACCATAGCAAGCCACTGGAGACAGTACTTGTATATTTTTGACATTTCTTTCATGCACTTCTTCGTCTCCTTGATCAATTCAGATAACGTCTGCCTTGCTTTAGAACATCTCTTTTCAACCAGAGCTTCCAACTTCCATCCTTCCAAACCTTCAAGTAGCATTCTCTCTTCAACTATGTCAACTAAATTTTTAGGTAAAGAATAAAAAATGATGGAGACATCAATACCTTTATGAAAAAATACTCAACCAAAGCATCATCAATTTTAAGCCTATCAATAGGAGAGACCATACTCCATAAGTCACCAATTTTCTTCATTTTTATTTTTATCAACATAGTGTGGATGTCATTTGGATCAGAGGATTCTAATTCAACTAGAAATCATTCCTCTTCTTCTTCCTGAATAGCAATGATGTTTTTTTAGTGATAGCCTTTATTTTCTTCGATTCTAGAGGGGAATCACTAGGAAAAAATTCCAATTCTTTAGTTATGGTGGAAGAACCTTACTCAAAATGACTCAACAATACTTCATCAGAGCTTATTACTTTCTGCACTGATAAGAAATTTTTTTTACACACACTTACACTATCCTCTAAACTTTCCAAGTGTCTCCATATTTGTCTTGCATTGGGAATCCCAGATTCCCACTCAACATCTTCCTTTCCTGAGAGGGATTTCAGAATATAAAGTACTAGAAATGTAAGGAAGGAACCAAGTGAAATGGGTATCCATCTCCCAGTGACATTCATATATTCTCAATGATATTTTCAAGAGTTAGCTTACATAGATCAATTTTTTTGTTTTCTTTTACCATCATATGCAACAAATACATTGCAATAGCCGAAGTAGAACTTACTCTATTTTTGAAATAAATATTATAAGAGATGCCATATGCAACATACCTAATCGAGGAATTGACAATAGTATCGATTAATAGTGCTTGGGAATATTTTTCAA
Organism: Sequoiadendron giganteum; assembly: GCA_007115665.2. Classification (NCBI taxonomy): domain Eukaryota; kingdom Viridiplantae; phylum Streptophyta; class Pinopsida; order Cupressales; family Cupressaceae; genus Sequoiadendron; species Sequoiadendron giganteum. Next base: position 118,298,731 of record CM021105.1, on the reverse strand, counting down.
CTCCCATCATTTCTTCTACTTTCTTGTATTTTATAGTTTTCTTTCTAGGAAGTTCTCCAACACTGCACAGTCTGGTAACCACTTTGATTGATTCCTTCGAAATGGGATAGGATTTGTCCAATACAATGCTACCATCCTTGAACTTTCTCATAAGGAACAAAATAAATTCTTTATTATCAAACCAAGGGAATTCTCCCAATAAATCCAAACCTAGGGTTTGTAAGTTTCGTAACTCACCCAATTCCAACCCTAATTCCATCTTGTTTATTATTTGATGGTTGAATTCATCTGAATCAACTCCTTTTAAATTCAGAGGGATATTCATACTCAGTCCTCTTCCAGAAATTTCCATTATAGCTCTTAAAATTCAGAAAAGATATTTTTTATTACTTTCCTCTACGGTTGCGAGATAGCAAAACTTTCGTCGCCTACTTCAAATCTCCACAAAGTTCTCCTCGAAGTGATTAAAATTGCTTTAGAAATCCTTCCAAGCCGCTCTACAAAACCTTCGAATGCATTTGATGATCAAAATGATTCGAGAAGTTTCCTTTATACACTATCATTTTTCCCTAACTCACATTAATTGCAAAAATATGGAAAACTTTTCTTCTGCCTTACATTGAGAAACCCTAATTCACTCCACAAAATAACATACTCACTTCTTTTCTTCTGATTTATTTTGCATTACTTTGTCCTGCCATTCCTTACATCATATCCACATGTTAGTATCTGATATGCTGCTCTTCTAGGGGTTCAATTTATTTTCTGATAAAGCTCCCCCTAAGACCATGCTAGGTCCAATTCTTGGAGGATTCATCTGTACCGGATGAAGGTACATACACATCAGTAGACCCTGATTCTTCTTTCTTTTCCATATCTTGTTCATTTCCTGCTTAACCTCTTCCTTATCAATCCTTTTGATTGGTTTATCATCTTCCATCGGATCAGACTACTTTCCCTTTTTACTTCTGCACACTTTTGAAATGTGTCCCAGTTTCTTGCAATAGTAATGGATAATATTTCTTTGTCTTGTCAGATTTCCATTATTCCTTGTTCTTCATTGATTCGCTTTAAGTACAAACATGTTATAGGTATAAAAATAGCCATTAAATGATTGACTCATTCTTCCTTCATTGAACCAATTCCTCATCACTTGACTAATCATCCTTATCGAAGATCTACACTCTGCAGCTTTATCTCTAATATTCTTGCATGTGTAACATTGTCCGGAGAAGGGACCAGAGAACTGATTCATCCTACTCCTACACTTAGCTTCCTTTTGAACAAAATTTACATGAAAAACAAACACCATTAAATGATAAGTACCTATGCGCATTTGGTTGTCTGATAGATTTTTCAGAGTTTCTTTTCTTCTTTCTTTTCTCTGAGTCTTTAGATTATTCATAGGATCTAAGTTTTGCATTTCCTCACTAGCTTCATTCCCTAATCCACCTTTGTCTCTAGAAGGTTTTTTTCCTGCTATTAATTCATGAAGCTTGGTGGAGCTTGTCTTGAAATTATATTCACATATTTTTTCTTTCAGATTCATCACTTCTTGTTCAAGTCTAGAGAAAACATCAACCTGACTTTGTATCACTATTTTCAAGAACTCTTCAACTTTCTTCTTTTCATATATCTTCAATTTCAGTCCGGTATTCTCATCATTTGATTCTTTCAATTCCTCACTCACTTATTTGGATCTTTCTTTGAATTTCTTTAAATACTCTTTTAGTTTCTGGATGCATTCATTTGCTTCATCTAGATTTTCCTTTAGATCTCTATTTTCAATTTCAGCCTTATCAAGATCTTCAAGGGAAGTTTGGAGCTCTTCTTTATCCATTGTTCAATCTGCATGATCTCCTTCAAGCTGTTACACTTCTCGAGAGGAACCTGGGTTTGATACCAGTTGTTGAAAAAACTAGATATTGAGAGGAGGGGGTGAATCAGTATCCAGATAAATTTATTGAACAAATACCTTCAATTACTTTACAACATAGAATAGATAAGAGAAATAACACAACATGAAATTCCACACCATATGAACACCAAATTTTACGTGGAAAACCCAATGAGGGAAAAACCACGATGAGGGTTAGCTCACAATATATATAGTTATATCAATACTGGTAATAAGAGGCTCACTGGAAAATACAAGAAGCTCACTGCTTAGAAGGACTCACTGTCCAAACATGGAGGCTCATTTCATACAAAAAATTGTAGAAACAAAATGGCTAACTGCCAGAGTTGAATTGATATAGTTACACCACAAGTGCAGATTCGGTTCCTTTGATGCTCAAAAAATTTGATCTTATGACAACAAACCAATCTTCAACTATTCACATATTTCATACACACTTCTTCTTCTCTTCGTATTTGCACTCACATTTGCCTTGCTATGCTTCCATTGACTCATTCCATATCTTCTAATCATCTTGCATATATACCTGATATATTGGCTGACCTAATACTTAGTCTATAATGGATTGTGGATTATATGTGAGACCTAGGTTTGGTCCCTGCTGACATGATGTTGCATGACTCGGGTGAATTTCCAAAAAAATCTATGTGAAGCCAACAAGTTATCATTTTAAAAATATTAATTGCATTTAAGCATGCATAAATTAGGTAAACCTAATTAAATGCAATTCATATTTTCAAAATGATAACTTGTCGGCTTCATATAGAGATTTTCGGAAATTTACCCGAGTCATGCAACATCATGTCAACAGGGACCTAAGCTAGGCCTCACATATAATCCACAATCCATTATAGACTAAGTATTATGTCAGCCATGATTAACGTAATATTGAAATGTAATCACAAAAAAATATTCCAACACATTACCAAAATGAATGAACATATGAGAGTACATACAGACATGCTTCCAACCATTATAATCCTTTTTCCAAAACCTCAAATCATATTGATTACCGAAGAGAATATGCGAACCAGAATACCAAAAATAATAGATCAAATACTAGATTAGATAAGCTATTCTATACACTGGTATTGAGTACCGGACCGACATGGTGACATCAATGACAGTATAAGACATACTTCCAACACTTTATTCCTATCTATTTGTTTTCTAAATTGAGAGGAGTGTGAGAGAGTTTACATTGAGAGATTAAGAGTCATTTTGTTGTAAGATTTGAGTGTTTGGAGACAAAGTTTTGAATTATGGACAAGATGAAAGTATAAGGAGAAAGAAGGGGAGTTTTGGTATTGAGCTTTGAAAATAAAATTCTTCATTGGAAGCTAATTTCTAGGCATGCTAGTCTTTCTTACCCATTATTATTTCTATTACGAGATCTATATTTTTATTGAATGAATGCAAGTGCTTGAGAAAGTTATAGTTGTCTAACATAGTTGCTAAGGAATCTTGTGAATATGGCTAGATTGGAAATAAGTTGTTTTGGATATCATATTGGTATGATACCTATATATAATTATTATGATCGTCATGATTGTTTAACTATCTAGAAGGTATATGTATATGATATGGAGATTATTGCATGTTAATTATTTTCTTGCATGAATTATGATGTTAGCAATGTACATGAATGATAGAAAGTTAGATGAATTATGTCTTCATTGATAGGATATGATGTTATTCAAACCATGTTGGTAGTTTATCCTTGAATAGTTACTCATATTTTCTTGAAAGTAGGGAGAGAATCCTTTCCATAGGGTTAGGGTACACACACTTGATTGTTGCATTGATTTTTAATTAAAGCCATTGATTGGGATTAACCTATCTAGTCATATTGATCACTTGATTGTTGCATTACTTTTTAATTAAATCCATAGTTTGGGATTAAACTATCTAGTCATATTGATCACTTGATTGTTGCATTACTTTTGAAATGGAGTCATTTAATGTTGTGTGTGGATTATACTTTTGGAATGAATCATGAGTTATGGGAAATGATATTGCATTGAAATGCTATGTTGTCAGTTTTTGATGTTATGTAAACTTGTGTGAGTAATGAGGTTGGTTCCTAGGATTAGGATAATACATGGATGGGAGTAACCTAGTTGGTCAGTTAGGTCATTTGAATGTACATTACATTTTTAGCTAGAATCATGCTATGTGATATGAGGAATATCTTGTCAAGAGTTAGTATGTTCATGCTATTTACCAAATCAAGTAAAGGGGTGGGTGAACATACGACTTCCACTTCATAGAAGTGAGAAACCACTTTTTAGAAAGTGATTTTGATGTAATTATCAAATATTTGGCCAAAGTAATGTAATTTGCCACTTATTACACGTGTCGGTTTACTATGAGGCAGGATTGTATAACTAGGCTAGGAATGCCATGCATGTAGGTGAGTATCCACTATATGGTAGCTCTAGTTATTTAGGACACAACACCATGAGAAGGTAGGCTATTATTATGAGGGTTAGCAGACCAATCTCTTTATTGAAGGGTGAGCCATCTAACTAGTTTGGTAGACATGGCGACCACAACAAGTCTATGGTTGGAGGAAAAACAGTTGGTTGATACTCTCCCTCATGCAGTCGACAACCAAAATTTGAGGATGAATGTATAGGAAGGGACATCTAGACCATTAGTACTTTGTTCCATTGATCTCTTTGAAGCTATGTATGTGAACATGATCTTGTATCTATATGAAAAATGAATTTGAAAATGTAATCATTACTTGGGATTATGTAATGCTACTTTATTAATGCAACAAAAAGTTAAAATGGGTTTATTTTGAATATGAAGATCTTTGTCATTGAAATGGGAAAATTTGAAATTATTTATTGCTATGTGTTGGTAAACTTTTAACTATTCACATATGGGCTAAAAATTAGGTGAAAATATTAGGTAAAACATTGAGGTTTGTTACATGTGGTATTAGAGCTACCAGTTTAGCACTGGAACCTATAAGCTCATCATGTAAGTATTATGTAAACATTATTAATAGTTAATGGTTGAAAAGTTCTTATTCGAGGATGGTAAGGAAAAGATGAACAAGGGAAACAATAAGAAAGCCAATATTCTTGAAACTTGTCTAAATTTGGGACTAGGAAAGAATCATCCCTAGAGGTTGAAACTCCTAATAGAGAGACATCCTTGGATTGAAAAAGTTATGAAAATAGAATCAATAGGAAAATTATGGAGGATTACGTATGAGTAATTCCACCCTTAAAAATTATTTAAATCTTTGAGGGTGAGAAATAACCAAAGTGATCCCTCTTTGTAATAGCAACCTGTAGTTTCAAAGAGTCAAAGATTATGGGTACTCGTAAAAATTATTAATTGGAGAAACTAATTGTTAAGAATAAATTGGAAACTTAGATTGAAGGAAAAAATTCAACATATGATGAATAAAAACCAACTGGAGAGGTATCTAGGAGGTAGGATAACCTTCTGACAATCTTGATTCAAACAAGATTAAGATCTTGCTATGATAATTGAAATCAAGAATGAGAGTTGGAACCTTAGAGTAAAGGTCAAAGACTAGAATGGATCAAAAAAATAAACAACTCAGAAAGGTGAAGGTGAAAGATAACATGATCCCACTGACCAGAATGGGCATCATCAATTTGGAGCTCAAATTAGAAAATGGTCAAAAGAAACCAAACAACCCTTAGAGTGTCTAAGGTTATGAAAAAAATTGAAATCACCAAGAATTTTGGAAGAAAATTTCTTTGAAAAGATGATTGTAAGGAAAAATATTGGATAGTAAAGAAAACCATTCAAATAAGGGCTCAGATAAAGCATAGTTGGGTTTGTCAACTAAATTAAATTTATGTTTAGTTGTTCTAAAGATCATTGAAGATGTTCTAGAGATAAAATTGATATGAAAGAAGACTATGCTGTCAAATTGAAAGAATAATTGGAACAAAAAGTATTTACAAGGTATACCTAGTGAGGGTAAGAAAATAAATTAATAGTCATTTAACTATATAAAGCCAACAAAAAGGAATGATACAACAATTCAATCAATTTGGAGATAATAGATGATTATTAAGGGTTCAAATTTCAAGATGATCAAATGTTTTGGAAGCATCAAGGACGGTATAGGGATACAAATAAGTACCCTATTCAATGAAGTTTAATGAGCTATTTTTTAGTTTGAGAGAACTCTAGAATTCTCCATAAGATGTGGTTCAAAAATCCTATATCTGAAGTCTTGTACTCAATGATCACAACAAGATTGTTAAGGTTAAAGATTAAAGTATTGGAACTACTAATGATAGATTTGGAATGGTCAAGAAAAATTAGAGACTTTTGACCAAATGAGTAATTACAACTCAATGTTATAATTTATTGTATCGAAAAACCAATTTCTGATTATTATTGATGCTTTGGAAAATATTAGGTAGCGTACTTATTCAAAAAATGAAAGATTATCATCTCTAAAATAGGAAAGGGAAGATTTATGAACAAAACCGAACTCCACATTATTTTGAGCTATCAAAAAATGTTCATGATACACATTAATTGTTAGGACATATTTTTGAAGATAATTTCAAATCAACATGATCTAAAAATAATTGTTACTCAACCAAAATAATGCTCATCAGAAGAGATAGAATAAGATGAAATTAGACTATGAATTTGGAAAATAATGATAGGGAAAAAGAAAGCTGAAATATGGATGCCCTAAAGTGAAGCAATTTTATCTCCTCAACAATATCTAATATTTATAAAATGTGGTAAAAGACCAAATAATATTTTTTTGGATGGACAATTATATATCAAAGGAAGAATCCAAGTAGCAAATTATAGAGAGTTAAAGAATGAGGTATGATAAATTGATTTCATATTTAGGACAAAATGGAATGAAAACAATATTGACTGATGTGAAACCACTATAATCTAGAAGGAAATAGAGTAAGATGTTTCAAGGTATGTATCAAGTTGTCCAAAATTCCAGAGGGTGAAGACATGATGTCATCACTAGCAAGACTTATATATTCTCATGAAATTCTAGAGAGGAAGCGGTAGATCATTAGAATAGTTTTGATCTTTCTATGTCAATAAATTGGCATAATGTTATGGTGGAAAAACTCACCAAGGTAACCAATTTATTATTGGAAAAATTTGATTTGTAAGGTACCAATCATGATTGTAAATTTTTGTAGAGTAATTTGCATGGTGTTTCAAAGAAGGATATATCTGGTAGGGACACATAAGTAACGACTATTGAAATGAAAAAGATAACTGAGAGAGGGAGTGAATCAGTTGTAGAAAATTAAACCCTTATTCTTTTAGAATAATTGAACATGAAATGTAGATAACAAAAACTGAAATCACAACACCACACACAAGAGAACACCAAATTTACGTGGAAAACCCAATGAGGGAAAAACCATAGTGAGGATTAGCTCAAAATATAAGTAATAGAAAAATTGATACAAAAGGGATCACTGCCAGAATAAGACACATTGTCCAAAAGGGCTCACAACAAGGGCTTAGTACCACAAAAATAAATACAAGAAGATAGAAGAAGAGTGTTATACAAAGAAAAATTCTCAATGCAACAAGGAATCCACCACAACTTCTCACACACTTTTGTAGTCTTGCATGAATGATTTCAGATGCCTTCAACTCATTGCCTTTAGGAATCCTAACATTGAAATTTCCACTAATCTACTCAAATTACACCACACACATCACACACATCACACAAATCACTTGCATCAATCTCACATCTATCTTTCTTCTTAATTATTTCACACCTCAACTCACAACATCACCATACATATTTATATCAATCTCTACCTCAAAAACCTTCACCAATGTCAAGAACTAGTTGTTATACAAGCACATTCAAAAATAGGTCGACACCTAAACATTCCTACGGTGGGTAGGAATGAAGGCGACCTATAGAAATCCTTAATTAGGACCTAAATAAATCCAAAAAAATCTCAACATGCTTCTAAAAGTCTCACATGTAGTGTTTAAAGAAAAGGTCATCCAATACCCATGTTAAACACCATAAAAATTAAGTACATGCTTCCACAAATCAACCCAAAACTTTCAAACAACATAATTCACTTGAACACAATCTAGAATAATCCACAAACTACTTAAGATTCATCAAACATTTCATCCAAGCTCACATTATACAAACACTTCATCTTAGAACAACTGGTAACACTTATTTGCATATTGACAAATGAAAGTCACTCTGTACTAGATTAAATCAAGTAAAATATTGAATATAGAAAAATAAAGACATTATAAGAAACTTACCAAATATGCACAACCTAAAGCAAAACAAAGGAGAAATTAGGATTATATACATTTCTCCCTAACCATAAAAAATATCACTAAAAGATTGACTCACACACTGGTGAAAATATCTCGTACTGTACAACGATCCAGAAACCAAAATTATGAATATAGAAACCTCTAACAACCTTGAATAACTTGTAAGATCCGCACATGCATAGAATCAACATAGAATAAATGTAGAGCACAATACTGAAGCACACTATGAACACTTGCACAACATAGTTTACTTTTTTTTTATCAAATTTTATCAGAAGCACTTGAAAACCAAGTACTAGAGACATCATCTCATCTTATTAATTCATTCCAACTTATCTTCAAAATATTCAATAAAAAGATAGCCCCATGTACTCACAACACTTCCTCAAGATCTCAGCTACACATACATAACTTGCTTCAATCTGCTTTCCTCTTCTTCACAATTTTCTCAATATCCTCGACATCTTCATCACATAGTTGACATCAATGACAATACCTTCATACTTGTAAAAATGAAAAGTTTTTGAGTAAACCATAATCACCTTATTGAAAATTCAATTGAATGCAAAAACTCAACTTATTACTTGACTCAACTAGTTAGGAAAAACAGATAAACTAAATCTTGTAGGATTTGTAGAATAATTTTATTACAATAATTTCTATCATTTTGCATTAAAATTTGATCCATTTGAAATATTACATGAAAGGAAGGGCTAAAATACTATAATTTGGGATAAGCTAGGAAATAGGATTAGCCTTAGATTGGAAATATTGTCACAAATGGAAGAATAGATCAGGATGAACAAGGAAAGCTCTGTTGATATAAAGCGTGAGTCAAGAAGTATTACTATTATGATCTAGATGAATATTAGTGTCAATCATGGACATTCACAACTTCTGAATTGTTCAACAATGTGAAGACTAGAGAAAGGATGGGAACCATGGTGTAGTGTGATGCACTGACATTCATTTTCTATTTGTGTTGCACTAAGGGAAATTGTGTGTTACTAATGTAATTATGATGTATAATTCTCTGGAGAGAAAGTTTTCTTGGAGCATGCAAATTATTCGAATGCAATAGCATGGTCCCTTAGTGCAAGGTCGAGGAAGGATGATATTATAGAGGGTCGTGCTATGAGGGATGATTATTTGGATATTTACGATGGTTTTCTTATTTCCTGCATGATTTGAAAATTGAAAGTAAATTTTTATTTGACTTTATCTATATGTTTTAGTACTTTAAATCATCGAGGATGATGATTAATAAGAGGGGGAGTATGTTACACCTCATTTCTCAGTTACCAGATTACTTTTACCTTTATGAGTAAATATGATGATTAATGCTAAATCACGACTTTAATATGTTCAATGGGTGAATAAAATATATGAATATGCATTATTATGTTATTGCTTTTTTATGCTTTAATGATGCAAATAATATTTGATGAATGGGATTTTCATGTGATCGGCTAACTACGTTTATGATGCACTAATTTGGATGCAAGAAATAATTAAGCCCTCTAGTGAGGAGAGGGATAATATCACTTAGGAGAGGATCTTGGTATGGTAACAAGTAATGTGCCTATTTGAGTTATCACACACTCACAACCTAGTTAGTCAAGTTGAGTTGAGTTAGTTTGGGATATGTGTTGGTAAGTAAACCCTTGGTATTAGTTTTTGGGTTGATAGGAATATTTGGGTGATTGTCTTTGATTCTGATTTGAGGAATAGATTTAAACTCATTTCGATGAGCATGATATATATATATATAATATGCATAAAAAATGGAATATATATAATACATAAATATATATTATTAATTATTTTTGTGTTTATATATTGTATATTCATTATTGTGCATATATTGGTTGTAGTGTAGAAAAAATTATCCCTTTATATTTTCTCACTTGTTTGGTCCCTACTAACTAAAATGAACTTAATAATGCCTTAATTTAGTACTAGAAAATGTATCTCTTTACATTTTCACACTTGTTTGGGCCCTCTTAATTAAAATAGACTAAATTGTGCCTTAATTTAGTGTTGTAAAGTGTATCCCTTTACACTTTCACACTTATTTAGGGCACCTTTAATTAATTGAGCTTAATTTTTCCTTAATAAGCCCTAAAGTTCATTTACAAGCCCATTAAATTATATTTTTCGAAGGGGAAACCCGACATTAATTAATTCCAATATATAATACCTTCCATTGAGAAACATGTGTTCTAGGAATTAGGGCCTAGGACCCATTCATCCATGGGCGAATGGGTCCTGCCTAAGACCTTGAACCCATTTTAAAATATATTTTTTGTGATATTTTTATGATCCTAAATTAAAATTTTAAAGTTTGGCTTGTAATGTTTTAATTTCAAGAAATTAAGGATAAATGTCTATAAATACAAGGTTATTTCATCAATTCAAGTAATCTAGAAAGAGGCGAACTTAACAAAAGTCAATATTATTTTCAAGAGCATTCAATAGTAGATTTCTTCATCATTTGTTGCAACATTCAAAGGTCTCAAGCATCATGTCAAAGCTATGTTCAATCATGCATGTTTTTGGAGCTAACATTATGATGTAGGTTTCAAGATCTAATCCAAGCATTAAATTCAAAGATTCAAAGCAAGATTTAAGTATCAAGATCCACATCCATTGAATCCATTTATTACAAGTTGCAGATCTACATTCCAAGGTTTATGCAAGGGTTTGTTGAGTGGTAACATAGATTTATTAATTCTTCATTCCCTCTTTCATGTTTCATTTCATTTCAAGGTTTAATTACCAAAATGAGGTTTGACCAAGGAAAACCCCCATTCACCAAAAAAAACATTTTTCTCTTCTCTTTGTGTGTTGCAGATTTGTAGGTTGAAAAAAAGTTGAAGATCTCAAAGGTGAAAAATTGCAAATTTGTATTTGTTGTCACCTTTGTTGTCATCTCACAAAAACTTAGATACCAGATTTATTTTTGATTGTTTGATTGTGAAACCCGAGAATTTGGAAGTGTAGACATAGGAGCAGAGGAGCTAGAAACCAATTTTGAAAATCCCTCCAAAGGACCCATTCACCATAGGGTGAATAAGTCCTTAGACAACTTATGGAAATAGTGCTTTTTGAGAGGTACACAACATTTTACATTCTCAGATCTGCCAAAATATTTATTGTTTCTGATAGTATTATGTTTCATCTGCAAAACCCACATTTTACATGTCTTAAATGAGTGCATTTGGTATTTTTAATATTTTTCCCAAAACCCTTGTTCAGTCATTTCTGTCAGGGCACTTTGTGCCAGAACATGACACTTTGCGACTATTTTTGAGATAAGTTTTAAGTGTCGTCCACTCATTTTATTTGTTGAAATAAATTGTGTCTAGTAGCTCTATGTTTAATATACTCAGATTTGGTCTTACATTTTAGTTTTGAGTTGACTTACTATTTTTAGCATGTCTCCCAGAAGTGTTGTTTAGTCCACACACACAAATAAAGGAAATTGTAAGATTCCTCAAAGAATTTACTCACCTAATGGTTGGCAGTGGATTTTAACTTGAGGGATCTCATTTCCTATAGGTAGGTTCATACACCCCATTTTGACCTTGCTATTTATAGTAAGTTTGGTTAAACATTCCAAATTTAATATAAAACCCCATGTTTGAACCCTACCCCATTTTTCTACGTTTCATTTTGGTGAACCCAAATTTTTGAACATTCTAATTTTTGATTTGAAGTGTATTCAAACCTTAGATCTAGGATTTGAATTAATTCATTGCATTTAGGGTTTCTAAATTTGACATAAAGTTGCATTGCATTTCAGGTGTAAACTTGTATTTTGCATTCATTTTAAATTTAAAAATTCAACAAAAATTGCATAATTTTAGACTAATTTTGCATAGTAATTTCATATTAGTGTATGTTCAAATATTCACATTCAAAAATTGAGTTAAAATTGCATTTAAAAAGTGTCATATAGCTCATCATTTGTCATTAATTTCACTTACATTTAGACATCAAATTTTGGAAAATTTTGATACAAAAGTTATAGTTTGAGACTTGGAATATAGAACGCATATAATCACTCATAAATTGCATTTTTCATTTTTAAAATACCTTGTATAGGGACCCATTTTCCTATGGGCGAATGAGTCCTTCAGGGCCTCTTAAAACCAACTTTTTTGAGCTTTTTATGGTTTTCTACACTTCCTGGATCTCTTGGTAACCCCATGTTTCAGTCTGGTAATTTTTAGAAATTTCTATTTTATGCATATAGGTCTAATCATCATTTAGTGTAGGCATTTTAAATAATTTCAAAACTTATTTCAATAGTGAAAATCATCAGATTTGCTAGACAATTGTTTACATTTTGAAGCATTGCATAAGTTTGATAGATTACTTTTCACATAATGTTTGTATCTTTTCTTTCCAAATATGCTAAGAAAAAGTTCATTAACATGCATGTTATTCATTCTCCCAATATATTTTCTAGTTATGAGAATCTCTTAGTGCAAGAGAGCAAAAATGTTGACACATTCCTTAATTCCACATCCTCTAGTATATCTCCTATTTGTGGGAATTATGTGATAGAAGAGGATGAAATTATAGAAAATCATGACAATCATAGTTACTATTCTCCCAATATCTCTCCTACTTTTCATGAAGTTATTTTGGTGTTAGAAGATACACCCATTAAGAGTCATGAAAATCTTGCAAGCTCCTCTTCTAAAATCTCTCCTACTTGGGAAGATATTTTGGCATAAGAGAATGAGATCATTGACACATTTCTTAACATTACCTTACCTATTCTCCATTCATCTTTTGCTTGTGAGAATTCTTCAATGAAAGAGAATGAAACCATAGATAACCATGACAATCACATTTGTTCTTCTCCTAATATCTCTCCTAGTTGTGAAGAAGATAGTTTGGTGTTAGAAGATACATGTTGATGGTGAAAATGACACAAACAACGTTAAAACAAAATATTTCTACTCCATTTCTCCTGAAAAATAAAGACAACATATAGTAGCCTAACTCCCAAGGTCCTGGTAGTTGGTTCTCAACTATCTGGTGTCACTTAATCGGTTCATGCAACTATAATGTTCAAGGGGCTTGTGCTGGTAATAAAGAATACAAGCAATGACTTGTTTATTGAGCTATTCTTCACAATGAAAGGGTTTTTTAAAATAAAAGAAAAAGATAAATCAGAGGGTAAATCAGTGAACATGAATCAAACTTATCTAGCATTCAGACATATATCTTCAACAATGAATGTTTTCAAACAGATCAAGAAGACCAAAGCATGACACAATTTATAGAATAATCCATACTATTGTATGCATCTAAGGTGCTTATTTTAACATCACAATTCACATATCATAACTATTTCAAAGAATCCAAAAAGAACACACATTCATTCACTGCCAAGATCATAGATCAATAGACTTCAATAAATCCAATTCACCGATAATCTAACAAGATAATCCTTAAATCCAGATTATTCTAATGACTTTCATCACATAAGAAACAATCATGCTTTAGCACAATCACTAGCATACAGATAGATTATAACTCATTAACCTTATCAAGTAAAACAACTTAATTCTAACACCATATTGCGTAAACCTGTAATTTTATTTAACTATAAAATGAAGTAAAATGTATCTCTGTAACACTATTCAAAAAATTTATATCTCCTACAATCAGGTGGCAAATTCTATTCTCTATTAGCCGAACTTTACAAAATGATACCCCAAGGGTATTTATAGATGTAAAAAATTCAAAAGTCCCCTTCTATTTTAAGTTGAATCCACCTTTTCAGGAATTAAAGCCTTCTTAGAAACTCAGATCAATTTGATCTCGAGTTACTTAAATTAATACTTTCAACTAAACTGAAGAAAATAAAATAGAATAGAAGAGAAAGCTATGCGCCTCAAACTGCCAATCCTGCATGCAACATGTAAAGAAGAAGAAAGCCATGCATGTATGAGATTTATGCATGCGAAGTTTGCTCCACAATGTATTCATCATAAATGGAGAGGAATTGTTGTAATATGTCTAGTTCCAGCCCATCCACCTAGCTATCTTCAAACTTAATTCTTTCCAGCTCTACTACAACAAACCCTCTCATAGCCTTCAGCTTTGCCAATTCTCTCTTAGCTGCCCTTATCTCTTCTTTGATGTCCATCAATCAATCTATCAGCAGATCTTCACCATTATCTTCCCTCTGCATGACCTCTTTAAACCTTTCATTCCACTTCTCCTTTATCCGGCTTAAAGGTAGGCCTTCCTTTTCTAGTACTTCCATGTTCACAATAATGGCGAGAATGGCTTCTAACTCCTGAAACTGTTCCCTTAGATCCTTAATAGAATCTTGAACCTCATTTCTATGTTTATACAAAAAATCTGATCTAAATCAGAGTATACAAGAAGTATTCTCCAAGAAATCCTTATTATCTTCTTCTAGTATTGATTGTTCTAAGAGAGTAGTCTTTGGCAATTTGTTAACTTCTTTTAATTTCTGGGTGTACCCTTTCCACTCCTCCTCCCATGCTTCCAATGTTTTAACATATTGGTTCATTTCTCCTATCAGTTCCTCAATCACTTTGTAGATCTCAAAGCTATCTTCCAATACTTTATTTATTTCTTGATTCAAATTTTCAACCCATCGATCTAACATTTCTACCTCGCCCCTCACCTGTTCCAAATCATCTATTTCCTTCTTGGTCAACAAAACTGGGGTCTCAATAGCAGCAACCTATTGTGATCTTGGAGTAGAAACATTCTTAAGGAAAGCATGCAATTGATCTAATTGAGCCTTAAGCTCATCCTTCCTTTGTTTGTCCTTTAACATTCTTGACTTGGTTGAGGATGCTACCACATCAATTAAATTCATTTGCTGATCCCTGGTAGGTCTCCCCAAATTCATAGTGCCTAGCTGATAATCTGTTAATTACATATCTCCTACCTCCTTGTCTATCATAGGTATAGCACATTCAGCCACAATTTCTCCCTTGTCAGTTAGCCTAGTAGAATGTAGGATCTTGCCCTTCTTTTTAGGCCTTTCTCTCTCAATCTCCTTCATCATATCCTCCCAATTGAGAGGTTGAGAAGGTGTCGGTGTTCTATTTTGAAGGTCTAATTTCAACCAAGTCGGAGCACTTGGAGTAATAGTCATCACAGTTTAAGAAGAGGAGGAAGTAGCTAAGGGAGATTGCACATTTACCTGAGGTTGAGAATCAACCATTTGTTTATGTTGCTGCTCTTGTTCCACACTTATTTGTCCCAGATTTTCAGCTTCCTCCTTATCTTTTTTCTCTTGTACTCTCTTATCTTCTTGCTCTTTCTTCAACCTCTCTTCTTCTAATCTTTCTTTTTCCAATTCCCTTTTTCTTTCTTCCTCTAAAGCTTTAAGCTTTTTTGCATCTTCTTTCCTTTTGATCAACTCTTCGTCCTCTTTTTGCTTTTGTAATTGTTCTGCTTCCTCTTCCTTTCCGTGAGCTTCTTTAGCAAGTTTTAACTTAGCTACCAAAACTTCTCTCTCCCTTCGGTGTCTTTCCTTTTCTTCCTCAAGGTCATGAATTTTCTGTATCAATTCTAATTTATCATTTTCCTCCTTAACCTTGAGCTCATGTTCTTTTAGCCTCTGCTGCCTCTCTACTTCATCAAATTTTGATTTAGATTCTATGTGTTGTTGCTGCAGTATGATATCAGCTTGTATCTTGGCATCAATCAACTTTTGTTTCTCCATTGCTGCAACAAGTGCTTCATCATCAACAACCTTCTTGGCTTCTTCAAATAATGTCCACTGATCCTCCTCTGTCAACACTTGTTCAATATCCTCCTCTAGAGGCATATTCTCTTTCACATCCCTCTCTGATAGAGTTTCATCTGAATCTGTTCCAACATCATGAATTTCTACCCCTACTTATTTTCCATTCATAGATTCAACAATATTATGAAGAGTCCCTTTTTGCACTTCTTCGCTTTGTTGCTTTGCAAGTGGAACTTGAGTAGAGGACTCACCTAATGCAGGTGTTGAAGCAATCAGTCCTATTTGGGCCTCTCCCTCTTGTGTCTCTGGTTCATCAACTGTTGCTTCCAATTCTATCTCTTCAATATATGGAGGGAGGAACTCCAAAGGCTCCTTGGGAGGTGTCTTTCTTTTCATCCTTTTATATCCTTTCCCCTTTTTAGGAACTGGTCCTTGAGGAGTTTTGGTTCTTAGAACCACCCATTGAATGCTTCTATCCAAAACTACTCACCCTATCTGTTTGATGTCAATGGTTTCCTCACTGTCCCAGTCAATCGAATCCAAGATCTTACTCCCAATGTTTAAAGCTTCATACGATGGATCCAATACAACTCCATCATCCACCAATGTGTGAAGAATGTCATTTATGATTCCAAGTTTTGCCATAAGTGAGACAGGTAACCTCTCATAAGTCTTCTTTCTCAAATCATACTCATCCTATCAGCCACTCTAGAAATCTTCTAATAAATTGAAATTTTTATCAAACATAGAGGGTAGCAAGGCATTCATTTTACGCTTCGGTTCAAAGTGCCTCTGAGCTGTATAAAAACCTAGTTTTAGATATATCAATTCACTACACACTACCTTCGCTCCCACCAGATGCTGACAACTGTATTCACCCAACTTCATGGGGAGCTTATGACATCCTATTTTGTGTTTCAATCCAAACCGGGCATTAACCCCCAAAGCTTGATTAACAAATTCCATCAATACTATCCTATTATTTCAACACCTTGGCAACAAATGTGGATGACCTTCAAACCCAACTAGCCTAAAGTATGTGAACCTGGGGTATTGAATGTACCAACATCCCCATTCAGTGATAAATGCCATAACTTCTTGGCTCAGTCTATACCCAACATCTCCATTGAGCTGGTTAATGATCACATATAGGAATGCATCATTAACCCTTCTGAATTGAGTCTCAACAACCTGTATAGATAACTGGTCATAATGGTCCCACACCTTCTTTTGTCCATCTAACTCTCCCAATATTCCCACTCTCTTTAAACCTGGGAAGATACCTACTCTTGCTACTGCATACATAATGTAAGAAGTCATGAAGAAGCATTTAGTTTCCCTAATGCTGGTCAATTGATCATGAATAGCATCTGAAACAATCATTGGCCAATCGAATTTTTGGGTGCCATTTAAAATTATCTGGATGAAGGGAAAGATCCACTCTTGAAAGTGAAATGCATCCCTCTTCCCAAAGGCCCTAGGCAACATCATGATCAAATCAGATACTTCTTTATATAACTCTGTCCTCTTCGATTGATCATGAAGTTTAGTAAGAGATTTCTTCTCTGTCTTCAACCATTTTTTATTCAAGTGAGTCTTGTTGGATGCCTTGTACTTACTATATTTCTCCAAAGCTTCTGCTTCCTTCAACTACATCAAGATCTTTGGATCCAAGACACTAAACATAATTTGAAACATCTGAGGAGTGAGATCAATTATTACATTATCTTGTGAATCCATGCATTGACAGGTAGCCAGATTGTAAGCTCCTGCAACTGTCATGATTAACTCTGGGCATTGGATTGATAGAGGAAATAGGGTGATATGAGCCAACCCGAAATCCACTATTCTCTTAGTTCTAGGTGTCACATCCTCATTGAATGTGTCAGCATATGATTCCTCAAAGTTGTATTTGCCAAGATTAGTACCAGTTATGTCAGACCAATCTGAGTCTACTTTGCTTGCAATGACAATAGGACTCCTGTGATTATACCTTAAGGTATAAGGTAACTGCTCTAGCTTGATCTTCTTGGGATTAGCTGCTACCTTTAATGTCCCTGCAGGCCGGTTCCTTTGGGAGGCTTCTCCTGATGTCCCCAAAATTATTTAGCTTTCCTGCAAAAAAACCTCTAGTTAGATCCTTGAATAAACATCTCAAAATGTGTCTTAAAATCATACCTTTCATACATACACCAAAGGCGAAACTAGGCAGAAAAAATCCTAAACAATCTTCTTTAAAACACTACCGGGCTTGAAGCCAAAATTGCTATTGATTTTCCACTAACAAGAAGCGGGCTCGGAGTCAGAACTGGAATGGTGATCGGAACCAAGACCGGAATGGAAATAGACTTAGTTTCTTTCAAATTTTCTATTTTCATATTTCATTTCGGTTCCGATTCTGCTTCCGCCTAGGTTAATGCTATTTTGAAATAAGACTTCCCACTATAACAGAGTCAGAGATAGGATGAAAATGGGAATTGACACTAATTATAACATACGCCCAAAACCTAAATCATTTCCGATCCCACTTCTGCCTAGGTTGACCATGACGTCATAACTGATTTTAATAGTTTAAAACACAACTCCATGATTAAGGACTAAGGTCATATTAAAATTAAATGAGGCTTAAATATAACATGAAATGATCATGCCCATATGATCATGAGGGTGATGTACTTTTAGGGCATCATTTAAACATTTAAAAACGTGAATACAGAAATGCATTAAGAAACCCTAAACTAAAAAGCCGATATTAAAAACTAGGGCACAAATTTAACCCTTCCTAATTTAACCAGACGAATGTGCAACAAAACTCCTAGTAAAAACAAGATTTAACCTACCCTAACTCACTGTAAAACCTAAATTTGATGTACCTCACTGTAAAACCTAAAACAACGCGACACGATCACGACAAAAAGTGAAAGCGACCGTGCCCTAAAACAAAGAAAACCATAAACAAAAGAAAATAAATAAATAGATAAAGAGAAACAAACAAAGAATAGAAAATCATGCAAACCCACTGATAAAACGAACCTGCCCTAAGCAAAAACAATCCAAAACGAACACAAAAAAGAACACGAAAGTAAACAAGAGAAGAATGAAAACCTACCTCGAATATAATAAAGGAAAACCGTCTGAATAAATCCACAAGAAATCTGTCTTCTCTTCCTTAAATCGATTCTCTCCAGAAAACTCTGCTACTGCTCTACTTCACTCTTCAATTCCTTAATAATAACAATAACCACTCGTTTAACCCCTAATTAAAGCAAAAATTAGCAGTTTCATGCATGCCTGACACCTATCATTAATTCCATTAATGGAGTAGAGAGGAGTCGGAACTGGAGAAGAACTAACACATGACAACAGTGTGACTTCAGTAAAAAGTCAACGACCAAGAAACAGCGGGAGCGGAATTAGAATGAAAACAGATTTGGAAACTTGAGTAATTTCCCCACTTCGTTCCCATTCTGGGTCTGGTTCTGCCAATAAAGCATAAAACAAAACCAAACACAAAAATAAAACAAAAAGACCGAAATAAGAAAATTTAACATAAACAACTTAGTCTAAAACAAAAGTCCAAAAAGCAGAGGCAAAATCGGAATTGGAATCAGAATTGATTTTGGAATTTTGAATAAAAGACCGTCTTAACTTCCACTCTGGCTCTGGCTCCGACAAAGAAAAAACAAAAGGTCAAAAATAAAGACTATTGGGATGGGGATCAGAATGAGTTTTAAAGGAAGTTTCAAAACCTGATTCAGTTCCGGCTCTGGTTCTGCCAAACTAAACCAAGAAAAAACAAAGTATTGAAACAAAAGACTCCAAACTTTATTTGAAAATCATCAAAAGATAAAAACACTAAAAGGGGGACCCATTTTGACCAAATAAAAAGATGGGGTGGTTATTGAAGGCATAACAATACACTCATTAAGAGTCATGAGAATCTTGTTTCTCCCTTTGCTAATGCTCCTACCACTTGGAAATATCCAGTTGAACAAAAGGATCCAATCATTAGTAAGGAATAAAATCATAATTATTCTTCTCTTGATTCCTCCCCTACTTGTGATGGAGTTATCTTTAAAAATATAAACATGGAATGTGATCTACATTTTGTTTGCTCCTCTCCTAAAAACTCTCCTACTAAGGTAGATATTATGGTGCAAGAGGATGATAGAATTGATACATGTCTTTCAAACAATAGTAATGTCGATTCATTATATGAAAATGATGAGGTAACCTTAGACTCTCCTTCACTAAAAGATAATCAAAATAAGGATAAGTCTTTTGAGGTTATGAACATTAGATATCCCTTGAAGTGATCTTCTGAGACAATTCTTATTCTTTATCCACCCTCACATCAACCTCAAGTTCAAAAAAACTAATTCTTATCTTAGAACAACCTAAAAAGAAACCATTAGATCTAGGAGATATCTTGAAATTTACAAGGAAAATTGATGGTAACAATGTTTCACATTAACCAAGTTACAATACCGTTGCTCACACATACAATACAAGGAACAATAGGCAACCAAAAACCATTCCTAATTCATTACCATTGCATCAACCTATCTTGCCTAGTGCTCCTTGCTTGCCTTTACATAATGGAAAGGAGTACGATATTGTTGAACAACTTAAGAATATTCTTGCTAAGATATCCATATGGTACCTTATTCAAGCCTCACCTAGTTATCATAGTATGCTTTAAAATTCATTACAACAAGCTATGGTTCCCCTACAAAAAATCCAAATGCTATAGTAGCCATAATTCAAGGAATGAATGCTGACATTATTTTCCACCAAAGTGAGTTACCTCCTTTGGAAGTGAAAAAAAAAATGAAGCTTTCATGATAGTGGCTATCATTAATAAGAATGGGAAAAAAATAACCCTTGTCAACAACTCAAACCTTAATGTTTGTAGCATAAATTTTTTGGATAAGATTGGAGTAGAAAAAATCCACATACAACTAGACTCATTATCTATTCATGGATTTGATAATGTAGGAAATCAAATTATTGGTGTGATAACATTTCTTATTAGAGTTGGAAAGGTCACATTGCAAAATCTTATCCATGTTATGCCTCACAATATTTCATATGACCTTCTCTTCGGTAGACCATGGATTCATGAGATGCATGCAATACCTTCAACTCTTCATCATATAATGAAATATGTCTATAACAATAAGGTGTACATAATCAAGGATGACCTTGAACCAGATAGTTTTCTCATTGAGAAAGACAAGGAAAATCCTCTGAAACATTGACACCAACTACAAAAGTGGAACCCGTGCGAGATAAAGAAAACAAAAAGCATATTGAAGAAGTCATGAAGTTACTACAGGATGATTGGCATTCCTTGGATTTCACACCCACATTCATGGGTGAATACGAGATTACAACAAAAGAGTTTGAAAAGGGAAAAAAAAGTGATAATGTCAACACAAAAATTAGAAGAACCATCGAAATCAACCAATTCAACCACTTTAGGAGAAGAATAAAATTAGACAGAAAAATTTGATGAAGTTTATTATGAACAACCATCGAATCCGAAAGAAATGGAAAATATTTATGGAAGAGGTTACAAAATTTTGGAACAACTTGGTTATAGTGGGAAAGGATGTGGTGCTAGAGAACAAGGTATATGTGTCCCTATACAGCCTAATACACAAGAAACAAATAGTGGTCTTGGTTATTTTCATTCAAATGAAATAAAAGCATCAAAAAAGCCTTCACTCAATATCAACACTATTACAAACGATTCTCCTAATCCAACTATAACATTAGTGCATCTTGAACTGATAGAAATAATTAGTGGTCTTGGTTATTATCCTTTGAAAGAAATGAAAGAATCAAAGAAATCTTCACTTAATATCAATGTAATAATGTAAAACACTCCTGGGAAATGTCTTAGTAATGATTGGAGTTCATTTAATTTTATGCCCTCCTTTAAAGGAGAGTAAAAAATATTGCAATCTAAAGAGTCTTGCATAAGTATGACACCTTGTACTAAGAAAGAGATATCTTTGAAGAAAAATAAAGGAACATCTTCTACTATTGATCAAGAGAGTATCTTGTTGAGAATTTTCCAAGATCACTCGATATCTCTCCCTCCAATAACACGAAAATAATTTTACAAAAATAGTTCATTTTATGCAAATCATAGAGTTCATGATTCAAAATTTTAAGGAATGTCATGCTCTTGCTTGTTTTGAAGTACCTATTTCCTCTAATTAATACTAATTTTCATCCTATCTTGCTACTCATCACTATGTGGAATTAGCAGCTTTATGTATCTTTCTCATTGCCATTCATGGTGGTATAGTATTAGGTGTATCCATATCTCTCTTGGCATCAACATGATAGTTCTTGGTGGTTGTCTTTGTCTCTATGATTAGGAGGCAAGGATAACTAGTCTTTGGGAGGTGTGCATTCTTTCCAAGGATCTTCTCTTCCTATTTCTCTACTTAAAATACCAACATAGCAACTAGCAAGTATGTTGGAATTTTAAGTGGGGGACATATTGTCCCCCGTTCTTTGTTTTCATGTTCCCTTCTTAGTGATGATAACATATACCTCCTAGGAAGTGTGAATTTATTTTCAAAGTGTGGTCTTCTAAATTCATGTGACATGTCATCTTGGTGATATTGGGTTTTATTTCCTTCAAGAGTGTGACCTTTCTAAGCATATGATATTCCTCTTAGTGGTAATGGTATTTATTGCAATCCATAGGTTGTGAATCTTTTATCCTGGACTTGTCCTCTTCCGGAGACATTAGACACAATGTTCCCTAAGAGGAGACCTTTCATGAACTAAGAAAAACCCCTTTGAAGATGTCTTATCCTATTTTTCATTTTCATAGGTTTTTAGCATAACTCATCTTGTCAGGCCTTATGAATCTCAAATTTCATGCTTTTTTGTAGTGTCTTATCGAATTTATTAGAGATATAGATTTGGTGTGGTTAGTATGATGAGAGCCTATAGACCTGGCATGAATTTCTAATTATATGGTGAGAACTTGTAGACTTGGAATGACTTTGTCTCTTAGCCACTTTTTGGGGGCTCACCTAGTGGAAAACTTGAGGTTCCATTAGCCCATGTGAGTGTGTGTGTTGTTTGCATAGTGGATAGCAAGTTTCACTTGTGAATTTGTTTGGAAAAACAATTGAGGCCTGATCCACATCAAGTTGGATAGATTGTCAAGGCTTAATCCACCTGTAAAGAGAAAAAAAAATTAATTCAAAACATCGACAATAATTTAAATAAATTCATTTATATTCAAAAGAGAGTCGACACTTCATTCGTTAGACATCATAAAATCAAAACGATTTCAAAACAACTTAAAGTCGATAAATAGATTCATAATACTATAGTTAAATTCATATACGTGTCATATTACATGACATTGATAATAATACAAGAGTATTTGTAACATAAGTTTACAATTCGAGACTTAGGCATTATGTCACCTTAAGCTCTACAATACATAATTCAAGAAATAAATAATACATAATTGAAGAAAACATCCTTTGATCTTCAATCCAAAAGCTTATCTTCAAACATGAAGATGAGAACAAGAATTAGGCGCTTTTTCCGCCCAACCTCGAAGCTTACGCTTCCCCAGAATTCTTTAGTCATTCAAAGAATACCCGACCCTACACGAATCACTTAGCAAAAAGTAGTCGACAAGCAAAATGGAATCTCGTGCGTGCCTAGTATAACTAGTAAAACCACAAAAAATTTCATTTTTCTAATTCATTTAAGAAACAAGCAAGTTCGATACTAGGATATGGTAGACAACTAATTCATTCCATCTATTTCAATGGTCCTTAAGTTACTTGGCCAAGAATAATGTCATGCACAACAAATAAAGAAGTTTTGGAAAAGCACAACTACACTCTCTAAAAACCCATATTCGGCACCCGTCCTGAAGGTAACTTTCGAAACACATGACATGCACATTCATTTATCAATCATTCATGGTTCCATTCAAATGATATAATCTTTTACAAACATCTTTAATGACAATCTTGTTTCACGCAAAAATGGTTTAAATGCAGTATTTTCATCGTTTTAAAACAAAAATAACATTAAATTAATGTTTAATTCAAATAATAAAATAATAAAAAGAAGGTGTATCTCAAGTATGTAATCTAAGTACATATTTAAATAGGCATAAACGAGCACACATTCTTTCGGTTTATTTACTCATTTAATTTATTTTCACTTTGAAATAATCCTGTTCTAATTCGTTTTGTTTCCAAATAATTCATATTTTAATTTAATTGATTTATTTTCTTTTTTTTCACTTTTCCAGAAAATTTAAAAAAAAAAACTTTTTCAAAAACACGTTTAATAACTAATTTTTATTTCTGTTTCGTAATAATTTGAGTTTTATTCACGAAAATCACTGATTTAAACTTTTTCCGCGTGAATCTTTTCTAAATCATCTAATAATAATCAACTGTCTTTGATTGTTTTCTATTCAAATTTATTCTACAATTTTGTGTTTCTAATTTGTTCAATGGTTTTCTAGTAAAATCACAGTTTTATGTTTGAAATTTCATTAGAATTTAATGGAAACAGTGATAACTTTTAATAAATAATATAAAAATAAAATCTGGTGTTTGATCTTTTCCTAAATTTTATAAAAACAAAGATTTTCTTTCCAATTCAAAACTAAAATACAAGAATTAGAAAAGAATTTTAGCTCATTACTAAATTGACTGTGATTTTTTTTTTTTTGATGAATAGGCAAATATCTATATTAATATAAAGAAAAAATTACAAATTCACAAAAAAAGGGGCAAGTGGTTAGAAGGCACACCCCGAATGTCACATGGGCAGAGCCCAGAAAAGCCAAAAGAACAAGATCACATGGGCCTAGCCCAAAAGTTTAACATCAGGAAATAAAAATCATGCGACCAAAACAGTGCCAGTGGAACTTGGGGAGTCCCTGTCATCCAGATTTTTCCCCCATACCTCAGCGGGTTTTGGAGTGATGTTAGGAGGAGCACCCCAACCATCATCATCTTTATCTTTTTCGTCACGCTGGGGCGAGATTGCTAGAGCCAACCACAAAAAGTGTTTACCACTTGCAGGCCAACCAGAACCAGAAACAGGCGGAGCATCAGAGGGCCACTCAGAACCGCCACCACCACTCCCTGTAGTACCACCAGAGTGCCAGCCTTGATCAGGTCATGTCGGAGGAGAACGAGCCTACTTGGGAGGCCGAGAATCCCACCGAGAAGGAGACTGGGAGTGGGAATGTGCCAACTCATTCTACTTCCAACCCCGAGAGGGCGACCGAACATAGGAGGAGGAGGGAAAATTTGGAAGCTGAGCCACAGTACAAGGGGGATTTCCCCAGTGGTCCAGAAGAACCTGCAGGTGAGCCACCTCCAGTGCAACCTTGTTGGCTTGCACCCAAAACTGCCACCACCGCTCCCCGTAGTACCACCAGAGTGCCAGCCTTGACCAGGTCGTGACAGAGGAGAACGAGCCCGCTTGGGAGGCCAGGAATCCTGCCGAGCAGGAGACTGGGAGCAGGAACGCACTGACTCATTTCGCTTCTAGCCCCGAGAGGGTGGCTAAATGCAGGAGGAGGAGGGCGAATTTGGAAGTCGAGCCACAGTACAAGGGGGATTGCCCTAGTGGTCCAGAAGAACCTGCAGGTGAGCCACCTCTAGTGCAACCTTGTTGGCTTGCACCTGAATCTGTAGGAGAAAATTAGAACAAATAACTGCTTTAGCATAAATAGAGACATTAACATCCAAATGATAATAAGAAAATATGCAAACATTTCTGTCTTTCCAGATATTGAAGAGGATTTCCACCCTGAAAGTGTACCAAAGCTAAGTGAACTTAGTCGGAATTCTAGGTGGGTCCCCTAGCATAACCATATGCCAAGAGAGGGGTTCCGACCAAAAAGGCCAAAAGAAATCATGAATCCAAGTCTAGAGTTGTTGAGCTCTGGACAAAACTAAAAAATATGCTTAAAGCTCTCAAATTGCCCACAAAAAGGGTAGTGAGGGTCAGGAACTCCTAGATGAACAAGCTCAAAGCCCACAGGCAAGCCTTGGAAAATAATACACCAAGGAAAGTGGGACAGCTTTGGATTAACCCTTGCAAACCAAGTGGCATCAAACCTCTTACGCCAAGTATGGGCAGAGGAAATAAGAAACCACCTCTGGTTCAAAGTACTGATCATGGGAAAATGGGGTGAAAGCCACTTGTAACCAAGCAACGACTTGTAACCCCTGAGAGGGGTTTCTAGAAACCATTTCCAATCTTTCCACTAAGGTTTCTACCCATGAATGCCAACTTTGTGAAGTATATCTTCCAGAATGGCCCTCACCAGCCTGTCGAAGGTAGAACGGTCCTGGATTTCAAGACTGTACTAGGATTTAAAAGCATCCCACTGCAAAAGACTCATAGTGGGCCGATGAAAAAATTGATGCAGGGTTTGAATGCCCTTTTTGTGAAATCTAAGGGCCTTGAGCCAAGGTGACTTGGCCAATGGTTGACCATTCTAAACCAGAAGGGGAGACCACCATAAGTTTTGCTGGTTGATGGAAAGCCCATCACGAAATCTAGCCTCGACCATTGGAGCCACAGTTTAACAGTTTCCTAGGAGCGCCAAATGCTCTTGGCCACAAAGGAGCCAATAATTTGAACTGACTCGCTCATAACCAAGAGGGTTTGGAGACCAATTCCTTTCCAGGCAGGTCTGTGAAAAGGAAAACCAAATTGAATACAATGCCTGAGGAGAATTTTCCAGGCTTCATCTCCAATAAGAGCCCGGATAATCCATTTGACACAGAGGGCAGTCCCTTGCCGTTGAGTGGAGAGCAACCCAAGTCCTCTAGAGTCCTTAGGGAGACAACAATACTCCCAAGCGACCTGATGAAACCCTTTGTGGGTTTCAGAGGAGGCCCATAAAAAATCCTGAAGTAATTTTTTAGGCCTACTATAGGCAGATTTTGAAGGAGCCCAACAGGAGGAGTAGTAGACATGAGTGGCTACCAAAATTTTAGAGAAAACCTAGAATTTACCAGCCAATGAGAGAGGTTTAGTAGTTCAATAGGCCAACTTTTTTTCAACCCTGGAGAGCACGGATTGCCAAAGCTCCCGAGGGGAAGCCTGAAAGGCGAAGGGGATGCCCAAAAAATGGAAGATTTCTCCCTGCCCAATCCACTTCCAGTTATAAGTCTAGAGCCACGCAGGAGTGGGGAGCACCGATTGTCTATAGCATAAGGTTTTGTGCCATTGAATTACAGAACCAAAGCCAAGACAAAAAGTATCAAGACAATCAAGGGTGGTAGTGATGGATTCTTCATCCTCCAAGAGAGTGAGAAAAGAATCATCCACAAAGTGGCCATTGACAAGCTGCTCCTGGGAGTCCAGGAGAGAGATCCCTTTTACACGCTGCTAAGAGATAACATGGGCCAAAAGATAGCCAAAGTCTTCAGCAACCAACACATACAAATCTGGGGCAAGAGGGCACCCCTGGCAAATGGAATGAAAAGATCAAAAGTAGAATACCGGCAACCATTAATGGAAATACAAGCTGAAGCATCCAAAAAAAATATACAAATAGACTGAATAAAATTGGGTCCAAATCCCAAGGCTTGCAACATCGCAAGAATGAAAGGCCATTCAATGTGGTCATAGGATTTGGAAAAATCAATTTTAATGAAAAACGCTTTATGGTTTGACTGTTGGGCCCACTCCATACCTTCCCAAACAAGAATAATATTATCCAAAATAAACCAGGATTTGATTAAGCTAGTCTGCTCAGGGCACAACCTGAGGCAAGAGGTGGCAAATTTTTAGAGCCGGAGCTTTGGCAATGATTTTGTAAGAAACATTGAGAAGCGTGATGGGCCTCCAGTGGCAAATATCCTCGGGATCTCCAAGCTTAGGTATGATTTTTATATTGCCTTTATTTATTAAATTTCCTAAAGAGTTGGTTTGAAAGGTTTCAAGATAAACATGATGTAAATCACTCCCAACATAGCCCCAAAGGGCTTTATAAGATTCACAAGGGAATCCATCAATCCCAGGAGCCTTGTCATCGACTATAGAGGAAACAACTTTCTTGAGATTACAAAAATTAATTTGGGCTGAAGAAAGCTTATGTGGCACAACAACAAGGCAATTCTGAAGGGCTTGCTGGCACACAAGTGTGGAGTCCTGAGCAGTGAAAACTTGTTCATAGTGATGCACAAAGGCTTGGAGAATTTCAGGTAGCTCAAAGAGCACTTGGTTACCATCTTTGATTGCTTTGATGCCTATGAAAGAGCGTCATGCACAAAGAGCCAAAAAAACTCTTTGGAGGCACGATCACCAATTTTAAGCCAGTGAAGCCGAGCTTTGATCTAAGTGCCTCTGACAGTATAACCATCAACCACTTTCTTTTTCTACCTTAAATCTGTCACCTTAACTTGATGTGAAGGAGAGAAAGGACTAGCCACCAAAGCCTCCATAGACACAAGTCGGCAGTGGTGGCCTAATAAGAGCGTCGACGAAAGATAGCCAACTAGTGCCCATAAATGCACAAAAAATGTGCAGTACGAATGATGGCATCATTCCACCAAGCAATCTAGCCTGTATGGACAGGTGGCTTGCACTCCAAATTCCACACCCAGTGAATGTGGGCCAGGGTGGGCTTATGAAAAAGCAAGGATGTGTTAAAAAAAAATTGGGTCTTACACATGCGGGTCTGACGAGATGCCCATTCAATGTGAAATTGAATTGGGAAGTGATAAAAAAGAGTCACATCCACTAACAAATTTACTGGCAAGGTAGAACTAGTAAAGGAAAAAAAGATTGAGCCGAGATCATGGCATGATCAAAGCGTTTAAAGATTTTGTTAGAACCAACCCTGTAGTTACACCAAGTGTGCCAAAGAGAATGAGAATGGCAGTGGCCCATATTGGGATCAAAAAGCCCCAATTTATTGGGCATGTAAAACCACGCCTCCCTTTCACCCCCAACCCAACAGAAAGGCAAGGTGCCATCCTTGTCATACGCCATCTCCACCATATTGAAATCTTCGTAGAGCA
Organism: Sequoiadendron giganteum; assembly: GCA_007115665.2. NCBI lineage: Eukaryota > Viridiplantae > Streptophyta > Pinopsida > Cupressales > Cupressaceae > Sequoiadendron > Sequoiadendron giganteum. The sequence goes on along the minus strand of CM021105.1, from coordinate 118,269,678 downwards.
ACTAGGTGGTAACTGGCAAAGAATCAATAATCCAACGCCAAAGCTGACAATGCTCCACAACATCATTAGAGGCATAAACATTAATTATCTCAAAGGAGTGATTCTCAATATTGAGAAGAACCCAGACCACCCGTTGGGAGGGGTCAACCCCATGGTCCACCACACATGAATGTAAACATGGGGCCAAAAGAGTGGCAGATCCACCACGACCAGTTTCATGCAAAGGACAAAACATGGAACTGGCTGGCCAAATAGAGCGACAAGCCGAAGTGAGTAAAAAACCTAAAATTTTAACTTCCTGGAGACAAAGCACTTAAATCCCTGTGCAATTCTGTAAAGTATTCCTAATAGAATACTTCCTGGAGAGGTCGGTTAGACCTTAGACATTCCATGAGATAAAATTCATGGATGAAAATCTTCCATACTTGCAAAATCCAGGTCCTCTTCAACCAAAGAAGAGAAGTTATTCTTCAAAAAATCTTGTGGGATGAAACCAAGCTGAATAGGAGGAGAAAACCTCTATTTTTTAGGCACATATTCTCCTTCTTCTAGTGGAGGAGACAAGCTACGAGACCACCGTTGAGCTCCTGATGCAAAAGAAAAAGTCGATTGAGCACACAAAATAGCCTCAGGCTGAGGCATGGCCTTTGACCTGGGTTGTATAACAACAGAAGTGGCTCCTGAGGGAGAAGTTGTCCCCTTCTCAAAAGGGTTTGAAACCATTTTTGTTGATTCAAGGGCCTTGGGAACCAACCCCAAAATTAGATGACTTATTTTTCCAGTTTGAAACTATAGTCCACTTTGTTTTAGCCTTAGCAACAGGCTTTGCTTGATGAGGCTTTTCAACATCCCGTGACTGTGAAGAAGTACGAGGAACTATCGAAGGGAAGTCCTTGATCTTGTGGTCAGTTGACTGGCATTGATAGCACATGTTGGGCATATTGAAATATGTGACTTTCTAGGTGTGTCTAATATCACCAATTTGGAGGTTTACAGACTCTTTCAAATCCTTGGATAAATCAACTTCCACACAAACCCTCTTTTGTGGATGGGCTTGGAAGAACCTATCGGGTTCGATACAAACAACCCTTCCCAAAGAGGAAGTAATATGGTTTAGGAAGGGAATGCATGGCAGAGGTAGCCCGAGAAACTCAATCCAGACTGGGACACGCATTTTGGTGTCGTCTGAGACAACAAAATCCCAAGTCCATTCTTAGAAAACCAACAAGGAGGACCTAACATACCAGGGACCATGACCCAAAATAGCTTGGACATGACTAACTCCCACAAAGCGGAACAGAAAAAAACCTTTGGTCAGATTTTGGACCATATCAAGGCGGACCCCATGAGGGACCCAGACCTTGCTGACCCAATCTTTCAGCACACTTTCAGGAGGAGTCCTCCCAAAAAAGTAAACCACAAAGGGTGTGTTGTTTGAGCCATTGGCATGAAAAATCAAAATTAGGTAAAGGTAAAAATACATCAGCAGGGGCATCATAATGCTTATCTCGTGAAAGACTTTCAGAACAAATTTTTGAGGGCATTTGTTTGATGGGGGAGACATTAAATTGCACTGAATAACCGCTAACACTAGCATGAATTTCTGGGTTAGTGCCGGTTGAAGGCATAATAAACCCCTAAAGCCACAATAAATGTTGTCGTACTAAATAAAGAAAAAAATTTCCTGCGCAAGAAGCGTAGTATGACGTAGGAGGGGCCAAGGATGACCTCAGAAGACACAAAACCCTAGCAGAGCTCATTCACCAACCAGTCGAATCATTTTCAAAAATTCTTCCGTGAATTTATTTTCATTATATCTACCTGACAATTTCCTGAATTTGGAAATGAGTTTTTGTTTATTTTTCTGTCAATTTTCTTTTCCTATTGCTGATTGTGATTTCTTCGTTCTATTTCCTGGCTCTTCTTCTTCTTATCTCTAATCTCCCTTCTTCTTGGGCACCTCTCTTTCTTCTGTTGCTGGGTGAGATGAGGTTAACACTCCATGGAAATTCATGAATTTCCTATCAAGTGCCCTACCTCCTTCCTTCTCTCCACGTACCTCTCCCTTCTCCCTTCCACCCTATTGTTTTTCTTACTATCTCCCCTTGCGCGCCCTTCCAACCTATGCACTTCCTCTTTACACAGGTCGCCCCTTCACCTATCCTTAATACGCTTTATCTCCATGTGCATGGGGTGAATGAGGAGACTTATTGTGATCAGAACCCTCCCTTCCTTATGCACGGCTGATGGGAATGGGGAGAGCATTCGACATAAACAAAAATAACAATCATAATTTAAGTTTCCCTTACTGGCTGCACGTGTGGGATGTTAAGGTAATTGGGTAACAATGTAAACAATAGTAAAAAGAAATGTAACTCTCTTCCCTACTGGCTACCCTTCCAAAAATAAGATCAATCCAGGTGAATCCTCCAAAATACCAATAATGCTATGTGTAATTTTCTGTGCAATGCTAAAAAATGGATTTTCACTCTCCTCCCCCAATTCGAATTTTTCTCTGACTAATTTATCTCATGCCAATGATAGTTGTTATCAAGAAATCATATCCACCTTTTGTGTTTGATCTCCAGTTTAAATTTAGCCATGACTCCAAGTTTAAATTTTTGATTGCATTCAATTGATTGAAAGATGTTTTCTTCAATTTGTTAACTGCAATTTAAATTCCAATTCAAATTTGAATGTAATTTATTTTTCTAATTTTCATTAAATAAATTGTTTTAATTTTTGTTTATTTCTTCAACAAATCTTTCCAATATTAATAACACTATTTTACATTTTAATAAATTTTAACAATTAAAAAAAAATATTCCAAAAATTTGAAATAACAACATTATTATTTTTAACTAATAATAAAATATTGACACAAGGAATCCAATTATTCGAATAAAATCAATTTCCTCACAAAATAATCAAATCGCTATTTAAAGCAAACATATACTGTTTCACATATATTTAAATCAATTAAACATATTTTAAATTCTCAAGTATAATCATCACAAAAATACATTATTTAATAACTAAGTATGTGTGTGAGATTCCATCATCCTCATAAACGTCTAATGGCTAAAACGACTCTACCTGATCAATGTTCTCGCCTTCATTCTTGTTCAGCTGTTCCCGCATTCACTTGCACTCAAATTTTCATCAGCAATGACAAACCCCAAATTTAATAAAAATGCATTTCAAATCATGTCAATTGCATTTCAATTTCAATTAAAATTTCACTTTCAATTTTAATTTTAAATAATAATCTAACATAATAATTAAAAATATCATGATTAATGATTGCATTTAAATAATCAACAAAGTCAATACGTGACACCACCCCATTTTGTTTTTTTCTTTTTCTTTCTTTCTTTTAGTATGTCATTGTATGTTTGTGTATCTTTTTTTGCTTCTTCATATCATGCATCTTGTGTGTGTCCCTTTGTTCTTATGTTGGTTTGAAATAGGATCTTGGATCTTGGGGACTTTGCCACCTCCTTGATCTTTGTCATCCTATCCCATCAAAATTTCTACACTTGGACCCCTCTTGACACATATTTGTCTACTTTAGTGTGAGTTTGACACAAGGTCCTCCTCTCACTAACGTGAGGGCTAAATGTAGTGTAGAAAAATGTATCCCTTTACATTTTATAACTTTTTGGGGCCTCCTAACTAAAATGAACTTAATAATGCCTTAATTTTGTGTTGTAAAATATATCTCTTTACAGTTTCACACTTATTTGGTCCCTCTTAATTAAAATAGACTAAATTGTGCCTTAATTTAGTGTTGTAAAGTGTATCCCTTTACACTTTCACACTTATTTAGGCCCCCCTTAAATAATTGAGATTATTTTTTCCTTAATAAGATCTATAATTCATTTACAAGCCCATTAAATTACATTTTTCAAAGGGGAAACCTGATATTAATTAATGCCAATAAATAATACCTTACATTGAGTAATGTGCATGTTCTAGGAATTACAACCTAGGACCCATTCACCCATGGGCGAATGGGTCCTCCCTAAGACCTTGAACCCATTTTTAAATATGCTTTTAGCAATAGTTTTATGATCCTAAATTCAAATTGAAAAGGTTAGCTTGTAATGTTTTAATTTCAAGAAATTAAGGATAAATGTCTATAAATACAAGTTTATTTCATTAATTCAAGTAATCTAGCAAGAGGTGAACTTAACAAGAGTCAAGATTATTGTCAAGAGAATTCAAGAGAATATTTATTCATCATTTTTTGCAACATTCAAGGTTTCAAGGATCATGTCAAAGCTATGTTCAATCATGCATGTTTTTGGAGCTAACATTGTGATGTAGGTTTCAAGATTTAATCCAAGCATTCAAGTCAAAGATTCAAAGCAAGATTCAAGTATCAAGATCCACATCCATTGAATCCTTTTCATGCAAGTTGTAGATATACATTCCAAGGTTTATGTAAGAGTTTTTTGAGTGGTAACATAGATTTTTTCATTCTTCATTCACTCTTTCATGTTTCATTTCATTTCAAGGTTTAATTACCAAAATGAGGTTTGACCAAGGCAAACCCCCATTCACCAAAAAAAAACATTTCCCCCCTCTTTGTGTGTTGCAAATTTGTAGGTTGAAGAAAAGTTGAAGATCTCAAAAGTGCAAAATTGAAAATTTGCATTTGTTGTCACCTTTATTGTCATCTCATGAAAAATCAAATCTTAAATTTATTTATGATTGTCCAACTATGAAACCTAAGAATCTGGAAGTGCATACACATGAGCAGAGGACCCAAAAACCAATTTTGAAAAGCCCTACAAATGACCCATTCACCATAGGGTGAATGAGTCCTCAGACAACTTCTGAAAATAATGTCTTTTGAGAGGTACACAACATTTTACATTCTCAAATATACCAGAAGCTTTATTGTTTCTGATAGTATTATGTTTCATTTGCAAAACGCACTTTTTACATGCCTTAAATGAGTGCATTTGGTATTTTCATCTTTCTCCCAAAACCCTTGTTCAATAATTTCTATCAACACTTTGTGACTATTTTTGAGATAAGTTTTAAGTGTCCTCCACTCATCCAATTTGTGAGAAATAAAATTTATAATAGCTTTATGCTTAATCTAATCAAATCTGGTCTTACATTTCAGTTTTGAGTTAATTTATTATTTTTAGTGTATCTCCCAAAAGTGTTGTTTAGTCCACACACACAAATAAAGGAAATTGCAAGATTCCTCAAAGAATTCACTAACCTAAGGGTTGGAAATGGATTTTAACTTGAGGGATATCATTTCTTGAATATAATAGAAGAATAGGTAGGTTCATTCACCCCATTTTCCCTTGCTATTTATAGTAAGTTTGGTGAAACATTCCAAATTTAGTATAAAACCATATGTGTTTGAACTCTACCCCATTTTTCTATGTTTCATTGGTATATATAATAGTCATATATATATACATACATACATAATTTAAATTATTATTGAATATAAGAATAGTAATGATTATGAGATTGACGTATAAATATATGTGAATATGGATATAAGTGAATGTATATAAATGTATTTATAAGTATACAAGGGAGTGATTAGGTGTCAATATTTAATTAAGGTATATATGTATGAGTACACTAAATGAGAAATATGTATATATATATATATATATATATCATATATGTATATATATATATATATAATATTGAAATAATTATCAAATATAACATTATATATATTTATATTTGAGAGATTATCACGCATATTGATTTATATATATATATATATAATTTAGTAGAATGACAAATGTATATATTACTATGTATGAATTATAATGAATATACATAAATATACATAAATATTAATAAATAGGTATAATATTTTATAAGGGACGAAAGAGAAGCCAGAGGTATTCATCTTCAATACAAGTGCAAGTAAGGAAATTCAAATCCTTAGAATCTTGAAGTTTATAAAAGAAAAATTACCATGCAAGTACCTAGGGCTACCTTTGGCTAAGGGAGTGTAGCCTAGAATGTTGTGGGATCTAGTAGATAACATGAAAAATGTGTTGGCATCTTGGAAGAGAAGATGGTTGTCCTGGGTTGGTAGACTCACGATACTCAAGTCTGTAATTGTAGTTGCTCCTATTTACATGATCTCTTGTCTTCCTTTGTCTGTAGGGGCAAGTAAAGGACTCAATCAAAAAATGAAATTTTTTTTTGGCAAGGAAACTCTGATCAAAATAAATACCTATTAGTAAAATGGAAGAAAATATGGGGAAGGAACAAAGGTTGATGGGATTGGCATAAATAATTTTCTAATACAAAATAAAGCATTAGGGGAAAAGTTAATTTGGTCAATGTATACAAAGAAAGAACTCAAATGGGTTAGAATTTTGAAGGTGAAGAACTTGGATGGAGATGCAAATATCATTTTCACAACCAAAACAATTCCAAAGGGGTATAGATTATGGAAATTCCTTAGAAGTACTAGGGATCTAATTTTAGATCATCTGACTTGGGAAATTAAGGGTGGGAAATCTGCATTATTTTGGGAAGACTCTTGGGAAGGCTATCGCAAAATTGTCGATAGAGAAGACTTAGAGTAGGTAAAGACCACTAGAAAACAATTATGGGGTGATAAGGTCAGAGATTATACGCCAATCTCATGGAAAAATGAGGGTTATAAGTATCATTAGAAGAGAATAAGAGATATGGGATTGGAATGCAGAGTTGTAGAATCCTTCGAAGAAGAGATGGCACATCAAACTATTTGCCTCAAACAAGATCATGAAAAAATTCATTTGAATGCCTCTCCAACAGGGAATTACAATGCTAAAGATGGTTACAAGATTTTGATTGCTAATGGTGTAGGGGAGTCAAGGCTTCCCACCAATATTTGTTGGAGAAATATTGTCTCCCAAAGGTAGGCTTGTTTACTTGGGCTACATCTCAGGTCAAGTGCTCATTGCTGATAGGTTCTTGAGTATGGGATACCATGGGTTGTCTAGATGCATTCTGTGCAAACAAGATGATGAAACTAGGGACCATCTGCTTCTTAATTTCCCCTTCACACAAATTTGTTGGTAGTGGTTATGTGGTAGGTTATAGTGGTATTATACACTACCTAATAACTTATTGAACATGCTTGGTTTCTAGCCTATCCTATACAAAAATGAACTATTCAAGAGTCTTTGGATAACAATCCCATTGTTGCTAATATGGGAAATCTAGAAGGAGAGGAATAGGAAAATTTTCTAGGACAAAGAAAAGACCAAGTAATCGTTACTAAACAAGATTGAGGTAGATATAGTTGAAATTGTCAATTCTAGGTTAGTTGAGCTACATTACAAAAAGGTAAAATTCACAAAGTGGGATGCAATCATGAGAAGGTCTTGGCACAAACTGAAAATTGCCCCATACATGGGGGAACGCGACATTAAGAATCAGGAGAACATGAAATCTATGTCTTAGAATCCTCTGGAGGTTGGGTAGGATAAGTTACATTTTGATGGTGCCTCACAGGGCAACCCTAGAGTCTCAGGGGTTGGGTGTATTATCCGGGACTGGCATGGGAAGATTGTTAGAAGAGTGGCTAAACCCTTTCCAATGGGTACTAATAACGCTATTGAGTTGCAAGATATTATCCTTCGACTTATTTTTTGTTTAGAAATGAAGCTAAAAAACATAAATATTGATAAATAGGCATAGTATTTGATAAGTGAGCTGAGCTACATTGTAGCAAGGTAAAATTCATAGAGTGGGATGCAGTCATGAGAAGGTCTTGGAACATAATTAAAATTCCCCCACACATGGGGAATGCAGCATTAAGACTCAGGAGAATAGGAAAACTGTGACTTGGATTCTTTCAGAGGTTGGGTGGCATAAGTTAAATTTTGATGGCACCTTGTGGGGCAACCCTGGAGTCTCAGGGGATGAGTGCATTTTTTTGGGCTGACATGGGAATATTGTTGGTAGAGTGGTCAAACCCCTTCCAGTGGGTACTAATAACACTGCTGAGTTGCAAGCTCTTATCCTTAAACTTAGTCCATATTTAGAGATGAAGCTAAAAAACATAGTAATTGAAGGTGATTCTACATTGGTAAATCAATGCTTTGAGGTCAAGGTAGATGGTGAATTGGAAGCTTGGAGCTAAGCTGTAAATAAATCTAAATATTTTGTAGGGATTTGAGATGGTCATGATGAACCACACTCTACAAGAAGGTAATATAGAGGTGAACTACCTTTCCAACTTGGGAGATGATGGTATATCCTTAAAAGAAATCCTCATCTAGTTTAGGGCTGGTGTTGGTGATTTCACACTTCTAGGATGGTTCAACCTATTAGTCTATACTTGTGGGTGGATGGGAGGGTGACTTCCCACACATTCTATGGTGGGAAGTCCATTAACAATTTTAGAGTGACATTTTAAATTTCCCTAACATTGGCAAGTATAAGGCATTGGGTGTCAACATATTTAAGTTGTCATTGGGCATCATCATTTATTTCCAATAGATTATTTTGGTCAGATAGGAACTTATCCAAATCACAGATGATCTAGAGTTTCAAATGACAACATAAAAAATTCTTATGTGGGGGCGACATTAGACATATCTATGGTGGCGGTGATAGCTAGGATAGAGAATCAGAATCATTATTCATCACCACCATTTAAGCATCAATCATATCATATAGTGACAACTTACTATTAATCAGTTGGGTGTGGTTATGACAAATCAACTAAGACTTCATAAATATTTTCACATGCTCTTGGTTATCACACTTTGAGCATCCAAAGAGCATGGTGATAAAGTTTCAAGGATAGAAGGGTGGAAACCTACTAGTTTTGCACAAACATGTATAATGTAATATTGCAAGGACAAGATATGAGATTATTCTTTGGCCTTAAATTGACCTAGGGTGGCATGATTAGCTAGTTTGTGGTAGTTTATTTCAATCTAAGGCGTTGAAGAAATCGTAACATTGTAGGTGTTTCCAATTGGGGAGCAATACAAATTTATAGTTTCAATGTTTGCGGAGACTCTTATGAGCATTAGAGTAGACAATTTGATTCAAATTTATAGTGTGGTAAGGAAGATGGCCTTTTAGGGATGGTAATTGACTAGTGTTTGAAGTGTATTCTCTTCAAAAATGACTTTCTCATAGTGGTGGCAATGCTGATGATTTTGGGGAAAGTGTTTATGGTGAACAATGAGACACATCATGTGGAAACCCATATTGTGTCTCAGTTTCTGGTGTTGTTGTTAGATATTTGAATGACAAAGGTTGAGGTAGAAGCAATGATGAGGAAGCTCTTCAAAGATGACCTATTGGTAGGTTTAGGGGATATCCTATATGCAACAACTTCTGGGGTTGTCGGTCCTCACCCGTGTGACATGGCTCTTCTGCATGTTTTGGGGGAGGTGGTCAAATATTACCCATTTTTGTTGGATCTCAAAGGCATGGCACTTGTAAGGCATAGACAAATGGTTGTAGTTGGTGCAAATTATCTGAAGAAGGCATTAAAGCTTATGCCCGTGCATGGCATCAACTGGGTGGAGGAATTTAGGTTCTTCACTCAAGATAACAAGTGTATTTAAGATAAGAAATCTACTTGTTAGTTGTTTAAGAAGGTCAAGTAGTCAGTCCTAGTTCAGTCTCTCTGCTCGACTAGCTAGGATCCAACAGTTTTTTGTAAATTTTGTTATATTTGGTGGTTGGGTGGTGGTTATTTGGTGGTCGGGTGGTAGTTATATGGGATCAGGAAAAAGTTGTCTACATTTTGATCACCTTCATGGTAGATGGTTTTAATTTTTCCCATATTCAATACAAATCTAACCCTTACGTAGAAAAAATAATAATTATAACCACATTTTATGGAAAATATGCTATGTAAGAAGATGGACAATCTCATATTTATATAGTTGACGAAAACCATTAATAGGTCACTATCTTAGGCACCATTCTATGCATTATTTTAAGGACATTTTTTCCATGTAAAAGCCAAGTAATAACGGTCTTAAGAGAGGTGTTGAATGGATGAATGGGAAATCAATTTAATACATTTGGGAGGTCAAATTGGCCATGCAAGAGTATGAATGGGGGAAGTGTATTTATGATTATAATAATATACAAAAAATCACAAATAAGTGGTAAATTAAACTCAGAAAAATGGCACATGAAGTTCATAGAATGGGGAGTCTTTACACTGAAGTCTCATGCATAGAATGAGGTGAAATAAGATACCATGGTATCATGTTTGATAATTCATTATGTTAAGTTTGTTGTGTATATTGAAAGCCTCACATAGTAGTAAAAAGAGGCGTGAGACTTAGTCAAAGCCACAAGTTGGTAGCAAGGTAAAAGGAGTTTGTATTGTATTGACTGACAACCACAAACATAGGTGCCATGAGAAAAATGTGGCAAGCAACAGAGGCCATGTTGGAAGTAGAAAACCTGTAGGAAACCAATGAAATGTTTGACTTGGTAAAATAACCATTGCTGGAAGTTTTTGGAGGTGACTTATCTATGATTGAGTAACTGATTTTTCTTGGACTATACATGTGTTGTAAACCTGATTCTCTAATTTGCTTAGTCAACCTATTTTGAAGAGAAGTTCGTTTTGGATTTGTATTTGTAGTTTAGAGGTGGAAAAATTAAGGGAAAAGGTGGTAGATGAGAAAGCTAAACTGTAGCATTAAGTTTCTCAATATTTTTTAATAAATAGATGACCAAATTTTGGGTTTTGGCATTCGATTATTCCATAATTCTATTCCTTTATTTGCATCTATTTGTTGTTAAAGTTGAGAGGAGTGAGAGAGAGTTTACATTGAGATATTTAAATTCATTATCTTGTAATATTTGAATGTTTAGAGATAAATTTTAGAATTATGGGCAATCTGAAAGTAGGCGCAACAAGTGGATTTTTGATATTAAGATTTAAGAACAAAATTCTTCATTGGAATCTAATTTTTGGGCATGCTAGTATTTCTTATCTATTATTCTTTCCATTATGAAACATATGTTTTTATTGAATGAATGCAAGTGCTTAAGAAATTTATAGTTTACCATATTTGTTAAGGAAGCTTGTGAATATGGCTTGATTACAAATAAGTTATTTTGGATATCATATTAGTATGATACCTATATATAATTATTATGATCATCATGATTGTTTAACTATGTAGAAGGTATATGTATATGGTACTGAGATGATTGCATTTTACTTATTTTCTTGAATGAGTTATGATGCTAGTAATGCATGAGAATGATAGTAAGTTAGATGAATTATATCTTCATTGAAATGGGAAATATGGAAAAAAATTATTTCTATGTGTTGGTAAAGTTTTAACTATTCACATATGGGTTAAAAATTAGGTGAAAACATTAGGTAAAAATTGAGGTTTGCTACATGTGGTATTAGAGCTACCAAGTTAATCATTGGAACCTATGAGCTCATTATGTAAGTATTACATAAATTTAAAATGGGTTTATTTTGAATATGCATCTTTGTTATTGAAATGGGAAATATAGAAATTTTTTATTGCTATATGTTGGTAAAATTTTAACTATTCACATATGGGTTAAAAATTAGGTAAAAAAACTAGGTAAAATGCTGAGTTTTGTTACACATTCCCTCCTCTCCCCATCAATCACCCTATCCACTTGGTGCTAAATCCTTCAAAAATGTAATGAATGTGTCTCAACCTAGAGCCGAAAAAGAAAGGAGGTTATCCTCCTCAACAATAACTCTACTCTTGAAACAACCCCTCAACCTAACAACCTCGTAAAGAATTGAAGGTGAGGAAAATATTGAAGGTAAAAAAAGTGAAAGATAAAGCAATGAAAAACATAATACCTTCACCTAGAATGTTTGCTTCACTCCTTGATGAGAAAAATGGAGTGAACCCTTATTCCATTTGATTTTCTCTTATGATAATATAGTATGTGGATTGTTCAATGCTCTAGCATAAGCTTTATATTATTTGATAATGAGATATCAAAATGACATGTAGGTATGACAGATCGATAAGACATGGTTGATGAAGGATGAGAGCCTATAGATATAGAGTATTGAAGAGGCAAAATCAATATTTGGGAATGATTGATTATGGATGGATAATATTGAAGGAGAAAAAATCGAAGATAAAGCAATACAAAACACAATACTTTCATCTAGAATATTTTATTCACTCCTTGATAAGAAAAAATGGAGTGCACCCTTATTCCATTTTATTTTCTCTTGTGACAAGATAGTATGTGAATTGCTCAATTCTCTAGCATAAGCTTGATATGATTTGATAATGAGAGATCAAAATGGAAACATGTATGTATGATAGCTTGATAAGACATGGTTGATGAAGGATAAGAGTCTCTAGATATAGATTCTTGAAGAGAAAAAATCAATGGCTAGGAATGATTGATGATGGATGGCTAATATTGTAGGAGGATTAGGGTTTAGATCAAAGATGTAGTCATGTGACAAGTGGAAAATGAAGGATAGGATAGGATCTATGTTTAGGATTGGGATAAGGAAAAAAATATTTATGGGAATGGCTAAGATTAATAGGTTTAAATGAGATGAGTGGATAAGATGAAAAGTTAGTTTGAATTTTAAGGAGGTGTCTAGGTTCAATGAATCTAGATAAGGAGTTAGAAATGTGAAGGGGATACTTGTCACATAATGAAAAATTTAGATTGTGATCCATGTGAACAAGATACAGGGCTAGGATTAAATAGATAAGGATAGAGGATAAGGGTATGTGCAGGATCATGATGAGCCAAAAAGTGGTGATAAGTAAGTGATATGATGGCCCATGTGGCTGATGGCTTTTTTTTACCTAAAATTGATGAAACGAAAAGGGTTTTTAAAGGAGATTCACAATTTTCTACCAATATAAATTATGCATTACTTTGATTTAATAAATAACTATTATTCATTTTCTATTTGAATTATGACTAAAGTCTTGATTGATAGGCTGATTGAAAAAAATTATAGCTTTCAAATGATATCACATTTTTTGAATCCAAAACATGCGTCAAATTCTATGATTTTCATAATATAGGATTAAAAAAAATAGAAAAATTCATGAAGTTTTGACCAAGTTAAGGTGGCCACACATACAAGTTTTTTATATTTTTTAAAATTTGTAATAAAAAATTCATAATTAATTATTTACTTGGAAAAAAATTACAAAACAATATGCATCACATCGGGACATGAGTCCTCTACTTATATCTAAAATATTATAAAAAAATATTATCATTTTATTGTGGTTAGGGTGGTCAGACAAACACCTACTTCTTATTTTTTCCCTGAAATTTCAAATTTTCACCAAATAGATTTTTAAAAAAAATTAGCCTAGTAGTTTAGAAACTACATTCAATTTTCTACAGATTCTATTCTTACATATTTTTGAAATAATATAGATAACTTATTCGAATTTTTATGTCAAGTTGCCTAACTCTGATCTTTTGAATTTTCATTGCCACTTAAGGGCTTGTTTTTTTCGTGATGATCTTGCACATATCCATAAATGGGAATTAATTTATTTAATTAATGAGATCATGATGAAGGGAAGAACAATTAAATAAATGATAAATAATTATTTAATTAAAGGATTTTGGATAAAGGTTGGGAAAAAAATGGAAATAATTAAATAAATAATAAATATTTAATTAATTAATTAATGGATTAGGATAGGCTAAAATTAGATTTAGTTGGGTAAGATCATATTTTAGGCACGTCTACATTTTATCTCTCTTTGATATGACATCGCAAAGTTATGTTTTATCAAAATTTTGAAACATAGTGGATGAGAGAGGATAAGGAACAAAGAAATGATGTCGTAGTCAATGCAACAATGGGAAAAAAGGTGAAGAATGAAAGATAAGGATTAGGTGATGGGATTCCCCCTTGAGAGTACATTTGGGCTAGGATAACATGGGTGTTCTCTCAAAATGGAAGGGAATGATGGGGGGTAAGGATCAAGAAGCAAATGATTTGGAAGATGAAATGGGATGAAGGAGATGACAAGGAATAGGTTTTTGAAGATGATGAATAGGCTATGATAGTATGTATTGAATGATCCTAATATTTGATGTAACAAAGGCAATTATGCACCAAGTGATGAATAACTAGGGTGACAAGGTAACCTTTGCATGAACTTGACACTAAAACAATGACAAGAATGAAAAAAAAGATAAATACGATGACTCATTATACACCAGTTGTGACAGACCATGATATAGATAGATTTAGGTGTCCATAAGTAGTTGTAGCCATGGATCAAAAGATAAATAATGATAAAAGAATCACTAAAAAAAATGTCATGTAACTGACATATCTCTTGCCAAAGATAAGATAAGATGATAATTTATTTTCTTAAATTAGGCTGGGATAATCACTTAAGAAAGTCTTAGATAAAGATGATTTTCTTAGTTAAGCTTGGATAATCACTTAAGCAAGGATTAGATATAGATGATGATGGGTGATTGATCAAAAAAATGATATGATGATTGATTAGTATTTGGAAACTAGGATTATGATATGATTTCAATAAGGATTGATGTATTGGAAGGGATGTTTGAGTAGCACAAGATTATGATTTTTTATTTTTATTTTTGGGAGGAGATGGAATTTATAATGATGGTTATTATTTTATGGTTGAGATGGGATGGATTGATAGGAGAGATAGGTGGGTTGATGGATTGGTGTTTGATTTATTATGGATGAATATTTTATTGATGGATGGGGGGATGGGATGAGGATGGACTCGAAATAAATGAGACTTGAAGGGAAATGCATTGGAAACCAAGGATATAAAAGGCCCAACCCTTGACATAATATAGATGTAACTTTTGCATATAATGAAAAGGAAATAATGGGGAAAGGATGGGATAATGATGAGATGAAACTAATAAAGGATCAAGATAAGCCATGATAGACTTACTATGGATGGATGTAAGAGTGATGCTTTATTATGATATGGAAATATAAGAGTGATAGTGGAGATAGAATCCTAAGAGATGGTGGATAAGAGACTACTATATATGGAACCTATTTATAGTTTATCATCATGGTACTTATCTAAGGTGACACCAAATTTGTTTTCACTGTTGCAAGAATGAAGGTGTTGTCATTGATGTCAACTAGTCAATTAGTTATAAACTGGTTTTTGTTGTCATTGATGTCATGGATGCAAGTTATTGGTTGTATATGTTGAGGATATTGAGAAAATTGTAATGGACAAAAGGTTACAGGTGTTCAGTGGTTACTCTAGGTTTTGCTTCAATATTTTCGCCTATATTTTTTTGATTTAGATATGTTGATCATGGTTGTTGGAAGCTGCTATATCCAAATTTTTGGCTTCTGATTCATTATACAGTGCGAGTTATGTTCACCAGTTGTGAACTATGGTTTTTTGAGCTTCTGGCTGAGGTCCGAGAGAAATTTTGTTGGTCTGGATTTCTCTTTGGTTAAGTCTTATGGCTTGTGGTTCTAGAGTTAAGTTATAATCCTGTTTGAAGATAATTTCAGTAACTGGAAGGATCGTGCTTAATTTATCTATGTGTTTTACACTAGTTCGACCGACCTTGTGTTAAACACTACCTTCAAATTTGATGAAGCGTGTTGGATCTATTTGGGTTCTGATCAAGCATGTGTTTGGTTCACCCTCATTCTAATTCCACCCTAGGATGTTTTGGTGTCGACCTAATTTTAATTTAATGATGGATGGCCGACTTTGGATATGTTTCAAAGTTGAAGATGGTATAAATACATGATGAGTTATTGATGAAAGAAGAACAAAGAGATAAATAAAAAGAAATAGAGTAGATAGATGTGAAGTAGATGTGAATCAGAGTGTTTGTGTGATGTGAGTGTGTTAGATCAGTGTAAAGCCTAAATGTTGAGTTTCTGGATGTAGTGAACTAAAGGTGTACTCTATCTTTTATGCATGTTTTCAAGTGGTTGAGTAAATTATGGTAGAAATATTTATTGCATTGAGATTGTCTTCTCTCTATAACATACCTATTCTATCTTATTTGTATCTTTGTGGCAATGAGCCCTCTGGGTAGTTAGCCATGTTGGACAGTGAGTCCTTGTTTTAGCAGTGAGCCTTTATAATCGATTTTGATATTCTCTATAATGTGAGTTAATCCTCAATTTGTTTTTTCCCTTATTGGGTTTTCCATGTAAATCTGGTGTTATTGTGTTTGTGTGATGGTTTTCAGTTTCCACACTTGCACTTAATGTTTAATCAGTTTAGTAGAGTTAAAAATTGTGATTGATCTAAGTTCCAAAAAATGTTATAAAGGTTAAATTTTCTACAATTAATTCACCCCTCCTCTTAGTTGCCTTGTTCAACAATTGGTATTAGACCTTGATTCCTTGGAGAAGAGCTTAACCACTTAAGGAAGTTTTGGGATGGCTGACAAAGTTACTCATGATTATCCGAGGTTCGATGGAACTAATTATGCTCTCTAGAAAACACTAATAGAAAAATATCTAGAGTATTGTGGATATGATATGAAGAAAGCTTACAAGAATACTTACACTCCTCTTGCTAATGATCCAAGTACATCTAATGAGATCAAGGAACATGAAGCAAACAATAAGGTGAAGTACATTTTCAAGAATAGTCTTGTACATTCCGAGTTAATTAAAGTTTAGAATTTGAAGGCTGCTAAGGAAGTATAGGATGCTCTAGAAAAGGCACATGAAGGTGATAAAAGGGTCAAAGAGGAAAAAATTTAGAACTTTGAGACATAGTTTGAGCTCCTACATATGCCTGAAGATGAGAATGTTAAAGCTTATGTATAGAGATTGGATGAGGTAGTAGTTGGAATGTGAGGACTTGGTGCTACAATAGATGAATCCAGAATTGTAAAGAAGATCCTTAGAATTCTCCTTGATGATTACAATGAAAAGTTATGTGCTATTGAAGAAAATTTAGATTAAAAGACTTACACTAAAGATCAATTGTTGGGAACTCTAACATCTAATGAGATGAGAAAGACAAATTTGAGAAATGGATCTAAATCAGAGACTGCAATTCAAGATACAAAAGTTGGAGATCCAGATGAAGAAATTATTGATGAAGTAGAAGATAAAATTGCGAGAAGGATGAGGAAAGGCTTTAGAAAGTATGAAGGTAAGTTATGTAGGAGTTTAGAAAATACAACTTCACAAACCCCAAAGATCACCTGCATGCAAATAACCTGTCACAAAAGAAGAGATGGATACAAACAAGCAAGGGTTATCTGAAAACTAAAAATGTATATATCAGAGAGAATGAGAGAATGAGATAATGAATTGATATGAAATACAAAGGTATCAATCCTTATAAAAAAGGGATCATTCAAACCCTAATAAAACCCTAATAGAAGCCCTAAAAGGAAAACATTTCATAATTAATATAATTATTAAATGTCACTTTATGCAAACTAACGTGAAATATTAAGAAAGGAATAAAGGTAACTTAATCAACATAATTAAGTTAAAACATTTACTCTAACACCCCCCCTTAAGATGAGCAACAGTGCAACTACAAAAAAATGCAAGAAAACAAAGGTAACTACAATGCAAGAAGGCAAACATGGGTCCCGACAACTAGGCCAGATCAGGTACCCAAATACAACCAAATCTATGTAAAGAGAAGAAATAGAGAAAACCTCATGGGAAAAATCTCTACTCCAAAAAGAGATGCAAAAAGCTAAGAAGAACATCACTGAAGGGTATGTGCAGGATCATCATGGAAAAAAAATGCCCTTAAGTGGCAATAAAAAGACAAAAAATCAGAGTTAGACAACTTGACATAAAAATTTGAATAAGTTATCTATATTATTTTAAAAAAATGTGAAAATAGAATCTATAGAAAATTGAATTTAGTTTCTAAACTACTAGACCTTTATTTTTTTAAAAAAATCTATTTGGTAAAAAATTGAAATTTCAATGCAATAGTATTTAAATTTCAGGGTAAAATAAGAAGTAGGTGTCTATCTGACCACCCTAACCACAATAAAATGATAATATTTTTTTATAATATTTTAGATATAAGTAGAGGACTCATGTCTTGATGTGATGCATATTTTTTTATAATTTTTTTCCAAGTAAATAATTAATTATGATTTTTTTATTACAACTTTTAAAAAATATAAAAGCTCATCTGTCTAACCACCTTAACTTGGTAAAAAATTCATAAAATTCAATTTTTATTTTTTTAATCCTATAGTATGTGAAGCATAGAATATGACACATGTTTCGTATTCAAAAAATGTGATACTGTTTGAAATTTATAGATGATTTTCAATCATCCTATCAATCAGGAATTTATTCATAATTCTAATAGAAAATGAATAATAATTATTAATTAAATTCAAAGTAAAACATAATTTATATTGGTGGAAAGCTGAGAATCTCCTCTAAAAACCCTTTTCGTTTCATCAATTTTGGGTAAGAAAAAAGCTGTCAGCCACATGGGTCATCATATGGTTTACATATCACCACTTTTTGGCCCATCATGATCCTGCACATACCCTGAAGTAGAAGAAGCTGCAAACAACTATCGAAAGATGACTGCTATGGTGCTGAAGAACCTCCGCTGAAGGAATGGAAGATTCCTTCCAAGGCAAAACCAAGGAAGAATTAACACGAATAGTATAATACCCCCCCATAATGCTGAACTGGGAGAGCTTGACAGATCCACTAAAATGATGTGAAACACCCTGTAGTGCATGAAGGAGAAAAAACATCTGAAAGTGTGCAAGATAGCATCTGCAATTGAAAAAGTGGTGTGCAAAACAAAGCACAGATGCATGAGGCCGGAATCATATGGATCCACTGTCGTCATGGAGGGAACTCACTGGACAAGGATGTGATGGCAAAATAAAGGAAAAATACACAACCCCTCATGACACTTTATAATAACAGTGCGAGTACAAAATATGGCACAACCTTATGTGCAAAATCCCCAAAAATGCATGTATAATAGTGTGGCAATTTATCTCAGTGCGTTTACATAAAAAATTGCTTACAAATGATGCTCAAAATGCCCTCAAAGGACAAAATGCTGGAAATACATGAAGAATAGCCAAAAACAAAGCATCCCATGCAAACAAAAAGTTTCCAAAAGTAAATATGTCTAGGTAATCCACTAGAGTGTCAAAACATAAATAAATGAATAAAATAAACCTGGAGTAAAATCTGAAAAAATTGCATGGATGAAAGTGAAGAGCTTTGAAATACGGTTCCAACACCACTGAGATTGTGAAAAATAGAGAAACTAATCAAATGTTATGAGCTCGAGACTGCAAATAGCCCCTTTGTCTTTAACTAGCTATAGAATGCACCAATAGAAGAAAGATGTGATGAGACCCTCACTACTGGAAATATGAGAAAACCATCTTTCCGACGATATCTCGTTTGCTAAAAAACAATATCATATGCCCAAGTTACGGCCTCTGGAAGAAAACAACTCCAAAGAGGAAAAAACCAGTGCTGGGTTAAATTTGACGGTCATACGGCCGTCGCAGAAAAAATAATGGCTTAAATTTGAAGGCCAAATGGCCGCCACCGCATTTGCACAATTGGACTTATTTTAGAAAAAAATGTTTTTTAAAATAATAAAAAAACAATAAAAAAAAATTACATAAATTTTTTGTTGAAATTTAAAAAAAAAAAAGTGTGGTGGGGGAGGCACATGGGCCCACCCCCACCGCACCCTATGTGGGTGCGGGCTCCCTACACAGGCCTGTATAGGTACGGACTTGCGCAGTACCCTGCGCAGGGAGAGTACCCGCCTGCGCAGGGGCGACAGGCTTAAGCATGCCTTTAAAAGGCTTTTTAATTACTTTTTTTTTAAATAAAAAAAATCAAAACTTTTACAATAAATTGCGAATTTATTTTTTGCAAGAAATTTTTTTTTTTTTTACTAAAAAAAAAGAACGGAAAAATAAATTCTGAAATTTTTACCAGGCAGGCGGATGGTCGTACGGTTGAACTGCAAAACAAATTTTGCCCTAAAATTCGACTTTGTCCAAAATGGATGAATGAACAGTTGATTTAGGGGTTTTGGACTGCTGCGGACGCAATGGCATGGTCTGTTTGAGCTGAAAATGCTTCAAAATTGTAGGTATGCCCTAGATCAAGAAAACAAACCCCAAACCATTGAAGCTCCAAAAATCTTCAAAACAGGAACAAGAAGCAGTAGGTGTGGAGCTCTGATACCATGTAGGAGTTGAGAAAATACAAATTCACAAACTCCAAAGATCACCTTCATGAAAATAACTGTCACAAAAGAAGAGATGGAGACAAACAAACAAGGGTTCTCTGAAAATTGAAAATGTATATATCAGAGAGAATGAGAGAATGAATTGATATGAAATACAAAGGGATCAATCCTTATAAAAAGGAGATCATGCAAACCCTAATAAAAACCTAATAGGAAAAACCCTAATAGAAGCCCTAATAAGAAAACATTTAATAATTAATATAATTATTAAATGTCACTTTATGCAAACTAACATGAAATCTTAAGAAGGGAATAAAGGTAACTTAATGAACATAATTAAGTTAAAACCATTAAAAACTTTACTCTAACAAGTTACCCTTTAAATGTTTTAGTTGTGGAGGAATAGGTCATTATGCTACAAGATGTTCATAAAGAGCTAAGAGGAATAAACAAAGATATGAGAAAGAAAAGAAAGGTAAGAAGATCAATAGAGAATATAATTTGAATGAGGATTCTAGTATATCTGATGAGGGATCTGATTATAGAGATCTTGATGACAATGGATGCTTGTTCTTGGCTATAAAAGATGAACCTACTTCTGATAATTTTGAAAAATAGGTGAAGGAATTCTCTCGGGAGAAGGAGAAAAATTAAGGCACTGTATTATCTATCCTACATGCTAAACAAGAAAAGAACTATTGGATTGTTTATGGTGGTTGTTCACATCGCATGACTAGTGATAAGAGTAAGTTTTTTAGACTTGAAAAATATGATGGAGGATTAGTTATGTTTGGAGATGATACTAGTGCTAAAATTTGAGGGACAGGTTCAGTGAGTTTCAATGGAAAGCATAATACTGATGATGTCTACTATGTTAAGGGTTTAAGGAATAATATCTTGAGTGTTGTATAGATTTGAAATAAATGATATACTCTTGTATTTGAGGATGAAAGATGTGAGATCGGGAAAGGATCTAGAATAGTGATTACTACAAGAAATAAATCTGAAGGAAATATCTATCAACTTAAGGGTGTTGATGGACGATGCTTTATGACTCAGATTAATGACAATTGGTTGTGGCATTGGAGAATTTTTCACATTAATTTTGATAACTTGGAAAGGATTAGTGTAGTTTAGGCCATTAGAGATTAACCAAGTAGTACAAAGTCTGCTAATGGTATTTGCAAGAATTTTTAGTTTGGAAAGAAAGCAAGAAACCATTGCAGATCAAAGGAACAATCTACTACTGGAATACTAGATTTAATTCATATAGATCTCTGTGGTACTACAAGAGTGAGAAGTCTACAAGGTGAAAGGTACTTTATGATTTTGATTGATGATTATTCTAGATATACATGGGTTAAATTTCTTAGAGAGAAGCTTGAATCATTAGATAGATTCAATACATTTAAAGCTATGGTTGAAAATGAAGTAAATTTGAGGATAAAATGCTTAATATCTGACAGAGGTGGTGAATTCACATTCCATGAGTTTAATATGTTTTGTGAAGTTCATGGAATAAACAGACAATTTTCTTCTCTGAGAACTCCTTAGAAAAATGGAGTTGTTGAAGGAAAGAACAAAACAATTCAAGAGGCTGCTAGATCAATGATTACCGAGGCTAGTTTACCAGAATTGTACTAGAGAGAAGATATTCATATTGATTTTTATGTATTCAATCGAGTTAAGGCAAGAGAAAATAGTATAAAGATCCCCTACGAGCTATGGTGTGGAAGAATTCCTATTGTTAAGTATTTCAAGGTGTTTGGAAGAAAATGTTATATTAGAAGACATGAACAAAATTTAGGAAATTTTGATGCAAGAAACTTGATGAAGACATTTTTCTTGGATATTCTACTAGAATAAAAGATTACATGTGTTTCAAAAAAAGATTAAGGAAGATTGTAGAAAGTACAAATGTCAAGGTTGATGAAGCAATGGAGAATTCAATTGATCTTGATGGATATGTATTTGATGAACCTAATTGTGTAAAGATTGAAGAAAATATGGAAGAACAGGAAAAGGATGACAAAGAGAAGCATAATGAAGAAGAAGAAGCTTTGATGGTGTCCCCTAACACACCTAGATATGTGCAGAAGAATAATTCAAAAAGTCATATAATTGGAGACAAGAAAAAATGAGTACTAACAAGAAGCAGAGCTACTGTTGGTGAAGTAAATCTATGTTTACTTTTTGAGATTGAACTGAAGACTATAAGTGAAGCATGAAAATATGAGGCTTGGATGGAAGCTATGAAATAAATTATCCATATTGAGAAGAATCAAACTTGGAAATTTGGTCCCAAGACCGGTAGATAAAAACATTATTGGATAAAAGTAGGTATTCAAAAATAAGTTGAATGAGAATGGAGAAGTGGTTAGAAAAAAAGAAAGGCTTGTGTGTAAAGGTTACTCACAAGTAGAAGGAATATATTTTCAAGATACTTTTGCTCTAGTGGCAAGAATGGAAGCTATCAAAATTTTCTTAGCATTTTCTGCTCATAAAGATTTCAAAGTTTATTAGATGTATATCAAGTCTACATTTTTGAATGGTGAGCTAGATGAAGAGGTATACATGGAACAAATGAAAGGATTTCAGTTGTCAGATCATCTGGATATGGTCTATAGATTGAAAAAAGTCTTATATGGATTCAAGCAAGCTCCTAGAGCTTGGTATGCAAGGTTAGACACGTACTTGATTAAAAAATATTTCAACAAAGAGAAGGAATTTTTATTTTATAGTCTTAATTATGTGAGAGAGATGTTGAAGGAGTTTGGTATGGATGCTTCCCAACCAGTATGCACTCCTATGGTGACTATTTGAAAATTAGGTAAAGATGATGATTCACCTAAGGTTGATCATGGAAAGTATAGATCTATGATTGGTGGACTATGTTGGATAATTCAAATAACTGAGAGGGGGGGTGAATCAATTATCACAAAATAATTCCCTTACTTTAATTAATCTGAAGAAAACTTAAATAAATCAAATTAAAACAAATATGAACATGCAAGAACTTAACAAAACCATGCACAATGAACACCAAAATTTATGTGGAAACCAAAGATGGGAAAAACCACAGAGAATTCTACTTCTCAATTATAAAACTCTAGTTAAGGTGATTTTTACAAGGGCTCACTGCCAAAATGCTCACTGCAGGTAAGGATCACTATTGGTGGGCTCAATGACTGATTAATGCAAAAGAAATGATTACAAAATAAACAAAACATGAATTGATGAAGCTGCATCTACATATGCATGAAGTCAGTTCCGATTAAGAGCACAATATCTATCTGCAGTAGATTCATTGAAGAATCTTTTGCACACCTTCCTTGCACAACCTCTGCAATACATATTACTTCTTCCTACCACTTCCTTCTCTGTTTCTTGTTGCACAATCCTTCACATCCTTATCACTACTCACACACACCACACTACTTGTTTGATACCAAAAGGATGTTCTACATATATATACCTAGAGAACAAGATGATTCGGCCTAGAAAAACATGTCGGCTTGCAGAACAACCTTGAAATATTCAATAAGGCTTGGCATGCTAGCACCAAACCCGCAAGATAGGTCACACATAAATATATTCTTACCACATTACATCAAGACCCATAAATAGGTCATACATAAGATAAGTTCATCACCTAGCATAATTACCAAAAGTTAACAAAATTTGAATTACATGAGATATATTTTTGAGCTGATAGGAATGCCACAACCAAGACCAAATCTTGATCAACATCAATTTCAGTACCATCCAGAGGAATACAATTGGACATACCAAAAATTGTAACATGCTACATGTGAATTTTTAGATAGCAAGGATACCCAGAGTAAGCTTTAGGCTAAACAATTGATATCAAAATATTAGTCTTAATTATTCTACCTTTTACTGTCTTCCATGGATGTCCTTGTTATCATCAGGATTGCACCTGTGATGCAAAGTTGTAAATCTCTACAATCTTGTGAAACATTGGAATGTCCTTAGGTTGTGGGTACCCTATAATGAGGATAGACCTCCAGGTTATGGGTTGGTTCCTTGTGATACCTCATGTAAACTACTTCTCTGATGGGAAAAAGGATAGAAAGAAACTTGGAATTGAAACCTATCCTAGGAGGTGATGCACTAGATGTTCTAGATCTACTTGCTTATTCAAACTCACAATGTATTCAAAAAATAAGCTTAAATATTTTCACAACTCAACTAGGCATTTAACACATAAGTATTTCATTTGAAAGGGATTGAATTTAGAACATGCTTGAAGGTAAAACAAATTATTTTCTCAAATTCAAACTACTAAAATCACCTTACTCAATCCATGACCTACATTAACTATGCATCTCCCTACATTCATTCTATTTGAATGAGACAAAATCAAAGGATTTTAAGAATAAATCATAGAAGTATCATCAGATCACTCATTCACTATGACACATAAAGTATTAAGAAAAAAAAACATTGCTTTCTTTATTGAAAATGAAGGAATTTTTCCTACAAGTGGATCAATCTAAGTTACAATATCAACTTCTCTTTACAAAATGCAAAAGAAAAGAAGCAAGAATTGAGGAAAAAGACTAAGTCTTTTCTAATATATACAAGAGATAGAAGAGAATGAAACTGAAGAGAGATGTCAAGCTAACTAAAGTCAAAAATATGTGAAATCCAAAGCTATCCACTAGAAAAATAAAAATTGCTAGAAAATGGGGCCCACCAATGCTATAAATTGAGCTTAAACAACTCAAAAAAATTCTCATACTGTATGTAACTGAAGTATAACTTGAAATGGCTCCCGAGTTGACCAAAAGTCAACTAAACTACATATGGATGATCAATAGTTGAACTAAACTCCAAAGTCTCAATTTCTAGGGAATATCATCAACTTCAAATTTACATGGGTAAATGACTTTGAGTTGCTAAGTCAAAGTGTCTAAATCAATTAAAATCATGGAAATAGGCACCAATATGAGGATTGGAAGTGATAAAAATGACTCCAAGGTCAAAGACAACACAATACTCAAGATCACTCCCTCTGACTGATTTTGAGCTTTAGTGGCACCTCATTCCCGTTTTTGCATGCGTATATGAAAAAAATAATTAACTGAAAAGAGACTCAAGTCTATCTCCATCTTAATGATCTGCATGATTTGATCTTCAAAGGGAACCTTTATTAACTCCACGTTTTGAATTTTGTCGAGTATAAAATATATTTTCACTTAGGCTTCCTTTTGATTTTCTTCAAAAATCATAAAATATTTAAAGGCACACTAAGGTTACATGAGTTTTATTCCAAAGTCTTGAAATACTAAGGCATGAAAGAAGCTCAAATTTTGATGAAAGGGTCAAGGTATATATGACTTTCTCAAAACATAAAAAATTATTAAGGAAAAATATAATGCCAAGGGAGTATTAGTAAAGGCACTTTGGATTTAATTCGATGTGATAAAAAGTTCACAAGTCAAAATAGGCATATGGGAAAAAAAAACCTTAAACAAAACACCCAAGCCCTAATTTCTCATTTCATTTTGTATTCAAATTTGGAGAAGACTTTTCTCTGCTACTAGCTGCCACCAGGAGCTAGGTTTTGAAGCTCGAATCTCATCATTTTTTGTCAAAATTCTTGAAAATTTGTACAAGAAAGAGCAAGGTAAGTAATCCTTAGTCATAAACTTGGTTATTGATCTCCATTTTGAAAGTACTCTCAGGATTTTATGTCGTGGGCTTACCATATATTCTAATGCATTTTACTTGTTCTCTTTTCTGAGGCCACCATTGGAGATCCTTTGAAGCTTCTATACTGTGGCTTTAAGTGTATTTTAAACAACAAGCCTGCGTAAGTTTTCTTCGCCATCCAAGCATTATATTTTCCCTTACCTCCTGTTGAAATAAGATCTCCTAGTTTTGAGTTCAATGATTGAACCTCTCTTTCATATTCTTATTTTATACAATCATCTAGCTCGTGCTTTGTTAGCAAGAAAATATGAAGAAACTCTATAGGTTTATACCTACTTTTTACAGGTTGTAATTCATAACTTGAAAGTATCTTGCACTTTTGAGGGTTTTAGAAACCCTTGACCATGACCTTGTCTCCCATACTTCATTTTGTATCTTTCATGGTCTTCCTCTGCCATGTTTCCATGTAAGAAAATAATATAGATCTTTTTTGTGTTTGCATGCTATTTGTGGAATATTATTGTGTCTTCAAATGTTATATATAGGTTATGATGCTTTGCAGATTCTTCCACACTCTAGGCTTTATCTTTATTCATTTTCCTTATTATTGTTGCCTCACTTTCCTTGTGTACATCTCCCTTCACTCAAACACCACATAATGGGAGGGTTTTTAAATGTTTTATGAATGTACTTAATGTTGTTATGAATTTTGGCTCATTATGTGAGCTATGTTTTTCATTTTTCTTTAACTATTTCTAGTTTCACCTTTAATGTAGATATTCTAAAATACTCAAACAACATAAATTATGATGTGAGGCAGAAATAAATATTATGAAATAGATGAAACTTTCTTGAAAATTAAAAACCTCTTAATGAAAGATAGTGCAATCTATTTATGTTCTTTACATTCATTTAGCATTTAAATGGGCAATTGATCATTTGATTTCCTTTATCATGAATATGCTGAAAGAGAATCTCCTTGGTAACATACAATTACTAGAGAAGGAGCGATTTTTTATCTTGTTAATTGATACAATACCACCTACTATTATGAATCTTCATTGTTGATTCACTTTTATAATTACATGAACACTTGCACTGCTCTGGTGATTGTATGTTATCATTGCATACATATTTTATTCATTGACATGTGAAGATTATAGTATCTCTACTCCTTTCTTGTAAATGAGAGAATTCAGTATGTTGGGCTTGACCCTTGTGGGAACCCATTTCCCTCCACATAATGAAATTTTGAACATGATGATCTAGTAATGAAACATGTACCTGTACTTTTATAGTGAACAAACATGTTAGATAAAAAATAGTGAAATTCAATGTTCTTCTAATGATTTGCTTTGGATATCTTGAATAAAATTGCTCATCTTGATTCTCTTGATGAGTTATAAGATAGAAAGTACCTCTTGATTAGAGATGCATAGGATTTGTATGGAACCTTGAGCTATAACATCTCTTTTCCACCCTTGCAGATTTATCTCCTGGAGTAGAAACTAGACAATTGAATGATGTTGGCACAATCTTCAACAATGGGATTTTTCATTCACCAGGAAATGATGGGTCCCATATGTTATTTAGTGCATTTCTTTTCCTGTATCTACTTCTTATTTTATCTCTTAGATACAATTACTCCCACGACTTGTGTCGGATCATAGAAACATTTCCTTTTTAATATATCAACTATTTCATATCATATAATGACTTGTGTATTTTCATTTGTGAATCACTACATAATATGAAATAACCAAATGAATTGTTTGAGGTATATGTTTTGTAATCATGAATAATAGCAATAAGATACTTGAAACATGAACTCATAAAACTTTTAGCTTCAGAACCTGATAAATCTTTGAATGTTTGGTTTTCTTATTTGATTTACTCAAGTCTCAAAAAATTTCTCACCCTAGTTTAATAACTACTTGATATTTTTTTTACTAATTTAGCTAGTATTTCAAAATTAGTAACAGTCCCAAAAATAAGTGTTGTCATATACAGATAGAGGATAACATCCACACTACACAACATTATAGCATACAATAGGATAGATCATTTTTGTATATCGTCTAGAGCACAACCTTTTGGATCCTAGGTTTTGACATCAATGACAAAAATGCCAAACCAAAAAAATTTCAACAATCTCCCCCTTTGGCATTGATGGAAAAACAAAAAATAATCAAAACCAAAAAAATTGCAAAATACATCAAGAGCTCCCCCTTTGTCAAGCAATTCAATTCCTCTTCAATTTCTCTTCTTTTTTTTTCTCTTCATTTTCTCCCCCTTTTTTGCCATCAAAGGAAAAGGGCCAAATAAGAACACTCATAAAATCAAGTAAAAATAACACTTTTCACATGACAGATCTTCTTGTACCTTTCTCTCATAATTGGGAGAATCCTCTTCCAAGGTTGCACTGCAAAAACCATTCTGGCACACACACTATCCTATAGAACCAACATCCCAAATGAATATAACTAGTCTGGAGATAGAAAATTTTGTTTACAATCCTCTTCATTAGAAATTATCCCAAAGAGATGATCCAATCGGACCTCAACAATTTCTTTGACCAACAAGAAAGTTTTAACCAAGTCTTCCCTTTGTCTTTGAGTAGACAATAAATCAACTTGCAAATCACCAACTCTTATTCTTTATTTTCCATCTTTATCTTTGAAGAAGTAAAAAAACTTCCCAATATCATTCAATTCAGATTCAATAGCTTCAATTTTGCTTCTAAAATTATCAACAACAACAGGCCACTGAAGACAGTATTTGTAGATGTCAGACATATCCTTAATGCATTCTCTTGTCTCACCAATGTGTTTAGATAAATTTATTTTGGCTATGAAACACCTTCTTTCAATCATAGCTTGGATTTTATGTCCTTTCTATCCATCCTGCAACAACCTTTCTTCAAAAACTTCTATTAGATCATCCGGTAACGAGTCAGAAAAATAGAAACAATAATACATCTTTCGAGTAGATAATCAACCAAGGCATCTTCAATTCTAGGTCTACTGACCAGAGTGTAGGCATTCCACATTTCACCAATATTTTTCATATCACCCTCATCTAATATAGAATGAAATTCATCTAAATCAGGCATAGACTCTTCATCCTTCTCTTTTGCTTCTGAGATAGTAATGAAATCCTTTGAGTTAATTTTCATCCTTTTAGGTTTTGGAGGGGAATCAACAATTATAACCTCTAACTCCCTCTTATAGGATGAGGAACCCTCCTCAAACTAACTGATAGGTGTAGCACTTGACACTATCACATTGGAGCACATATCCATCTACAAGGATGAGAAATAAAATTTGCATGCATTTTCGTTATCTTCTATACATTCCAAATATCTGTAAGCTTGCTTCCCAATAGGGATGTTGAGCTTCCACTTGAAATTATCCTTTGATGGGAATGAATTCGGAAAATAGAATACCAAACACATGAGTTGAGACCCAAACCGGAAGGGATAAATCTCAACTAAAGACATTCTGACATTCTCAATTAGGTTTTCCATTAGGCTACACAGGTCAAACAATTGATTTTCCTTCACCATCTTATGTGCAAGACACACAACAATAGTAGATGTAGAACCTTCACAATTTTTGAAATAGATTTTGTATGAGATACCATGAGCAACATACATTACTACAAGATCGAAAATGGAGTTTATTAGTAGAGATCAGGGGTCTTTTTTGATACCAGTAAGTTCCTCCACGTCTCTGTATTTCACCATTTTCTTCCCATTAAGGTCACCAACTTTGCACAAACCAGTAATAGATTCAATGGCTTCCTTAGTGATCAAATAGGGTTTGTCCAAAATGATGCTTCCATCCTTGAATTGACTCAATAGGAACAAGATATATTCTTTGTCAACAAATCAGGGGAATTCTCTCCATAAATCCATACCCAAGAAATATACATTCTATAATTCATCAGTCTTCAACCCTAGTTTCATTTCCTTCATCTTTTGATGATCAAATTCATCCAACTCTACTCCCTTCAACTTCAACAAAATACCGCCATTGGATTCACTATCAACCAGCACAGATTCCATTGTTGCTCTTAGCTTCTTCAATCCTTTATCACTCAATGAAAACCTCTTTTTTGATGTGTGTTTTATACACTTTCTCAACACAAGAAATGCATAGGTGCATCACCTCTCTTGAAAAGAAATCTCCAACAACAAGTTGCTGAAAATTACCCCAAGGTCTCTCGGGTGTTAGGTCATGACGTGCATGGAATTATTCAGTTCATATTTGATGTGATATTGTTGGTAATCACAAGGCAGACCTACAAAATTTAATCTGGAAGGAAGTTGGATCTTAGGATAGATGTTTTGAGATGGGAAGTTAGTGTGCAATCTGCTGCAAGTTCGGACAACAATCTTTAACTCCTATCTTAACTTGAGATTTGGCTTTACAATGTGTAATGAAACTTAGCATAGGCTATTTATTAAAAGAAAAAGGAAAAGGGGCAAGGAAGGGAAAATTTTCCTAGAATTGCAACTAGCAATGGACAGTGATCATGAAGGGTTCTACTATGGACATCTTCCTCAAAAAAAATTTTTATTTAAACAGATTAGTTCACAGTATCATGAAATTTGTGCAAGCTTCTGAAGACTACAAATATTCAACAATTCATTATGTAAGTGTGAATATGTGAATAAAATTAAAACACTTCTTAATACGACATTATATCAATAGACAAGTTAAATGAATCAATTCAAAGGAATTATCTATCAAAAGCGTCATATTGCTCTCTATCTCCAAAGATTTATTAAATCCTAATTGCTCTCAGATCATGAGTACACTATGATTGTTAAAATGACTATTCAAAGAAAGAGATGATAATAATGTAATACTAAATGATAAATAATGTAAACTAGCATATATGAAATAGATAATTGCAGGTACAGGAGGTAGCCATGGTTGAAAACTTGATTGCTTGATGCTTGAATTCCTGCAGAGTAAGAGTGCATAAACCTGATTATCTGGATCTTTTTCTTGGTTGAATGAGGTTGTATTTATAGATTTCCTGGTTGTAGAAATGCACAAGGAAAACTTTGAGAGGCTTGGATTCAATCTGGATAATTGAATGGTGAGAGATGGAGGAGATTGAGAGAAAGATGGAGATTGTCTCTACCCATGAAAACACCAGGCAAGAGAAGAGGAAGGATTGATGGAAGAGGATTGAGAGATCAGATTCCAAATTTGTGTCCAATTTGTCTCCAAAACTTCCCGTGAAGTTTTAGTCAATTAATTTTGACATGATTTTGACATAAATTAGACATAGGATATCATTTTTGAGAGAATATAGATGGAATATTCTTTGTGCTTTAATTCAAATATTTTGATTTATTTAAATTAGCAAAAGAGATCTATAAATAATTTAATAAAACGAACTATAGGAGCTGTTTATTAAATTAGATAGAAGAATATGGCAATTAATAAATAAAGTGTTTTGTCTTTATTTAATTAATTTAAGATGGATGTGATAGATTGAAATAGGGATTTGATAATTAAATCGAACAAAGTATTTAATTTTGTTTATTTAATTAAGATGAATTTAAATGTGAACTATATAAATAAATATTTCTATTTATTCAATAGTAGAGGAAATTAGGATAATTAATCAAATAATTTGTATTTAATTAATTGGATGCTCTAGACCAATTTTAGGTGTATACATTTTGCCCCTCTTCGAAGTGATGTGTTTACACGTTGCTTCGAAGAAAATTTTGCTGCTAGTGCCAGGATCAATGATAAAAAATAATTTTGTATGCCCTAGACATGCCCAAGACATTGATTTTCAAATGATTTGATAATAATATGCCCCCTCAGGAGATAAATTAATGATTTGATAATTTTTAGAATTTTTCAAAAATTTATGATTTTCTTATGATTTTATGATGTTTTGATTTTGAAATAATTTATCTCCTGACAAAAATGAAGAAATCTAGCTTTCAGATGAATTTCTAATTAATTTTTTGGATAAAATTAATTAAAAGATAATCAAAATCAACCAAAATACCTTTCCAAAATTTATAAATACTCCAAAAGGTCATTTTCCAATTCATTTTCATTATCTTGATTTAAAAAAAACCTTTGATAGAGACTTTTCTACTAGCTAGTGAAAGATGCCTATCCCCTTCCACACTCACCGATTCGAGTGTGTTCGATGTCACCGATGGCCAGCCACGTATGGACCTTCAGTATGTACCCCTTGACCTCCTCGTAATTCATGTTTTTTGTTTTTTATGCTTTTTAGGCCTTTAGGCATCATTTAGTTGTTTCAGCGCTTTCAAGACGTTCTGTAGCACTTACAGTCCGATGTAGCGCTTCCAGTAGGTCAGGTAGCACTTTGAGTTTTAGCGCTTGCGTTAAAAACTCTAGCACTTCCAGTTTGTAATGTAGCGCTTTCGGTAATTTAGCACTTAAGAGTCTAGAAATAGCGCTTTGAAGCTAGATTTTAGCACTTTGAGACTTTTAGTGCTTCGATTCAGTGTAGTAGCACTTTCAGGGTCTGTTCTAGCGCTTCTAGTAAAGCGCCGCTTTGATGGACTGTTTTAGCGTTTTGACATAAAAAAAAAGTGCTTCGAAACTTTTAGCGCTTCGGGAGCCTGATTTAGCGCTTCTGAGTGTTGAAATAGTGCTTTTGGGATTTAGCGCTTTGGGCTCCTGATTTAGCGCTTTCGGCTGATAAAATTGCGCTTCTAGATTCTAGCACTTTGGGATCCTATTTTAGCGCTTCCATGTCAGAATTAGAATTTTTGACTTGGTGAACCCTGATTTTGTCAATTCTGATCATGTCCATTCATTGGAGTGGTATGATTTGATAATCCAAATTCATGATGTGTAGGATTTATGCTTTAAATAAGTCTAACTTCTCATGATAGGCGAGAAGAAAATCCTATTTGTGATGATCCTCATGATAGGCGAGGAGATGATTCAATATCCAATAAATCTCATGATAGGCGAGATTAGATATTGTTTTGATGAACCTTATGATAGATAAGGTTTGTTGATGTTTGCCCATGAATTTTGATCAAAAATTCATACCAAAATTTTGGAATAGACTTGATAGTAGATTGACTTTTGATTTCTGACATAGTTCACTGATTTGTTGATTTTTTGTTGTGATGATAGGAGCATCTAGGTACTCTCTAGATGCGAGAGAGATTTCCACAGACTATAGATTTGATACCTCATCTGACACTAGATGAGCTACAGGTGATAAACCGATGTGGTCTTACGAGCTTGTTTGATATGCCCTAGATTAGGATTAACCGGGGTTTGTTGACTACATTGGATGAGAGGTGGCATAGTGAATACAACACCTTTCACTTACCTACTGGTGAGATGATGGTCACACCCAAGGATGTGTGGCGGAGCTTGCATATTCCGTTTATGGGCTAGATAGTTGTGTATGATTCCCATGGGACCGGCAGTAGAGATGCTCTTCGTAGAGTGTTTCAGGATCAGGACATTGCAGGTCCGAGCATTCGCTGGAGGAGGATTGTTGACTTGTATGCTACACTACCAGCAGTGCTAGCTGGATCCATTAGAGGTTTCCTTTGTCTTGATTGTAGGTCAAAGGGATTCCTCATTGGCTGGGGTAGGACTCTCAAGAGCATGATGGTACACAGTACCAGATATGCGTGGGGGATGTGCATGCTATCACATCTTTATCATGATCTATACTCAATCGTGTATCTTGGAGCGAGAAGTTTATCAACAGGGATGATTCTGTTACAGGTGTGGGCATGGGAGCACTTTTCTATTACTCGAACTTTTCTAGTTATAGACAGACCAACCGGTAGACCATATGTTTTTCGATACAGTGGTCGGTTTATAGATGCCCAGATGGGCAAGTTAGAGCATTGGAGGCGGGTGTTTGTTGATACAAAGACCGTTATCTAGCGCCCATACCTTGAATGTGAGGAGTGGGATGAGGATGGTGTAGTATTGGGATTCCTTTGTGATTCCATGTATCTTAGCGGCCGTACTCCATTTGTTCTCGAGAGATTTCTGTCATGCCGAGTATACCGACAATATGGCATTGTACAATGTATGCCACAACGAGTTACTCTTTATGCGAGGCAATGGATGGATATTCCTGATTGGGGTCCACAACTATCTTATGATGTGATAGTAGAGGGGTACCGGGCACTGCAGTCATCACCCTAGGATATGCGAGGGGACATTGCAGTGGCACTAGTTACTAAGGATTATGCCACATTCTTGGCCTTGGTTCCACATGCATGTATCACCCTTCCTGATGAGCCGATACCTTTACCTGTGTAGGATGATGTGGTAGAGGGTCCTGCAGATAGTGGGGGTGGAGAGGATTCTTCATCAGGTAGTAGCTCAGAGAGCAGCAGTAGTTCGGGCAGCAACAGTGATGATAGTGACGACGACAGTGGAGGAGATAGAGGGGCAGGACCGGCCATCAGCAGTGCGCTATCTTCTAGTAGGCCTTGAAAGAGGCAAGTAGTGACAGTGCCTTCAGTGGATCAACAAAGACAGATAGTTGGGCTCTAGGCACAGGTGCAAACTTTGTAGGGGCAGCTGGTACAGGTTCAGGGTTTGCTTGTGCAGACCCAGACTCAGATGTAGGCACAGGCACAGGCTCTATCGCAGGTGTAGGGACAGTTGACTGCCATACAGATGCAAGTGGCTACTCTGACAGCTGAGAGAGATATCGCTCGACATATTGCCGAGAGGGCACAGGAGACAATAGAGACTCTCTAGAAAGTTGTTGATGGCACTTTGGTCATAGAGTATATGAGAGAGGTCCTGCGGGCTGGTCGAGAGGCAGACTTCTATAGAGGCTGATATCATAATGCAGTGCCTGTAGAGCACAGAGTCAGCTACGCCTCATTGAGATCTGGGTAGACTCATACACAGACAATGAGCGAGGGGGTGACACAGCCTCCACACAGAGATCCCAGAGATCCCAAAGATCCTGGTTCTTCCAGGGGTGGTGGTGGTGGTACAGGTCACGTTGGGTCCGCACATTTTGGCAGTAGCAGATCGTAGATGCTATTGTGAGCTTCTATGATGTATATTATGATGTATCCTTTTTGATGATGTATTTTTAGATCAGACTTCATTGTATACTTGACACTTGAGATATATGTGAGATGCAGTTTATATGATATGATGATGGTTTGTGATTTTTTTTAATTGATGGATGCAATTATGATGTGATGTATGTAATATGTGATGAGTTTATTTTGATGTAATGATGTAAAGATAAATGTATGTGTAGACTAAATGATATATGGATGTATGATGTGATGTATGCATCTCTTAATGATGATCTATATGTATGAATGGATGGATAAATGTTAACATGATGATGATAAAAATGATGATCTTATGATGAATGAAAATGTAATGGATGTAATGATAATAATGACGTGATTTAAATTTTTTTTTATGTATGGATGGTAAATAATGTATGCATATTTGTGATGGATAGATGATAATGTAATGATGTAATGAGAATAATGGTAAAAATGAACATGATGTACCTTATGGCACGATGTAATTCATAATTTATTTGATGCATGAATGATAAAATGGATGATGTAATAATGAAACAAAATGATGAGATGATTCATACATGTCTTTGATGATTTTTGGATTTTATGTCAAGTATACTCAGTCTGATTTGTGGATTAGATAATCATTTGTTTGACCCATTTATCCAACAAATATTCTGTAGATAATGCAAAAATGAGGAATGCAATCTAATTTTAGCATGTAACTATATGCAAAATGATAGTCATTTTAACAATATCTTTGTTCTTTTTGCCATCATAGAGCTTTATTAAATGTTGAAGTGAGTACAAGCGTCAATGGTATGTGTTAGACCAATGACGACCTGAGTACTTCTTTCATGATTTTTAATTTTTGATATTGCAAGCGAACACAAGCATCTAGGTATGATTGAACCAAGATGACTTGAGTATTCATTGCGTAAACAAGCAGTCGTTAATCATTTCAATGTGTGAATTCTGAATGTCATCAGTGATACATTTGCATAGCACATCCCCCGACAATTCATACATTTATATGATTAACTTACAAACAGCAGATAATAAAAACATCATTCTTTTTCCTTGTTCCTCTAGTTCAATACATCATTGAGAAACTACAAAGAAATGATAATCAAAATTTATTTATCCAATGTTTACTTAAAGTGTTTCATTCATTATTCATATTTTAGATCATCCATCCTGATTTTTCCGATGTTTTTGGATTTTCAAGATTTTGGACCAAAAGACTTAACCTAGTAACCTATCTTAGGGGTCTCAGGGGCTGATTTAAGATTAGCCTTGCCTACCTTACACACGCAGAGACCACGTAGTTCGACTGACATAGACCTATGTTTTTGGGTTTTCCTTTTTTCAGACTTAACTTTTCAACATGTTTTTGGATTTTTTCGATAATGATATGGATGGTTGATGTACTTCTAACGATGACTGACATTGCGCTCTGATATTTATTTTAATTTTATGTTACACCGTTGTTTTCCTTATGGTGAAAGTGATGTTATTGTTGCCCCTAGTGATATCTAGATGTTGCCCCCAAGCTTTGGAGTGATACTTGACTATATGAATGATTTTGATATGGATGTAAAGTGGCAAGATGACTGACATGATATGAAATGGTACTGACTGCCAGACTAATGATTCTGATATATATCAAAATAGATGGGAAAACTGATCTTAGAATCACATACGACACCTGTTTCCAAGTTTTCACCATATGCTTTGATTACACTCTTCTCATTTTTCTCTTTTCTGTCTCTTTTTTAATTTTTTATTTAATTTTTGTTTTTATTTTGCCAAGAAGCTTGTTTGCAAGGTTTTCATCAACGAAATAATTTTTAGAAGTTTGACCCGTGCACTAGGAGATTCAAGTATAAAATTTTCGGAGATGAATAGTGTTGATAGGTTCATCAAACAAATCCCCTTTAGATGTTGATAGCTGATATGCTCCTAATCCATATACTGATGTGATGACAAAGGGACCAAGCCAGTTAGGCTCAAATTTTCCTTTCTTCTCTCTATCTTGTTGATTCCTAGGATTATCTTTTAGTACTAAATCTCCTACTTGAAAGATCCTTGGCTTTACCCTATGGTTGTAACTTCTTGACATCCTCTGTTGATAAGTCGTTAGATGATTAACAACTTGTTGACGATGCTCATCCAACAATTCCAGTTCCTGCAGTCTAGAGACCCTATAGTCTTCATCTGATATGATACCTCTAAGTGATACACGAAGGGATGGAATCTCAACTTCAATTGGTAATATGGCTTCTGACCCATATACCAATAGCTCTTGTTTGTGTTCTGATTCTTTTTCTATAGGCCCATAGTGCAAGATTGAGTTGAACATGCTAGTCACATCCAACATCGTTAAGCGTCTTTTTGAGAATTTTGAGTATTGTCTTGTTTGAGGCCTCTGCTTGGCCATTCCCTTGTGGATAGTACGGTGTTGAAAACCGATGTTGGATATGAAATTTATCACATAGCTCTTGGAAATCTTGATTCTTGAACGGTCATCCATTATCAGTGATAATGGATTGAGGGATTCCATACCGACATATGATGTAGTTCAAAATGAAAGAGGAGATCTGCTTCCTAGTGATTGTAGTAAGAGGTACTGCTTCAATCCATTTTGTGAAATATTTTGTAGCTATTATAATGAACTTGTGTCCATTAGATGAAGATGGATTGATTTTCCCAACTAGATCAAGACCCCATTGACAAAACGACCATGTTGATGTGAAGGGATGCAGTTCTTATGCTGGTGCATGAATCAAATTGCTATGAATCTGACACTTTTGGCATTTCTTAACAAACTGATATGATTCTTTCTCCATGCATGGCCAATAATATCCCAAATGGAGGAGTTTCTTAGCTAGAGTCATCCAACTCGAGTGAGTACCACAAATACCCTCGTGAACCTCTCATAGGGCTATTTCAGATTCGCTGTGTTCTAGACATCAGAGTAAAGTACTATCAAGACCTCAACGATAAAGTATGTTGGTGATCAAAGTGGGTCATGCGGATTGGCGGATGAAGTTTCTTTTCTAGTTCCTGGATAAATCAGGAGGAAGGACATTGTTTTTCAGATAGGCATAGATTATTTCATAGATGGAGGTTTCTATGGTTTTGATATGGCAGATGGTAGCGGATTCTTGATTATTATGGGAAGGACATGATACTTGTTCTACCATAAACTCATAACAAACACATTTATTAGGCAATTGTAGTAATGAAGCAATTGTAGCCATAGCGTCTGCAACTTTGTTATCAGCTCTTGGATTTTGATCAAACTTGATAATAACAAAGGACTGTTTCAAATTATCTATTTGTTGCTTGTAGGGCCTCAACTTCTCATCTTTGGTTTGATATTCATCATTCACTTGATAAATAACTAGTTGAGAGTCCCCATATACCTATAAGTCCATGATTTTCCATTGAATAGTTGTTTTGACCCCAATGATTAATGCTTCATATTCTGCCACATTATTTGTACACTGGAACATTAATCGATATGAATTTGGAATTGTGTGTCCTTGTGGAGAAATGAACAAGATTCTTGCTCCTGATCCTTGCTGTGTATATGATCCGTCAAAATACAGTACCCATTGTTGGGGCATTATTGTCATAATATCTACATATGGAAACTCCATTGTCATTGGTCGATCATCTGGTAGAGGAGCCTCTGCTAATTATTCAGTGATTTCCTGTCCCTTGATTACCTTTCTCTCTACATACTGAATATCAAATTCACTTAATAGCATTACCCACTGTGCCAGTCTACCTGTTAAGGCAACTTTACTGAGTAGATACTTTAAAGGATCGATCTTTGCTACTAACTTGATTGTATGAGTTAACATGTAGTGTCTCAACTGTTGAGTAGCGAATACCACCGCCGAGCATTATTTCTCTATGAAAGTGTAATTGATTTCATATCCATTCAATGTCCAGTTGATATAATAGATGGCATGTTCTTTCCGTTCATTATCCTCTTGTGCTAAAAGTGCCCCCAATGAGATATCTATTGTAGCAATGTACAGTATGAGTGGTCGTCCTTCCGTGGGTGGCATGAGAATGGGTGGTGACATGAGATACTGCTTGATTTGATTGAATTTTGTCTCACACCCTTCGTCCCATTTGAAAACAATGTTCTTATGTAATAGATGATTGAAAGGATGACTTTTATCCGCTAGCTGTGAGATGAATCTTCTGATTGATTGGAGCCTCCCTTGTAGTGATCTGAGTTGACTTATGTTCCTAGGAGGTGGCTTTCCATGATTTCTTTGAATTTTTCTGGATCCACTTCTATACCTTTTTCCGAGACAATGTACCCTAGCAGTTTTGTTGATGTAACCCCGAAGACACATTTCTTGGGGTTTAACCTGACATTGAATTTCTCCATCCATGTGAAGATTTTGTCTAGGATATACAGATGTCCTTCCCTAGTAGTATATTTTTCCAATATGTCATCCATTTAATCCTCCATGAAGGTGTGCATGATATCATGGAAGATTGTCGTCATTGCTCTTTGATAAGTGGCTCCTACATTCTTTAGACCAAATGGCATGACATTCCAACAGAAGGTTCCCCATGGGCATGTGAAAGCTGTCTTTTCCTGATCTTCTAGAGCTATTTTTATTTGATTGTATCCTGAGAAACCATCCATGATTGACAACATGGCATGCCCAGCTGTCAAATCCACGATGATGTCTATGTTTGGTAGTGGAAAATCATCCTTCGGACATGCTTTATTCAGGTCCCTGAAATTTGTACATATTTTGATACTATTGTCTGGTTTTGAAACAGGTACAAGATTCGATATCCATTCGGCATAATCTATAGAACGTATGAATCCAGCATACAATAATTTATTTAACTTTGTTTTGACCATCAATGGGATGTGAGGATGCATTTTTCTTAACTTTTTCTTGACAGGCTTGGTTCCTACGGGCAAAGACAAGTGATGCATAAGCTGATTTGAGTCTAAGCTTGGCATATCAGAATATGACCAAGCGAAGTTGATGCTTCTTTGTTTAAAGAATTGGATGAATGTCGGTCTTTCTTGTTCTATCATAGATTCCTCCAGATGTAGGATTTGTGCCTTGTCTCCAGTGCCAATATTCATAGACTGTGTCGGTTCTACTAGGACTGATGATCTTTCATGATAGTGTTCTGGAAGAGTGTCAAACCTTCCATCCTTCAGCGCCTCAGAAAGGTTTTCACTGTTAGATGCGTTCTTTATTTTTACTTTTTCTAGATCTAATGCTACCATTGAATGGTTTTCACCAGTAGATCTAATTTCCCTGTTGTTATTTTTGCAACTGGAAGATTTGACACCCTCCTGCTGAGTCGCATTGTTATGAGTATTACAGACAGAAGTTGTACCAGGTTCGGCATGACATAGGAAGTTTATGATGGCATCATCATTTGTAAATATTGGTATATTCAAAGGTTCGATAGGTTCGCAGTCAATGAGTTCAAGATGGATTAATGGAATTTGGTTATCAGATGTTTACAAGGTGATGGTTGTAAGGGTGTGAACAGCCATTTCGTCATAATCATTTATTGGAATATCGAGGTCCGTGATGGTACTTTCTTCCATATCATCCAGTCCACTTGAAGTCTGCTCATTCCCACTCAAATCATCGATATCTAGTGAACTTTCTATGAGTGGTCTAGACCCAAAACCTTGGCCCTCCTCACGCGTAGGTGCATCTTTTTGGATTACATCTACTTGAATATCAATGAAAAATAGATCAAAATATAATGCCCACTCATATTCATTTGAGTCTGTTTCGGAGCCATCCTGAAACTGAAGGATATTTTCTACAGCTGTCTTTGTTAGTTCATGCTTCTCTTCCTCAGAGTATCCTAGTCCTGGTTTCTCTTTTGTGTGGAGAGTGAGGGGTGTAATAGGCTCTATTATTCCTTCTTGTCTTAATCCAATGGGTCCTTGTCCTTCATATCCCATCTTTTCTAAAATAGCCTTTCCTTTTCCATATTGATTGGTGTTGATGGTGACATTTTTGATACTGTCATCTGATGTAGAGGGCTCCTCATCTTTGTATAGCCAATCCAAGATTGCTTTGTTGCTTGTTTCATCCTCTATTGTACCCTTTTTGACAAACCTTTCATCTAGAGCTGTAACTGGTAATGATGTTTGAGACTTGATCAGAGACGGTTGACCATATGTTCTAGGAGATGGCATTAACTATGATAGGTTAAGCGATTGCTCCATTGAATATGTTCCCATCCCTTTTTCCTTCAGTTGGATTTGTTCTTGGAACTTGTGTGATAAAGAAGGTTGTTGATCTGGTTTATCTGTTGATTGAATTTCAACAGGACTTGTCTCTTTTTCTTTACCCTTCTTTTCTACCCATTTAGTAGTGATGCTTGGACATTGTTCATCTTTGGATGATGATGCTTCCCTATTGTGTGGTATGAAGGTATCTTGAGAGATCCTAAGGGTGTCACAATGTTGAGGGTGATTGTAATAAGCAGATATAGTCACCTCTTGTCCATTTACTGGGAACTTCAAACATTGATGATATGTCGAAGGTACAACTTGCATTTCATGGATCCATGGTCCGCCCAAGAGAATGTTGTAAGTTAATTCTTTCTCCAACACTTGACATGCAGTATGTCTCATCATGGGCCCCACTTGGATGGGTAATAAAAGCAAGCCTTTAGATGACCTCTCTTCTTCATCATATGCTTTAATAGTCATTTTTCTGCGAGAATCAATAGCATCATCTAAATATCCTAGTGCATGGATTAGCTTGAGGGTGCAAATATTCAGAATAGCTCCCCCATCTATTAAG
Source organism: Sequoiadendron giganteum (assembly GCA_007115665.2). Lineage (NCBI taxonomy): Eukaryota > Viridiplantae > Streptophyta > Pinopsida > Cupressales > Cupressaceae > Sequoiadendron > Sequoiadendron giganteum. The sequence continues at coordinate 118,227,898 of CM021105.1, read as the reverse complement.
AATCTCTTGACATGTTGATTGTGGATTAAGACCTCAATATGGAGTGTCGTATTATGGGGATGGTTTAACGAAATATCATCCTGTTTAGAGAATGATAGAAAATGTGGGGTAGTCAAATGTCCCACCATAGCTTGAAATTGACACACATCTAGATTCTTTGGTACGGTAGTGGCAACTAAAGCTTGTTCGAGAACCTCCTTATGTGATGGTGATATTTTAAGGAGCTCTAGTATGGATATATGAGCAGGAATCCTATGCAATTGATCGACGATGTTATAGTGTGATGGAGGTGGAACCGTGCGTGTAGACCCAATTCCTTTTAACATGACCTTGGCTTGCCCCCTAGTCGTTACATTTACTGGTTGATGCTCTTGATGTTCTCTAATTTTTATGACAGTGATTTAATTATCAGAGTTTGATATGTTTGGGAGTAAGTCCAATGGAGTAGTGTTGTTGATTTTGGGTCCGTCAATGTTGTGGCCAACTATATGATCACTCTCTATTGTAGATAGACAATGGATTGTTGTGTCAAAGACATGGTTGATATTCTTCCCTTTGTTGTTTGAAGATGAAGATGCTCCTTTGTCATACTTGGGCAAAGGGTATTTGAAATCCAAGTGATCATTGTTGTTTTGTGATGTTTCAACGTAAGCTTTATTGTTGTCAATCAAATCTTGTATTGCGTGTTTTAACTCCATACAGTCGTTAGTTTTGTGACCCTTGTTGTTATGGAAGTTGCAATAATCAGCGTCATTTTACCATGGTGGTTTGATCTTAGGATCCCAGAATCGGGCTTCTCTTGCAGTGACAAGACCACTAGCTACTAGTTCTTTCATTGTGAATTCTATCGATTGGCCTAAAGGTGTGAACCTTCGCCGATTTGATGGTTTTTGATATGGTTGCGCCTTGACAATCTCGTTGTTATGTATGATATTTGGCTTGACAAGTTGATCATTTTTTTGATTCTTTGATTTTGATGCTGTCAAGTTAAAAACCGGTTTGGAATTTGAAGAATCATTTGTTGTTTCATTAGTAGTCGTGTTGCGATTCTTTTGCCAAAATTTTGGCTTATCACTACTTGAGTATTGATTTGAGGAGTTACCTGTGTTGTTTGATTTATCATTAAAATGTTTGATAAATCCTATTTTGACCAATGCTTCCTCGATTTTGAGACCGTTTTCGATGAATTTCTTAAATGTGGGAGGGCATTGTAGTTCTAATTTATAACTCATTTCTTCGGTTAAGTTGTCAATAAATAATTCTATCTTTTCTTCCTCTAGAATTGATCTAGGGTATCTAGCGAACAAGCGTCGCCATTTTTGGAGAAAAGATAAGAATGTTTCCCCCTTGTTTTTCTTTAGATTATAAAGATCCTTGATTGTTACATTGTGTTGGATGTTGAAGGAGTATTGAGAGATAAATCTATTGACAAGTTCCTCAAAAGTTATGATATCGGGTTTTAACTTTGAAAACCACTCCATGCATGATCCTCCCAAACTCCTCGGAAATAGTCTCATCAAGTATGTATTTTCTTGTGAAAACTCAAGACTCATTTTTTTGAATTCTCTGATGTGATCAATTGGATCCGTTCTTCCATTATACTTATCGTATTTTGGGATCTCACAATGTCTTGGAAAAGGTATCAAGCCGACCGTTGCGTCAAAAGGATAAGGACAAATGTCCTGTATTGCATATCTCTTAGTAGTCCCTTTCGTCATATCTTGTACTTTCTATTGTAATAGTTGCATTTGAGACGTTAAAGCGGTAACTAGATCTATCATTTGCGTTGGTTGCAAAATTTCAGCCTCACTTGTGGTAGGTGCTTCCTTTAGACGGTTTACGTCAAAGTCTTTGGGAAGTTTGGCACCTGATTCAACCAACATCAAAAGATATTTCTCCATATCTTGTTCTAGAATCTTTTCCATAAATATATGGAACTTAGGATCTTGTTGAGCTGCTTGGATGTCCTCTGGAGTGATGTCGTTTTTATCATTTCGGTTCAAATTGTTCCAAGGATTTTCCTCTACCATTGCTTGGGATTTTAAAATTTCTTGCTCTAAGAATCTCTATTTTTGGGACCTAGTGAAGATTGGCATACAAAATTTTACCCTTTCTTGTGAAATGTAGATCTTATATGCTGTAAATGTCAATTGAAACTTTTAACAAAGTCGAATAAGATGACAGATCTTATTGATGAGACTATGTTAAAAATTTGATTTCTACACGTAGTTTCGTGATGAAGGATGATAATATCCTGATGATGAAACTTTAGTGTAGTAATCGTTTTTGTATTGATTTTGACACTTGTGATTTGCAAGATCTTGTTTTCAGTTGATAAAAAGAAATTTAATTCTGATGAAAATTGTGGATAAAATGACAGACTGATTGACTAGTAAAAATTTTGAACTCTCTATTTTGAAAGCGCTAAAAAAGAGAACAAAAGTGCTATTTCCCAAAAGCACTAAAATAGAGTGTCGAAGCGCTGAAATAAGTGATAGAAGCACTAATTGATAATAAGCGCTAAAACAGTGCCTAGAAGCACTGTATAATTTGATGAAAGCGCTGAAACAATACTCGAAAGCGCTGTAAAATTTGACGGAAGAGCTATTTTACCAAAAGCGCTGAAATATACACTGGAAGTGCTGAAACAGTGCCCGAAAGTGCTATTTCCCAGAAGCGCTAAAACAGTGACCATAAGCGCTGAAACAGGTTTCCAGAATGCTTAAAAATAGAAGTTTAAGATTCTCTATTGTAAAATATGATGTGGCCTTGTGGCATACTGTATTAGGGATTGCGGAAGATAAGAAGAATGTATGCGCTGACTACGGTTGTGATATTAAGTGAGAGCTCTTCTTTGAAAGAAGGCTCGTGAATAGAGAGGTTCTACTGCGTAATCTAATGTGTGACCCCTAGCAAAATCATGATATTGGTGAATGAATGTTCTGTGTTGTAAGAAGAGTTTCCGATTTTGATATAGAAAACGTTGTTTTCTCAATTTATTTCTATAACCGAGAGGTTTCTTGGGCTTTGTAACTTTGATTTTTCTCTTGACAAACGTGGTGGACTTCAACTTTTGCAGCATGGATTTTCTGATATATTTTGATTTTATTGGTTTTCAGGATGATCTTAAATCTGATTTTAATGAATTTGTGAAAACATAGCAAGCAATTTTGAATATTTTTAATTGAATAGATCGTGTATGTTCAAGAATCACAAATGATTCTTATTGATTTTAATGGGTTGTTTTAACAATTTTACACAAATCAAACAAACTCACACTTAAGGACAAGTAGGTCATCATTATACTCACAGCCCACATCTTGAATTACGTTGACTCACACAGCCGTGTCACCCCTTAGAGGGCGCCCATGTTTTTGTCGTTGCCAGGTGCGTACTCAAAGTGACAGAAGTGGATACTGAATCTCTTGAGCAAGCGGTCCTTGGTAATTATATGGTGAGTGTCTTGGGGGTAGATTCTTCCCTCCCCTTGCACCGTGAGTATGACAATATATGGATACTGACTCGGTGAGAAACTACTCTATGGTTCGTAGATAGGGTTTCATTCGGTGTGGAAAATAGATAAACTCCCTCAGGAGACCTCCCAATCTTTAGAACAAAGATTTTGGGGATGGTTATCTTGCTCACTACTGTCAAGTTGGACTTTCATCAACAAATTACATTTTTATTATAGTGGGTTGGAAAACCTGGCTTTGGTTGTTCCCACTTAGGTCATTCCCGTAGGGTGAGTACTTTTTCCCACTACAGTAGGCTTGCTAAAGGTTTTAATAAAGCGTAAATGACATGAAGTAAAAGTGAATCTGACACTTTGGTCACCCAGTCAAGGGGAGAGCATAAGCCTAATCACCACAAGCACAACATATAATTTTGTCTTGTTTTAAGCCCAAAAAGAAACTTTCTGATCTATGTGAAGGTGTTGCTTTACATAAATCATGATGTTCTTTTTAACTTCTACTGTAAGAATGTAATGACTATCCTAGGATTGATAGATTTGCTTTAAGAAAAACAAGAAAGTGACTATCCTAGGATTGATATATTTTAGGAACTTTTGAAGTGACTATCCTAGATTGATCAATTTTAGTCCAACTGTAAATAAAAATAAAATTTGGCTACGGATGCGTCGGATCTAGACTGATTTTACAAAAGTGTTGAAATATTGCCCCGAAGCGCTAAAACACGAAAGCGCCGAGACAAGACCCCAAAGCACTGAAGTTTTCCCTGGAAGCGCTAAACCAACCGATGCCCTAAAATAGTGACCAGACGTGCTAAAACAGTGACCGAAAGCGCTAAAACTAAAAGCACTAAAACAACGACCAGAAGCGCTACAAGGAAAAAACACGTCGAGAACCTACATGACACTTTCCAGAAAATTGATAATTTTGATAAAATTGGGGTTGATGCCCCATGGTGGGCACCAAATTGTAAGTGTGAATATGTGAATAAAATTAAAACACTTCTTAATACGACATTATATCAATAGACAACTTAAATGAATCAATTCAAAGGAATTATCTATCAAAAGCGTCATATTTCTCTCTATCTCCAAAGATTTATTAAATCCTGATTGCTCTTAGATCGTGAGTGCACTATGATTGTTAAAATGACTATTCAAAGAATGAGATGATAATAATGTAATACTAAATGATAAATAATGTAAACTAGCATATATGAAACAAATAATTGCAGCTACAGGAGGTAGCCATGGTTGAAAACTTGATTGCTTGATACTTGATGTGCGAATGCTTGATGCTTGATGCTTGAATTCTTGCAGAGTAAGAGTGCATAAACCTGATTATCTAGATCTTTTTCTTGGTTGAATGAGGCTGTATTTATAGATTTCCTGGTTGTAGAAATGCACAGGGAAAGCTTTGAGAGGCTTGGATTCAATATAGAGAATTGAATGGTAAGAGATGGAGGAACTTGAGAGAAAGATGGAGATTGTCTCTACCCATGAAAACACCAGGCAAGAGAAGATGAAAGATTGATGGAAGAGGATTGAGAGATCAAATTCCAAATTTGTCTCCAATTTGTCTCCAAAACTTCCTGTGAAGTTTCAATCAATTAATTTTGACATGATTTTGACATAAATTAGACATAGGATGTCTAATTCATTTTTGAGAGAATATAGATGGAATATTTGTTGTGCTTTAATTCAAATATTTTGATTTATTTAAATTAGCAAAAGAGAGATAAATAATTTAATAAAATGAACTATAGGAGTTGTTTATTAAATTAGACAAAAGAATATGACAATTAATAAATAAAGTGTTTTGTCTTTATTTAATTAATTTAAGATGGATTTGATAGATTGAAATAGGGATTTGATAATTAAATCGAACAAATTATTTAATTTTGTCTATTTAATTAAGATGAATTTAAATGTGAACTATATAAATAAATATTTTTATTTATTCAATAGTAGAGGAAATTAGGATAATTAATCAAATAATTTGTATTTAATTAATCAGATACTCTAGACCAATTTTAGGTGTATACACATTCACCATAAAAATGCATGAACAAAAGATAGAATTTTGGAGCAGCTTTTATTTTATGCCTAAAGTACCTTTACATAGCTATCCACCATCAGTAAACAACCAAAAGTATGGACAAGGAAGACATCAACACAATAAAATGCTACACAATCATTATACAACATCAACTACTTTATCAAAGTAAACATGCAATAGAAACTCAAGAATCCATTAAAGCCAATGAACTTCTATTAATATTTTGGTAGCATGACTTTACAACAACTCAACTCTCTTAAAATGAGAGGAGGAGACCCCTATTTATAGTTTTCAAAAATAAAAATGTGTGGCCACGATTTAATCTTATTGTGTGGCCAAGATTCACTTTACACTAGGGTTACACCTACCCCCAAATATTTTACAATTTAAAATTACATTTGTCATCTAGCCTATTTTGCCCTTTATGAAAACACTGTAGCTCTTTTGTCTTTTAGCAGATTTATCTTTTGCTGCAGCTACTTAGTTAGGAATTCATCATCTATTATAGGCATTCTAGCTTCCTTTTGAATTATGGCGTACTCCACAAATATTCCAACCAAGGGATGAAGCTTATCCTATTCCAAGATATTAGATTGAAGCACTTTAAAATTCAACTCCTTGGACCTATGGGTGAGGGTTTCCCAATCTCCATCACACTTCACAGTATTTTGCAGCACCTGTTTTAATTGGGCAAAAGCATGAACAACAAAACCCATAAAGTCTGCGCTAAGTTCATTTTTGGTTCCATTTTCTATTTTCTTGTGAAAATGAGGTCTTACCTTTTCTAGGTCTATTTTTGTGGATGGCATCTCGAACCTTTTCATTAATTTGAGGTAATCATTGCATGCTGCCTAGATCTCCCTCACCTAGTCAAGATATCATTCTACTTCATGGAGAACCTTTTCTAGTATTTCCTTCTTGTGCTCCAAGCCAAATTTCCAATTTTCTACGATCCGAAGATCCTTTTCAGCCATGGAAAGCTCTTCCTTGACCATTCTCATGGGTAGCCTGAGGATTACCTCAATCTTTGGATGTGTGATCCTATATATTTTTGGGAAATCGAGGTAGATTTTTCTTATGTCCTCGAGGTACTTATGCACATCCAAAAATTTATTTTATGCTTTGACAACACCACTGATGCCCATATTACCATTGTAACGAACCTGTTGGAACAAATCCTCTGTGGCCTTGGTCTAACTCTTTCTTTTCTCCAATTTGTTGATGTGTTTCACTAAGAGAAGAAATGGAGGAGCCGACGATGTGGTGGGAAGCTCATCAGTTGAGGACCACTATTGGATGTATGTTGTTAAATCAACCACCTATGCCTTCAATTCATCCTTGGTGTTTTTGTTTTTGTTCATTTGGTGCATGATGGTCGCAATGGATCCCTAGAGATGGTCAATCTTCTACTCCCTTGTGGCCATCCCTAAGCCAATAGTAGAGATGTTGTAACTGAACTCTTCATCACCCACTACTAGGGTGGCAATATATACAATTCTTGACCCTGAGGCATCCATGGTCAACTAGGTTCTAACCTTTGGTGTCTTTTTCTCGATACTAATATGTGCACGAGCCAGAATGGCCTCCAATCTTGCCTTAGGTTCCATTAGACTTGGGGTTTTCTTCTCGAACTGCTTCTCAAGCCATTCAGGCATCTGACCTTCTCCCTTAGGTGATTCATGACCACCTTCCTCTTCATGGGCTTTCTGAATTTGTGATATTTTATCGCCTAAGGTTTCTTGTTCCAGCTTCTTCCCCTCCTCTTCATTTGAATCTTGTATCACAATTGTCAATTTTGGGAAACAACAGTCGTATGTTTCTTGGGACTCGCTTATTTCTCAAAAGCCTCTTCTTCTTCCTCCTCCTCATGTTTATGTTGTTCAATATGGTCCAACTCTTGATCCTTTCCATTTTTTGCCTCTTCCTCAGGCTTACTTTCTTCTCTCTCTTCTCATTCATCATGAAGATACATCTCCTCATCAGCCTTGGGGAATTGATCATGCTACCCTACTGGAGACTTAATGTCTTCCATTTCTGTATCAATTTCCTTTTCTTCAATATATTTGAGTTGCTGATCTAGCTCCTCCTCAAGATCGGGATTAGAGGTCTCTTCAATAATATTTTCACCTGAATCCTCATCATCTTCCTCGGAGGATTCATAGATGACCTTGTCAATTACTTGATGCTCAAATATAAGATGTTGATGATAGCCATTCGCTTCTTCTTCCAACCTCTTGGATGCCTCCCTTTGTTGTTTTTCCAAATCCTCAAAAATTTGCATTGTGGCCTCCATTGAGGGTGGCTCACGAGGAGGAGGAGGAGCTAGGAGACCAGTTATAGCTTGGGAAATAATAGCTTGCACTGCAGGATTGCAAACATTCCAAAGATTTTTTATGGCATATTTTGCATATATTTGGTGAAAGACTCTAGAAGGCTAAGGGTAGGCATTCTGGTGGTTGAAGTGGTAGTTGGAAGAGAGAATGACGAAGACATGGATGATGAGGAAAGTGAGGAGGTAGTGGCTGAAGAGGAGTCCAAATTTATAACTTGCACCCTACGAGAGGTAGAAGCAAGGTGGATGGAAATGTCCACCGCAGTAGGAGAAGTAGAAACTGTTGCTTGTGGAATAAGTGGGGTGGTAACAACAGTAGCAGTGGCTATGACAAGGAATGCAAAAAGTGGGGACCTTGGTGACTCTTCTCCCTCATGGAGAGGGTCTTCTTTCATGGTGGAATTTCCTACAAAGTCATTTGACCTCTTTCGCTTCTTCAAAGCTCTAGTCTTTACAATCTTTACCAAAGACCCCTTTGACTTGGGCTGATCTTCAGCTACCTCCTTTCTCTTCTTTGATCTTGTGATGGGGGGAGATGTCGAGGTTTCTCCCATCGAAGTGTCATCAGTAGAGGCACTATCATTTTTTCCCTTATGCGGATGCTCGAGCTCTACAAATGTAAGCTATATTCCCTACAACTTCAATTGGGCAACTTTCCCATCAATCCATTTTTTGGTCTATGCTTCAACAAGCTTGGTGATAATATCGAGTTCATTGACCTCTTCTTTGTTCCAGTATATTTCTGGTAATGGAAAGTTAGTGATGCCATCATACCTTGGATCTATCATTATGCTTTCCTCCTCCACCAAATGTTCTGGTAGAGGAAACATCTTGACCATTTTGACAAAGTAGGTCATCATGCGTATATATTACTACATACGCACCTCCTTGTCATCTTTGCAATTAACCCATAAATCCTCGACATTGTGTAAGTGGGAATATTCTACTCCCACCATCTTCCTTAGTTTTCCATACAGATCCATCCACGGTCGAGGAGTATAGAGATGCAAATTGTATTCACTCAACTCCTTTTCAAATTTTTTTGCACATTGAGAAGTATGAAGCTCATACTTTCCTTGCTTGAAGATGAGAGGATAGGGAACTCCAACCTTATTTTTGTTGCTCAATAGGGCATGTGATCATTGGAGCTTCTTGGAGACTTCAAGTAATACCATTCAGTCATTTGGATATCAAGGTAGCTTATATGACTTGTCTGAGAACCCCTCGATTCAGATGTAGGTGAATTTTAGAAATTCTATGAACAAGAATCCAAACCGACGCATGAAAGCACTAGCACTATGTGAAATCCTTCTTCCAAGATCACCCCCGAGTAACCTGATGACATGGCCCATGAAAGCGTCATTGACCCTACAATACTCCCTCTTGAAATTTCTATATTGGAGCTAAGGGTACTTGTCATATACTTTCAACTCCGTTCGTGGATCTGAGTTTGGTGTTGCAAAAAGACCCCTATATTGGGCATAGTCGGCAAGTAGGTACATAAGTTATGATATCATATTAAAATTAGATGTTTTCTTTATTGCTATAAACTACTCATACAAGCATTCATTGATTATACCTTCCCAATAGAAGTATGTATCCCCTCACATTATTTCCTCGATGAAGTAAAACATCCATTCTTGAAAGAAAGCAGGGGTTGGAAGACCCATGACCTTGCTTAGAAGAGTTACCAAATTGTGGTTATATTCAAAGAAATCGCTCTAGTATAATTCATGGGGAACCTTATTGGCACTGCCCCTTTTTTCCTTCAGCTAATGTTGGTTAATCAATTTTCTGCATCTAAGGGGGTCTTCATCCCACATCTGCTTGTCGTATTTTATGGTAGCTTTCTCCATCTTACTGAAGGTGGGGATGTGGAAGGTGTGCCCTATGGATTTGGAAAAAAAATAAACCAATATGTTCCTATCCCTATCCATTATTGTTCTAGTTTCCTCCTAGTAGGCCTCTCTACAAGCCATCACAAGCTCAAGAGCGATAAGGGCCGGCGAGAATCCTGTAGCCTTGGCTAACCCACTTCCTCTGATTTTCTGGGTGTTCTCTGTCTTGGGGTTGATTCTCACCCTTTGCTTGAATTCATTGATATCCATATGCCCCAAGTTGGTATCTGAAATGTCTTTCCATTCTATGAGGACTTTAGAGTTAAGGGGCTCTTCCTAGAATTTATACTTCATCTAGTCCTTGTCCTCTTTTCCCCAAGGAACCTTCATGATCTTCTTTCCTTTATATTTTTCTACACCTGCCCCCAAGGATCCAACAACCGGTTCCATATATCCTACAACCAAGGGATCAATAAGTAATACAATCATAAGGTTTAAGGAACGTTGGCCAATCATCCTAAAAAACAACATTAGATCACATAATTCATGTATAAAAAAATCCTTTAGAGATCACCCTCACCTTTCATTCTAGGGAAATTGGGTAATGTGGGCCCAAGGGTGCAGACTTTCCTGGGCTGGTAGTTGTTTCAGTGTTTATCATTGAAATGGAACTGGAAGGTCAACATCTCGTGAATAGAGTTCCACATTGTGGGATCTGCACGGGCGTTGGACGGTGAAGCATGTGGATCAGAGATTACGAAAAGACGTGGAAGGTTGGCCATTCAAAATGGCAGAGAGGGCACGAAGGTCCACATATGGAATCCCGCAGCATCGGGCCCACGAAGGGTCATGGCAGATTATCTTTCATTTGGTCTTTTGTTTTGGCCCAGTGGCGAACAATAATGTAGGATCCACAGTGCAAGAAGATGAGGGCTAAAAGTCATTTAGAATGGTGAAGAAGTGATGGAGTTCCACATACAAAATCTCGCAACGTCAGGCCCGGAAAGGTCAGGAGTTAGTCACTTTGGCATTTACAAACCTCAATGGATTTTTAGGTAGCTGGGTTCGACATTTAGGAGGATGGCATCGAATGGCCATTTGGAGAGACAAGGGGAAACAACCGAGAGAAAAAAAATTATATGTCGATGGACCCAAGAGAGGTGGCAAACGACTTCTTTGCTATTTGATTTTGCGTCTTTTATGGATGACGAAAGGGAGAGCAACACTCGCAAGTCAGAATGGTGGGTCTGAGAGGCTGTTTGAAATGACAAGACTTAAAGGACTTCAGCGGGAGGAAACCCACATCATCAAACTCAATGAGGCTGACGAATAGATGGTTTTAGCTTATGGCTTGCCTTTGTTCAACTATTTAGTCGGGTTCTGAGAAGCGAAACGACTTGGGGAGATAGCAATTGTAAACAAAGGTCCCAAAATGAAAATTGCCCAGGGAGACCCACACCGGTGGGTTTGCAAGGTGCAATGGACGATGTGTTTGAGGTGATGGAAGGTCAAATAATTTAATGACTGGGAGGGTGGAGCGCACTACAAAGGCGGACCCAATGGGGTCATTGGTTGATTTTAAAATTTGCATTTTGTGAGAGACGGGACAGCCAAGAAAGTGGAGCATGCCTGAGGGGCAAGAATACTGCACCAGAAGAACAACGATGATGTTGCTAAGTTCTAAATGGGATCTTGTTGTGATTTTCAAAGTTTTCATAATGGTTTGATCCATGAGTTTCACAGCGGGGACAACTTTCCATCAGGGTTCGATGTTTTATTTGAAAAACACAATCATTCAAAGCATTATTTTTGAGAAGAAAGGGAGGCACAAAAATTGATGGACATACCCGATGATCCCACAAAAAAACTGATAAACTCCATGCAGATTATGCACTTAGCAGCTGACGCGAGCTATGGATGTAATGACGGTGATGGACGATGGTCTAACTCCTCTCTACAAAATAATTTTGATGATAATGACAAGTCGAGCCACATATATATATAGGGATTTTGATCATTTAATTCTTGTAGTTAATTCTTGTATGACAAAAGTTGGGGCATTTGAATGGTCATTTCCGAACGACGCCAAGGTCGGCGGGGTCTGATGGGCAAGTGGTCGTTGAGTGATGTCCATTCAAAATGGTGATGATGAAAGGGAGCCAACATAGGTGCAGGTCCTATATGGTGGGAGGATGCTAGGTGTTCGTCGTTCAAAATGATGAAGATAACACAAAATTATACATACGGCGACCTGCAAGGGCAGACCTGCACTAGTCCAAAGACGTAAGTGTAAACTAGGACTTAGAAAATTTAGAGGAGGGGAAAAATGTGATTGATTTGAGATGATTCTTTGAGAGCTCCTCAATCACTTAGAATTCAAAATAGGGGCATGTAAAATGAGGAAAAGAAAAAAGTGACCCGACCTAGGGGAAAAGGGAGGGTCCCCATTCTGGACGGGGCGTGTGTGCTATAGGCACAACACTCTTCTTCTTCTTTGCAGGATGTGAGAAATGATTTGAAAAAATCTATCTTTTATCCTTAATTTTTCATGATGATTTTATTGCCAAAGAATGCATCGATGATGTCAGTAATTGTACTTCATCATGCAACATCAATCGGATCTAGCTTAGTCATGCCAAAAAAACCTCAATCTTACTTCAAAAAGGGGGAACCAAAAAAATATGCATTGCAAACTCCCCCTAAGCCAAGGCAGTAGGTTTAGATTCCAGAAGAGCTTGTACCAAGATTTGGTACCATAGAAGAGCTCCCCACACTTGTTTCCTTTTTCTTCCAAACCAAGAAAATCTTCTTCTTAGATTTATCTGATTCTGCAACCTACTTTTTGTTTTTAGACCTTTCTGGAGCAACATATCTGCATGTGTTAGTATAATGTCCGGATTGATTGCACTTGTAAAAAAATTTCCCTGACCTATCTGACTGAACCTTAGATCTGCACTGATTAGCTTTATTACCATAACCATGAAAGAGATTATTCATTCCATTCCTTCTAGGTGGATTAGATAATTGATTTCTACAATGACTTGCTTTATGACCAAACTTGTGATAGTTAAAGCATTGAATAGTTAGTTCCTTCTTGCTTCTACACTCTATAGCCTTATGTCCATTTTTTTTTTCATAGAAAACAATGACCATTAAATGATAAGTAGTCAACTTCAACTACTTTTTCTTTTCCCTTAGTATTCTGATTTGAGTTTTCCCCTGAGAAGCCAAGTCCTTCCTTATCCTTGTGACATTTCTGTAGGGATAATATTTGATCCAAAATCATGCTACTTTCACATACTCTAGCTTCTAATTTCAGCCTTCTTAACTCTTGTTCTAACTTTTCATTTTCTTCCAATTTCTGCTTGATGGTATCCTTGAGATTTTCTTCAATCTTCTTCCATTCTTCCATTTTCTGTTTGATGGTATATTTGAGGTTTTCTTCAATCTTCTTTCATTCATCTAATTGTATATTTAGGTTCATAGCACTTTCCTTTGACTCCTTTAATTCCTCACTAACCTCTCTATGTCTCGCTTTGAATTTTTAGATCTACTCGCTTAGCTTTGAGATACAAGCAATTGCCTCCTTGACGTTTTCTTTCAATTCCTCATTTTCAGATTATTTACTTTCCATATAATCTAATATTATCTTTAGTTCTTCATCAAAGTAATAATCTCCTACTATCTTGTTCAAACTACCAAGATCTCCCTCAAGCGGTTAAGCTCTATCTGCAAGGGACCAGACTCTAATACCAATTGTTGAACAATCTGAATAAATGAGAGGGGTGTGAATTATTTATCACAAAATATTTCTCTTACTTTAATTAATCTAGAGAAAACTTAAATCAATTAGATTAAAACATAGATGAACATGCAAGCACTTAACAACACCATGCACAATGAACACCAAAATTTACGTGGAAACGCAAGATGGGAAAAACCATGGAGAATGCCAATTCTCAATTATAGAACACTGGTTAAGGTGATTTTTACAAGGGCCCACTATAGGTAAACCTCACTACTGGTGGGATCACTACCTAATTAATACAAAAACATATGATTAAAAAATAGAAAAAAAATGAACCGATGAAGTTGCATCTACATATATGCATGAAGTCAGTTTTGGTTAAGAGAACAATATCTATCTACAACAAATCTAGTGAAGAATATTTTTCACAACTTCCTTGCACAACCTCTACAATACATATTACTTTTCCCTAACACTTTCCTTCACTTCCTTCTCTGTTTCTTGTCGCACAATCGTTTGTACCCTTATAACTGTTTGCCCACACCACATTGCTTTTTCGGTACTGAAACGATGTTCTACATATATATATACCCGAAGAAAAAGATGAGTCGACCTAGGAAAACATGTTATCTTGAAGAACAACCTTGAAATATTCAATAAGGCTTGACACGATATCACCAGACCCAAAGGATAGATCATACGTAAAGATATTCTTACCATGTTACATCGAGACACATAAATAGGTCATACATAAGATAAGTTTGTCACCTAGCATAATTACCAAAAGATAGAAAAATTTGAATTACATGAGATATATTTTAGATTCGATAGGAATACCACAACCAAGACCAAAACTTGATCAACATTAATTGATAGGAACAACACAACCAAGACCAAATCTTAATCAACATCAATTTATCAACATCAATTTTAGTACCAAATAGAGGAATACAATTGGACATACCAAAACTTGTAACATGCTACATGAATTTTTAGATAGCAAGCATACCTAGAGTAAGCTTTAGGCTCAACAACTAATATCAAAATATTAGTCTTTATTATTTTGCATTAACTTTCTTCCACATAAATCCCAAAAAGAAGTACTGCTATATCCAGATAGAGGATAAAATCCACACTACACAACATTATAGAATACGATAGGATAGATCATTTATGTATATCATCTGGAACACAACCTTTCGGATCCCAGGTTTTGACATCAATGACAACAATCCCAAACTAACGAATTTTCAACAAACTATTGTATTTGAATGCTACTAGACCAGATATTATGCATGCTATTTATCTTGTGGCTAGATTTCAAGAAGATCCTAAGGAAATACATGTTGTTAAAATAATATTCAAATATTTGAATGGCACTCTAGATTATGGCTTATGGTATCCTAGAGATACTGAATTTACAGTAAGTGCTTATATAGATGTAGATTGGGTTGGATGTGTAGATGATGGAAAAAGTACAAATAGTGGTGCATTCTTTCTTGGTTGTAGATTGGTGGCATGGTTGAGTAAAAAGAAAGATTTAGTTTCCTTATCTACTGCTAAAGCTAAGTATATTTTTTTTGCACATTGTTGTACACAAGTTCTATGAATGAAACAAACATTGAAGAATATCACAATAGTATACGATGATCCTATTTCTATATTTTGTCATTACCCAAGTGCAATTAATATTTCAAAGAATCGAGAGATGCACTCAAGGAAAAAGAATATATCTATTAGGTATCATTTGTTAAGAGAGAATTTTGTGGAGAATGAAGTAAAGCTTGAGTATGCTCCTATGAAGGATCAGATTTCTGATATATTTATGAAGGATCTTCCCAAAGATAATATTGAGTATCTTTGGGAGAAGTTAGGGGTCATTGCCCCTCCTTTCTTGAGCTAGATGCATATGGAGATGCATCAGTCTAATGGATCTATGGATCTATCTTTCTTCTGGATTGATTTTTTGGTGGCTACCTCTCAAAGGGAGCAGATAGTGTCCCGTGTTTTCATTGTATGGGTATTTTATTTTTATGTCAAAGGGGAAATCAATGTAAAATATCTTTTTCCTTTTCCACTGATGTCAAAGGGAGAGAGGAAGAATGTGAAAAATATTATGTACAAAGGGGATAAACGTAAAGAAAAATCTTGAGAAAAGTGTTTAGAGCTAGTATGTTATCTTTAATGTTTTTTCGCATCATGTGTTGCCATCAATGACAAAGGGGGATATTTTTGCAACAATGAAGGTGTTTTAATTGATTTCAAATATTCAATTGGTTATCGATTGGTTTGTGTTGTCATTGATTTCATGGATGTAGGTTATTGTCTATATATGTCGAGGATATTGAGAAAATTGTAATGGAGAAAGGTTGTAGGTGTTCAGTGGTTGCTCTGAGATTTGTCCTATGTTTGTATGATTCAGATATGTTGATCATGGTCATTGGAAGCTTCTATATCTAGATTTTTGGCTTCTGATTCATTATAGAGTGCGAGTTATGTTCACCAATTGTGAGTTGTGGTTTTTTGTGCTTTTGGTTGAGGCCCGCGAGAAATGTTGTTGGTTCGGATTTCTCTTGGTTAAGTCTTATGACTTGTAGTTCTAGAGTTAAGTTATTATGATCATGTTGAAGATAATTTTGGTATATGGAGGGATCATGCTTAATTTTTCTATGTGTTTTACACTGGTTTGGCCGACCTTTTGTTAAACACTACTTTTGAATATGATGAAGTGTGTTGGATCTATTTGGGTCCTCATCAAGCACGTGTTTGGGTTGCCATCATTCTAATCCAACCCTAATATGTTTTGGCACTTACCTAATTTGAATTTATTGATGGATGGCCGACTTTGGCTATGTTTCAAAATTGAAGATAGTATAAATACATGATGAGTTATTGATGAAAGAATAATAAAGAGATAAGTGCAAAGAAATAGAGCAAATAGATGAGAAGTAGATGTGAATCAGAGTGTGTGTTTGTGTGGGATGTGAGTGTGGTAGATCAGTGTGAAGCCTAAATTATTAGGTTTCAGATGTAGTGAGTTGAAGGTGTACTCTATATTTTATGCATGTATGCAAGTGGTTGAGTAAATTGCGGTGGAAATCTCGATTGCATTGAGATTTTATTCTCTTTGTAACACATCTCTTCGATCTTCTTTGTATCTCTGTGGTAGTTAGCCCTGTTGGATAGTGAGTCCTTATTTTGGTAGTGAGACTTTTTCTTAGGCAGTGAGCCTTTTGTAATTGGTTTTGATATTCTCTATAGTGTGAGTTAATCCTCACCGTGGTTTTTCCCTTATTGTATTTTCCCACATAATTATGATGTTACTGTGTTTGTGTGATGGTTTTTAGTTTCTGCACTTGCACTTAATGTTTAATCATTTTAGCAAAGTTAAGAATTGTGATTGGTCTAAGTTCTGATGAATGTTATAAAGGTTAAATTTTCTACAACTAATTCACCCCCCTTAGTTGTCTTGTTCAACATTCACCATTGGATTCTACAAATGAGACTTTATGATGCTACAGTCAAGGTGGATTCTCTTTGATAGATGGATGACAATGATGGATAGAGGGATGTTGATGGTATGATAGAAAATATGGATGACATGTGGTCTTGTGGATGGAGGGAGCTAAGATATGATAGCTAATGTGCACACTATAAATGCCTTCATGTGTCACACATAAAGGAGGTTGGGAAAAAATTTCATTAAATCACGTCAAGGGGTTGCCATCAAAGGTTTGTCTAAATATATCACCATGGGGAAAAGAGTGATATGATGGATGTATGGGTATTGATGGATTAGGTGAAGTGTATGAATTGTGTGAATATGATGAGAATGAATACTTGGGATCAACAAGGTCACTTCTTGAAATATTCCTCTTATAGATTCCCCTAGATATTTTGGATGATAGGGCATGATTGGAGATTGATTTTTTCTTTGACTTGATTTGGTTTTTGATTTTATTTTTTTATTTTAGATCTCCATTTGATAAAAGCTTTATGATTTTCAACTTTTTATTGATAGCCTTATTCTTTTGGGATGAAACTTGTTGATCCAAGTCTAGGAGATGGGTGGAGGTGGATGAGTTGGATGAGATGGTAAGGATATTTGGATGATGGAATAGGTTGATGATAGAT
The DNA here is from genome assembly GCA_007115665.2 of Sequoiadendron giganteum. Classification (NCBI taxonomy): domain Eukaryota; kingdom Viridiplantae; phylum Streptophyta; class Pinopsida; order Cupressales; family Cupressaceae; genus Sequoiadendron; species Sequoiadendron giganteum. Next base: position 118,210,318 of record CM021105.1, on the reverse strand, counting down.
TTGATGGAGTCTTCATGACTATCCTTATCAACAATGTTAATTTCAAGGGATGCTTGCATGTCTTTAGTGGAAGGACCATAAGGCTTAGTGAGTGCAACATTAGGTGGTTCATAATATAATATAGGATTCTCAATATGAAAGGATTGTAACTCATATGCACCAATATTAAGGTCTTCAATTTTAGCCTTGATCTCCAAAATAGTAAAAGAGGTGGGTAGTGATTAAGGATCAATGTACGAGGATGAAGATAATGTGGTATAGGTAGGACAATGTTGTGAAAGGCCATGACTACTTTCTAAGAATTTTTAATATTGAAATGGATTTTTGATTAGCAAGGATAATCACTTTAGTTATGTTGTGAGGGAAATTTATTCATTGATGGAAGGTGGATGGAATGGATTGCATGGTATATATTCATAGGTAGCCAAGAAGGATATTGTATGAGAGATCAAAGTCTAGAATATGATAAGTCATTTCAACTATAGTTGGTCCAACCTAGATGGATATTTTTATGGATCCTTTAGATTCACACTCAACTTCATCATATTCTTTGATGTTAATATTTATTTGGGGATCAACAATATTGTAAAATATCCCAATTATTTAATAGACTCAATATGCAAATATTAAGTCTTGATCCACCATCTATTAGGATATTTTTTATTGTAGTTAGAAGGATGTTGGCTTGAAGGTATAGTGGATTTCTATGATATGGTTCTATGGAAGGAAAAAAATTAGCGGTAAATGTGAGGGATTTTGTGTTAGAGTAATTATACATTAGCTAATAATTAATGAATTATTAGTCTAATTTATTGTAATGAACTTCAGCTAAACATAGGAGTGCTTTTTAATCTTAACTAGAGACATATTATAAGATCATTTTGTCTCATTGCATGTGATTTTAACACTTGTCATTATCTAATACCTTTGTCATTTAGGGTTCCTCCTATATAGGACTCAACCCTCAATTGTATTATCACTCTTAACTCTTGAACTCTCAACCTTTTAGGACTCTTATTTTCCTTGAATATTATTGATGTTAATTCTATAGCTTTTTCTTGTAGAAGATATTGCATATTATTGTTTGCAACTCTCTTGTGTGGAAGATATATTTGTTAGTTTTTTATCCCATGACTCATGTTTTTCACAATTCTAACACTATGGATAAGATAAGTGTACTATCATTGCTTAAAATTGGTCAAGATTAATATCATAAGGGACATGAGATTCATGGAGGATTATGTAGGAGCATCAAGGGTGAAGAGTAATCCTACACAAAATAAATAAATTATTTATTGTTGTTGGTCTTGCAGGCATGAAATATTTCTTATTTTTCCTTCCTTCAACAAATTTGAATGGGACCCCTTTCCATACGCTTGTATTTGAAATAAAATTTAAATGCAATGCCATTTTATTTAGTGAAAATCAAACTATACATGGGAAAAAAGTCCCACGCCTAGGTTGGGAGCAATAATATTTTATTATTTTGTAACTCCCATGAATTAATAAAATAATTGAAATGAAGAGAAATAATATTTTATTGTTTGTAACTCCCGTGAATTAATAAAATAATTGAAATGATTGTTTTCCAGTAGTGTTTGGTGCAAGAATGAGGTAGTGGATGACAATTTGGGATAAGATTTGAAAAATTTCCAGGAGAACAATAAAGAGGGGTGAATGCATGAATCTAACACCCAAAAGAAAGTTCAAAAAGATGTTGGTTGGTAGATTTAGGTATAGGAATCCCAATGACTATCCTAGGAAGGTGTTTGGAATGATGAATAAAGAATGGAGATAGGAAAAATCAAGCAAGAAGATGAAGGAAATGATTTGGGCACCTAAACCTCCATGTCCAAAAATTTGATAAGATATTTTTGCTCCTTGTGGATTGAATTTTTGAAGTGTTGAAGCTGATTTTTGGTGTTTTCCATAATCTTTCTTGTAGAATTTTTCATATTTTCTTTTAGTTTTTCTTCTAGATGTTTGTTGTTGAAGTTGAAGCTTTCAAAATGGGAAAACAAGCTTGATTTTTCAAATTTGTAATGCTCAAGTATTTACTTAATGCAAATGAGAAATCTTGTGTTGGTGTTTTTAATTAATATTAAAAATTAGTTATTATTTGTTAAGCCAAATTTGCAACAATTGAAAAACCCACAGGTTTCTCAATAGTTGACTTACATCAATTGGTATCAGAGCTAGTTGTTTCAATGTTGTTGGAATTGAGGAAAAGTGGATTTTTGAGTGATTTGGGCATCAAATAAAGTATGACATTGTTGTTAAAAAAAATAACATGAATGTGTATTATTATAGATGAAGGTGGGAGCTTTCATTGTGAAATTTTTTAGAGGAATTTGATGAGTTTTTCATATTCAAAGTGAATATCGAAAAGTAGTTTATTTATAGTTTTCAGTGTATTTTTGGAGCTAGTGCTTGAAGAAGTTTGAATAAAATGGCACATAGAGGATGGGGTAGAGGGGGAGTCCCATGAGGAGAAGAAAATAAAACACTCATGGAGATGTTGAGGGGAATCACAACAAGGTTGGAAGCCATAGAAAATTCTCAAAGAAGAGGAGTTCCTATTGAAGATGTTAGTGAAGATGAAGAAGAAGTTCTAGAAGTTGCAGTAGTGCAAGGAGAAGATGCATATGAAGAAATATTATTGCAAGTGATGGCTAAGATTTGAAGTTAACCAAGGATGGACCCATCAAGTTATAGTGGAAGTAAGAATACAGAAGAGCTTATTGTCTATATTTTAGAAATGGACAAGTATTTTGATTTGGAAGCCATTGAAGAAAAAATGAAGGTGAAATATGCTTGCACTAGGTTGAAGAGACACATATCTCCATGATGAGATCCAATTCATATTGAAATACAAGGGAAGGGTAAGGAAAAAATAAAATCATGGGAAAAGATGGTTACAAAACTGAAAACAAAATTCTTTCCTATTGACAATCAGATTAGCTTGATCAAAATGTTAGCAAACCTTAAACAAAAGGATTTGAGTGTCATAGAGTACACAAATGAATTCCATAGATTGAGCATATGTGTTGGAAACGTTAAATATTATGAGGAGAAATTATCAAGATATGTAAATGGTTTGAGAATCTATATCAAGATGAAATTAGCATTGTCTTGATAAGGATAGTGAAAGAGACCTACCAATATACTCTCAAAGTAGAGGAAAAGTTGGCAAGAAGGAAACAAGGTAATTATAGAGGTAGAGGAAAAATAAATAGTGGAAGAGGACTACCAATTAAGGAAGAGGAAACAAGCTGGACGCAAACAAATTATGACACAAATGCAAGAGGAAAAAGAGATTTTACAAGAGGGAGAGGTGAAACTTCTAGAGGAAGGGGAGAGTATGGAAGAGGAAGGGATTTTTATGGGGTTTGTTTTAGTTGTGAAGAAATGGTTCATAGGGCCATTGAATTCCCTCAAATACAAGAAATTGCAAAGGAAAACATGGGAAAGACATACACCAAAAAATCTTAAAGAGAAGCATAACTAGTAGATCCTAAAGATGGAGAGGTTATTATGTTGAGAAGAGTACTTTTAAAGCTCGAGAAAGATTAACAAGAACTAGTACAAAGAAGAAACTTGCTTAAGACAATTTGTAAATCATAAGGAAAATATTGTACTATAATTATGGACAACGGAAGCACAAATAATTTGGTGTCCCAAGAGATGGTGGAGAAGCTGAAATTGGAAATAATAACTCATCTAAATCCATACTAGGTCACTTGGTTGCAACAAGGGCATCAACTTTTGGTAAGTAAATAGTGTTTGGTGAATTTTCAAATTGGTAATTATAGGGATGAAATTTTATGTGATGTGATGCCAAAGGATGCATTCCACATCATTTTGGTAGGCCATGGTATTATGAATAGAAAGCCATACATAATGGTGAAGTAAACACTACACAATAACCCCAAATATGCAAGAAAATATATTATGACACTAGTAAAAGAAAAACATAAGCAAGTGGGCAGTGACACTAGAGTATTTGTAATTTTGAGAAAAAAATTTCTAAAAGAGATACAAGTAGAAAAGAGGTGTTATTCCTTGGTTTTGTTAGGGTTAGAAGGAAGAAATATAACAAGTTAAATGCAGATTTGAACAATAAAATAGAGTGATAAATCACACATAGAAGACAACACAAAGAATTTAACATGGTTCACCCAATCTGGGCTACATCGACAAAACCGTAGCCATCCAATGATTTTATTATCCAGTGCCAAACCTATTACAATATTGTGAATAATTCCATACTACAACTATCCATCCCAGCCGCTTATAACAAGCTTTTAGAAGCTTCCAGAAATTAGGGTTTACAAAGTCAGATTTTCCTTTTTCGGTTACATGAAGAGTGTACAGTACTAAATAATATACAATATACCATGATCAATCACCACATAACAACAATATCCCACCTAGAGACTGATCCTGGATGACACCATTGCACTTACAATTCCCACTAGAAATAAGCACCATGAACCCTACTACTTTGTTATACCATAATTCAACCTTCAAGGCCAACCGAAGCTGAAGAGGATCTCAGCTTCTCCCTTGTCATTACCTTGGTAAACATATCTGCTAGATTGTCATATGTATGTATCTTTTCTAGCTTTACCTATCCATCCTCCAATATTGACCGAATGAAATGATATCTCAGTTGTATGTGTTTGGTTTTAGAGTGCAAGGAAGAGTTCTTGGCAAGATGTATAACACTCTGGTTGTCTGTAAAGAAGTGATTTTCATCCTGTGTTTTTCCCAACTCTTCCATGAAGACTTGTAGCCATATCATCTCCTTTGTTGCCTCTATTGTAGCCACATATTCTGCCTTTGTGCTGGATAAAGCAACCACCTTTTGCAACTGAGAAATCCAACTCACTGTTGTGCCACCAATTGTAAATACATAACCCATGGTACTCCGCCTAGTATCTAAATCCCCTGCCAAATCTAAGTCAACATAGCCTTTTAAATCTGTATTAGAGCCCCCAAAACATAAACATATATTGGATGTACCTATCAAGTACCCGAGAATCCATTTTATCGCATTCCAATGCTCAACTCCAGGATGACTCATATACCTACTAACAACTCCTACAACATGTGCAATATCCGGTCTCGTGCATACCATGGCATACATTAAATTGTCTATAGCTGAAGAATATGGTACCAGAGACATTTTTTCTTCCTCCTCTTGTGTCTTTGGACACATATCCTCATTCAATTTTACATGACTGGGCAAAGGTGTACTGATAGCTTTTGCATTCTCCATATGAAATCTCTGCAACACCTTTTCAACATAATCAGCTTGAGATAAAAACAATTTCCTATTTTTCCTATCTCTTGTAATCTTCATACCAAGGATTTGTTTTCCTTTCCCCAAATCCTTCATAGCAAATTAATTTGCTAATTGTTGTTCTAACTCCTTTATGTGATCCATGTTAGACCCCGCTACAAGCATATCATCAACATATAAACATAAAATAATGTAGCTATCTTCACCTAACATCTTAAAATAAATATAATGGTCTGAATTACACCTATTGTAGCCTTGCTCAGCCATAAAACTATCAAATTTAAGATACCATTGCCGAGGTGCTTGCTTCAAGCCATATAAACTTTTCTTCAATCTGCACACTAGTTTCTCCTTACCTTTGACCTCAAAACCTTTTGGTTGTTCCATATATATTTCCTCTTCCAAATCACCATGGAGAAAGGCAATTTTAACATCAAGTTGTTCTAAATGTAAATCTTCAACAACCACAATACTTAAAATGGTACGAATAGAAGTCATTTTAACAACTGGAGAAAATATTTCATCAAAATCAATACCCTATTTCTGTGCAAATCCCTTTACAACTAATCTGGCTTTAAATCTTTTCTTACCTCCATCCTCCTCTTTCACCCTGTAAACCCATTTTTTTGGTAAAGCCCTTTTTCCTGCAGACAACTTGCATAATTCCCAAGTTTGATTTTCCAACAAGGATTCCATTTCTTCTTCCATTCCATGCTCCCACTGAGCCTTGCTAGTTTCATGATAACATTCTGGTTCACTAGCATCAGTTAATAAAATAGAATACAAAGAGGGAGAAAATATTTTTGGAGGTCTACTTATCCTTGAAGATCGCCTAAGATTCACTGGAGTTTGTGGTATTTCTTGTTTCTGTTGTTGTGGAGCATGATGAACCACTAGAACATTGTCATTTGTAATATCATCCAGCACGGCATAATCCTTTCTTGTCTTCTCATGTTGCTTCAATAGATATTTGTACAACACTTTCTCATTGAATATGACATCCCTGCTTCTCGCAATTTTCTTATTTTCAAAATCTCAAAGCCTATAACCAAATTCATCAATGCCATATCCAACAAATATACATTTCTTTGATTTTGCATCAAGCTTGTTTCTATTTTCAGAATCTATATGTGCAAATTCTTCACAAACAAAGGTTTGCAGAAAAGAATAACTCACCTTCTTACCTATCCACGCTTCCTCTGGAATACCACAACCCAAAGGATTATAAGGACCTCTATTAATTAAATAAACAATAATGTTTACAGCCTCTGCCCACATCTTTAAAGACAACCCAACATGCAATCTCATAGTTCGTGCACACTCCATTATTTTTCTATTCATGCGCTTAGCCACTCCATTTTCCTATGGAGTCCTTGGAACCATTTTCTGCCTACGAATACCATTAGAAGAACAATAATCTTCAAAATATTTTCTGCAATACTCACCACCATTATCAAATCTGAGACATTTCAGCTTTTTACCTGTCTCATTCTCAACCAAGCTTCTCCATTTTTTAAAAGTTGCAAATACATCAGATTTATGCCTAAGGAAATAAATCCATACCTTCCTAGTTGCATCATCAATGAATGTAACATAATATTGAGAGCCGCCAAGAGAAGATACCCGATCTGGTCTCCATACATCCATATGCACAAGCTCCAATTTCTCATCTTTCTTTTGTTTCCCATCCTTGAGAAAACTCTCTTTTGTTTTCCATAAACACAACTTTCACAGAAATCCATATTAACACATTTTAGAGCTGGTAAAACATTCTTTGAATGAATTAATTTCATACCTTTTGCACTCATATGCCCAATTCTATTGTGCCATAGTGCTGATTCAGAATCCACAACAACTACCCGATTTCCTACCTGCTGAACTGCAACAACTATTCCTGAACATTGATTTTTATTTGCAATAGCTAAAGTAGTAGGAACAATATGCCCTGTACAAAGATATAAAGTGCCTACTTTCACACCTTTTTCTACCACTAAGGCACCTTTTGTAACCTTCCAAATTTTTTCACTAAATGTAACAACACAACCTTAATCATCTAGTTGCCTTGCAAAAATTAAATTTCTTTTTAACTTTGGAACGCGCCTTACCTCATGTAGTATCCAATTATTCCCATTCTGCAACTTAATTTTGATTATTCCCTTTCCAACAATCTGATAGGATTCATTATCTCCTAAATAAACCAGCCCAAAATGCCCTTAGACATAATCAAGAAAATAATTTCTATGGGGTGTAGCATGAAATGAAGCCCCTGAATCTAACACCCAAGAATCATCAATATTGTGAAGGGAAAGAATCAAAGCATCCTCATCAGATTTATTACTTACCACATTTTCCTCTATATTTCCTTCATTTTTGTCTCCTTTATTTTTCTAAGACCGACAATCTTTCTTCAAATGTCCTGGCTTACCACAGTACCAGCAATCCCTTTTGTCCCTTGATTTTCCTCATGACTTCCCACGACTTCCAAAATTGTTTCATCTATCAAAACACTACCTGATGTGGATGTTCCACCTGAGCTTTTCCTACGAATTTCCTAGCTCAAAATAACACCAACAACATCATCAAAGTTCAATGTATTCAAACTAGAAACAAAATTTCTAACAACCATTACCAAGCTATTCCAACTTTCAGGCAAAAAACACAGAATCAAAAGAGCCCTAACTTCTTCATCAAAGTTTAATTTTACAGAAGTTAATTGACTAGTAACCATATTAAACTCATTTATATGATTAGTAACTGACCCACCTTCTACCATTTTCATATTAAATAAACGTTTCATAAGAAATACCTTATTCAAAGTAGAAGACTTTTCATATAACTTTGCTAGGGTTTCCATCAACTCTTGAGTTGTCTTTGTTGGTGTAATAATGAATGCCACCGATTGTGCCAGGCATAAATAAATACTACCAAGTGCCTTTCTGTCCAAAATACCCCAGTCCTCATCCGAAATTGTTGTGGGTCTCTTGGTTGTCCCTTCCAATGGTCGCCATAAATCCTTCTGATAGAGGTAGTCCTCCATCTGCATCTTTCATAACTAATAGTTCTTCCCATTGAACTTATCAACCTTCAACTTACCCTCATCTTCCATTTCTCCCACTTAACCATGAGACTCCCACTCAATTGTGAGACTTTCCTACAGACGGTAATCGAAAACGACCCGCTCTGATATGTATAGTATAGCATGATCATTCGCCACATACCAACAGGCTTCTCATCCAAAATAAGTTGTGAAAATAAAATAATAGCAAGAAAAACCCATGGAGATCAAAGTTATGGTGAAGGATAAGGCACAAAAACTATCCTTGGCAAGTTTTCAATTATTTTAGATGAAATTTTGGGAAATTTGAAACATGTTAAATTTTTTTTACAAAGGTTAGGAGAAGAGAATTTTTTGAATAACTTTAGGAAACTTAGTTTTATGAAGGAGAAGTTACAAAAAACACCAAGAGGCACCTAAAGCATGTTGATTTGAAGAGGAGAGAAAAATATTTGGAGGTGGGAGAGTTGGCACACCTATGGAAAGAGAGGTTTCCTCAAGGCACATACAACAAGTTAAAATATGACAAGAGTAGACCATGTAAGGTGATTAAGAAGTTATCAAAAATGCATATGAAATTGAATTACCACTTAGAGTAGATATGTCACCTATTTTAATGTAGCTGATCTTTATAATTTTTATAGAGACGAGACAAATGAGAAGAAGGATGGTATTTTAGATTTACATAATTTGACATCATGGGAGCAACAACTTCTAGCAGGGCAGTGTGATGAAATAGATTAAGTTATTGATTCAAGAGTACTAAGAAGAACAAGAGGCAAAGATATAAGGAGTATTTGATCAAGTGGAGAGGGAAGAAAATGGAAGAGGCAACGTGGGTGGCTTCACCCGAGCTTCTCAATTGTGGAATCCAAAATCTATATTAATTTTCATGAGTTCACACTCATGAAACATTATTTCTTACCCTTGATGTTTGATGTAAGAGCAGTAGGGGTGAAGAGCAATCCTACACAACCAAAAAAATCATTTTATTTTATTTTTCCTTTTTAAATTTTGGTGTGTTGTTGGTCTTGTAGGCATGAAATATTTCTTCTTTTTCCTTCCTTTAGCAACTTTTAATCAGACCCCTTTCCATACACTTTTATTTTGCATTAAATTTAAATGCAACACCATTTTATTTCATGAAAAATCAAATTAAACCTAGGAAAAAAGTCCCACACCCAGGTTGGGAGAAATAATATTTTATTATTTTGTAACTCCAATGAATTAATTAAAGAATTGAAATGAATGTTTACCAGTAGTGCTTGGTGCCTAGGAGTGGAGGTGCATGAATAAGATAGTGGATGGAAATTTGGGAAAAGATTTGAAAAAATTCTAGGAGAACAATCAAGAGGGTTGAATGCATGAATCCTACACCTATAAGAGATTGGAAAAAGATGTTGACTGATAGATTTTAGCAAAGGAATCCCAACGCCTAGCTTGGGAAGGTGTTTGCAATGATGAATAGAGAAGGGAGATACAAAAAAGAAACAAGAAGATGAAGGAAATTATTTGGGTGCCTAAACCTCTGTGTCTAAAAAAATGATAAGATATTTTTTCTTCATGTGGATTGCATTTTTGAAGTGTTGAAGCTGATTTTTGGTGTTTTCCATAATCTTGCCTATAGAAATTTGCATATTTTCTTTGAGTTTTCCTTGTAGATTTTTTTTTGTTGTAGTTGAAGCTTTCAAATTGGGAAAACAAGCTTGAATTTTTATATTTGTAATGCTCCACTATTTATTTAATGAAAATGAGAAATCTTGTGCTATTTTTTTTAATTAATATTGTAAATTAGGGATGATTTTTGAAGCCAAGGCTACAACTATTGAAAAACCCAAAATTTTCTCAATTATTAATCTACATTAGAGGACTTTCTCAAGAAGCTCTTTGTGGATAGGGGATGTTTTAATTAGCTCAAGAATAGATATTTATATTGGAGTTTTATTCAAGTGGTCAAGGATATTATATTTTCTTGTAGATTAGGAGGGGGATGAGGCTCCTTGGATGGTGACTCGACCACATTGGGTAGTGATGACACAATTAGGTGATTTGATGGTTATAATGCATACTTGGGAAGGACTTTGTTCAATACAACGGATGAAAAGATCATATGAGATATGATTTTTGTAGTTATAAGGCATCATGTTGTGGGATGTGAAAGCTTTAATGTCATTATGCTAAGGGAAAGGTTATATATATATACCCAAGTGTTCATTAGGGGAATTTTTGCCTTCAATGGAGATTTCTCCTTGATCAATCAAATCTTGGATCAAGTTCTTAAGTTTCATGCATTAAGATATTTTATGACCATGTGCCCTATGATAGTAACAAAATTAAAGTACTTTAGACTAAGAGGGTTTAGGAACATCTAGACCAAGGGGTTTGATAAGTGGTAGTTGGATCATTTTATCTTAGATTAGATTTTGGAGGAAAAATTTGATAGGTTCACCCAAAGGAGTGTACTCATAGGGTAACCCCACAATCGCGAGTGCTACTTTTTGGCCAAGATAGACACTTATATCAATATTTTAAAAAAAATCTTCATTTTTTGATACCTATAGCAACTAAACCATTAATAATTTGAAGATGATGCAAACTAGTCATATGTAGCAATTTATGTGTAGATTCTAAATAATTTTTTAAGTTTCTAAAATAAATCATTTAATAAATAGTTTTTAATAGTAAACAACATTTTCAAGAAGTAATGTTTATGCCATCCAACATAACTTTTTTTCTAGAAAGAATAAAATTCTAATTTTAAAAATATAGATTTTTTACATCAATATGTAGTGCATGGATATTTTTCATAATTTTTTGTTACTTATATTTTTTAATTAATTTTTCAAGTCACTTTAGCTATAATCTAGATATAGGTGTATGTTGTCCAACATAACTTGTTGTGTATAATCAAAATTCTTTTTTGTTTGTGAAAGGACATAAATACCTAGTGCAAAGGTATTTTTTGAAGTTTTTTTACAATGGTTTCCTATTTTTCCAACTATGTAGAATGAAGAACTTCATGCTTGATGAAAAACCTATGTTTAGTAAAAAAAAGAAACTTTAATACATAATAAAATGAAAACATATCAAAACTATACTTGTTGGAAAGCTCATTATGAGGACTACAATCTTGTAAATTATCTTGTCAAGGTAACTACATCTAGAAAGCAGATGGTTCTTTATCTCGTTCTATCTTTCAGAAATCTACCCACATTGACCTTTACCTTCACTCCACCTCTGACCATTACCCATTTCAAAAATCGAGGGTCCTCAAATCCTTGGCTCACAGAGCCTTCGTAATTTATGATAATGAGAATCTTGACCAAGAATTGGACCACCTTATCCATGTATTCTCATTAAATGATTATAAAAGGAAATAGATCAACAGGGCAATTGACCAAGCCAAAGCTAGGCTCACCCACCAACCCTTAGCCCCTCGTCCCCCTTCCTCTCCTTTAACCACCCTCCCCTATGTTGAGGGTGTCTCACAAAAAATTGCTAAGATCCTCCTCAAAAAAGGTATCAATTGCACTTTCAAGCCCATCTTCACCATTAGAAATCGTATTCCTTCCCCCAAAGACCCCCAAGATCTTTTCCTCAAATCTAGTGTCTATAAAGTGTCATGTTCATGTGGTATCCCCTACATTGGAGAAACGGGACGTTCTATCAACACACGAATCAAAGAAAATTGTGTTGACATAATACATGAACGTATCTCCAAATATGCTCTAGCTGAACAATCCTCTAAGATGAAGCAACACATCACCTTAGAAGACACCAAAATTTTGTTCAACGAAGATAAATTCTTCAAGAGAAAACTCAAAGAGGCCATTGAAATAAAAAACCACCCCTCTAACCTTAACTAAGATGGAGGTTGGGCCCTAAGTTTCTCGTGGAAACCCCTTCTAAATAGCCTCAATTCCCTCTCTCCTGATCTCTAGTAATCCCCTTTCTTTCCTCTTGCTTTTCGTTCCCCGCCCCCCCACCTTTTGCTTGCCCTTTCTTTCTCCCCTTCCCTTGCTCTTGTGGGTTTCTGGCATTCTCTCCCTCCTCCTTATCCCACTAGCTTTACCTTCTTATCTCCCTCCTTTTCCTCCCCCTTTCTTGTCCTTTGTTATTTCTTTCCCTTATCTTCTTCTTATATTTTTACTTAATTTCATTTATTGTTCTCTTAACTTTTTTCTTCTTACTTGGTTTATTTATTTTAGGTTCTTTCCTATTTATTCCTTTCATCTTTTCTTTATCTAATTTGTCCTTTATTATAATTTCTCTCCCTCTACGTAATTTTTGGTTCTCTTCGTAATTTTTGGTTCTTTTTATTTTTTTGCTTGTCTTTCCTTCCTTTTTCATTTTTTCTTTACTTGATTGTTTTTTAATTTCTTTCTTGCTTGGTTCCTTGCTTTCCATTTTTCTTATGTCCTTTTTATTTCTCTCTCTTATTATTTTAGACTTATCCGAATTTAGTTTTCTTCTCTATTATTCTATTTATTTTTTATTTTTTTAATTCTATTAATTATCTTCTCTTCTTTATTTCTTTTTTGTTTCCTTTCTATATTTGTTTCTTTTGATTTCTATTATTTTAGGCTCTTCCATTTTAGTTTTTTCTCCATTATTGACTGCTTTATTTTTTTATTTTTAATTATATTAATTATATTCTCTTCTTTATTTCAATGTTTATTCCTTACTAGATTTATTTTTTTGATTCTTCTCTTGTTTTTTTTTATTATGTTCTTTCTTTAGTTTGTTCTTTCTTTGATTTCTTCCTTTCCAGTTATATTTTGTCTCTTTTCATTACTATCTTTCCTATATTTGTTACAATTTATGTTGTATTTTTTTTTACTTATTGGTGGTGTCTTCATGTCAAGTTAACTGGGGGAAGCCAATCCAACCTTTCTTCTGTCAGTCCTCGAGCCACCCTCCATCCTTTTCCCTCTCATCCAGATCATACAACGGATCCCTTTGTATCTGACATCTCTATCTTGTCCTCTTCTTCTATCATTTCTCACCAACCATCCTCCTCCGACTCTTGCCCCCTCTAGTCCTCTCCCTCCATCAATTCTTCCAACCTCCTCCATATCCCCCATGTGCCTACACATCCTAGCATACCTCCTATCCTAGCGAATGAATGTAAGGAAAATAACCAAAACCTCCAAAGAATTCATGATTGGGAAAACAAGTTGGTTATTAACTTTTCTAACATTCATATTTGTCCTCTTACCTTTAATTTTCTAAAAAGAGGCTTGGGCTATGCTATCTCCCCTCACTGAATTCCCTTCACCGACTTTCTCATCGAAATCAAAAAGGTTGTCCAATCTCTTCCTAATGGGGTCTCCGAAGAAATTCGTCAAGATTGTGTTGTTGCCCTTAGGCATGCAAAACCCCCCAAGCGCAACATTCCTAGATCCAAATTGCTCGCCTTCAAAAGCCTTATGAGAAATTCTGACTTGGTTATTTCTCAGGCTGATAAAGGCAATGCAACAATTATAAGGAACAAGTAGGATTACTTGTCCAAGATGAACCTCCTCTTATCGGATTCTAGTAGCTACAAAATCCTAGATTCTAATCCTATCTCCAAATTATTAAAAAAGGTTAAAGTTTCCATTTTAGAGTCATCTTTTGATGATAACACCAAAAAATGGCTTTACCCTTCCAAAGAGTTAACCCCACACATCTATGGGGTTCCAAAAATTCATAAAGTACGCACCCCTCTCCAAAGCTGACCCACAAGAGCAAGGGAAGGGGAGAAAGAAAGGGCGAGAAAATGGTGGGGGGGTTGGGAACGAGAAGAAAGAGGAAAGAAAGGGGATTACAAGAGATCGGGAGAGAAGGAATTGAGGCTATTTAGAAGGGGTTTCCATGAGAAACTTAGGGCCCAACCTCCATCTCGGTTAAGGTTAAAGGGGTGGTTGTTGATTTCAATGGCCTCATTGAGTTTTCTCTTGAAGAAGTTATCTTCGTTGAACAAGATTTTGGTGTCTTCTAAGGCGATGTGATGCTTCATATTAAAGGAGTCTTGAACTAGAGAAGATTTGGAGATATGTTCATGTCTTATGTTAGCACAATTTTCTTTGATTCGTGTGTTGATACAACATCCTATTTCTCCAATGTAGGGGATACCGCATGAACATGACACTTTATAGACACCAGATTTGAGGAATAGATCTTGGGGGTCTTTGGGGGAAGGAATGCAATTTCTAATGGTGAAGATGGGCTTGAACGCGTAATTGATACCTTTTTTGAGGAGGATCTTATAATTTTTTGTGAGACACCCTCAACATAGGGGAGGGCAGTTAAAGGAGAGGAATGGGGGCTAGGGGCTAAGGGTTGGTGGATGAGCCTAGCTTTGGCTTGGTTGATTGCCCTTTTGATCTGTTTCCTTTTATAACCATTTAATGAGAAGACATGAAGAAGGTGGTCCGATTCTTGGTTAAGATGCTCATTATCACAAATTATGAAGGCTCTGTGAGCCAAAGATTTGAGGACACCCAATTTTTGGCATGGGTGATGGTGAGAGGTGGAGTGAAGGTAAAGGTTAGTGTGGGTAGATTTCTGAAAGATAGAATGAGATAAAGAACCATCTTCTTTCTTGATCCAACCTAACCAAGTTAACTAGGGGCAGCCGATCCAACCTTTCTTCTGTCAGTTCTCAAGCCACCCTCCATCCTTTTCCCTCTGATCCAGATCATACAGAGGATCCCTTTGTATCTCGAATCTCTATCTTGTCCTCTTCTTCTATAATTTCTCACCAACCATCCTCCTCTGACTCTTTCCCCCTCTAGTCCTCTCCCTCCATCAATTCTTCCAACCTCCTCCATATCCCCCCATCCCTACACATCCTAGCGTACCTCCTATCCTAGCGAGTGAATCTAAGAAAAATAACCAAAACCTCCAAATCATTCATGATTGGGAAAAAAATTTGGTTATTAACCTTCCTAACACTCGTATTTGTCCTCTTATCTTTAACTTTCTAAAAGAGAGGCTTGGGCTATGCTATCTCCCCTCACCGAATTCCCTTCACCGACTTTCTCATCGAAATCAAAAAGGTTGTCCAAACTCTTCCTAATGGGGTCTCCGAAGAAATTATTCAAGATTGTGTCATTGCCCTTAGGCATGCAAAACCCCCCAAGTGCAACATTCCTAGATCCAAACTGCTTGCCTTCAAAAGCCTTATGAGCAATTCTGACTTGGTTATTTCTCGGGTTGATAAAGGCAATGCAATGATTATCATGAAAAATTAGGATTACTTGTACAAGATGAACCTCCTATTATCGGATTTTAGTAGCTACAAAATCCTAGATTCTAATCCTATCTCCAAATTATTAAAAAAGGTTAAAGCTGCCATTTTTGAGTCATCTTTTGATGATAACACCAAAAAATGGCTTTACCCTTCCAAAGAGGTAGCCCCACACATCTATGGGGTTTCAAAAATCCATAAAGTAGGCACCCCTCTCCGACCCATAGTTGATACTATTAATTCTCCTACCTACCATTTGGCAACCCATCTAACCAAACTCATCTCTCCTCTCATTGGTAAAGCTAGCTCCTTTGTAAAAAACTCATCCCAGTTTTTTGATTTCATCAAAGACAAGAAACTAGATGATAATGATATTCTGGTAAGCTTTGATGTTATCTCCCTCTTCACCAAAGTCCCCTTACATGACTCAATTGAGCTTATAAAGAAAAAATAAAGCTATGAAATTGATTCCAAAGTTGAATTATGTCTTAGATCTACCATCTTTTCCTTCCAAGGTGTGATTTATGAACAAGTGGATGGAGCTTCCATGGGCCCCCCTCTTTCTCCCATCGCGGTCAACCTCTACATGGAACATTTTGAAGATATCGCCCTCCATTCATTTCCCCTCAAACCCAAGTGGTGGAAACATTATGTAGATGAAACTAATATTTGTTGGTCACATGGTCTTGATAAACTAGAATAATTACATTCCCACTTAAACAATATTTCTCCTCACATCTCTTTCACCAAGGAAATTGAATCTGACAACCAACTTTCCTTCCTTGATATCCTTCTCATCAAGAAAGTAGATGGTTCTTTATTTCATTCTATCTTTCAGAAATCTACCCACATTGACCTTTACCTTCACTCCACCTCTCACCATCACCCATTCCAAAAATTGGGAGTCCTCAAATCCCTAGCTCATAGAGCCTTCGTAATTTGTGATAATGAGCATCTTGACCAAGAATTGGACCACCTTATCCATGTCTTCTCATTAAATGGTTATAAAAGGAAACGGATCAATAGGGTAATCGGCCAAGCCAAAGCTAGGCTCACCCACCAACCCTTAGCCCCTCTCCCCCCTTCCTCTCCTTTAACCACCCTCCCCTATGTTAAGGGTGTCTCACAAAAAAATTCTAAGATCCTCCTCAAAAAAGGTATCAATTGCACTTTCAAGCCCATCTTCACCATTAGAAATCGCATTCCTTCCCCCAAAGACCCCCAAGATCTTTTCCTCAAATCTTGTGTCTATAAAGTGTCATGTTCATGTGGTATCCCCTACATTGGAGAAATAGGACGTTTTATCAACAAATGAATCAAAGAACATTGTGCTGACATAAGACATGAACGTATTTCCAAATCTGCTCTAGCTGAACACTCCTTTAAGACGAAGCATCACACCGCCTTAGAAGACACCAAAATCTTGTTCAATGAAGATAACTTCTTCAAGAGAAAACTCAAAGAGGCCATTGAAATCAACAACCACCCCTCTAACCTTTACTAGGATGGAGGTTGGACCCTAAGTTTCTCATGGAAACCCCTTCTAAATAGCCTCAATTCCCTCTCTCCAAATCTCTCGTAATCCCCTTTCTTTCCTCTTGCTTTTTGTTCCCCGCCCCCCTCCCCCCCATCTTTTTCTTGCCCTTTCTTTCTCCCCTTCCCTTGCTCTTGTGGGTTTCCAGCCTTCTCTCCCTCCTCCTTATCCTCCCTAGCTTTACCTTCTTATCTCCCTCCTTTTTCTCCCCCTTTCTTGTCCTTTGTTATTTCTTTCCCTTATCTTCTTCTTGTATTTTTACTTAATTTCATTTATTGTTCTCTTAACTTTTTTCTTCTTACTTGGTTTATTTATTTTAGGTTCTTTCTTATTTATTGCTTTCATATTTTCTTTATCTAATTTGTCCTTTATTATAATTTCTCTCCCTCTTCATAATTTTTGGTTCTTTTTATTTTTTGCTTGTCTTTCCTTCCTTTTTTGTTTCTTCTTTACTTGATTGTTTTTCAATTTCTTTCTTTCTTGGTTCCTTGCTTTCCCTTTTGCTTATGTCCTTTTTATTTCTCTCTCCTGTTAATTTAGACTTATCTGAATTTAGTTTTCTTCTCTATTATTCAATTGGTTTATTTTTTTTAATTCTATTAATTATCTTCTCTTCTTTATTTCTTTTTTGTTTCCTTTCTATATTTGTTTCTTTCGATTTCTATTATTTTAGGCTCTTCCATTTTAGTTTTTTCTCCATTATTGATTGCTTTATTTTGTTATTTTTAATTATATTCTCTTATTTATTTCAATTTTTATTCTTTACTAGATTTATTTTTTTATTCTTCTCTTGGTTTGTTTTATTGTGTTCTTTCTTTGATTGTCTTCCTTTCCATTTATATTTTGTGTCTCTTTTCATTACTGTCTTGCCTTTATTTGTTAGAATTTATGTTGTATTTTCTGTTTTGTTTTACTTATTGGTGGTGTCTTCATTTCTTGGGGATTTTATTTGTTTTCCTTTGTGTTTTTAATCTTAATTTATCTTTTCTAATTCATTTTATTTTTGTTTCTTGTTAGGTTTCTCATAAAAAAAAATTGTTATTCATTTATTGATATTTATTATTCTATGTTCTTTTTCAAAATTTATTTTTTCATTTATCTCATTATTTCTACTTTCTTTTCTTTTTGTTCTCTTTTATATCTACTCTTATCCTTATGTTCTTTTTGGTTTTCTTTTTTCCTCTCATTTTTGATTTCTTCGTATGTTTTTGTGTACCTTTCTTTAATTCAAGGATTCTTTTGGTCCTCTTGTTTAATTATCTAGATGTTTTTCTAGGTCTTCTCTTTATAATTCTTCTTTGCATTTTTCTCTTTTCCTTTTTCTCCTCCCTTTGAATTTTTCATCTTTTTGGATTTTGTGCCTCACAACCCTCCCATACCACCCTCTCCCCTATATCTATCCAAGTCTACAATCTAATTTTCATTTCTCTCTCTCTATCTACTAATCATCCTGATGATGGATCATGGATTTTGATCTGAAACGTCGATGAAGAAAAAATTGCACACAGTTTTATCCAGAAATCTTGATTACTTACATCTAAAGGTACAACTTGAGGTTTGAAACTATATTTTCTGAGAATATTTTGAACCAGGAACCAAAATTGTATAGCTAAGCCCCTTTGTTCAAAGGTAACTTTGATCGAAGATTTTACCTTTGTTCGAAGGTACCTTCGATTAAATGTTCCTTTAAATGAAGGGCATTTTTTTCGGGAAAAAATATTATCAAATTACCTTCAAAAGAAGGTTATTCAATAAAATAATATTTATGTAAATTTAATGGCCAACCTCTGATTGTAGGCCATTTTAGTCAACGTTCTAAAAAAACATGTCTATTCAAATTGCATGTATATATGCAAGGTTAATTTTTATGATTTTAACTTCCAAAAATAAAGGAAAAATTGCTAGGTGTGTTTAAAAGAAAATATTTTTATGAGTGTTTTACAAATTTGGAACATGGAATTGGAGAATAATTTTCAAGATCATATTTTTCTGAAAAATAAGGTATGTATATCTTATATTATAAATTATGATTTTTTTTCAATTAAATAATCTTCTAGATAAGATTAGGATCAATAAGATCAAATTATTTTCACAACTTATTTTACTATGTTTTACTCTCATTTTAGATGTCCACTTTGTATGGTTTTTAGCCTTTTTTTCCCTTGTTTTATCCCTATCTAGCCATGATTATCCTTGTTCATCTTATCTTTGAGTTGTGTGTCCCCTTATAAATCCCTCCCTAATAATAAAAAAATATGCACACTCACCTTTAGCCATGTTAAATTTATCTCCTTACACTTCCTTATAGAGCAGATCCTCCTAGCATTAAATATTAGTCACACCCCTAGTGTACATCCCCATATCTTCTCACATTCCTTCACTAGAGGGGATAAATTTGATGAGTTTTAGCCTCCAAAATTAACATGTGTCTCATTTGTGATCCACCTATCATAAATCCAATGTTTGCCTACCCTAAAACCATTAGAGAACATATAAATAGATCCCTCTTCCTCCACTTCTCATCATGATGCATCCACAAGAATTTTGTACTGAAACAATGAATTTTTTGTGCAATCACTCTTTGCATCCATGTCTTATCCATCCCAAACCCTTAGAACCTCCATTTTCATGCCCAATTTACATACACCCTAGCTATTATACTAGCTTACCATCTTCTATCCTTCAAAACCATTTCATTATCCTTTTGATCATGATATTCCACTCCTTTTCCATCACCTTTTTTATACACACCAGGTCTAGAGGTTTAGCCTTTTATCGCAAAGGTTTTATCTTGTCCATCATTATTTCCACTTTTAACCCTCACCTAGTTTTGCATGCATCCTTTTACTATTTCCAATACATTATTTTTATTGAAATTACTCATAGGGGGATTGGACAAGGTAGAATCCCCTTCAAAACTTCATTTGCACTTGCAATTTTGTGTAGATTCAAAAGAAGTAACAAGAGAAAAATGGATTACTAGACTTACCAAACCTTCCATGAAAGTTTTAATTATTCCTACCATAATGTCCAAGGTCATGTAACCTATGGTAAATTACTACTAGAGCTATTTCCCCTTGACTATTAGGTCCATATTTGTGGAGTTTACCTCCAAAATGTTATGGAAACCTCCTTCGACATTTCTCAAATCAAATCAATTTTCAATTTTATTTTTCTATAAGTGTAGAAGTTCCAATTTCTCTATAATCTATTCACTTTCCTAGTATTATTTTTGCATGTATAGTAACCACTTTTTTTCTTTTTCTTTATCTCTATTATGTGCAAGACCAAGTTAAAAGACTTTTTAGACTCCACAAAAATTAATTAGTCATGTATTTCAATTTAAATAATTCTACCACTATGCTAAACATTCCCTTGGGACATATGTGTTCCATATACAAGTAGTAAGACATATATTCCCATTAGAAAAAATAGCCCCATCTATAATACAACCTTAAAACTTTCCAAGTACCTCTTTGTGATATATCCAAATATTTTCATGTCATCACTTTCCAATTTCTATGTGCATAAGTTATGTTTTTTCTATTTTTTCTTCTCATTTACTAATTTTATTTCTAGATTGTGTCTTTAGTCTCAACTCTTTTGTTAGTTATTTTACATTAGATTAGGAATTATTATTTTATAATTCAAATTCTAATTTAATCTATAATTGATAAACATATTTAAATAAATAAAACACCCAGTTTCTTAATTTTGTTCATCTATTAACACTAAAAAAATAAGAAGTTAGTGTTTTAGGGTTTAATTTCTATTATTTTAGAGACAAATGCGTGAATTTGTTTTCCTACCTTCAATTATAAGATATATTTTATTTTTTATTTAATTGATTATGTCTAATGTGATATCTAAATGACCTAGGGGTGAATCCCTTCAATATGGACCCTTTGAAATGCTCAATGCCTTTTAAGACCCCTTTATGAATATTTATGTTTGTACACATTAGTTAATTCTATGACACCCTAAGAATAGAAACCCATTTTTAAATTAGTTAATTATATAAGGGCCACTTTAAGAACATAAATGTGTGTCAAAATAAATGCAAAACAAGAGGAAAATGTGCTAGGATGTGCACTTTTTCTCTACACTATTATGTGACCAATGTTTTTCTGAATTATTAAATTTAAACTTAATTATTAGCACTTTCTCATTTTTAAGGTTCATAATCACCTTGATTCTTTATCCAAATTTTAGTAATCTATTTTTTATATATTCTAAAAACTTCTCTTTATATAATATGTGTAGTGGCTCAACATATGGAAACTGGAGTAGAGGTACCAAAGCCTAATTTAGTTACTGGAGAAGATGAGGCTAAAGTAGACATAGTTGATATTAGGGAGGAGGCCCAAGAATAAACAATTGATGTTAGAGAGGAGGCCCATACACAATTTGATGTTGGAAAGGGGTCAATATCGCTTCCTTCCATTGATATTCATATTATGAATCTAATTAAAGAGGTGAAGAGAAAAAAATATTGCAAATATATAGATCATTTACTTGAAATGGATATAGAGAAAATAAAATTTTATGCTAAACAACCTACTTCTACTACTAAGAGGTCATCCAAAATAAATTCAAAGGAAAGAATTGAGTCTTATTTCAAAATTCATGATACACTTGGTCAAGCCCAATTATTATCAATATTTTTTCTTCATGATGACCTGAAAGAGCCATTACAATTGATGGGTGTAGATTTCACAAAAAAGAGGAAAACATGAGGCCTAGAAGAAGATATTGTTGAAAATATTAAAAAAGGTTTGAGTTCAATTAGGAAACAATTTCAATCAGTGGTAAGAGAATTTCAGGAAGAGTGATGTTGGCAACTAGTATAAGTCCACAAATATCAAGAAAGAATCAAATCTCTTCACTTTCAAGTGAAATTGGATTAAGTAGACATCCATTAACAAGATATGTGAAAAGGAGAAAGGTTTTGGATGATACTAATGTAGAAGGAAATTGGGAATTGATGTGTAGGGATCCTCTTTCTGAAGATGGTGTTAGGAACTTGTTCTCAAGTTTTTGGCATGATCATACTCATCCCTTATCAAATAAAAGAGATGTTCTAAAATATAGGATCAAGCCTAGAGATAATTTTCAATTGCATACAAAATGTTGGTTAGACATAAAAAAAAATATGAGATGTATATGATCTTTTGTAATATAAATCCTCATAAAAATATTGGACAAACAATGTTTCAAATGTTAAGGCCACATTGTGTGAAGGAAAACAAGGTTTTTGAAACTTTTTGTTGTCATTATCATATTGAATTTGATATTTACTATCAAGTGTTCCAAAATATTAAAGAAGAAAGTGATGGTTCTCAAAGTGCATCTCCTAAATGGGTAAGTCAATTCATATTATCCATCTTATGTGATCAATTTGATGATGATGTAGATGGTCCAATGAAATGCATAAAATTAATTTGTGAAACATGTGGAAATTTGGATAAAATTCCTTTGAAAATGAAGATACTAACATGTCGAAGATGGTAAATTGCAAGAGTTACAAGTACATCAAGTCTGAAACAAAAATTGGGAAAGAAACCACAAGTTTAGATTATGTAGAAGAGGAGGTACCTATTGGAACATTTATGGAATTTTTTTTTATAAATTGATACAACCATACACACATCATGAATTTTATACTAAGTGGCAAGAAAAACAATATCAGTTGTTAAGAGATACTTTCCCACTTGAAATGGTTTAATCAGTACTTTACTTTGCATAAAATTACTCTTTTACCCATCAAAAAGAGATTCAAACACAATATTACTATTCAAAGCAGGTCAATGTTATCGTGCATGTGTGTTATCAACATGTACAATTGGATATGGATGGTGTTGATAGTACATATTAAAAATTATTCATCAAGAAAGAATATCACTTATATATTAGTGATGATAAATAGCATGGCACACTATTTGTCCAACTTTAAGAAGATTTTTGAAGATTTGGCAAGAAGAGGTGTTAAGCTTAAAATAAATTGTATGGTTCAATGGGTGTGTGTCACAATTCAAATCATTAAGGCCATTTTATGCACTATGTAGATATCATCAACATGATAATGTATCACATGTTTGGAGTTTCTTTGAGAGTGAGCATGGAAACGCAAGAGCTTGCATCAAAAAATCTCTATAAAAACATCAAATAAATAATAAGGGAGATCATATAAATGATGCACATGATGTTGTTGATGGTGTAAGAAACACTTTGCAAGTGATTTTGACACATATTTAGGGAGAAACCCATGTCCAATTAGAGTGTTTTGGGAGATATCAGGTATGTTTAAATTTATTGTTTGAATTTTTTTTAACTTGTTTTTTAAAATTTAAGTTTAAGAACTCAAATATATATTTTATTTTGAATTATATATACATTTTTTGTAGAAGTGAATAGAATAATAATGCATGGATGCAAGAGGGTAGGAAAAAAAATATCTTTGCATTGTGTGATGAGTATAGATAGACACACATGGACATTGTATACTAGAGATTATTTTTATTTTCATTGTGAATGCATTTGGGACACTATGATAGTTGCAACAACCAACAACGCAGACATGTAGATGAATGCAATTTGGTGCCACTAGTTGTTACTGACACACATAATGAAGATGAAGAAAAAATATTTGAAGATATTCCTTTGATTTTAATTGATTATGACCATATTTCAGGATTGCTTTAAAAAGGTATGTGCATATATATAAATTTCAACATGAAAATTTTGTAATATTTATTAATTTAGACAAAATATTAATTATATTTTTTTTGTATTGATTTTTTCTACAATTAAATATTGCTTCTAATTTTTTAAAATTGAAAATTGTACATATATGTGTACAAGATATGTTTTATGGTCATATCTATAAGGTATGGGGATCAACCACACCAAGGCTCTAGGTCATGGAGAACCAAGAGCGGAGGGCTACCCTATCTTACCTCAAGCTAATGAGTGTTTAAGACAACAATCGAGAATGAAGAGCGCTCTCATGTGCTTTTGTGACTCTATAGAACCAAACATCTAAATGAGGCTAGATGAGCTAGTTTTTAGAGTCCAAACTACACCTTAGATAGCTCTTTGTCCAACGATGATAGTGTAGGTCTGAGACAATAGTGCAATGCACTGGCATCTCTCTGGCACACTGGAATCCATACGACCAGAAAAAGTAAAGCATGGTGTGGAAAGAAAAAAATCCTACTAACTATCTAGATAGTTAAATTTAATGAAATGAATAATGATGAAATGTGATAAATAATTGTATAAATGGAAAAGAAAGTAGATGAAATTGAGGGTGATGAATATCAACTGACTAAAGCTCCAATTCACCAATGAGCTCCACACACACATTCACCTACACATAGCTAAGAAAGGGGAAAATGTTGGGATGTGTAGGGGTTTTCCTCAGTCAAACCCCCACTTTAGTGTTTCCACCTCCATGCATAGCCAAAAAATCCATGAAGTAGAAAGTACAATAAAGGAAAGAAGAAAGGAAAATATCAAACACTACAAAAGATGCAATGCTAGTCTATCAAACCACAAAAGGAAAAAGAGAGTGAAGTGATACCACCTCCACCCAAAGGCACTCAAGGCTAATGAAGGGAGAATGTAAGGCAATGAGCTTGGAAAAGTCAACACGACCACAGTAGTGATGAAGGAAGGTCTCACAAGACTCCAAACTCACAGCTTCTTTGGTAGCACCACGTACAAGGATATAATTGATGGAGTAACAATCATGATTGCTGCAATGCTCAATGGAGTTGTGTGAAATTCTTGAGAGATCAATAATGTTGAAGAGAGTATAGAAGATCTTGGAAGAATGAATGAATCAATAAGATAGCCATTTCAAGATCATAATGGGAGTGATGGAGCCATTTTTGGGTTGATTGGTCAACACAGAGGTGTTATGATTTATGCCTAATAGAAAATGTAATGTCCCTACCAAAACTAGAGGAGGAATTTGTTAGGAACGACAACGCGCTGCACAGATGTATGCATGCTACATTCGCATCCCTGAAAAATATTACCCCACCAACACACAAGAAAAATGCCAAGTGGATGGAATGTAGGTGGGTGATGTGGAATTTCACCTTCAGGTTTGATTTCCTAAGGTGAGGATATGTGAAAGGAGAATTTACACAAGGGGTTCAAATTCAATCCTATACATTTTCCCCCCACTTTAGCGAGCACGAGTATCGATGAGTGTTCGATAAAGTAGATTGAAGAGTAAGAAATGTATACCTGAACCGTCAAGGAATCAAACCACAATCTAGTGAGCACAAAAGTGTAGGGCAGAAAAAGGACTCCACAAGTATTCTCTCCTAAGGAGGTTCGAAAAAAAAGGACTTCGTAGCTCTATGAAACTATAAAGCTGAACAAAGTACAACAAAGGACCGCAGACCAATGATGGAAAAATCTCAAAAGATGAAAGCACTTCACAGGCCCTTAGACCTACAAAGAAGGAATTCCTCGAAGTAAGCCCAATGTAAGGGGACTTCATAGAGTTAGACTAGAAAGAAACTTCACAGGCACACCTTCAAATAAACATGTTAATGTGTAGATAAAACATGTTTGAAAACAAAAAGTAGCCACACAAGAAAACAAGTAGACAATCACACAGGTAGTCAAAAAAGTTGAAGGAAAATATTTCAAAGGGGTCCTTGTTGAGAATGTGATATTTTGAAAAAAAATTTAAAGATTTTTGAGAAAAGATTCGTTGGAAATCGCGTGTGTTTTCTATAAATCAAATATGACATGGTAGGTCCCCCTTAGGGTGGTGCGTGATGAATGCAGAGGCACATGACATCGTAAGGAGAGAAAAAAAAGAATGAAAAAGTGATGTTTTGGCCTGCGGGACATAGCGAGATGTCATCGGGGTAATGTTGTCACACACATGAGGGACAGCACATGAACACCACAACATCATAAATCAATCAAAGAAGAGATAAAGATAAAAAACTGTAAAAATAAACAATAACATCATGAATAAGGGACACATGGGTGATCTGATATTTCAAGGTTGGAGCTTCTCATAAATATATAAGTATAATAATAGTATATAGATGAACTATCATTAACCCCCTACTATATCAGACCATATGAATATTTCACAAGAAAACAAAGTAAAAATAAAAAATTGGGTCAACATGGAATGGAAGCCTAAATGCCCCTAATACTTTGCATCATCCCTAATTTATCGAAAACCAATACACATAACAGAGAAAGAATGATGCCACAAATAGAGGAAGTTTTACGACACACAATCACTCTTGTATCCAAGCACCTATGAGGGTGACAAGGACCATCCAGGAACACATAACAGAAGAACGGGGGAACACAAACACACACACACATTCTCTACACTATAGATAAAGAAGAGGCATCCCCCTAACATTCATCAACCAAGAGGTCATCAGCCTCCCAATCTAGATCATTATATGGGGAAGGCAAATGATCTTGCAAGGGAAAAATGTTAAGGGGGGAACCATGTGACCCTCCCACAACAAGGGCCAAGGAAGAAGGCCCCATAAGGTCTTCTTCACTTAGTTCTTGTGGAGAAAAGGTCAAAAACTTCATGAAGATCATTGATAGGTTCATGGACTCATCCAAAGAGTTAAACATGCACTTCACGGGAGTGCCATTGTTACCTCAACAAACGGAGAAGGTGGCACCTGAAATTCATTGCTAGGTTTACCGAACTAATCGGGAGCAGTGATAGGCTCTGGGGACATTGTAACTTTCTCACTCCCTAGGATGGCACATGCTAACGCAGGACCACCTTTTGAGGAAGGTGGAATCCTTTTATGCCTCCATTGTTGGAGGGGCCAATCTCCACCTTCCTCTTCATTAGAGGATGTGAGCTCCCCACATAAGAGGTATGAGGCGTGGAGGAGGAGGAGAAAACCATGGAAGATGACACCGAGGTGTTTGAAATGTCCATAGGTTTAGGGAATGGTAGGATGTCTAGGAGGGACATCAAGAGAGGGGGCTTGACCAAAGGAGAAATAAAAACCTGCACCTTTTTAGGGTCAAGAGTGTTTACGCTCGCAACAAGAGCTAGAAGCAGCATTGAGGCTGATTGAACTAATGAAGAGGGGACGAGAGAGGAGGACACAATAATAGGCCCTAAAACAAGGGTGATTGACTCCGCTTCCTTCCTTTGCAAAGTGGCTTGCTTAGCCGTTAGATCATTTTTCCAACGCTTGTGCTCATGTGAAAGGTATTTTCTATGACTCCAAGAGCTAGAGGCCAAAAGTTGAGATGGGATAGAGGGCTCATGCTTGGCCATCAAAGTGTTCATCACAGTCATTTCCCATGGAGGGAGAGACTCTTGCACAAGAGCAAGATGGAGATATTGAGAAGAGGTTGGAGAAATAGTAGGGGGAGTCGGCTCTAGCACCTTAGCAACAAGCCTCTTCCCACTCACTTCCTTAGGAGTAGAAGTGGTAGGAGCATTTGGAGGTCGAGACATAGAGGAATCCCCATGAGGACCCTTCCCCTTACCATACTGAATGGGCCTAGGAACCATAGGTAAGACATGAAGTTTGAATGTCGAATGCTTGGGATTTCATAAAGTGGGCACCATAGTATTCTATATCAATCGTTTAGGAGTGGAATCCAATGTCATCGTAGTAGGGTGAGAGGAACCGATAGGCACGACAATAGAAGAGGAGGAAGAAGAACCTCGAGCACACTTCTCTTCCTCCCTTCTCTGAGTGAAGGCGGCATCACTGTCAACTTTCAAATGGGCCCTATGTGGGACAACATAGGGATATGGAGTGTATCTCACCTTAGAAATTAACAGGGATAACATTAAGAAACCCCCCCCTAGGTGAAGGTGTAAAATCTTGGCGAATATTTCCTTTTATTTGAAAAAATTAGTAATTTTCCCTAGCGAATCTTATGCACATTATTGAAAAAATTGTAAAATCCTAGCGAATCTTAATGAATAATTTGTAAAAAAAAATAATCACAGTGGTGAATCCTAGTGAATAATCACTAAAATGATTAATTATAATGGAAAATATCTCCTTTAAAAATTTGCATAGATGGTCGACGTAGTTCCCCCATTTTTTTATTTCTTTTTTAATATTGAAGTAGGGGCCCAGGGTCAAGGGGGTAGCGTTTTTAGAAAATCTCACTTGAAAAGTAAGACTAAATGAAACTTGAAAATTTTACCATCGATTAGCTTTTAAATCAGATGGCTCCAAGTTCATTTCATGAGTGAATATCGACGTGAGTGAACATCATCGGTGGGACACTTGGGGATGTCCCACTGATACAATGATGATGACGTATGTCATGAACTATTGGCAACAGTGAACGATGGGGACTAAATAGAGCTTTGATCGAATGTCCTTTTGGGAGCTTGACACGAATATTATAGATTCCCTTCATGATTCTCCAAAATTACACAAGTGGTGTACCTGTGCCTTGGTGGACCCCAGGTGGAGTATGGAAGCCTTATCGGCGTGAGTGAACATTGTCGATGGGACACTTAGGGATGTCTCGTCGATACAACGATGATGACGTATGTCATGAACTATTGGCGATAGTGAATGGTGGAGATAAAATTTCGGGCCTCAACAACCTTTTTAAAAGGCACATGCATATAAAGTCACGAAATTGACTTGTAGCCATTCAATTAAAAATCTAATCGATGGCAATAAATAAAAAACCTGTTCAAGGCTAAAATATCCCTAAAATGAAAAGGTAAATTATTATTAGTGGCAATATTTCCCAAAAAATTAATTGTAGGAGTATAAAATTAATGGAAAATATAATTAATATCTATAATTACAGTATAAACTACTGGTGAATCAGTTCCAATGATGCATCATTTAAAAATAATGCATTGGCGAATTAATCGAGACAGTTTTATTTTTTTGTAAAAACCTGGTGATTCAACATCCTTTCTAACTTGTATTATTCGCCATTTTTGGAGGTCTCAATTTTAAATATTTGCCAATTGGCGAAGATTCGCCACTAAATTTTTCCCTGGATGTTAAGAACCCTTTCTTGTACTTCTCATAGGTTTGGTACAAGAGGTCCATCCTAAGCGGAAGCGAACCAACAGGTGCAGGCCAAAAGTGATTCAAAGAATAGCTACCACATGCATCTGATTGTTTATAGTCGATGGCATGGATTACATGCACTGAAACCTCATGGATAAACTATAGACACTTATGTATGACCAAGTGAACTATATTTATAGAGACCAACTAGGGGATACCCAGTTTCACTTTGAAGAGTTCATACCTCAGGATTATGTCAAAGAGAAAGTTTACTGACTTAGGTCTTGTTGACGGGTGTTTTTGCACTTTCTCAACATAGACAACACATAGGTATTGTCTCTCTTGAAAGTTAATTTATACAGCTAAGTTTTAGAAATCACCCCAAGGTCTCTCATGTGTCAGGACATGACAATGCTTAAAATAGTTCAATTGGTTGATGTGATTTGCTACTAATCACAAAGGGAATTTATGGTTCTTAAGGATGGAGGGAATTGGGTATAGGAAAGGAGTTTTGTAAATTCTAGAAATGGAGAACAATTGCTGCAAGTTCAAGACAATGAACTAAAACTCCTCCTTACTCATAAAATATGGCTTTGTTGTGATGCTAGAACTTGTCTCTTACTTCAATTTTCAAAGAAAGGTCAAAAGGGAAAAGGGGTAAGAATTTTCCTATACCTGCAACTAATGTTGAACAGTAACAACAGATGATGCTACAATGGACAAAATTCCTAAAACTAAGTTCCACTTAACCAAGGACAACCCACAGTCTCATGAAACTAGTGCAATATTCTAAGGTCTATAGATTTAAAAACCATTCATTCACCATTAAAACATGAACAATAGTTGAACTTAAGTGCAGCAATGTAAATGATGCTCAGACAAAATTTACACAACAATTTATCAGCAATAAATATAAAAAAGTATGAGCTAAGAAGACATCAAACACCATAGCATAATTCACCATTAAAGCACAACATACACTAATAATTAAAAGCAACTTGAAACTTAGAACAACAAGGCTAAAATCTAATATTTGGAGATTGAATCATGCACACATGGAGAAGAAAATACAAGAAACCATCAAAACAATGCTTTTCTCATTCATTTTTTGCACCATGCCTTTACACAACAACTCATCTCTCTCTTTGAAAATGAGAGGATTCCCCAATTTATAGTTTTCCAAAAGAAAAATGAATGGACAAGATTCTTTTACATTGTGTGGCTCATATTCATTTTACATTAGGGTTTCACCTACCCCCAAATATATGACAATATAAAATAGAGCTTTTGTCTTTTCCCTATTTTGTCCTCTAGTCTATTTTGTCATGTAGTTGCTTTTGTCTTTTAGCTACTTCCAGCTTTTACAGCTATATTATCAAATACTCATCATCAACAACTAGATTTCTAGCATTATTTTGGAGAGTAGCATACTCCATGAACTTCCTAATCATAGCTCAGAGCTTGTCCCATTCCATGAGTTCAAATTGAAGGATCTAAAAGGATATCTTCTTGAATCTCTTAGTGACTTGCTCCTAGTGCTTGGTGCATTGTGGGGTTGCCTTGATAAACTACTCAGACTAAGTGATATCCCTTGCAATAAAGTCCATAAAACCCAGTGATAGTGTATTTGTAGCCCCTTGCTCCATCTTCTTGTGAAATAATGGATTAATCTTCTCCGAGTCAATCTCCAGGGTGGGCATTTCATAGTCTGTCACCATCTTCAAATACTCTTCACTATCAGTATGGTGTTCTGCAACCCACTCAATATCATGATCTAGTTCATACAAGACCTTCTCGAGGATCTGTTTCCTATAATCTAGACCCATCTTCCATTTTTCCATGAGACAATTATCGTCCTTTGGCAGTTCCAACTCCTATTCCCATGTTTCTTGGGAGAGCTTGAGGATGCACTCGAGCTTAGGATAGGTGATCCTATATAGATTGAAGAACCTATTACAAGTCTTTATCATGTCCTCTAGCTACTTTTGCAAACTCCATAATTTTTTAAAAACACCCGAGCAGCACGACGAATGCACATGTCGCCATTACATATCAGCCAATTGAACCAATCAACAATGGACTTGGTCCAATTTTTCATTTTCTCCATTTTATGTAGCTCTTCTTTGGACAGGATGGTTGGCACAAATGAACCCATCAGGACTTCTTCTTCCATGGATGTCTACTATTGAATTTAGGCAGTGAGATCCACCACTTGTGCTTTCAGTTCTTCTTTGGTGGACTAATCCTTGTTCATCTATTGTATGATGGTAGACACTGATCCCTATAGATAACCTATCTTTTTCTCATGAGTTGTTGGACCTAGATTGATCGTGGATATTTGATAATCCTTCCCCTATATGGTTCTTGTGTCCTTTCCTGCTATTGGGGTGGTGACTTCTAATGTTTGTGACCCAAAAACATCCACTGTGATGTGCGATATGATTTTAGGCTTCCTCTCCTTTCGGGTCCTTGTTTTCACTTTGGCTAGTATTTCCTCTAGTCTCACCTTTGGGTCAGTGACTATTGGAGCTTTCTTTTTTAATTTTTTTTCAAGCTAGTCAGGAACCTATATTTGTCCCTTGGGTGATTCATGATCACCTTCCTCTTCTTTCTCTTTTTTTGGTTGATATTCTTGATCACTAGGAGCTTCCTCATTATTCTTTTCTTCTTCACTTGGCTCCTTCTCTGGTGTAGTTCTTCCTATATCTAGCTCAATGGAAGCGATGTTTTATTCAATGATTCTTTCTTATTGGGGTGTCCTTTCTTTATCCTCTTCTTGTTCAGTTTCTATGTTTTTCTTAGGCTCGAATATCTTTTCTTGGGCATCTTTTCCTTTTTCTTCATCTTTCTCTTTCTCTTCCTCTCTTTCTTGAGGTACTTCTTCTTACAATAGACCCTTGCCTTAGCCAATTAGTGAAGGTAGAGGCCACCATGTCCAATTATATACTTATTCTGCCCTCCAGATGTTCAAAGTAATCATCCTTATTAGAATCTTGGGGCTCCTCGCCTATTTCTTGTGTTCCTTCCTTGTATTGCTCTGATGGATTCTCTCCATCTCTTTCAAGATCTATATTGGGGCCTCCATTTTTGGAAGCTCGATAGGTGGCAAGGGAAGAGGTAGGGAAGAAAAAAATTGGACCATTAGATCTTGGACTTTGGGGTCAAGGATTACCCCAGAGAGTTCAATAGGCATGTTTTTCATATATGTCAAGAAAGCTTGCAACAAGAAGGGTGGTGGCATAGATGTTGATGGCATGGATGGCGACAGAGTAGAGAATGTAGGTAATGGAGGCGAGAGCAAGGAATATGACAAGGAGGAGTTATTAGAAGAGGAATATTCTAATACCATAACCGAAGTAGCTGGCGAGGTGGAGGTGATGTGGATGGAGATGTCCATAGTGAAGACGAGATGAGAAGAACCCTAGAAGCAGAAGTTGGAGGAGTGGTGAAAACAACAATGGTAGTAGGGGTAGAAGTGGTAGGTGGTGAGCACGACTGCTCAATTGGGGATCTTCCTCTATGATGGTTATCTCAAGTATAAAAATCCATATTCTCTTCATCCTTTTGGATGGTCGCCCCTCGATCATCTTCCTAGAGTACACTTTGTGCTTGGGCTTGTGCTCAGGCACATCCTTCCTTTTCTTAGATCTCATGATCGTCAGGGACTTTGGATCTTTGCCCGATGAATCAATGGTTGCACCACTATCAATTTCACTTTCAATCTCTTCCTCGAGCTCGCCATATGTTCACTCTACACCTTCCTCTTTGATTTTAGCTATTTTTTCATCCACCCATTGCCTTGTTCTGTGTTTAATGGGTCAAGTGAGAATATCGAGGTCAATTACCTCCTCCTCATTCCAATAAATAGCTAGTAGGGGAATTTTAACCAAGGTATGGTATCTATCATCTACAATGTCATCATCCTCAACAAATTGATTTGGCACCAAGAACAGGTTGATCGACTTCACAAACTGAGCGGTCATTCTCATGTAGTATCACATTTGCACCTCTTTGTCATCACTACAGTTGGCCCATAAGTACTCAATGTGAGTTCAGTGGGAATATTTCCTCTCAAACCATTTCTTCAATTTTCCATGAGGGTCCACTCTACCTCTGTTCGTGTGAAGATCCAAGCGATACTCTACCAATTCCTTCTCTGGATACTCAACACACTGGGTAGTGAGGCAAGAGTACATTCCTTGTCTAAAGGTTAAGGGATATGGAATCCCAACCTAGTGCTTATCACTCAACAATGTATGGGTAGTCTGCAACTGCTGAGAAACACCCAACAAGATGATGCGGTCATTTGGGTAGGAGGGTAATCGATAGGGTTTTATTGAGAACCCTTTTTCTCTGATGTAGGTAAACTTTGGGAACTGGATGAATAGCTACTCGAATCCCCTAATGAAGGCCTTTGTGCTATGTGATACCCTTCTTTAAAAATATCCTCCTAAGATTTTGATTATATGCCTAATGGAGGAATCATTTACCCTTCTATATTCTCTTTTGAAATTCTTGTACTATAGCTAGGGATAATAGTCATAGACTTTGAGTTCTCCTCTCTTTGTCTCCAATGTTCCCGCATGGAAGAGTCCTTTGTATGAGAATTTATCTACCAGGAGGTAAACTAGATATGAATTCATGTAGAAGTGAGAGGTCTTCTTTACTGCTACAAGCTAGTTTTACAAGTTATCGCTTATCATCTTGGCCTAGTGGAACTTGGCTTGACCTCAAGGATGATCTCTTCTACGAAGTAGAACAACCACTCCTCAAAGTATGTAGTAGTTGGTAATTCCATTACTCTTCTCAGGAGAGTAACCAATTCATGGTACTCCTCAAATAAGTCACTTCTGAATAACTTCTAAGGCACCTTGTTGGCACTACCTATCTTGGTATTTAACCAATGTTGGCTGATTTTTCTCTTGCATGCAAGAGGGTCATGTTTCCACATGTTTTGAGAAAATTCCTTCTCGGTTTCTTCCATATTTTAAAATGTAGGGATGTTAAATATCCTTCCAATAGATTTGGCAGACAAGTCTACCAGCTCTCTCCCATCCTTGTCAATTATTTTCTTATTGGAGTGGTAACACTCCTGGCATGCCATGACAAGCTCTGGAGCAATTAATGTGGGAGGGAAATCGGCTTCCTTTGCAATACCACTTGATTTTATTTTTCATTCATCTTTTTTGGTAGGGTTAATCATTACCCTTTGCTTGAATTCATCAATAACTACGTGTCAAAATTTTGTATCTAAAATTGTGTCCCAAGTGGAAGCAAGCTTGGAGGTGCACTCCACCCCATGGAACTAGTACTTCATTTGTTCCTTTTCTTCTTTTCCTCTTGGTGTTCTTGTAGGCTTCTTTCCCTTGTCAACCTTCTCAATGAGCTTCCCTAATGATCCCTTAATAGGCTCTATAAATCCTGCATACATGGAGTGCAGTACTTTTTTTTACATACAAAGGAGGTAAATATTCGTTACATCCTGCAAATCCAAGGTTAGATCTGCTCATACATACTTAAAGGATCATAAAATCCATCATTTCTCACTTTTTTGGGGCTTTTTTGGATCGTTTGTGCAAATGTGGTCTCAGAGGTGCAGGTTTCCCCTAGGCAAAATCCATTCAAAGAAACTAGGAGCAAGATGGCATTGGGGTCGTAGAGTATCACAGATAGCCACCCGCACAAATTTTTTCACATGTTTACATATGATAATAAAATCCCTCATGAAATGATTAAGCACATGCAAAAATTGACCATGAGGCACCTGAAGTCATTAGGTGAAGCTTTGGTGCTCTTGTGGGTTCGAAGGATTCGGGCACCGTGGGGTGGAAAGACATTAGAGCTTGTTCGTTAAATAAAAAAATTCATGAGATGATGACCCCCATGCAGAGGTCCACATTATAGAACCCACAGGTGCTTTGGATGCTATGAGTTGTGTTTTGAAGTCAATCCTCTAAAGTCAAATTTTGGAAGTGTGGAAGTCAACTGCCAAGCCATCACTAAGTTCTTGTCATTA
This sequence comes from Sequoiadendron giganteum, assembly GCA_007115665.2. Classification (NCBI taxonomy): domain Eukaryota; kingdom Viridiplantae; phylum Streptophyta; class Pinopsida; order Cupressales; family Cupressaceae; genus Sequoiadendron; species Sequoiadendron giganteum. The sequence continues at coordinate 118,175,145 of CM021105.1, read as the reverse complement.
GGGAACGGTCATGAGGGGACAAAGATACATAGACAGTGGTCCGCATAGGCGGGCTCGCAAGTGACACCTGTACTTAGGTTTTCATGTCGGGAAGATTTAGAACTAAGAAAGGAAAAACCATTATGTGAAAACCGCATGGCAGGAGGACATAGGAACTTGGCCATTAGATTGTGGAGAAGTGTTGAAAATGATATGTAGATGGTAGTCTACATAGGCTCACCCACATGCACATAGTCTTAGCATTTTGCTTAAAGATTTTGAAGTTGAAGAAGGAAATAAAGGGTGTGGATTTTGTACTATGGGATGGTGTAGTGACTCGACTATTAAATAATGGCGGTTGGGTGACGGTGAACTATACACAGAGATCCTCAAGGATTTTTGGAATTAGTTAATTTTCAACAAGTGTGGGGGGTTCAGCTCATTCACAACGAAAATGCAAGTAGATCCCACACTGTGGGACGATGTTGGTGTTTGGCCATGATTCAAACGACGATAGGATGGAGGCCGCTCGCAAGTGGAATCTCACAAGGCATCATGGACTTAGTCGTTTTGTTCCAGATTTGAAGCATTATTAAGGACGAAAGGGGTAACAATGTAGACCGCGGGGATGCACCAACCATATGATGAATGGCCATAGCAGAATAAGATTCTACATATATGTAGAGACAAAATTTTAACCGACACTAAAGGATTTCAAGGTGTTGGGTAGATAGCCAGCGTGAGGCCGGAAGCCTGAGAGGGTTTAATGAGTTGTCACAGTAAAGTAAAGTTTGTTTTTGAAGACTTTAGCATTTATGAAACCCTAACTTGTAAAGAAAATGTTTCTTAAAAGTTCAAATGCGAACATACCTAGAAATAGCATGAAAATCCAAAGAAAAACTAGCTCGAATCTGTTGTAGGATCTCATGTGGGTGGGAGCTCCTTGTCTCTCCTCTCAATTTCAAATCGTAGGGTGAAAATGATAGGTCGGGTGCTTCTATTTATAAGTGATTTGGAAAGTAATGTACACATTAAATTTTTAGTATGGTGGCAAGTTTTTTGGTGGGGTTGCAGAAACCAAAGTTGGCACGACCGTTTAGTCAAGACCTAGGCGGTGAAGGTTGTTTTGAGGCCCGTAATGTGGGTGGATGGTAGGAGTTGGCCATCGGATAATGTTGGAGAGATAGAAGAATTTCGCAAGATGAGACCTACAAATATGGGTCCACGAGGCCAGAAGGATGCAGAGGTGAAAGGCTAAGGGAAACCCACAATCCCAATTCCGCAAAGGCAAAAGACTTAGAAACTTTTGGGTTGGTGACTTTGGTCAGGTGGAATTTGATGAATTTATAGCAAGTGACCAACTTAAGCTTAGAAATAGGGGCACACAAAATGAAGAAAAAGATAAAATGACCTGACGAAAAATGAGAACGGAAAGAGGGGGTTCCCCAGTCCGAACAGGGTGTGTATTCTATAGGCACAATAGGTCCAACCAAGACCGATAAGGTGATGCTACCAAGGGGAGGTACAAAAATTTCATTATGTGTATGGATGGTACTTTTAGGTGTGTCGTACCCATCTTTGTGCAAGAAATTAATCAACATAATCTCCATAGTAATCAATTGACCCAACACGTTGGTTCAACAAGAACACCTATTACAACATTTTCATTGATTCGCACGAGGATGTATAGAGGAGATGGCTCTCTATTATAACCCATCAATAGGTCCTGTGAGGTGAAATTTATACCAAGAGAACTACTTGCAAGCTGCACAAAAGGGATAGGCAGATGCAAAAGGGAGGCCATCACATACACTAAACAAAACTTTCACAGAGCTCCCAAAGGTTTCACAATTCGACAGTGACTCAATTAAGGTTTTGTTCTACGATGCTTAAGGACCCTTCCAACTATGCCACTAGGGGTTGTAGGTTGGGTTGTAAGGAAAAAAAACTCAAAACAATCACACCTATAATGCTCCTAGGATACGAGGAAAGGACCCTTCAACACCGCTAAATGAAACCAAAATGGTGCATGTCAGGTTCACCAAAAATGTAAGGTAGGGGGACCAACCACACCAAGGCTCCAGGTCATGGAGAGCTGAGAGCATATGGCTGCCCTATCTTACCTCAAACTAACGGGAGTTTAGGAAAAGAATTAAGAATGAAGAGTGCTCTCATGTTCTTTTGTTACTCTACAAATCTAAAAGTCTAAATGAGGCTAGACGAGCCGATTTTTGGAGTCCAAACTACACCTCAAACTGCTCTCTATTTAAGGACAACAGTGCAGGTCTGGGATGATAGCATGATGTGCTAACATCTCTTTGGTGTGCTAGCATCCGTACAACTAGAAAACATAAACCATAGTGTTGAAAGAAGAAAATCCTACTAATTTCCTAGCTGGTTAACTTTAACGAAATAAATAGAATGATGAAATGAGAGAAATAACTATATAAATGGAAAAGAACATAGATGAAAGTGAGGGTTATGGATGTTAACTCACTAAATCTCTAGTTCTCCAACAAGCTCCATGCACACGTTCACCTACACACATATAAGAGAGGGAAAAATGTTGGGTTGTATAGGGGTTTTCCTCAATCAAATCCCTGCTTTAGTGTTTCCACCTCCATGGATAGCCAAAAAATCCACAAAGTAGAAAGTAAAATAAAGTAAAGAAGAAAGGAAACTATCGAACACTACAAAAAAATGCAATGCTACTCTATTAAAACACAAAAGGAAAAAGAGAGTGAAGTGATACCACCTCCACCCAAAGGCACTCAAGGCCAGTGAAGGGAGAATTCAAGGCAATGAGCTGGCAAAGTCAACACGACCACAATAGTGATGAAGGGAGGTCTCGCAAGAATCCAAACGCACAACTTCTATGGTAGCACCACATGTACAATGATAGAATTGATGGAGCAACAAGCTTCCTTGCTACAATGTTCAATGGAGTTGTGTGAAATTCTTGAGAGATGAAGAATTTTGAAGAGAGTATAGAAGATCTTGGAAGAATGAATGAATGAATAAGATAGCCATTTCAAGATCAAAATGGGAGAGATGGAGCCATTTTTGAGTTGGTTGGTCGACATAGAGGTGTTACGCTTCATGCCCAATGGAGAACATAATGTCCTTATGGACACCAAAGGTAGGAATTTTTCAGGTATGACAGCATGTTGTGCAAACTTCCACATGTCACGCTCACATCCCTAAAAACTATTCCCCCACCGAAACAAAAGACAAACACCAAGTGGATGGAAGGCGGGTGGGTGGTGTGGAATTTCACCTTCAGGTTTGATTTTCTAAGGTGAGAGTATGTAAAAGGGGAATTTACATAGAGGGTGAAAATTCAATCCTATACAATAGCAAAGGCTAGAAACATCGAATTTGTTAGTTATTATTTATTGCATTGCATAGAGAGGAGGATGAAGTTAATGAAACCCAAAACAAGCGATGAAGTGTTATTTCCCACAAGTTCAGTTGTAGTGCAAGGGACATATCTCAAACAAGTAAAAACTGTTCAAAATGGGATTCATTTTATTGATTACCATCTTGAAAACATGGTGTTACAATATATCCACCTAGTAATTCCTAATGGCCTATCTCTTCATCAAGTTCCATGTGCATGTGGATGTCATAAGTGGCGACTAGATAGAGATGATCATAAAAGAATATTATACGTTATTGAAGAGCAAGCTAAACAAATTGATGTGGTACATGAATGAGCGAGCTATTTGGGAATGAATATTTTTCTTAGTCAAACACCATCAATTCTATTATCTTGGTCATGTTTAAATCAAGTATTTTCAAAGTTAATATATATTTCTACCTAGATTCTACCTATTTATAATTAACAATTTTTTGTCCATGTGTGACATGATCTAGTCATATTTTAGTTAATACATCTTTCTACCTAGATTGTACCTATTTAGAGCATTGAATGATTAAATGAGATTTTTAGTAAGAGAGCATGTCACAAGGATCCTACTAGTTTAGGCTTTGAAGAAGGGTAGAGTTCTAAGGTCAGAGAAACTCCTAGGAAGAAAATAGATGTAAACTATCATTTTGTTGTTCCTAATACTGAAGATAAGAAAAAGACAATAGAGAATAATCTTGCACAAGACAAAAAAAATAAGTTCAAAAGGTATTTTAATTCAAGACAACATCAAATGACCATGTTTGAAAACTCTTTTGATGGTTATTGTTATTCATGTTATGAATTTGGTCACAGAGCAATAGAGTGTTGGATGCATTCAAGGAAAGTTGGTTGGAATAAGAGTCTTTATGAGTGGTCAAAATAGAAGAAGTAATTTCCTATGCTACAAATGCAATCATCTAGGTCATGTTGTGCACTTTTCACACACACCCCGTTGAAGGAAGGGATCCCCTTTCTCTTTTTGTGTCTCCATATTTTTCTCTTGACGGGAGGTTATTTTGGGATTAAATCTGGATTTGATTTGAATAAAGTAATGTTTTAAAGCATCTTGGGGACCTTGAAGTGAATTTTCACATGTCATATGTAAATTTTTCTTGCCCCTATGGATAGAGAATGAAAAATTAGGCTAGGTTGCTTTTTAAACTTTTTGAAAATTCCTTCTAGGTAAAAAGTTATGGAGTTTCAGAGATTTCGATTAGGCAAGGAATTTCAAAAATCCATGACCTCAAGGAATTTCAAAAATCCAAAATTTCAAAAAATCCATGACCACATGGAATCCCCAAATTTCAAAATCCATAAATTTCTTGTCTCCTTGGATTTCCCGAACTTCCTATTGTATATTCCTTCTTGTCGTGGATTTCCTAAAACTTCTTGTCCTGGATTTCTTTTGAAATTTCTTGTCATAGATTACTTCCTATCGTGGATTTTTTGAACTTCCTGTCATAGATTCCTTCCTATCATGGATTTCCCAAAACTTCCTAATGTGGATTCCTTCCTATCGTGGATTTCCCAAAACTTTCTATTGTGGATTCCTTCCTATCGTGGATTTCCCGAAATTTCCTATCGCGATATCCTTCCTATCGCAGATTTTCCGAACTTCTTCCTATCACAAATTCCTTGAGCTCCTAGAATCCTCAAAATTTCTTACTAGGGTTAAAATTCTAAATTTTTATGATGGAGTTAATTTTTGAAGGTTTATTTAAGCTTAATTGTGATGTTTTATGGACTGGATTTTTGCATGAGCTACTAATGCTGATATTTGTTTTTAGGATTAAATAAATCAAAAGGGGACATGCATATGGATTTGTGCCAATGCTTAATGGCCTAGGAGGTGTTGCGTATCCCAAGGTGCTAGGAGGAAAATTCAGAAATGATTGTAACTGAATATTAAGTGTAACCTCAAGATTTAATGTTGGTCTACATATGAATCTGTGTCCTACCAGTTGGAAAATATTTGAAAGAGGACAACATGTGAAGATTTTTTATTCTCCAATGAAGATTTTATCATGATCAAGATGGAGAAATATTTATTTCTCATTGCTTCAAGATGTAAATGAATTTATCTGGTTGGTTGATGATGTAGCATGAGTTGCTAATATTTAATGTAACTTTCTAGGGATTCTAGATGAATGATCTAAGCCCTTGATTTGGATTTAATCTTGGCCATTGATTATGAAATGTAATTTCTTTAAAAGGCCATGTCCTCATTTGTAAGGGGTTATATTTGGTTAGAGTTAGCTATAGGAGAGGAGAGAACTAGAGATTTCTATATAAATGTTGGAGAAGTTAATACAATTGGGTCATTGATTTGGTAAACTTTGTGTTAAGCTTTGAAATTTTATGGTTTCCTTTTCTGATTCTCAATGTTAGTTTCAGCTCTTTCATGATAATGGTGAAATTTTAATAATGTTTGATGAATCTGCTACTTATACTTTTGGTGATTTTCTAATTGTAAATTTTTGTGTAAAGTTAGTCTGAGCCAAATATTCAACTAAGTTCAACCATGAATTTTTGTTCATGTTGCGCCAATAATTGGGTATATGTATGAATGTTCATGGTCTAAAAATATTTCAGTTACCTTAGAAGATTGCATCTGTTTTGTGTAGTTGTAGGCTTGTCCTTGATCAAGCAGAGATTGGTTTCATGGGGATTTGTCCATCTGCAACATTAACCATTATTGTGATTGATCTTATGTGTTAATTTTAGGAGCTCTCTCAACCCTTTATCTTTTGATATTTCTTTGAATTAGTCTTAGTTTTAGAATCAAGAGCATCACCACATTGCCATATTTGATGATAATTTTGAAGCTTCCAACATTGTTGAATTGTAAGGCCCCTTGTGATAAGTAGTGAATCACATCATCACTAAGTTGTTTGTGCATTTTCAAGACCTAACATTAGAGACCTTGGGTTTGTTTCTTGAAGTTTATTGGTAGGAATCACATTTCAAGAGAGATATGATACTTGCAGTTTGTCTGTGTTGTTGCAATACTAAAAACACCATCAAAAAAATTGGTGCTAGAAGGAGGGCATGAACCTAAAGAAACAAAGATGGAAGCTGAATGAGCCTTCATGTTGAAAATCTGAGGTATGATAGATATCTTTATATATTCAAAAAAATTGAGAATACAAAAATTCGAGTCAAAATGGAGAGACAACAACCTTATATTTCTTATTGTAAGGACAACCCTTAGATTGATATTGCTCAGCTTCATGAGTTTTTGAATAAATGGTTACATCACAAGAAGCTACACGAGCTTGCATTATTAGATAAGTGTAGAATGCACAATACTTCGAGGCACAATGAGCTCGAATGTTTGACCTTTTTGGTTAGAATTGAAATGGCTTTGTATGGGGAAGTTTTCTTTTGGGATGTGCATAAGCCATTAGGTTCAACAAAGTCAAAAAAAGAATTTGTTGATGTTGTAGTTGAGGCATTAACAGAGTTAGTTAAGGATCAGCTGACTAGTGGCTTGTTTTTTCAAGATTTTCTCCTATCAAGTTGGTGTAGAGTGCATGATGCATCTCATTCAGAGATCACTTGGTCTTCATGTGATTATATCATCAATCAAGTTAAGTCATTTGGAACAATCGTTTGGGGGGTGCATTGTAGAGGAGTCGATAGGCACTGAATCTAAAGAATATGTAATAAAAAACGTCGAGGCAGCCCAAGAGGAAGTGGAGTGCCAAAAAGAAGAAACTAAAATATCTAGGTTAGTAGAGGTAAATGATGAGTGTCCAAGTGAAATGCAAATTGCAAAAATAAGAGATGTTCTTATAGAAGCAACTCAAATGTTTGAAATATAATATTCAACGAAGTTGGATGGGGATGAACCTCAAGAAAAGGAATTTATTAGTCATATTTCCCATACCAATGATGAGGGCTTAGTCTTGTTGAGATATTATGAGTTTATTGCAAAATTTATGGACTAGTTGAGCTTACGATATAAGATATGTTTGGAGGAGTTACTAATACCAGGATGGTGTAGGATACATGAAGAGGTACACTCGGAACTCACATGTTCCCAATGCCACACATCAATTAGGAAAGTTTAAGAGCAGGTGGAATTATCCAAAAACACAGAAAACGCACATCTAACTACATTGAGTGAGTTCCCAATAAGGAACTTCAACAAGATGTTGATGAATGTCTCGTGGAGCAGACTAGAGGATTGAATGAAGAAGTTGATGTTGCTAATGTCTATGATCAAGACTCTCAGCTTGCACCAATAATTAATAATAGGGAGTCTTCTTTTTTATCAAATTCTATTTTCCCTTTATATTCTGATAAATTTTCTATCAATGATTCACATATGTCATGCTTTGATGATGATAAGAATTGTTTAAATTATGTTAGCATGCATGGAATTTTAGAATATGCTAACAATAGTGATCCTATAGTCACAACTAAGGGATATGTCCACATTGTTGTAGGCGATCATGTGTTTGCAGATCATCCTATGGTGGTTCTTGATCACATGAACAAGTTGCTACACAAGAGGGTTCTCCTGAAACTCCATCACTAATCCCACATGAAGATATGCAAATAGGTGAAATGTTCCATGATGATAATTCTAAATTTGCTCAATCTAAACTTCGCCCTGAATTTCTTATTGATGAATTTGACTTTTCTTTTCATGTTTCAAGCACAAGAGGAATATTGCACCACTAGCTGAGACCTTCAGAAGCTAATATTGGCTCTTCACACTTAGTGGACGATAAAAATGACATTCAGTTTGAACAAGCATCACACTAGGTTGTTTCTTTCCTTACTAAGAATTCTAAATTTTATCAATAAAATTTGATTATGAATATTTAGGAAAGACAACTTGCATATGGATTAATCATGGTTCTAAATACTTGCCTCAATTTTTTGTTTTTCTTGGGGTTTCCATTGAATATGAAAGTAAGGCTACAAGAATGCATCTTTCAGAAAATAAAGGTAAATCTACCAAGTTTAGAACCATGACCTATGCTTTTTTATTGCTCCATATTCTGAGAAACCATGTAAGGTCATGTGTCTTTCCATGTTGTCTGAAGCTTTCTCGCTCAGATTTCTTGTAAATAATTAGATTAATGTTGGTTTTCATGTTGTGCTTTTCATTTTGTTGTAGGATTAGGTGGCTTGTTGTAGGTTATCCTTTTTCAGCTTTCTTTAGGTAGGTTTGGTGGATTCCTTCCTATTATGGATTTCTTGATAATTCTTGTCATGGATTCCTTCTTGTCGTGGATTTCTTGAAATTCCTACCACAGATTCCTTCCTGTCATGGATTTCTCAAAACTTCCTATCGCGCATTCCTTCTTGTCATAGATTTCTTGAAACTTCCTATCGTGGATTCCTTCCTATCACGGATTTTCCAAACTTCCTCTTGTGGATTTTCTGAATTTTTCCTATCGCGAATCCGTTAGCTCTTGGAATCCCAAAATTTTCTTACTAGGGTTAAAACTCCAAAATTTTATGACGGAGTTAAATTTTTCAAAGGTTTATTTAAGCTTAATTGTGATGTTTTATGGATTGGATTTTTGCATGTGAGCTATTAATGATGATATTTTTTTTCAGGATTAAATAAATCAAAAGGGGACTTGTATATGGATTTGTGCCAATGCTTAATGGCCTAGGAGGTGTTGCATATCCCAAGGTGCCAAGAGGAAAATTTGGAAAAGATTGTAACTGAATATTAAGTGTAACCTCAAGATTTAATGTTGGTCTACATATGAATTTGTGCCCTCCCAACTAGAAAATATTTGAAAGAGGACAACATGTGAATATTTTTTATTCTCCAATGAGGATTTTATCATGATCAAGATGGAGAAATATTTATTTCTCATTGCTCCAAGATGTAATTGAATTTATCAGATTGGTTGATGATATAGCATGAGTTGCCAATATTTAATGTAACTTCCTAGGGCTTCTAGAGTAATGATCTAAGCCCTTGATTTGGATTTAATCTTGGCCATTGATTCTGAAATGTAATTTCTATAAAAGGTCGTGCCTTCTCATTTGTAAGGGGTTATATTTGGTTAGAGTCAGCTATAAGAGAGGAGAGAACTGGAGATCGTTATATAAATGTTGGAGAAGTTAATACAATTGGGTCATTGATTTGGTGAACTTTGTGTTAACCTTTGAAAGTTTATGGTTTCCTTTTCTAATTCTCAATGTTAGTTTCAACTATTTCATGATAATGGTGAAATGTTAATGATGTTTGATGAATCTACTGCTTATACTTTTGGTGACTTGTTGATTGTAAATTGTTGTGTAAAGTTAGTTTGAGCCAAATATTGCACTAAGTTCAACCGTGAATGTTTGTTTATGTTGCACCAATAATTGGGTATATGTATGAATGTTCATGGTGTGAAAATATTTCAGTTACCTTAGAAGATTGCATTTTTTTTGTGTAGTTGTAAGCTTGTCCTTGATCAAGCAGAGATTGATTTCATGGGGATTTTTCCATCTACAACATTAACCATTGTTGTGATTGATCTTATGTGTTAATTTTAGGAGCTCTCTCAACCCTTTATCTTTTGATCTTTCTTTGAATTAGTCTTAGTTTTAGAATAAAGAGCATCACCACATTGCCATATTTATGACAAGTCTAAAACTTCCAAAAAATTTGAATTGTAAGGCCCCTTGTGATAACCAACAAATCACATCATCACTAAGTTGTTTGTGCATTGTCAAGACCCGACATTAGAGACCTTGGGGTTGTTTCTTGAAGTTTACTAATAGGAATCACCTTTGAAGAGAAATAGGATACTTATATTCTTTCTGTGTTGTGGTAGTGCTAAAAACACCATCAACATGTCACACTACAAGGTTTTATAGTACACAAGTAAGAAATGATATTTTTGGATTTTCAAGAAAATATAGTTCTTTTATATGTCTGGTTGATTACAAGATCATTTGTTATAAGTGTAATAATCTTAGTCATATAACAAAGTCTTGCAAAAGTAAGTTGATGGAATTATTTAGACATAACAAACATGAAAATACTCTAATCAAGCAAAAGTAAGGTATTATGAAAGTTTGGAGAAGAAAACAAGACCAAGAGAAGGAAGACCTTGAACTTGTGCATATTGCACAAAGACGCATCACTAATTGCTTAAAGAGTAGCATGAGGTCAAGGGAGATGATTATTGTTTTATCCTTCAGCCCCATAGACAACAACAAAGAGGTTATATATCAGTCAACAGCTCAATCAAGGTGAAATCTATAGTAGATAGAGACTTCATAGGCAAAGACATTGTTTAAAGAAAAAAGAAAATGATTTGTCATAATAGAGTTGGAAGGTTATTTTGTAAAATCCTAAGGTTTTCAGTTGGTAGAAGATCTTGGACAAATGTTCTTTATAAGCATTCATTTTCGTTTTATGCTTTATACCAGTTGAGACAGTCCACAAAACAGTATGATAGTGTGATAACCAGAAAGCATAGTTTGATGGGCGTGTGTTTAAATAAAAATTAAAGAAAAAGTCTACTACAATGCCCAAAGTCAATTATAGTGTTCTTAATGGTCATTATACAGTGATATATGTATTATGATTTATCTTTCATAATTCTATCATGTCAAGTAACGGCCTATGCTATGATACCACAAGGTGACAATGATATAGCTCTACTATGTTATTGGTCTAATCAATTTTACAGTGAAAGAAGTGATAGTTTTGAATGGTGTTATATCATCTATGGTTTGCTTGCTTTATATGCTCATATCCTCATTCAAACAAGTCAGTGACAGAGTTGTAGTCATAAGATAGCAAAGGTTTGTAATAGGGCAATGATCATGTCAATGTGTTGTGACTATAATAGATAGGGGGATTGCCAAGTGTTTATGTTTGTCTTATTATGATCTTATCTCAGTCTACATTAGTTAGAGCAGTGTGGTTCAAATCATGGCAATAGATAGTTATAGCTGTGATATCAACATTCATTGACCTTTAGTATGCAAGATCACTATATCAAGTAATCTCATAATTGGAGAATTTGTACTGATGTTTTAAACCAATCAAGTATAGGACAGACAAGATATGCCCAAGGGGGATTATGATCTCATTTGCTCATTTGTAATATTGTTCATTATTGCTCATTCAAACATAAGGTGGTTCTCATTCATTCAAACATTAGTGGTTTGTGTATCTCAGACAAGACAGCAGTAGTGATTGATATAGGTTCATTAGTGGTCAATTATAGCAGTATGATCTGATTTGTTTATGGTGTTAAGAGCAGTGGCACAATGACACTTTGAAGTGACATTTTTATCAGCCAAGGAAGATACGCTCAAGTCTAATGTATAGCAGAACATATTATGACCTTATCTTGACACGACCAAAAGTATTCCATGTTCAATTGTGAAAGAAGACATTGCCAAATAGGGGGAGAGTTCAAAGTGATTAGTTGTTTCATCAGATGTTTATGTGGTATCAAACATTAGTGGCATTCTTAGATAGGCAGATTGTTGTGATAGGAAACAGGAAGATTTGTGATCATCAATGACAATATTTTTGTATCAGTTTTGTCTTGTCTTGACATGCTTGACAAGTCATTTGGGGAGAAAGCGTCAAAATGATTTTAGAAGTTTTCCTGTCCTAGTTTGCTAGTGATTTCCATGTCTACTTTCTCAGTCAAGGTTTACCAATGATATTCATGCACAATGACAGTCCCTATTTGTCCAAGGAGGATTGTTACTATGTCACTCTCTTTTATGCTTGTTATGGTGATGGACAGTGCCTCTGTGTTTTGTAACACAGTGAAATGCTTGTATCTAGTGGTAGATATCAGTCACAGTGATGTTTTTTTTCCTTGAGAATGTTGTTGCTGATGTATAGTGACAGTGCCAATGTTGCACAGTGTTGGGTTTCCTTGAAAGAATCTTGTTGTAGGTATATAGTGGCACTGCCAGTGTAATGACAGTCTTCACCAGCTTGACAGTGAACATGACAGTGTTATATAGCTCTTAGTCAATAATCAGATGCTTACCTTCTACTCCTTCACTTTTTTCCCATGATTTCAATTAGGGGTATGGTGATTGAAAAGGTATGGTGATAGTGTTCTTTTATTCTAGTCCATTCAGCTATCTTGACATTGACAGTGATATGGTGATAGTTCTCGTGCAATGACAACATTTGATATACAATCAGTTCTCTTGAGAGAATCTTGCCAGTGTTATTACACTGATATGCATTCAATCTCAGTGAGTAAACATGATGCCAGTTCCTAGCTTTCAGTGGAGGCATATCTATTTTGTAGGGGGGTAAACAACCCTTTGTCTTTGATGTCAAAGGGGGAGTGATAGATTTGCAAGCAAGGGTTTTCCATCAATGACAAAGGGGGAGTTATTTGATGCTTGTCATTGATGTCAAAGGTTGATGGAAAGGAACTTGCTCATTCATTTCATGATGTTGGCGATGTTTGTTATTGTTGGTGTTTGTTGATGGTATTGATGCTTGATGCATCCAAAGGTATTTGTTCACATGGTGTTGATACAAAAGTGGTATTTGTCCTTTTCCAAACTTTCAAGTGTTGTCAAGAGAATCGGATAAATTTCCTATGCTCTGAGAGTGCTCAAACTAGGTGTTGAAAATTTTCCTACAACAAGAAACCACACAAGAAAAGAAAAGATCAAAAACGAATAATTTTTGGGATGCAAGATTGCCTGCACCCCTAGATGCTCCTGCATCACTAGCTAAAGTTCCATAGCAACAAAAATCTTTTGGGGAATAAATCGGCAAACCAAAAGTATAAGATTTTTTGAAAAAATCGGGAAAAAATCGTGAAAAAATGGGGAAAAAATCGGATTTATAAAAAAAAGTAAAAAATTATAGAACAAGAGATAAAAAACTATTTTTTTTAAAATCAAAAGGCATTTCCATAGCATAGAGATATAAAGAGCAAATAAAATAAAGAGTTTAACTAATGAAATGTAGAAAATAGATTTTTGTAGTTTATATTCATATCGCTGATTACATTCATTGCATTGCACATCTTTCAAACTCAAAGCATTACTCCACATTGCATAATGAATAACTAGATGCTGATAGATGACAAAATTTCAATTACAATATAGCTTTTTACAAAGTCAACCTAAGCAGTTTTGCAATTACTTCACATTACATAATTAATAACTAGTAGCAGCTGCCAATTGCTTTAGCTTGTCATGGCATTCCATGAGACCACATTTCTTTGAGGCATTTTTTCAAACAATTTACTGCCTTGTCTATGCTATGACATTTTTCATACATGTCTACCAAAGCATTTTATCAAACAGTTCACTGCCTTGCTGCTATGGCTAAAAGCCTAAAACAGGTGCTTTTGAACAAACTATGGATGCTTGGAAAAAATTTATAAAGCATAATAGTAAGCAATAGCATAGACAAGGCAGTGAACTTTTTGAAAAAATGCCTCAAAGAAATGCGGTCTCATGGTGATGGAATGCCATGACAAGCCATATACAAGGCAGTGAACTGTTTGAAAAGATGCCTCAAAGAAATGTGGTCTCATAGTGATGGAATGCCATGATGAATGCCGTTGGTGATGGATTGTCAAGGCATCCATCACCATGAGAACATATCTCTTTGAGGCATCTTTTCAAATAGTTCGCTGCCTTGTCTATGGTACGACATTCTTCATACATATCTACCAGAGCATTTTATCGAACAGTTCACTGCCTTGCTGTTATGGCTAGATGCCTAAAACAAGTGCTTTCAAACAAGCTATGGATGCTTGGAAAAAATCTATCAAAGCATAATAGTAAGCAATAGCATAGACAAGGCTGTGAACTGCTTGAAAAAATTCCTCGAAGAAATGTGGTCACATGGTGATGGAATGCCATGACGAATGCCTATGGCTATGGATTGTCATGGCATTCCATCACCATGAGACCACATTTCTTTGAGGCATTTTTTCAAATAGTTCACTGCTTTGGAATGCCATGACAAGCCATATACAAGGCAGTGAACTGTTTGAAAAGATGCCTCAAAGAAATGTGGTCTCATGGTGAGGAATGCCATGATGAATGCCTATGGTGATGGATTGTCAAGCCATTCCATCACCGTGAGAAGATATTTCTTTGAGGCATCTTTTCAAATAGTTCACTGCCTTGTCTATGGTACGACATTTTTCATACATATCTACCAGAGCATTTTATCAAACAGTTCACTGCCTTGCTGCTATGGCTAGAAGCCTAAAACAGGTGCTTTCGAACAAGCTATTGATGCTTGGAAAAAAATTGTCGAAGCATGATAGTAAGTAGTAGCATAGACAAGGCAGTGAATTGTTTGAAAAAATGCCTCAAAGAAATGTGGTTTCATGGTGATGGAAGGCCATGACAAGCCATTGAACTATTTCAAAAAATGCCTCAAAGAAATGCAATCTCATGGTTATGGAATTCCATGACAATCATCACCATGAGACTGCATTTTTTTGAGGCATTTTTTTAAACAATTCACTGCCTTGTCTATGCTACCACATTTTTCATACATGTCTACCAAAGCATTTTGTCAAACAGTTCACTGCCTTGCTGCTATGGCTAAAGCCTAAAACAAGTGCTTTCAAACAAGCTATGGATGCTTGGAAAAAATCTATCAAAGCATAATAGTAAGCAATAGCATAGACAAGGCAGTGAACTGCTTGAAAAAATGCCTCGAAGAAATGTGGTCTCATGGTGATGGAATGCCATGACGAATGCCTATGGCTATGGATTGTCATGGCATTCCATCACCATGAGACCACATTTCTTTGAGGCATTTTTTCAAATAGTTCACTGCTTTGTCTATGCTACGACATTTTTCATACATGTCTACCAAAACATTTTATCAAACAGTTCACTGCCTTGCTGCTATGGCTAAAAGCCTAAAACAGGTGCTTTCTAACAAGCTATGGATGCTTGGAAAAAATCTATCAAAGCATAATAGTAAGCAACAAGCTATGGTCTCATTTTTTTTTCGCATGAAAATCAGCACGATTTTATTCGCAATTTTTTGCAGGTTTTAAATGCATTTTTTGCCTATTTTGCAGTTTTAAATGGGAAAAAATCGTTGACCAAAAAGTCAAAGATTTTTTCAAAAAATCGGGGAAAAAATAGTCCAACCTGCAGATTTTTTTAAAATCGGGATTAATCGGGTTTTTTTGCAGATTTCTGTTACTATGAGCTAAACAATTCGCTTTTTTTTTTAGTACACTTTGTTGCAGTAACGAAGAAGAGGGAATTTGTGAAGAACATGGGATATTTGTGGACGATGATTCCAATGATACAAGAATATTAGGGACAACTTGCAAAGAAGTTTCATGAGGAGGGTATTATTAGCTAGAATCTTGGGAGGAGAAATGAGATCATCAAGAGAAGGTGATAGAATAAAAATAGAGGGTGAGATAGATGGCATTAGATCCTCGTTGTTAGGACCATTCTAAGGATCTATGCATACCCTTTCTTCTGCGACTTCTTGAATTGGGTCACATACCTTTTCTTTCAACTTTGACCTCTTCTTTCTTATTTTTGGATCACTTGCACATGTACTTGTAAGATTACCCCTCGTATTTGGATCTTCATAATTGCCACCTCCCTGAAAATTATGCTAAGAATTAGTAGCTAAAATAGAAATTTGTTAGATGGTGGAAGAAGAGCCTTCTTGAGTATCACTCTTTTTCGTTGAATAATTATCTTTATCCTTTGGTTTTGTAGTTGTAGCTTCAAATATCTTCTTCCTTAGCTATTCTTTTGACCTCCTAATAATTTGAGTTGTCCTCTCACCTAACTCTCTCAACTCCCGACTTTCCCAATTAATAGGCGGTAAGGGTAATACCTGAACCTTTTCAAAATAAATAAGATCAACTAAATCTAACCCATCATCCTCTATTCACATTAGATCCCATCCTAGCCTAAATTCTATGATATGATCAATAGTAAGCCTCATCCTATCTCTCCTCTAGACCTCAAAGTCATTCTCACAATCTTCTCAGAATTTCTCAATCTCTAGAAAATGATAATAACCTACACCAAGATGCAAATTATCTTTGACATACCATTTTCCATCCAAGGGAAATCTCATCTTAGAACAACCCAGAGTTAGTTTAGTAATTGTTCTCTCAATGTTCTAAGCATCTCTAGAAGAATTGTAGTTGTAGTAACCAAGGCCTATAAGAAATGGAATGCCATATTTCCTTTTATCTCTACATGCCTTCTTAATCTAACCATTTTGTATGTATACTTCAATCAAAACCATCTTTTCATCTACATATCTTGGCAACATATAAGCATGTCCATCAAAACCTCCAATCCATATATGTGAACCTCAAAAATTGGATAAATAGCTCCCATATCATTTGATAAGAATTGTTTCTTCTAGAGATATGCTAAGACCAATATGCCCTTGGAGCTCTCTTACTATCAACATAGTGAAAGCATCGTTTACCCTATGAAAATTCAAGTAACTTTGCTCAATTGCAACTACGAGTAAAAATCATAGATTTGAGTTGTGTTATCAAATATCCCACAACCGTTGAGCCGTAGCCAAATTTTCATGCTTGCAATATCATACATGAGGTAAGAAGACATAAAAATATTGGTTCGTCTTGAATTGAGTTAACAGATTATGCAACCTATCACTAACAATACCTCCCCAATCAACAAATTGCTTACCTGCACATATGATGGTAATAAAACATACATCCACATTTCAAAATTATCTAAATATTTATTCCCTATTAACTAGTTTAGGAGTACCACTCTACTGGAAACACCTTCAACGAACATAGACCTATGGCGAATTTTTGGTAACTTGGATTTCTCCTTTCTAGGTGTCAATGAGCAATGTTTCGCTATAGTATTGAGATATCAATCTTTATTTTCAACAAAATGTTGCTTTGCAATTTCCTTGTTTATATTGGCGAATTGGTTTCTAACCAGAAATCTAAAAATAATTCCAAGAGAAATGACATCCAGTTTTTCCACCAATCTACCATTTGAAGTTTTGATTTCTCTAGTCTTCGCATCATATGCCTTCATACATTTCAGAACAAGTTTGAGAAATTGGAATACTACAAGATATCATGTTGCATGTGCTAACCCGCTTTCAAAGACCTTCTCTGCAAATGGAGATATTTTCCCCTCTTTCATGGTTTCCCGAAAATCTTGAATGCTAATATGTCCCGATTTTGTATGTAATATCTCGGGAAGCATGCTTTCTGAGATGAATTCATAACCTTGGTATTTATACTTCATTTTCGTATAAAACTCACCATCAATTATAAAGAAATAAAATCTGTTTGACAAAAAAAATTACCACTTACAATACTAAGAACGAAGTGAAGAAAGAGCTTGCTTGTCATAATTGCAATTTTTCACTATTCCACCATAATTCCACTCTTTGCTTTACATAAATATCTTCAGTCTTAAAATTACCCCTGTTTGCCTCTATTGGCCAATCTAATAAATTTTGTGTAGATACCCTGTCAGAATCTTCTATTTTGGCACAAGTAGAGGATGCTAGTATTACACACCTATCAAGAGCATTTACTTGAAAGTTTTTTTTTTTAAATTCACCAAATCCATTTCCTGTATACACTACAATAATAACATTTCATGAGGTAATTCTGTCAAATAATTATCACGCCTTGGTTGTGCTTCCCATTTTTGCACTTTAATGATAGCAACTACAATTATAACATATGAAAAATCACCATTCCCTCTAACACACTATATGGGTTCAAGAGCAGTTCACATGCCTTGCCTTATGCTCATCATGCAATGTGCTTCTATCTCTAGAAACTTTTGTCAAATAATTTACTTACCTCTTCCATGCGCCATATATAAACATTTACCCAAACACATGCATCTGTAGCATTTAACAAAAACAGAACTATCCTTTCCTCTGTTGTGCAAGAAGTATTTAGCATTGAAAATGCCAATTCTATGGCTTGGGATTTCTAAAGTAATTTCAGCAGCTTATTTGAATGCGTATCATGAGATTATGTAAGCCGTGGGTTTCTCAGTCAAACAATTCGCATGCCTTTGCTATGCCTTGCATGTTGATTATGCAACACACTATACATCAAATCATTGCAGTGCCCAAAAACCTGAAGGCATTCTATCAAACAGTTGGCATATATCTCATCTGTCGTGCCACCTCCACAGCTTGGCCGCGCCTCAACACATGGAACATTCCATCAAATGGTTCGCACGTCTTGTCTTCTCCTTTCACATTCAATCAAATACACTTTGTGCATATCTTAGAGCTATGGCATTATTGTGTTTCAGGGCTCCCCCATTTTGGCACGGGTAGGGAAGAAGCTGGCAAATATCATGGCATTTGGCTCCACGCCTGCCATTTCTTCTTGAAAGTTTTTACGCCTTTTTCAACAAATCCATTTCTTGTAAATATTGCAATCGTTGCATTCCATGAGATCACATTTCCTATGAGAAAATATGTCAAACAGTTCGTTCCTCTCCTCTATCGCACCCCTACTCATGCATCCAATCTCCTCCAAACACAACATTAAACAAAAATCATCTTAAATTCTGCTGCATGAGTAATGAGCTTTGGTATTACATATGGTAGTTTATTTGCTTGGAAATTTCTGAAGCTCTTCAACAATTCAATTTGAAACTGTCACACCTCATTTTATTTCACGTAGCTTTGAGGCATTCTTTCAAACAGTTTGCATGCCTTTGCCATACCCTAACATTGTTCTATAGATTCACAGGAGTATTTTTCAGGAGCCTCCAAATTTATTTCAACATGCAAGTTGTGGCGATGGTAAATTTTGTGGAGTTAGGTTGCCAAACAATTTACATATTTCCTCTATACGCCTCTAAGAACGATTTGCACCTCTTCCAGAGCGCTTGCAACAATAACATACAACAAAGTATTTTGTTCTTTGTATTGCGTGGGTTGTGCAATGTGACCTTTCAAATTCTAGTTGCATCTTTCCTGTAATTTTTTCAAACTTTGAAATGAAAATCTTTCAATGCGTAAACAACAGGTCTATTTTATGTTGCGGCCTGCAATCATTGTATTTCATGAAATTCCATCTCTTTGAGGCACTCTGTTAACAGTGTATACGCCTTGTCTATGCACTTCCACAAATTACCTATAGCTTTATCATAATCAGTTATGGTGGTTCTGATTATGATGGTTAACTCTCCTTTTTGCCTTTTTAAGTGCTCATTGTTTTGGAGTTTCGAATTTGCTAGCATACTAGCAACAAAGAAAGAGTTTTGAAGTTTTGAACAAGGTAGCATGGTAGCATAAAGGAGTTTTAAATTTTTGAGTTTGATAGCAATGGAGCAATTAAGAAGAGTTTTGAAGATTTGAATGAGGAAGGAAATTAGCATTAAAGAACTGGCGGAGTTGTGAATTGGAGAGTGTGGTAGCATTAAAGAAGAGAATGTGTACAAAACTTTACTCAATTTTGCTTAAAAAAAATGTTTTATGAAAGATCAATGCTTTTGAAGAGTTATAAATTAATTCTACATATCTTTTGGTAGACTCTTGATAACCCCATAACACTGCAAAATGAGAGCGTGCATAATTTTTGATTGATAAGAAATTTTGCCTCAAAAAATTTACACCATGACAAAAGTATCATTATGACCAAAACCCAGAAAAATAATTTCATTTTGAGCAAATACGGCTTTTAATTTAACATTTTTGAAAATTTAGCTGGTAAAATCAAAATTTTAAATTCTCCTAACCAGGAAGTGGGTAGCTGTGAAAATTGATCACATTTCTTGGAATATCATGAAGAACATCCCCTAAATCTAACTTTTTCAAAACTTCATAGTTTTCAAAATCTAATTATTTTTACATTTTTCACCAATGCACAAGGTTATTTCTGAGAATAGTTGGAAATATAAATAAGATAATTTTCAATATGACACCTAACATTGGAGTTGATGTCATCAACTTGTTCTAACCAATTGAACTTGGAAGCTATAGATGGAATTTGATGAATTATGAAGATGGGATGTAAGTTGACCAACTAACAATAAGCTTTCCAAAATGACAACTTTTGAACATGCTCAAATGATAGTTGATCCTGAAGACACTATAGAAACACAGATTATTAATCAATCAAATGATGGATTTTGATGGGAAATTTTTGAAAATGAATTAGTCAAAAATCAGGGGATAACACATATATATTTTCTATTTTTGAAGTTATTATATTTTATTTATTTTTCTATTGTAGATAATTTCACCAATTTATTTTCCTTTGAGCATTTTAACTAATTAATTTAATCTGAGTGTATGTAGTGAGATTTACTCTCAATGGAACCTAGATTTTTTTGTCAAAGTCAAATTTCCTATATTATAACAACCATACATTTTTGTACACTAATCATGTATTAAATAGGATGACAAGTATGAAGAGGCATTTGGGAGTCTTCATCTTTCAAATCATGTAAAGTTTGAGATAATAAATGTTGTCCAAGATCATGAAGGAAGGTAGGTAGAGTTTTCTTCTAATGGAAATGTGTGAGATTCCATCTGTGTTGCCTTCTTGCATGATGTTCTTTTATATGGTTGACTATTCAAGAGATTTGTGGAGGATAGTTTAGTTCATATATGTGAGATTCCAACTTTTTTGTTCCTAATTTTTTGATGTTCCTTATTGTTATCATAACTTGTATTGGATATTTTCATGTGTTTATTGTTGAATATCATTTTCAGGATCCTTATGGATGACACTTTTTTCCTAATACATAGATTTTATTCTTATATTTGTATGGAAGTCTTGACTATCATGATTATTACTAGACGATGGATTTACATATTATTGATTAGATGGAGTTATCATTTGATTTCATTAATTGGTTATGTGAGTGGATATTGAGAAGATGAGAATCATATATGTTAAATGTTATGGTTATTAGATTTTATTTCCTAATTGATTATTATTTTGAAATGTTATCTTAATTCATAATAATTTATTTGGATAAACTTATACATGTGATGTACTACCACCTTTTTTTTAAGTGACAAGGTGAATTTTTCCAATGGTAGATGGGGTCATATAGCTACTTTCATTATTTTACCTTTGTGAGTTATCGACCTTGTCTCATATGAAGAAATAAGGTCATGTAATATATCATTGTGAAACACTATTTTGTGTTGTGTGGTCATGTGTATATTTGAGAGTTTATTTTATTAATATTTTGAGTTATCTTTTATTATGGTTATTTCATTTATGATTTATATAGTCCGTATGTGGTTTAAATTATATTTTTATAATCTAAAATGTTCCTTGGGTGATAGAATTATAGGATAGGGGTTATTTTATCTTAGAAAATATCACTATTGTTGTTTAGAAGCCACTTAAAATTCTCATTTCTTAAAATGGCCAAATTTGGAGTTGGTTGCATTGGTTTTGGTGGTTAGGAAGGTAGTTTCTTTTACCCTTTCTATTTAGTCTTTCTCCTAGAGTGGAGAAGCAATTTTTTTTGTAGGATTGTTCTTGATTTTCATTTAAGATTTTTCATACATGGTAGAGACAAATTCTAGGTGGAGGAAGGAAGAGAAGAAGGATAGAGAAATGAGAGATGGAAAAGAGGGCTTGAGGAGTCATCATCAAATTAGATATAAAATATCATGGTAGGGCCTAACCATCTAGTTAGATCTTTGTTTGATGTGGAAATGAATACTTGGAATGTTGTTCTTTGTTTGTGAAATCTATGTGAAATTTATTGTAAATTATATGTTGGGTTTTTTTTGGGTATGAGTTCTCACCCTTTTCTAAGGTTGTACATAAATAATAAGTTGCTTGTATAAAGTGAATAGATAATAGTATGTGAAGTAAATTATTGTCAGGTACAAGATAAATAATATAAATCTTATGTGTTTAATATTTATTTGGAAATCTATGTGATGAGTGTTGGCATAGAGGTTATGAAATGTGTGTGTGATTTCTTGGGATAGCTATGTGGGGTGGATTAAGTATTAATCCTATGGTTGGGTGGAGAGCCCATTGCCCAATATTGCAATGTTCTTTATTGATTTTCTCTATTTCAAGTTAAGGGCTAAGGTTGGAGACATTTCGGGACTCACTAAATTATGGCTCATGAGGGAAGGGTTATGTTAATCTTTATTTTTTATTTAACTTCATGGGTGAAATGTGTATAGGTTTTTAAAGTGTAAATTGAATATATAATATACAATATTAAGTTGTGTAAAATCATAAAGGGGGAGGAAGTTGTGTATTCATTCATAATTACTCCATTATGTATATAGAGAAGGAAAATAATAAACATTTTTTTTAAGGTACGAAAAATCCTACTATGAAATTTATATTTAAATTAGAATAAGAATTGGACTATGAGTGTGTGGAAGTTTAAAATGTAAATGTCAAAAAAATTATGAAATTAAATTAACTGATTTGTGGTAATTTATCTAGCATTAATGGTCATAAAAATACATTTTAATTAAAAATAAAACTAATAACATTATTTAGCTAGTCTCCTCAATGTTAATCTAAATCGACTATGCTATTGAAATTTCTTATTAAAAAAAAATCAAGTAACTTCTTGTAAATTATATTTATATATAAATAATATATAAATTTTATTGCATATATAATAAATATATGTATAGAGATATAAGACATAGATAATATATATTTTTAATTAATATATCATAAATAAAAGTATTTAATGTATTAAATATAGTATAAAATATAAATATAAAATATAAAATCTTAAATAAAAGTATATAGAATAATTATATAAAGTATTTTGTAGAAATATATAATATATTTCATAAAGTTTATAATAAAATAATATGTGGGTGACCCTCCCCTAGTCGAGAGAGGTATGGCATGTGTAGGTCACCCCCAATCTTGGGGAAAGGCGTGGCCCCATGAGGTTGCTTCCCCATGGGGGTCTCATTCCATGGGGGCTTGGACCTCCATGGGGTCTACCTCTTAAAATAATTAATTTCTTTACAATAAAATTTGATATCAAACAAACAATATAAGAACCAATTTGATGGTACAATAGGTTGATAGTGAACTAATAGATTCTATAAATATACAGACATATAGTTTTTTTAAGAAACTAAAACTTGTACATTCATATAGATATGTGTATGTAGGCAGATAATTCTAATTGAAAAATCCAAAGCTGAATCTTCAATTCTGAAAATAAAAGGAAATAAATTAGAAAATTAGATTGAACCTGTAACAAATAGAAATCATGTATAAAACTTTAGATTTCAATCATTCTCAAATCAATTGGTTTGGAAATCTCTAAAGACATCAAAAGAAAATAATATGTATTTAAAAAAAATTGGTTTTGTTGAAGTTAGTTTTTTGTTAGGAATTTTTTTTTAGATTATTTTAAAATTCATATAAACCATCTCTAACTTTTTTTGTATAATTAAATTTTATTCTCTTGTAAACTCAATTCTAATTTGAAGAACATAAACATAATTAAATTAGTTTTTTGGGAATAAATAACTAGAGAAATAGAGGAAATTAGATTAATTCTTTTCTTTTTATAATTCTTAGACTCCCTAAATGAACCTTAAATTTATTATCCAATTGTAAATTCTAGAAATAACATCATAGTTAAAGAATCGGGTTAAATTAATTGGAATTAAGTTTAATAAGCCCTATTGACACTAATCCTTTCTTTTAATAAATTAGTTATCAATAGTTAATATAAAAAATGTTTGATACTGTTGGAGTGAAAAAGACACTGAGAGGGGGGGAGGAAGGGGGCTGAATCAATGTCATAAACCGATTTAACAAATTTTATATAAATTGAAACAAAGCAAATTTATCCTCTCATTTATTAATGATTAACTCATCCATTTATTGAATGCAATCACATATAACTGTAACGAGAAGTATAACAGTGAAACTTAGCATAGCAAAACATTCACGCAATGAATCAGTGGAACCACAAATAAGCAAAGTGACACAAGATATGTTGAGTGGAAAACCCTCCTGGGGTACAAAAATCACTCCTAAACTGCTGCCTTTCTAGGCTTATATTTTAGAAACCACTTTTCACAATGCCTTATAGGCTGATTTCTTAGCACCAACTCAAGGAGCACCAACCCCTCATTTTGAAACACCAATTTCAAGGAGCACCAACCCCTTTTCAGTTTACCAAAAGTACAATGATACAGAGGATCTCTCTATTTCTCTATTTTCTCACAAGCGCCTCTTAACAAACAATACCTACAATCCTCAAAGTTCAAGAATGAACTTCCAAAATTCTAGCCATTATCTCATCTTGAGACAGCTTGATATTAAACTTATATTTCAGATTTTCAATCTCAAAAACAAAACATGTCTTCCTATGTAGACAATACAATAGTTGTGATTTTCTCACTGGTTTTCACTATCATTTCTCATAGTGCAAAACATTTATCTCTCTCTTTTTTTTTCTTCTTACAAATATGTTTTAATTACATTTCAAAAAATTACAACCCAAAAAATTATCTCTTTCATTTCAAACAACCGAGGTAATTTTTAATGTACCCAACTTCTATCGAATCTATTTGACAGGTATTGCAGTGATTCGGAGAAGTACTCAACATGGAGGATTGCTTCTAACAAAATGGTCAAGGAAAATGTATTTTGAGAAAGAAGACTTTGAACCCTGTCCACTCAAGGAGCCTGCACAGGCAATACTATCTGGAAAAATAATTAAACAATATATTTCATGCACCATATAAAATATCCTTGAATACTGTTGCAACAAAATGTAACTGAATCCCCATTATTGTGCACCCAAGAACAACTACCACTGAATCCAAGAGAAAGAATGATATATTTTGCAGAAAGCATGATTACCCACCAACCAAAACACAATCCCTTAGAGCAGGAGCAAATAGGATATGATAATTTATCTGGGTATCTATTTTAGACTATGAGTAGCTAAAATGCAGTATTTCTGACCATGAAAAAATAAACCCCATTTGAGCATTTTTCAGAAAAGAACAAACAACTTTCTTCTATTTTAGTGCCATGAGAAGTAACGGTTCCTCAAATTTCAAATGATAAGATGAATACCTGAAGTGAGTGTGAGAGAATCTACCATGGAGAAATTTACCAACCTGGCTGAATGACAAAACAATAAAACTTCTTCCAAGTTCGATCCTTTACCCAAATAAAAACGGCTGACAAAGACACCGACCATGGCATGGATCTTACTGAGAGCTCCATTCGCTATCATTTATTTGCAGTAAGACAAAAACAATTGAGTAATGGCTGAGAGATAATTTCCATGGTGGTGGCAAAGCTAGGGTTCCAAACCCACAAGCTTGTGAAACACAATAAGATTGCCCTAATCTTTCCTTTGCAAAGAAATCGATGACTTTTCAAGTCATAATAGCATTTCAGGTCTGCGGCTTCATGTAATTTGACTTAATCAAATTCATCCATGCAAAAGACCGACACCATAATTAAAAACATTACCATGTGATTTCCTTGTCTTTCCAACATGTCGATCACCTTAGACATCAAGGCATTATTATCAAGAGTCGATGTCAGTCACTTTCCAAGTGACTTGACAAGTAATTCCTCATACCTATTGTCGGCCTTAAGGCCTAATGAAATGTCAAACATAATACCTGATACATATATGACCTTTATTCAATGCATTTTGCCATGTTATAAAGCCTGATTCAAATATGACATTTATTCAATGACTTTTGCTAAAAAAGATGCCAATCGATATCAACTTATCATATTCCCATGCAAATATCAATGTTTAAGGAAACCCGATAGGGTTTACTTAATATTAAATGCCAACTCCAAGTATGATTCCAAAAAAAATAGTTGTCTATTTGCATAACCTGTATGAGGCTGAAAAGAAAACACAACTTATGATGTAGATCAAAACCTTATCAATGCCATGTAACCACATACATCTGATCATGCCAATACCATATAAGCTTGTAGATCACCTTAGCACAGTATAGCTCAAATTGTCAAACCTGTCAAACTAGAATTATACCACTTGAATATAGAATCATAATCCTGTAAACAAGATGCATTGTAATCTGCACATGGATTCAAAAGATCAGTACCATCAAAACCATCATCACAATGTCGAAGCCAAAACCAAGTATGCCAAGACAAAATATAAAAAAGAGTTCCAACCATCAGAATGTAACCAGTGCAACTGATAATCAATCACCAAGATGCCAAACTGAAACATAATTTTGACATCAAGGACAAATACCAAAAGAGAACTTTAACAGACCCCCCCTTTGTCCTTGATGGAAAAAATTGAGCCATCAAATCGAAAAACTGAACTAGAACCAAGAGCTCATAATTCTCCCCCTTTTTGTCACAAGGACAAAGGGAAAAAACAGTGAAAAGCCAAGAAGTTGAACAGGAAATAGCTGCAGATATAGCAATGGAGCAGAAAATAGAAAAACATATGAAGCAACACTATGCTGCTAAGAGAGCTAACAAGCTCCCCCTAACACCAAGATAGAGAATTAAGAGAGCAGAGATTGAGAGACAACTCCCAATCTAGACCGAAGTCTTTCAAATACCTCTTTATCCAAAGGCTTAGTGAAGATATTAGCTAACTATGCTTGTGTAGGAACATATTGCACAAAAACCTCATTAGCCAACACCTTTTCATGAAGAAAGTGAAATTTAATAGCAATGTGTTTAGTGCGAGAGTGCATAACAAGATTTTTGGAGATATTAATCGCACTCGTATTATCACACAGAATAGAAATAGGTTTAGGAACTTCAATACCCATGTCAGATAGAGTTTGTGACATCCAGATTACTTGAGTACAAGAGGTGGCAACAATATATTCTGCTTCAGCAGTGGAGAGTGAAACAAATTCTTGTTTTTTTCTATGCCATGCCACTAATCGATCACCAAGAAAGAAAGCAACATCACTGGTGCTTTTCCTATCATCCAGACAACCAGCCCAGTCAGAATCAGTATATGCAATTAATGAGAAATCATTGCTTCTAGGATACCAAAGACCATAATCAAGAGTACCCTAAACATATTTAAGAATCCTTCTAATAGCATTAATATGAGATTCCTTAGGAGATGACTGAAATCTTGCAACCATGCAAACTTCTTGCATTATGTCAGGTCTAGAAGCTGTTAGATATAATAAGTTACTAATCATTGACCTATAGTCGGTTGGATTTACATCAGGAGAATCATCAACCTTGCTAAGTTTGCAGCTTTTAACCATTGGAGTGCTAACTGGATGGCATTCATCCATTTGAAATTTCTTAAGCATCTCTCTTGCATACTTTGTTTGAGAGAGAAAAATTCCAATTTCAAGTTGAGAAACTTGAAGACCTAAAAAGAAAGTTAATTCTCCCAAAATTGATATTTCAAACTCAGATTCCATAATCTGAGAGAATTTTTTACTCAAGGCAGTATTGTTACAGCCAAAGATAGTATCATCAACATAGATTTCAACAACCAGAATATCAGAACCTTCAATCTTAACATAAAGATTGATGTCTACTCCTCTAATAAAACCTTTTGAAATCAAATGATTATCCAGTCTAGAGTACCAAGCCCTAGGAGCTTTTTTTAGGCCATATAGAGCCTTTTTCAAGCTATAAACATTATTAGGCTTGTTTTTGCAAATGAACCCTTCAGGTTGTTCTATATAAACTTCTTCATCCAAATAACCATTCAGAAAAGAAGTTTTGACATCCATTTGATATACAGTAAAGTTCTTGAAAACATAATAAGCCAAGAATATTCTAATATATTCAAGTCTAGCTATAGGTGCAAAGGTTTCACCAAAGTCAATACTTTCTTGCTGAGCATATCCTTTGCAGACATACCTATCCTTGTTGCGAACAACATGGCCATTTTCATCATGTTTGTTTCTGAATATCCATTTCCCACCTATGACATTTTTGTCATTTGGTCTTGGGACTAACTCCCAAGTATGATTTTTCTCAATTTGATCAATTTCTTTTTGCATTGCATTAAGCCAACATTCATCAATTAGAGCTTCATAAAAAACATTTGGCTCAAACTGTGTAATCAAACAAAGAGCAGTAAGCTCGGCTATGTGAGATTTTTCATCAGATTTAACAGTTCTTCTTCTTGTTTGAACTCCTGCAGATTTATCTCCAATAATCAGATCTTTAGGATGGTTTCTAGCAAGACATTTTGAAGGTGTTTTTGTTACACATTTTTTAGGACTTGTTTCAGAATTTTTATAATTTGCTTCAGCTAGTTTAGGACTTGTTGATTCTACTTTAGGCTTTGTTGTTTCAAAGCCTTTTGAATTTATTTCAAGTTCAAATTCTTCTTCCTCATCATCCTGCATAGGTTCAGCATCTAAAAGCATATTTTCATCAAATTTGACATTGACAGATTCAATAATCTTATTCAACCTATTATTAAAGCATCTGTAGGATTTTCTATGAGTAGAGTATCCTAAAAAGATACCTTCATCAAACTTAGATTGAAAGCTGCCTAAATTATCATCATCTCTTTTGATAAAACACTTACAGCCAAATATTTTGAATTATTTAATTGAGGTAGATTTAACCATACCACAATTCATATGGAGTGAAATTGGATTTCACTCTAATTTGTACTCTATTCAAGATGTAAACAGATGTATGAATAGCTTATTTCCAGTACATGTTTGGCAGTTTTGCTTCATCCAACATAGTCCTTGCCATCTCTATTATAGTTCTATTCTTTCTCTCAACAACCCCATTCTGTTGAGGTGTTCTGGCAGCAACATATTATCTTTTATGCCATGTCTTTCGCAATAGTCAATGAATTCTTGTGAGGTGAATTCACCACCTTTGTCAGATCTCGAACATTTCAATTTAAATCTGACTCCCTTTCAACCATTTTTCTAAAGACTTTAAAACATTCAAAAGCTTTAGATTTATGCTTGAGAAAAGTAACCCATACCATACGAGAGTAATCATCAACAAATAACATGAAATATTTTTCACCATTGATAGCTATAGTCCTTGTAGGACCACATATTATGAACAAGTTGCAGAGGCCTAGTAGAAGAATGTTCTTTAGATTTAAAGCTTACCTTTGTTTGCTTACCTTTGAGACATTCTTTACAAACTGCATTTTCAGGTTTTCTTAAGACAAGCAGACCTCTTACATTCTAGTTTTTGTTGATCCTGACCATATTGTCAAAGTTAATGTGACCTAGTCTCTTGTGCCACAACCAACTTTCTTCAACTTGACTCATTAAACACATACCTTGATTATTTTCATTACCAGATGTGTCAAGAAGATTGTAAACGTTTCCCTTAGTCCTTTTTCCAGCAGCAATAGCCTTTCCAAGCATATTTTTAATCTCACATCCCTATGAAGTGAACAAAACATGATAGCCATTATCACATATTTGAATGACACTTAGAATATTGTGCTTTAGACCTTCTATGTAATACACATTGTAGATAGGAGTGTCCTCATTCAAAAGAAGTGAACCTCTACCTTTGAATAGTATACCAGAATTATCTCCAAACTTCACATATCCACCTACATAATCTTCAAGATTTGTAAATTTTTCTTTGTCACCAGTCATGTGGTTTGAACAACCACTGTCCAGGACCCATAAGTCCTTTTTATTTGAATGAAAATCTGTTTGAACTAACATAGTTTTCTCTATGTTTTTGAAATTTTTAGACTTCCAAACCTTTTTGGTTTTCTGCTATTTAAATTGTAGATCAGCTTTGCACTGCTTAGCAGAATGACCCACAGTATTGCATTTAAAGCATCTAATCTATCTAGCAAAACCAGGGTGTTGCTTATGACCAAATTTAGGTGTTCTAGGATTCATAAACCTACAAGAGCTCACTTTGTGGCCAAATCTATTGTAGAAAAAATAGTACCCATAAAAGAAAGGGTTAAAATTAAATGATGTTTTGTTATTCCTAAAAGGATGGACATGATTCTTATCAAAATCAAGATGATTAGATTCATAACGTTTGTTTGCAGCAACATCATTATGCTTTTCACTATCATTTGAACATTCACCCTTCACGAACCTAATACCTGTTTTGTCCTTGTTCAATTTTTGCTTACTGAGCATGTCATTCAGTTTTAGAGTACTCTCATACTTCTCAATGGTCTTCCTAGGATCAATAATTTTATGTTCAAGTTTTTGAATTTCTTGATCTTTATGATTTAAATGAATACGAAGACAATCCTCAACTCTCTTGGCTTCTTCAAGTTGAGTCTTCAAGGAGACTATTTCTTGATTTGTGAGTTGCTCTTGAGAAATATCTTGAGTAGAATTTTGTTCTCAAGCAAGCATTTATTTTTTGACTTTTCTTAGCTCTTTTAATGCACATTCCATTTTACCTTCTAGATCAACTTCGCCATCTTCAGCATCATTGCTGTTAGTATCTTCTTGCTGAATGATTTCAGCCATGAATAGGTTTTCATCTTCTTCATCTAAAGAATCTTCAAATTCAATGTTTGTTTCATTTTTTTCTGAATAGACTCTTCTTCTTTTTGAAGTTGAATTTTTGTTTAGGTCTATGGGCCTTTTTCTTAGGTAGTTTTTTGATGAATTTTCTAGATATCTATATTAATAAAGATAAAATTACAAATTCACAAAAAAGGGGAGGGTGGTAAAAAGGCACACCCCGAATGTCATGGGACCAGCCCAGAAAATCCAAAATAACACATGGGCCCAGCCCAGAAAATCTAAAATATCACATGGGCCTAGCCCAGAAGTCCAATAATGAAAAGAAAAATAGGCAGCCAAGGCAGTCCCAGTAGATCCTGGGGGGTCCCTGTCATCCAGATGTTTCCCCAATACATCAGCAGGGTTTGGAGTGACGTCAGGAGGAGCACCCCAACCATCATCAATTTTATCTTCATTTTTTTCTATTTATTTTTCCTCGCGTCGAGGCGAGATTGCGAGAGCCAGCCGTGAAAAACTTTTGCCACTGGAGGGCCAACCAGAGCCAAAAGCAGGAGGAGTATCAAAGGGCCACCCAGAACTGCCACCACCACTCCTCGAAGCACCACTAGAGTGTCATCCCTAACCAGGACGCGGCAAAGGAGAACGAGCCCGCTTGGGAGGCCGAGAATCTCGCCGAGCAGGAGGCTGGGAGCGAGATCGCGCGGAATCACTCCGCTTCTGGCCCCAAGAAGGCGACCGGTCGTAGGAGGAGGAGGGTGAATCAGGGATCCGAGCCATAGTACAAGGGGCATTGCCCTAGTGGTCCAAGAGAACCTATAGGTGAGCCACTTCTAGTGCAACCTTGTTGGCTTGCACTTGAATCTGTAAGAGAACATTATAACATATAACTACTTTAGCATAGAGAGACACATTAGCATCTAAATGAGAATGAGAAAATACATAAGCAATTCTATCTTTCTAGATATTGAAGAGGATTTCCACCCTGAAAGTGTGCCAAAGTTGGGTGAACTTAGCCGGGGTTCCAGGCGGGTCCCCCAGCAGAACCATATGCCACGAAAAGGGTTCTGGCCTAAAAGGCCCAAAGAAGTCATGAATCCAAGTCCAAAGCTGCTGAGCTCTAGGAAAAAACCAAAAAAGGTGCTTAAATATTTCAGGCTGCCCACAAAAAGGGCAGCGAGGGTCAGGAACCCCCAAATGAACAAGCCGAGAACCCACAGGCAAGCCTTGGAAAAGAATACACCAAGCAAAGTGGGTCAGCTTCGGATTAACAATTGTAGACCAAGTGGCATCAAACCTCCTACACCAAGTATGGGCCGAGGAGTTAAGAAGCCACCTCTGGTTCAAAGACCTGATCATAGGAAAATGGGTTGAAAGCCACCTGTAACCAAGCCGCAACTTGTAGCTCTGAAAAGGAGTATCTAGAAACCATTTCCAGTCTTTCCACCAAGGTTTGTGCCCACGAATGCCAACTTTGTGAAGTATTTCCACCAGAATGGCGCTCACCAGCCCATCAAAGGTAAGACGATCCTGGTTTTGAAGACTATACTGGGCTTTAAGAGCATCCCACTGCAAAAGATGCATGGTAGGCTGGTGGAAGAGTTGATGCAGTGTTTGAATGCCCTTCTTATGAAATCTGAGAGCCTTGAGCCAAGGCGACTTAGCCAAGGTTTGACCATTCTGAGCCAAAAGGGGAGACCACCAGAGGTTATGCTAGTTGATGGACAGCCCATCATAAAATCTAGCCCCGACCCAATGGAGCCAAGGCTTAATGGTTTCCCAAGAATGCCAAATGCTTTTGGCCACAAAGGAGCCCATAATTTGAACTGGCTCCCTCATAACCAGGAGGGTTTGGAGACTGATTCCTTTCCAAGTGGGTCTATGAATAGGAAAACCAGACTGAATACAATGCCTAAGGAGAATCTTCCAGGCTTCATCCCCGGTGAGAGTACGGATAATCCATTTGACACAGAGAGCAGTCCCTTGTCGTTGAGTGGAGAGCAATCCAAGCCCTTCCAAGTCCTTGGGGAGACAACAAAATTCCCAAGTGACCTGATGAAAGCCCTTATGGGTCTCAGAAGAGGCCCATAGAAAATTGTGGAGCGATTTCTCAAGCCTGTTGTAGGCCGCTTTAGAAGGAGCCCAAAAGGAAGAATAATAGACGTGGGTGGCAGCCAAAATTTTAGAGCACACCTAGAATTTTCCAGCTAGTGAAAGAGGCTTAGGAATCCAATAGGACAGCTTCTGCTCAACCCTGGAGAGCACGGCTTGCTAGAGCTCCCGAGGGGAAGCTTGAAAGGCGAAGGGGATGCCCAGAAATCGAAAGATTTCTCCCTGTCCAATCCACTTTTAGTTGTAAGTTTGAAGCCACGCAGGAGTGGGGAGCATCGATTGTCTGTAGCACAAGGTCTTGTGCCATTGAATAGCAGATCCAAATGTAAGACAAAAAGTATCAAGGCATTCAGGGGCAACAACGATAGAACCTTCATCCTCTAAGAAAGTGAGAAAAGAATCATCCGCGAAGTGATCATTGACAAGCTGCTCTTAAGAGTTCGAGAGAGAGATCCCTTTAACACATTGCTGGGAGACATTGGCCAGGAGATATCCAAAGCCCTCAGCAGCTAGAACATACAAAGCAGGGGCAAGAGGGCATCCCTGGCAAATAGAATGAAAAAGACCAAAAGCAGAAGACTGGCAGCCATTAATGGAGATGCAAGCCGAGGCATCGGAAAAAAGCATACGAACAGACTACATAAAATTGGGCCCAAAGCCCAAGGCCTACAACATCGCAAGAATGAAAGGCCATTCAATACGGTTATAGGCTTTGAAAAAATTAATTTTAATGAACACTTCTTTCTGGTTCGACCACTGGGCCCACTCCATGCCTTCCCAAACAACAATAATGTTATCAAGAATAAACCTGGACTTAATGAAACCAATCTGTTTAGGACGCACAACCTGAGGCAATAGGTGGCAAATTTTCAAATCCAAGGCTTTGGCAATGATTTTGTAAGAAACATTAAGAAGTGTGATGGGCCACCAGTTGCAAATATCCTCTGGATCCCCAGGCTTAGGTATGAATTTAATATTGCCTTTATTTATTGAATTTCCTAGAGAATTGGTTTGAAAGGCTTCAAGATAAACATGATGCAAATCACTCCCAACACAGTCCCAAAGAGCTTTATAAAATTCACAAGGAAAGCCATCAATCCCAGGAGCCTTATCATCTACCATAGAGGAAACAACTTCCTTGAAATCATCAATTGTTAACAATTGATCATAGAAATTAATCTGGGCTGAAGAAAGCCTATGTGGCACAATAGCAAGGTTGTTCCGAAGGGCTTGCTGGCGCATAGGCATGGGGTCCTGAGCCGTGAAAACTTGCTCATAGTGATGTAAAAAAGCCTAGAGAATGTCAGGTAGCTCAGAGAGCACTTGGTTACCATCTTTGATTGTTTTAATGCCTAGGGAAGAGTGCCTAGCATGAAGAGCCAAAAAAAACTCTTTAGAGGCACAATCACCAATTTTGAGCCAGTGGAGTCGAGCCTTGATTTGAGCGCCTCTAGCAAAATAATTATTTGCCACTTGCTTTTGATGTCTTAAATCCACCACCCAGACTTGATGTGACGGGGAGAAAGGACTAGCCGCTAAAGCCTCCATAGCCGTACGCAAGTCGGTAGTGGTGGCCTCGTAAGAACGCCAGTGAAAGATAGCAAGGCGGCACCCATAAATGCGTAAGAAACACGCAGTACGAATGATGACATCATTCCACCAAGCAATCTAGCCCGTACGGCTAGGAGGTCTGCACTCTAAATTCCACACCCGGTGAATGTGGGCCGGGATGGGCTTGTGACAAAGCAAAGACGTGTTCAAGAAGAATTGAGTCTTACACGTGTGAGGTTGAGAAGATGCCCACTCAATGCGAAAATGAATTGGGAAGTGATCCGAAAGGGTCACATCCACTAATGGCTTAATAGGCAAGGCAGAGCTATTGAAGGAAAAAAAATATTGAGCCATGATCATAGCACGATCAAGCTGTTTAAAGACTCTGTCAGAACCAACCCTGTAATTGCACCAAGTGTGCCAAAGAGAATGAGAATGGCGGCAACCGATATTGGGATCAAAAAGCCCCAATTTATTGTTCATGTAAAACCACACCTCCCTTTCACCCGCTGCCCAACGAAAAGGCAAAGTGCCATTCTTATCGTACGCCATTTCAACCATGTTGAAATCCCCATAGAGCAACCAGGTAGCAACTGGAAAAGAGTCAACAATCCAGGGCCAAAGAAAGCAACGCTCCACGACATCATTAGAGGCATCAATATTAATAATCCCGAAGGAATGATTCTCAATATTGAGAAGAACCCAGACAGCCCGCTGGGAGGGGTCAACCCCATGGTCCACCACACAAGAATGTAGTCATGGGGCCAAAAGAGTAGCAACTCCACCACGACCAGCCTCATGCAGAGTGAAAAACATAGAACTGGCTGGCCAAATACAGTAACAAGCCGAAGCAAGCATAAAACCTGAAATTTTAACTTCCTGGAAACAAAGCACTTCAATCCCTGGGTAATTCTTCAAAGTATTCCTAAGAGAATACCTCCTTGAGAGGTCAGTGAGACCTCGAACATTCCATGAGATAAAATTCATGGAAAATCTTCCATACTTGTAGAATCCCGGTCCTCTTCACCCAAGGAAGAGAAGCTATTCTTCAAAAACTCTTGTGGAACATAACCTATTTGAATAGAGGGAGAGAATCTTCATTTTTCTGGCACATAGTCACCTTCTTTCGATGGAGGAGATGGGCTGTGAGAACGCTACTGAGTCCCCACTGTGGATGACAAAGTCAGTTGAGCACACAAAACAGTCGTAGGCTAAGGCGTGGCCTTAGACCTAGACTGTAAAACAATAGAAGCAACTCCTAAGGGAGTAGCAGTCCCCTTCTCTGAAGGGTTTGAAACCAGCTTGGTCGGTTCAGGGGCCTTGGGAGCCGACCCAGAACCAGATGACTTATTTTTCTGGTTTGAAACCATAGTCCACTTTGTGTCTACCTTAGTTGAAGGCTCTGTCGGGCTTTTCAACATCCTGTGACTGAGAGGATGTACGAGGAACTGTCAAAGGGCAGTCCTTGATCTTGTGGTCAACTAACTGGCACCGATAGCACGTGTTGGGAAAATTGAAATATGTGACTTTTTGGGTGTGACAAATATCTCTGATTTGAATGTCTACAAACTCTTTCAAATCCTTGGATAAATCAACTTCCACACAAACCCTCTTTTGAGGATGGGCTTGAAAGAATCTATCGGGTTCGATACAAACAACCCTCCCCGAAGAGGAAGCAATATGGTTCAAGAAGGGCACACAAGGCAAAGGTAACCCGAGAAACTCAATCCAGATTGGGACACACATTTTAGAGTCCTCTGAGACAACAAAATCCTGGGTCCATGCCTAGAAAACCAACAAGGAAGACCGAACATACCAGGGCCCATGACCCAAAATAGCTTGGACATGACTAACTTCCGCAAAGTGGAACAAAAAAAAACCCTTGGTCAAGTTTTGGACCATATCAAAGCGGACCCCATGAGGGACCCAGGCCTTGCTAACCCAGTCTTTTAGCACACTTTCAGGGGGAATCCTCCCAACAAAATAACCCACAAGGGTGTGTTGTTCGAGCCATTGGCATGCAGAATCAAAATCGGGTAAAGGTAAAACTACATCAGCAAGGGCGTCAGAATGCTTACCTTGTGAAAGACTTTCAGAATAAATTTTTGAGGGTGTTTGTTCGGTGGGGGAGCCATTAAATTGCACCAACGAACCGCTAACACCAGCAAAAATTGTTGGGTTAGAACTGGTTGAAGGCATAATAAACCCCTAAAACCGTAGTAAATGTGGCCATACTCAATGAAGGAAATAATTTCCTGCACAAGAAGCGTAGTATGACACAGGAGGGGCCGTGAATGACCTCAAAAAGCACAAAACCCTAGCAGAGCTCATGCACCATCCTTCTCTTAGGCAGTTTTTCAGATTTCTCATTGTCACTATTCAGATCACCATAGGGGCACTTTGCAGCAAAGTGGCCTATTTTTCCACAGTTAAAACATTTTAAGGGAACTTTTCCCTTATATTTTCCAGACCCCTTTTTGAGCTTTCTAACAAAGTGGGATTCTTTGGAATCAAAAAATTTTGATTCAGTAGGCTCATCTTTTTCTTTCCTTTTAGTATTAAAGGCAGTTTCTTTTGCAGAGGAATTATTTTTATTGATTCTCATTTCATAGGTAGTCAGAGTGCCTTGTAAGTTGTCTAGGGTAAGTTGGTCAAAGTGTTTCTTCTCTTCTAGAGTAGAGACCTTAGCTTCAAATTTAGTCGGTAAGGTTCTGATGACCTTAGTTACAATATCTAAATTTTTACTTCTTCTCCCAAACCCTTCATAGCATTGACAATTTCATCAACTCTCAAGAAGTAATCTGCTACTTTTTCATCGTCCCTCATTTTTATTTCTTCAAACTAGTGTTTTAGAGTGAGGACTTTTGATTGTTTAACTATTTCATTTCCTTGATAGATAGTTTCAAGTTTAATCCAGATAGCCCTAGCAGAGCTGCAGTGCATGACTTTGATAAAAACATCTTTAGTCAATGCACACAGGAGAGCATGTTTTTCTCTTGCATTAGTTTCATATCTTTTCTTTTCATCAGAATTTATGGGTAATGTAGTTGGTACAGTGTACCCAGTTAACACTATGCTCCACACATCGAGATCAAAATAAGTTAGATAAGTCTCCATTCTGATTTTCCAGAATAAATAATCAGTTCCATCAAATAATGGAGCTCTAGTCATGGATGTGCCTTCATCAGCTTGAGACATTTTAAACAGACTCCAAGGCCAGAATCAATCCTAGGTTGGATAGACCTATCAGAGGACCCTACGCTCTGATACCAATTGTTGGAGTGAAAAAGACACTGAGAGGGGGGAGGAGAGTGAATCAATGTCATAAACTGATTTTAAAAATTTATATAAATTGAAACAAAGCAGATTTATCCTCTCATTGATCAATGATTAACTCATCCATATATTGAATGCAATCACATATAACTGTAACGAGAAGTATAACAGTGAAACTTAGCATAACAAAGTATTCACACAATGAATCAGTGGAACCAAAGATAAGAAAAGTGACACAAGATATACCGAGTGGAAAACCCTCCTGGGGTAGAAAAACCTCTCCTAAACTGTTGCCTTTATAGGCTTATATTTTAAAAACCACTTTTGACAATGCCTTATAGGTTGATTTATGAGCACCAACTCAAGGAGCACCAACCCCTTTTCAGTTTATCAAAAATACAATGATACATAGGATCTCTTTGTTTCTATGTTTTCTCACAAGTGCCTCTTAATAGAAAATACCTACAATCCTCAAAGTTCAAGAATGAACTTCCATAATTCTAGCCATTATCTCATCTTGAGACAACTTGATATTGAACTTATATTTCAGATTTTCAATCTCAAAAAAAAAACATGTCTTCCTGTGTAGACAATACAATAGTTGTGATTTTCTCACTGGTTTTCACTATCATTTCTCATAGTGCAAAACAGTTATCTCTCTCTCTATTTTTCTTCTTACAAATATGTTTTAATTACATTTCAAAAAATTACAACCCAAAAAATTATTTGTTTCATTTCAAACAACTGAGGTAATTTTTAATGTACCCCACTTCTGTCGAATCTATTTGCCAGGTATTGCAGTGATTCAGAGAAGTACTCAACATGGAGGATTGCTTCTAACAAAATGGTCAAGGAAAATGTATTTTGAGAAAGAAGACTCTGAACCTTGTCCACTCAAGGAGCCTACACAGACAATACTATCTGGAAAAAGAATTAAACAATATATTCCATGCACCATATAAAATATCCTTGAATACTGTTGCAACAAAATGTAACCTAATCCCCATTATTGTGCACCTAAGAACAACTACCACTAAATCCAAGAGAAAGAATGATATATTTTGCAGAAAGCATGATTACCCACCAACCAAAACACAATCCCTTAGAGCAGGAGAAAATAGGATATGATAATTTATTTGGGTATCTATTTTAGACTATGAGTAGCTGAAATGCAGTATTTCTGACCATGAAAAAATAAACCCCATTTGAGCATTTTTCAAAAAAGAACAAACAAATTTCTTCT
This sequence comes from Sequoiadendron giganteum, assembly GCA_007115665.2. NCBI lineage: Eukaryota > Viridiplantae > Streptophyta > Pinopsida > Cupressales > Cupressaceae > Sequoiadendron > Sequoiadendron giganteum. The sequence goes on along the minus strand of CM021105.1, from coordinate 118,136,196 downwards.
ATTTTAGTGCCATGAGAAGTAACGGTTCCTCAAATTTCAAATGATAAGATGAATACCTAAAGTGAGTGTGAGAGAATCTGCCATGGAGAAATTTACCAACCTGGATGAATGACAAAACAACAAAACTTCTTCCAAGTTCGAGCCTTTACCCAAAGAAAAACGGCTGACAAAGACACCAATCATGGCATGGATCTTACTAAGAGCTTTGGATTCGCTGTCATTGATTTGTAGTAAGACAAAAACAACTGAGTAACGGCAGAGAGATAATTTCCTTGGTGGCGGCAAAGCTAGGGTTCCAAACCCACAAGCTTGTGAAACACAATAAGATTGCCCTAATCTTTCCCTTGCAAAGCAATCGATGACTTTTCAAGTCATAATACCATTTCAAGTCCACGACTTCATGTAATTTGACTTAATCAAATTCATCCATGCAAAAGACCGACACCATAATTAAAAACATTACCATGTGATTTCCTTGTGTTTCCAAATGTCGATTATCTTAGACATCAAGGCATTATTACTAAGAGTCGATGTCAATCACTTTCCAAGTGACTTGACAAGTAATTCCTCATAGCTTTTGTCGGCCTTAAGGCCTAATGAAATATCAAACATAAGACTCGATACATAAATGACCTTTATTCAATGTCTTTTGCCATGTTATTAAGCCCGATTCAAATATGACATTAATTCAATACCTTTTGCTAAAAAAGATTCCAATTGATATCAACTTATCATATTCCCATGCAAATATCAATGTTTAAGGAAACCCGATAGGGTTTTCTTAATATTAAATGCCAACTCCAAGTATGATTCCAAAAAACATAGTTGTCTATTTGCATTACCTATATGAAGCTGAAAAGAAAACACAACTTATGATGTAGATCAAAACCTTATCAACGCCATGTAACCACAGAAATCTAATCATGCCAATACCATAAAAACCTGTAGATCACCTTAGCACAGTATAGCTCAAATTGTCAAACCTATCAAACTAGAATTATACCACCTAGACATAGAATCATAATCCTGTAAACAAGATGCCTTGTAATCTGCACATGGAGTCAAGAGATTAGTACCATCAAAACCATCATCACAATGCCAAATCCAAAACCAAGTATTCCAAGAAAAAATATAAACAAGAGTGCCAACCATCGGAATGTAACCAGTGCAACTGATAATCAATAACCAAGATGCCAAACTGAAACGTAATTTTGACATCAAGGACAAATACCAAAAGAGAAGTTTAATAGATACAATTGGTTTCAATATTATTTTAATTGTGATTTAAATGTATTCATTTATAAAATTGAGCTAAATCATCATGATAACTTTAATTGCCTTTAGATGTATGTTTCTCAAATAAAATTCATAAGTTAACCATTATTAAGTATCACTTAAGTGTCTATTATATTTTCTATCACAAAGATTGAACTAAATAGTAGAACCTTGGAATTAAAATTCACTAATTTGAAAATCCACCCCACAAACATATATTTCCTTTTAGACATATCTTGAGTAGGCAACCAAATCCAATAAGGTTGTACCAAAATTTGGATATAAGATAATGTTCCTCTTTGGGTTGCATCCATTATTTCCCTCTTTCCTTGTGTGGAGTGCTTAGGATGGCAATGTAAAACCATAAGACGTGCAAAGGAAATTCCTTAAAGATAGTCTTGTTTCATGTTGTGTGAGTCAAAGTTTTGATGGTTGTGTTATTGCATAGACATGCAAAAGTGGGAAGGACAATTTTTTTATCACTTTACATGTAAAAGGGGGAGAAGGTAAAAAATATTCCAAAATATTAAAACAGGATGATGGGATAAGAAAGTATGGAATCCAAAAATTTGGGATGTTGGGATGTGAAAGTCTAAAATCCCAAACTTTGGGATGATGGGTTGAGAAAGTTTGAAATTATAAAAAGTATGATGATAGAATAAGAAATAATGAGTTCCACAAATTTGGGATGAGGGGATGAGAAATTTTGAAATCTAACAATTTTAGATGCTAGGATTGTAACGAACTTAGTTGGTCTAGCCTAGTCATCTATGTAAGGTGGTTCTTATTCTTGGGAGGGTTTTGTTTTTAAAAAAAAAATTGTTACTATATGGGAAATGTGCAATCTCAAAGCTATATTCTCTAAACATGTAAGAGCATCCTTGGTTTTGAGGTATTTTGGTTGCAAGCCTCTACATCAAACAATAGCATGTAATATTATACCTATGTTTGTTAATAAAATTTCAATCATAATGCCTTTTAACCTAGAAAAAATAAAATGAAATCACCATAAAAATTAACACATAAATTGCCTAGATTCTTTCTTTTAAAAAGTTAAAAAGTTGTTTGGCTTTTATCATAGGATTCACATGTCTTAGCAAGATAAAAAATTTGGTCATATTTATGTATCAAATAAATAAAAGGAGTATAATAGATCTCTTTTCAATTATGAAAAAATGTTTACAATTGAATGAATATATCTTTAGAACAATTAATTATAAATTTAATTAACTTCTAATATAGATGTGAGGAACAATATACTAATAATAGTACAATGTCAAATGGAATCATAATGTTTTCTCTAACAAACCAAGTCTTTGACATCTCAATTACAAGAGGGAGAGCATCAACTAGGTGCTTTACCTCCAAGCATAAACCATCAATCCTCGATACACATCTAGAAGTGGCCCTACCCTTTGTGAGACTCTTAGATCCAAGGAAACTCCTAGAACATCATACCATATGATAACTAGTATTGTGTGCTAATATAAAACAATCAATCATATAAATCTAGATACCTTCTAACTAACTATGACATATTTGATTAATTTTTAACTTTAGATGATTTGAACCAAGAATGCAAGTGAAGAGTGTCAACAAATTGTGTAGGATAAGTAGCACTATCTAAGTTAGCAATCTTGTGAAAAGGTAACTATACAAAAAAAGTAAATCCATGCCTAGTTATTTGATCCAAGTGTGCATCATGATGAAGTTATCTCCTCATTATGATTGTTATCTATCAAACCAATAAAGACCTCATGATCATTTGGAATCTAAGCCATATAAATATTGAAATAAGGAATTCTTCTTAGAGAGAAGAGAGGATGATGGTGAGACCTTGGAAAAACCAAATTTCACAAAATGTAAAGGAGAAAAGGGTATACAATATTCCTAGGGTTTGTGATGAACTCAAGAAATCAACAAGGAAGTTGATTTCAAAAATAAAATTTAGCTTTAGAAGTCCCTAAGAGTTAAAACAAGGGTGGATGAGTAAATATATCAAGGAGATGTCGTAGAATGTAAATCTAAGCCCTAATAGAAAAGGAAAAAATAGTTTGGATCCAAACTATGACTTGATTAAAAAATAATGATATGCAGTTAAAAATATTGATCTAAAACCCTAATGGTAAAAACCTAAGGCATACAATTAATGAAATGAGATTGATATCTACACTAAAATAAATAAATAAAACATGGTACTTATCTTGCAATATGATATAGATTTGTTGTGTCAAATGTCTCATATAAATTCACTAATGGGTCAAAAAATAAGAATTGTGAAATGACCACCTCAAAATTAGTTAAAAGCTTTTATTTAATGCTCTAGTTTGGTTATGTGTATGAGGAACTATTTTTTGGGTCTAGAAACTTGTTTTTTAAATCTAGATTGTGTACACCTAGAATATTTTTGCCTTGATATCTACAACTCATGTTTATAAAGAGGTAGTGCCAATGGACATTGTTTAGTATTTTGTTAGACAGTGAATGTTCTCCTTTGTTCAAAATCCTATTGTTAATTCAATGGTTTGGTGAAGAGGATTAAAGATAGTCAACAAATATAAAGTAATGCCTAGGATTTCATTATAATGTTGATACTCTATGGTATGTTTCTTATGTAAAAAAGCAATCAGAATGCTATTTATGAATAATTTATTTTTAAATACCATACCTTAACACACAAGTTAATAAATTTTGTGTTAAAGTCAACAACATAATTTGGCTAGTTGGAGGAGGTTCCTGATGGTCCGAATTTAAGTTTGAATATTAGAATCTTGGGGTCATTTATGTCTTTTGTGGAACTAATTTGATATAAGGATGAATGACTTTAGAATTTAATATGATCTCTAAAAAATGTGTGCAAATCATTTGAATTAAATTATGTTCATGTTATTTTTGCTAAATCTTATGTTTGAATACATCACTTGTTTACTAGTCATTGCATTAAGAATAACTTTCACAAACAAAACTCAAAATGAAGAAAAAAAAGTGGAGTATATATTTTTCACTATTAGTAATATTATCTTTTATCATTAAATTTTTTTTAAAAAATTAAACAAATTTAGAAAGAAGAAAAATACGAATAAAATAAAACAATAATAAGAAAAAGAAGAAGAAATGACTAAAATAATAAGAAAAAATATTTAAAGAAAAACATAATAATAAAATTAAACATAATAAAATGAAATATAATTATTTTTCAATAAAAAATCAACAAATTAATGTGAATTATAAGCTGCAAGATGACAATTTAAACTTAACCCAATTAATAATCTTGATAGAGAAGTAAAAAGCATAAGAGAACACTATTTCATCTTTCACGATGAGGTTGAAGAATATCGACTCCCGCCAAGATGAAGGAAAATTTTGTATTGTGTTTTGATTGCTCGTAAGAAATGAATCACACCCCTTCCATTTTTTTTAATGATTATTCATTGATTTCATTTGTTTGGTATCATAAAATATTTAAACTATGATATTGCTATCAGGATTCAACCGTGTAGTTTTCGAGTCAAACTCATTGACCCTTCTTACTTATATTTAAACTATTTTAAGTAATATAAATAAATATAATTTTAATAAATTATAAATTGTTTGAAAATATTATAGATGTTTAAAAATAAATCATTCATAAATATAAAATTTTTTATTTTATTATTAAGAAGAATCTCATATAAATAGAATTTTTAAAATAAAAAGTAAATTAATATATTGTTAAGAAGAGTTTTATATAAATAATTTTTTTTAACAAAAACACAAATCAAAGTATTGTTGAATGTATTGTTAAAAAGAATATTATATAAGCAATATTTTTTTTAATAAAAATACAAATAAATATATTTTAAAAAAGAGTCTCACATTAACAGTTAATACATTAACAGATCTTACAATAAACTGTCAAAAAAATTAACTAGTACATTTGAACCTCACAATCTATTTCCTATAATCCAAAGTCTTTTCTAACTAATTTGCATTAATAATAAAAAATAAAAGGGAAAATATAATAATAAGAGTAAACATAATAAAATAAAAAATATATTATTTATTAAATAAAAAATTAACAAATTAATGTAAATTGTAAGTTAAAAGATGAAAATTTAAATTTAATTTTAAAAAAAACATTAAAAAAAATCCATGAATTATCGATTTTGATGAAGAAGTAAAAAAAAAAGAATAACTTTAAGAAAATTGTTGATATAAATGAAAAAATAAAAACATAAGAATAACTTTAAGAAAAGTGAAGTTTGTATGAAGAAGAAAAGTATAAGAATAACTTTAAGAAAAATGAAGTTTGTATGAAGAAGAAAAATATAAGAATAACTTCAAGAAAATTGTTGATATAGATGAAAAATAAAAACATAAGAATAACTTTAAGAATAGTAAAATTTATATGAAGAAAAAAAGTATTGAAATAGGTATAACTTAAATGTTTTGTCATTCATTTCCTTATTCTCGGCCTCTCCCTAGGTTGATAAAGCTAAATCAAATGAACAAATTGAATGAGATGGCCCTACCATGTTCTCTAAAGCTAAAGCTAGAGTTGGAGGAACAATTCTAAATCCACAATCATTATACTCACCAAGAGAATAATTAAAGTAAAAGTGATTACAATAATTTCGGCCTTCAAAAATATGAGATTCCTTCCTAACAATCTCTATTTGCATCCTTATAAATTTACTTATTTCTCTGTTTTACTCACATTCATTGCAGTTTGGTCAGTTTTTCTTGTTTCGAAGTTGCTCGATAACTGATCACTTATCTTCAACTTCTTAGTTGGTAAGAGACATCAAATTTTCACACTATGATGTTTGGGCAAAGAAGATGAAGACCATTATGGTTGCAAATGATTTGTGGGATTTTTTGATAAATGAGTTTGTGGATGTCACTAACCCAACTGCATTTGCAGCTCTCACAAATAATTAGAAGACCCAGCTGAAGGAGCAGAGAAAGAAAGATGTTAAGGCATTGAGCTTGATAGAGGCAGCCTTGACATAGGGTATTTTTCCCAGAATAGCAGTAGCTGAGTATGCAAAGGAATCTTGGGAAATCCTCCAAACTGGTTACAAAGGGATTGATAAAGTCAGATCCATGAAGCTCCATTTACTTCGAAGAGAGTTCGAGGTTATTGAAATGAAGGAAAGTGATTTTGTTGCATACTTTCAAACAAGGTTCTCGGGTTTGTTACACCAGCTGAGAGAAAATGGAGAAATGATAGAGCAGAAAATTGTTGAAAAAATCCTTAAATGTCTACCCACGAGGTATGATGCACTCGTCATTGCTATTGAAGAGGAAAATGACCTCTCTACTTTGACGATGGATGAGTTGATGGGTTGTCTTTATACCCATGAGCAATGCCTAAAAAGGTATGCTACTTCTTCCCAAGAGCAATCTTTCAAAGCTTGGTCGAATGCAAGAGGCAAAGGGAGAGGTAGAAATGGCTCTCGAAGAGGCAGAGGAAGATCCGGACAAGGAAATGCTAGAAGAGAAAGCTCAGGACGAGCAAGCAATTAAGAAGGAGCAATCATCTCTCAGAAGAACTCCCGAAGAGGCATGAAGAACAACAGTTCGAGTGGGAGAAATGACAAGAGCAACGTTGAGTGCTACTGCTGTCATAAGTTTGGACATTATGCTAGTGAGTGCTAGAAAAAGCATGGTAATCAGCAAAAATAGAATGCTAATGTAGCTGATTCAAATGTGACTGAAGGTAATCAGTCCACAGCCTTCATCATGTGCAACATTGGTGAAGAAGGCAACCCCAAAGTCTGATATTTGGACAATGGTTGCGGCAACCACATGAGTGGTAATGAAAGTCTGTTTTCTTTCATTGATAAAAATGTAAAGTCTGAAATAAGAATGGGGAACAATGGAATAGTTCCAGTCAAAGGAAAAGGATCTATCATGATCCGCACCAAGCAACGTGGGAAGAAGGAGGTTCAAAATGTGTTTTTTTCACTAGGGTTAAAGTATAACCTCATGAGTATTGGACAGTTGATCCAAAATGGATAAAAAGTGCTGATGGAGAAGGGCCAATGCATCATTTATGAAAAAAAACAGAGGATGAAGGTGTTTGCAGCAGTCGTAATGACAAAGAACCAAATGTTTCCATTGAAGATTGAGATGTTCTTCTCATCTCAGTCCGTTGTTGCACCTCTCATGGATGGAAAATTTATAGCAATACAACAAGCAGCCCTCAAGATTACCATTCAAGACCCCTCCAATCTATGGCATCTCAGGTATGGACACTTAGGCTATGCTGGTTTGATTCTTTTGCCCAAGAGAAAAATGATTGATGGTTTGCCAAGTATAGTAGAGCCTAATGTTAGATGTGAGGTTTGCATTTTGGGCAAGCAATGTAGGCAACCCTTTCAATCAGGCAACTCTACAAGGGCAAGAGCACATTGGAGTTGGTGCACACGGATTTAGTAGGCCCTATGCAAATCACGTCTATTGATAACAACAGATTTTTTATGACTTTTATAGATGATTTCAGCCGTAAGACATGGGTTTATTTCTTATAGCATAAGTTTGATGCACTTGATAAGTTTTTATTGTTTAAGGCCTAGGCTGAAAAATAGAGTGGACACTTCATTAAGGTCCTAAGGTCAGATCATGGAGGAGAGTATACCTCCAATCATTTTGTGAACTTTTGCAGAAAAAATGGCATCAAGAAGGATCTTACAACCAATTATACTTTGCGACAAAATGGAGTGGTTGAAAGGAAGAATAGGACCATCGTGGAGATGACAAGGAGCATGATGAAAGCAAAGGGACTCCCAAATGAATATTGGGGAGAGGCTGTAGCAATAGTTGTTTATTTGATTAATAGAAGTCCAACAAAGGTGGTCTATGAAAAAGTATCACAAGAGGCATGGACAAAACGTAGATGGATGGTTGAGCACTTAAGAGTGTTCGGTTGTGTAGCATATGCTCACGTGCCTAAAGAAAAGAGGCAAGAATTGGATGACAAGGGAGAGAAGTGCATCTTCATGGGTTATTGTTCAAAATCAAAAGCCTACAAGCTGTATAACCCAGTCAACAAGAAAATTGTTATCAGCAGAGATGTGGAGTTTTTAGAAAATCAGTCATGGGATGGCACGACTGCTCCCGATATCTCCCAATTGCTCCCAATCATTCCTAATGTTGAAGAAAGGGAATAGGAAGTATAAAATGATGATTCAGTGGAGCCAGCAGTAGCTCTTGATAATTCTGGATGAGCTCCCGATCGGTCATGATCGCTCCTGATCAAAATAGACAGAAAGGCAAGCGGCCACAAACAACCAACGAATGGGTTGCAGAGAGCTCTCGATAGCTCTTGACCACTTTTGATCGCTCCCAATCACACCGGTACCAGCCTGTTCAACAAAGCAGTAGCAGTAATGAAAGTTCAGACCCCACTCTCACCTCCCTAATGCCAAGAAAGACCAAGAGTCTAAGGGAGATCTACCAAGATGAAAGGTATGATGAAGAGTTTGATGAAAATATGAATTTTGCATTGTTTTCTCATAGTGATCCAATTTATTTTGAAGAAGTTGTGAAAGAGGATAAATGGTGTGAGGCCATGGATGAGGAAATAGATGCAATAGAAAGGAACATCGCATGGGAGTTAACTAATTTGTCTCCCAACAATCAAGTTATTGGGGTAAAATGGGTCTACAAGACCAAGTGCAATGTCGAAGGAAAGATAGAGAGGCACAAAGCACATTTGGTGGTTAAGGGGTACAAACAATAGTTTGGGAGAGATTATGATGAGATGTATACCCTTGTTGCAAGGATGGAGACCGTGCGGACAGTCATAGCAATTGCAACCCAACACAAATGGAAGGTGTTTGAAATAGATGTGAAGTCCACCTTCCTAAATGGAGTATTGAAAGAGGAAGTTTATGTGGAGCAGCCATTTGGATATGAAGTTTCGGGTAAAGAACACAAGGTGTATAGGATGAAGAAGGCTCTTTATGGGTTGAAGCAAGCTCCATGGGCATGGTTCAACAGGATTGACTCATATTTGATGAGCAATGGCTTTAGCAAAAATGATGGTGAGCCCACTCTTTACATCAAGGCAACAAATGGTAATATTTTGATTGTTGTCTTGTATGTAGATGATTTAGTTTTTACTGGGGATAATGATTTCCTCATTGTTGATTTTAAAGAGGCCATGAAAAGAGTTTGAAATGATAGATTTAGGTCTCTTGAGTTATTTTCTAGGCATAGAAGTAAAACAAATGCATGATTGTATTTTTATCTCTCAAGAAAAATATGCAAATGAGATCTTGAAGAGATTTAGAATGCTTGAAAGCAAGCCCACCCCAACACCAACAACCATAGGTCTCAAATTGAGCAAGGAAGATTGCAGCAACAATTGGATCCAACCATGTATAAAAGTTTGGTTGGAAGTTTGATGTATTTGACAACAACTAGACTAGATATAATGCATGGAGTGAGTCTGATTTCTAGATTCATGGAGACTCCAAGAGACACCCATTAGCAAGTGGGTAAGAGAATCCTAAGGTATGTGAATGGCACCAAAGGATATGGCATGTTGTACACAACAGCAAAAGAGTATGGGCTGGTTGGATGCACTGACAATTATTGGGTAGAAAGTTTGGATGATAGGAAGAGCACATCGGGCTATGTGTTTCATTTGGGTTTGGGTTCTATCTCATGGGCTTCCAAGAAGCAACCTATTGTTTCCCTATCAACATCTGAAGTTGAGTATATAGCAACAAATACAGCAGCATGTCAAGCTATTTGGTTGAGAAGAATCTTAGCAGATTTGAGAGAAGAACAAGAGGATGGAACAGTTATCTTTTGTGACAATGTTTCATCAATATCCTTAACAAAAAATCATGTGTTTCACGGAAGAAGCAAGCAAATTGAAATAAGGTATCATTTTATTAGAGAGTTAGTTGAAAATGGTGAAATCAAAATGGAGTTTTCCAAGTCTGAGCAACAGCTAGCAGACATATTCACCAAGCCTTTGAGCAAGGATAATTTTGAGCGCCTAAGGAGCAGTTTGGGCGTAGTTGATTTGGATCAGGATTGATCTTGTTTTGTTGGCTTAGGACAAAGGGGGAGTGTTGGAATTTATTACTTGTCCCTAAGCTTGCTGTTGTTTCACCTACCTGTCATGAGCTATTTTTTTCCCTTTGCTAGTTTTGGGATCTTCATCCCTGCAGCTCCTGACTACTCAAAATTGAATGTAGTAGGAATTTTTGAATTCCTAATTAATACTGGTAGGTAATTTCAAAATTGAGAGGGATTTTTTGAATGAGACAAATAGAGGGAATGTTTTCCCAATCTACAGTGAGAAAGAGAAGAAGTCAATTTTTGCAGCAGCAAGTGATTAGCAGCAAGAAGAAAAGTTGCAGCAGCAATAGGGAATGTTCTTAGAACATTTTGCAAAGTGTTTACAATGAGCAGGATTGCTCCTGATTGCTCAGTGTTTGCTAGGAACAACAAATAGTTCCAGTTGAATAGAAATAGAGAGCTCTGAGTAGCTCCTGATTGTTTATGATCTAGTTGAGCAGTTGATAGCTCCCAGAAAGTTGTAATAGGTAGACTTTAGTTAGTTTGAAGTTGTATGCTTTATGTATTCTCATTTATAGTCAGTTAATAGAAGAAGAAAATATTGCACATCTCCTCTTGTTTGTTATTCCGCATTTTGATATTTGGGTATTTCCAGTTTGGCTGGAAATTGGAGCAGCAACTCTGTGTGTTTTATTTTGTGAATTTTAAAATCTTTACATGGTATCAAAGCTTGTTGTATTTTGACAATAAGAAATCTCTGATTTCTCTACATGGTATCAGAGCTTGCTGTATTTTGACAATAAGAAATCTCTGATTTTTCTCTACATGGAGGGCAATTGAGCAAGAGAATTTGATAGTTGCGCTTGGCATTCCAACTGGGAATAATATCCAATGAAAAATTATTGTCACGACAAGGAGGGATGTATGCAGCAACATGAATGCTCATGTTTATGAGGTGCACCCTTTGTCACAACAAGAGAGCTAGGAGCTCTTTTGCACTTTTGCCTTCCCCAACTGCCACCAAAATCAACCGCCACATCAACTTGAAGGGATTGCCCGTCAAATTGAAGGGGAATGTGGAAGATTGCCCCTGGATATTAAAACAGTGGTGACAACTCTGGTAGGCAAGAGATTGACAAGGGACTAGGAATCCAAATTGGGGTAGCTAAGAGCAGCATCTTATTCTACCGATGATTGAATTATGTCGATTCTCAAGCTAAGTTATGATTCTCTCCCTCCTCATCTTAAGCCTTGTTTTGTATATCTTTCTTTCTTTCCCGAGGATGAAGAAATAGATTACCAATACCTCATAAACCTGTGGGTAGCAAAGGGATATATTCCTCAAGGAGAGGACCAGGACCAGCTAGATATTGGATGGAGTTACACATCTCATCTTCACAGTCTCTATCTAGTCGAGAGAGTAGGCGATATAGATGATATATATGATCAACTAGATAGAAGGTTCAAATTGCATGATTTATTGCTTCATTTGGCTATCAGTATAGCAAAATAAATTCAGTGTACATTTAGTGTAGAGGAAGCCTTCAAGAAAGGTCTAATCAATGTGCAAACGAGTAGCAGCAAGTACCAGAGGATTTTAATGGGCAAGAAAATCATAGGAGATGGTGATGTACATGTTGTATACACCTAAAATTGGTCTGGAGAATCTGATTAATTAAATACGAATTATTTGATTAATTATCCTAAATTCCTCTACTATTGAATAAATAGAAATATTTATTTATATAGTTCACGTTCACATTCACATTTAAAATCTTCTAATTCTTCTATTATCTCATCTTAATTAAATAAACAAAATTAAATACTTTGTTTGATTTAATTATCATTTCCCTATTTTATTCTATCACATCAAATCTTAAATTAATTAGATAAAGGTCAAACACTTTATTGATTAATTACCATATTCTTCTATTTTAATTTAATAAACAACTTCTATAGTTTGTTTTATTAAATTATTTATCCCTCTTTGGCTAATTTAAATAATCAAAAATATTTAAATAAAGGCATAAAGAATATTCCTCTATATTTCCTCAAAACCAAATTAGATATCCTATGTCTAAATTATGTCAAAAATATGTCAAAATTAATTGATTCAAACTTCATGGGAAGATTTGGAGACAAATTGGAGACAAATTGGAAATTCATCTCTCAATCCTCTTCCATCAATCCTTCCTACCTTCTTGCCTAGTGTTTTCATGGGTAGAGACAATCCCCAAAATCTTCTCAATCTCCTCCATCTCTCACCATTCAATCCTCCAGATTGAATCCAAGCCTCTCTTTGCTATCCCTGTGCAAAGTTGCTGTCGAGAAATCTATAAATACAACTTCATTCAATAAGGAAAGGATCCAGATTCTCAATTTTATGCAATCTTACTCTACAGGAAATCATCAAGCCTCAAGCAATTCAAGCATCCAACATTTGAGATTTCATATCATGGTTGCATCATGTAGCTTCATCCATCAATTTTCATGTCAATTCATGTTACAGTAGTTTCTTTTATCACTTAGCATTATCATAAAGCTTCACATCATTGCATCAACGTCATTCTATTCTTTAGATTGTCATTTTAACAGTTATAGTGTTTTATTTAAATCTGAGAGCACAATAGCTTAATAAATCTTTAAAGATAGGAGGCACTAAGGCACTTTCAGTAGATTATTTGCTTAATATTTGATACAATGTTTCATTAAGAAGTGTTTTAATTTGTTTACTTATTCACACTTATAATTTGGCACCCACTGTGGGGCATTAACCCCATATTTTTGCAAATATTTCTGAAAAGTGTCGTGCAGGTTTTCGACGTGTTCTGTTTCAGCGTTTCCGTCAAAAACTATAGCGCTTCCATCAAAAACTATAGCGCATCTGTGGAAAAATATGGCGCTTCCGTGCTTTGTTTCGACGCTTCCGTGAAACTATAGCACATCCGCTAAATGATTTAGCGCTTCTACTATAGCGCTTCCATGAACTGTTTTAGCGCCTCGACCACCAATCTCCAATATAGCTGATATAATGCTTCCGTGAACAACTTTGGTGCTTCAGTACTTTGTTTCAACGCTTTTGAGTTTAGCGCGTCTGGTAAATACTATAGCGCTTTCATTGACTGTTTTAGCGGTTTTGTATTTCTTTATCTGGATCCAACGCGACCACGGCCAAAAGTTCATTTTGACACATTTGGACTAAAATGAACTAATCATAGGATAGTCATCTAGTTTAAAATTTATCAATCCTAGGGTAGCCATTTTGGTTTAAAATTTATCAATCCTAGGGTAGCCATCACACTTTTGCTATATCAGTTAAAATGGACACCATAATTTTTGTGAAGAAAAATCTTCGCATACATTAGCAAAATTTGTCTTTGGGCTTAAAACGAATCATTTATTTGATGTGCTTGTGTGGTGAATAGACTTATGCTATCCCCTTAACTGGGTGATCAAAGTGCCAAACTCGTCCTTTATTTTCATGCAAATTTATGTTTTTGTTAAAACTTTTAGAAGGCCTGTCGTAGTGGGAAAAAATACTCACCCTACGAGAACGACTTAAGTGGGAACACCTAAAGCCAAGGATTCCAACCCACTCTAATCAAAATGCAAGTTGTTGGTGAAATTCCAACTTGATGGTAGTGTGCAAGATAACCATCCCCAAAATATTTGTTCTAAACATTGGGGGGTCTCCTGAGGGATTTTATCATTTACCGCACCGCACAGAAAACCTATCTAAGAACCATAGCATAGTATCCAGCCGAGTTAATAACTAGACATTGTAATACTCACAGTGCAAGGGGAGGGAAGAATCTGCCCCCAAGACACTCACCATATAATTTCCAAGGACCATTTGCTCAGAGGACAAGAAATCCAACTTTGAGTATGCACTTGGAAACAACAAAAACACGGGCGCCCTCTAGGGGTTGACACGGTTGTGTGAGTCAACGCAATTTTAAGATGTGGGTTGTTGAGTATAATGATGACATTTTTTACCTTAAGAGTGAGTCTATATGAAGTATATTTTTGTTAAACAAACTAGTGAAAATCAATAAGGACCATTCATGGTTCTTGAATATACACTATCTGTTCAAATTCTAAAACAATTATTCTACAATTTGCTTGCTATGTTTTTAAAAATCATTAAAAATAAGATAAAAGATCATCTAGAAAACTGCAAATCAAATCAGGTTAGAAAAATTCATGATTCGAGAGTGGAAATCAACCAAGTTTGTCAAGAAAACCATCAAAGTCAAGAAACCCAAGAGACCACTTGGTTATCAAAATATTTTGAGAAAAAGGAGTTTCTTATATCAAAGTCAAAAGATCTTGTTACAACACAAAACCTTCATTCATAGGTATCACGATTTCGCTAGAGGTCATACTGCTGATTACACCGTAGAACCTCTTTATTCACGAGCTTTCCTTGAAAGGAGATCCCTCACATAGTATCATAATCATAGTCAATGCATACGTCAGTCCTACATCCCACAACCGATGATAGAATACGCCACAAGGCCAAATCAAATTTTGCAATAAAGATTCTTAAACATCCCCCCTCCGTTTTAGCATTCTGGAAATTTGTTTCAGCGCTTTGGGACTCTGTTTTAGCGCTTCCATAAAATAGCGCTTGTAATCACTATTTCAATGCTTCTAAGCACTATTATAGCGCTTCCACAAAATAGCGCTTTTGAGCATTGTTTCAGCGCTTTCGAACACAGTTTTAGCACATCCATAAAGATAGTGCTTCCATCATCTGTTTCAACGCTTTTAAACTTTGTTTTAGCGCTTCTGCGAAATAGCGCTTCCAAGTTCTATTTTAGCACTTTCAAAATAGAGAGTTCCAAAACATATCAGTCAGTTTGTTTGTCATCTAAACACGGATTTTTGTCAAAATAGAAGTATCTTTTTAATAGGGTCACTGTCTAGAAACCAAAATCAGATAGGTTCCTACAAGTTTCCAATCTTTTCAACTAAAACACAGATCTTGCAAATCATAAAGTGCCAAATCAAAAAAAAATCTCGATTATTACGCTAAAGTTTCATCATGAGGATATTATCATCCTATTTATCACGAAACAAGGCATAGTAATCAAATTTTTAACCTAGTCTTATCAATAAGATATATCATCTTATTTGACTTTGTTAAAAATTCACTTGACATTTTCCAACATAGAAGATCAAAGTTCGGTAGAAAGAACAAAACACTTGTATGCCAATCTTCACCAGGTTACAAAAATAGAGGCTCTTAGAAAAGGAACTTGAAACATCAAATACAATGGCAAAAGAAAATCCCTGGAATAGTCTACATCAAAGTGATAAAAATGAAATAACTCCAAAAGACATACAAACAACCCAATAGGATCCAAAATTCCATAAATTCATGGAAAACATCTTAGAACAGGACATGGAGAAATACCTCTTAATGTTGGTTGAATCAGGTGCTAAGCTTCCCAAAGACTTTGACGTAAATCACCTAAGAGAAGCACTTGGAACAAGAAAAACTGAAATACCACAACACACACAAGGTGTAGATCCGGTTGTTGCCTTAACAACCCAAATGCAGAACTTACAACAAAAAATACAAGACATGAAAAAAGAAAACACCAAAAGGTATGTAGTATAGGACATTTGTCCTTATCCTTTTGACTCAACAGTCGACATGATACCTTTTCCTTGACACTGTGAATTCCTCAAGTATGACAAATACAATGGAAAGACAGATCCAATCGATCATATCCGCAAATTAAAAACCTTGAGCCTATAGTTTGCTCAAGAGGAAACTTACCTGATGAGATTATTCCCAAGAAGCTTGGGAGGTTCGTGTATGGAATCGTTTTCCAAATTACAACCAGGAATAAGGACTTTTGAAGAACTTGTCAACAAGTTCATATCCCAGTATTCTTTTAACATCCAACACGATGTCACGATAAAGGATCTATATAACATGAAACAAAAAAAAGGGGAGACATTCTTGTCCTTTTTACAAAGATGGTGATGACTATTCGCTAGATATCCTTGCTCCATTCCCGAGGAAGAGAAAATGGAGTTGTTCATAGACAATTTGATGGATGAGATGAGTTATAGACTCGAATTACAATTTCCTCCTACGTTCGAAAAGGTGATAGAAAATAGCCTTAAGATTGAAGAAGCGCAGGTCAAAAGAGGGGTTATTAAACATTACAATGACAAATCAAATAACACGAACTCCTCAAATCAATACTCCAACAATGACAAACCAAAATTTTGGCAAAAGAACAGAAATACAGGGACCAACGAAACAACAAGTGATTTACAAAATGCCAAACAAGTTTTTAACTTGACAGCATCTACTTAAAAAAAAAATCAAAACAATGATCAAATCTTCAAGTCAAACATCATTCAAAACAACGAAATCACAAAACTGCAAACATACCAAAAATCATCAAACCAGTGTAGGTTCACATCTTTAGGCCAAACATTGGAATCAGCGATGAAAGAACTAGTCACAAGTGGTCTTATCGCTACGCGGGAAGCAAGATTCTAGGATCCAAAGGTCAAACCACCATAAAGGAATGACACAAATTATTGCAACTTCCACAACAATAGAGGCCACAAAACTAATGATTGTATGGAGTTAAAATACACAATTCAAGATCTGATCGACAATAACAAGGTATATGTAGAGGGACACCAAAACAATAATGATCATACAGCCTTCAAGGACCCTTTACCAAACTATGACAAAGGAGCATCATCTTCTATGAACAACAAAGGTAAAAATATCAATCATGTTTATGATACTACGATCCTTTGTCTTACCGAAGTAGAAAATGATAATACCGTTGGTCATCACATGGACAAACATAAAACCAATGACACTACCCCTTTGGATTTTCTCCCCAACATACAAGTCTCTGAAAATCAAGTAAACATTTTAAAAATCAGAGAACGATAGGACTATCAACCAGTAAAAATAATAACAAGGGGGCAATCCAAGGTGTTGATGGTTAAAATGACACAAACAACATTAAAACAGAATATTTCTACTCTATTTCTCCTGAAAGAGAAAGACAACATGTAGTAGCCTAACTCCCAAGGTCCTGGTAGTTGGTTCTCAACTGTTTGATGTCACTCAATTGGTTCATGCAACTGTAATATTCAAGGGGCCTGTGCTAGTAACAAAGGATTCAAGCTATGAGTCTTTTATCAAAATAGTTCCTGTAAATCAATGGGTTTTAAATAAAAGAAAAAGATAGAACAAAGGGGTAAACCAGTAAGTATGAACCGAATTTATCTAGTATCTGGACATATACCTTCAATGATGAATGTTTCCTAACAGATCATAAAAACCATAAGATGATACAGTCTGTAGCATAATCTATACCACTACATACATTTTAGGTGCTTAATTAACTTCGCAATTACTCTTCACAAATATTTCAAGAATTTTCAAAACAACACACATTCATTCATCATCAAAATTATAGATCAACAGACTTTTTAATAACTTCAACTCAATGACAATCTAATAAGATGATCCTTAAATTTGATTCCTTCAAATGACTTTCATCATTCAAGAAACTCTTATGTTCAGCACAATCACTGCATACAGATAGATCATAACTTTATCAGCCTTATCAAACAAATAATTTAATTCCAAACACTATCTTTCGAGTAAACCTGTAATTCTATTAACTGTAAAATATTTAAGTACAATGTATCTCTGCAAAAAAACTCTACAAAATTCTATCTCTTAGCATTAGGCAAGCCAATCCAATTCTCAATTAGCTGACCTTTACAATGTGATACCCATCTGGTATTTATAGCTATACAAAAGAAGTTTGAACTTCACTTCTATTTTAGGCTTTCCACCTTTTTAGGAACAATCAACTTTCTTGGAAACTCAGATCAAATTTGATCTTGAGTCCTTACATTATATATTCAGTTTGATCTAAAAATAGAAGATAGAAATAGAAGAAAAGAAGTCATGCGCCCTCAATACTATCAGTGCTGCATGCATGCAACATGCAAGGAAGAAGAACATCATGCATGCAAGATTTTTATGCATGTGAAGCCGGATCCACCATGAACTCATCATAACTGGTGTAGCATATCCATATCTGGCCCATCATTCCAGTCATCTTCAAATTTGATCTGATCCAACTCAACTGCAACAAACTCTTTCATACTTTTAACCTTGATCAATTCTCTCCCTATAGCTTTTATTTCTTCTTTGACTCCTACAAGCCAATCTATCACCAAGTCTCCTCCATCATCTTTCTCCTGCATGAGTCCTTGGAATCTTTCATTCCATTTCTCTCTAACTTGACTCAAAGGCATGCCATCTTTTGTTTAAGTGAGACTTATTGGAGTCTTTATGCTTGCTATATTTCTCCAATGCCCCTGCTTCAGTTAGCTGCACCAAGTTCTTGGGATCAGGAACATTAAATATGCTTTGGAACATTTGCAGAGTAAGATCTATAATCACATTATTTTGTGAACCCATGCATAATCTTGTAGTAGGATTGTAAGTACTGGCTACTGTCAATATCAACTTCGGACACTGGACTGATACAAGAAACACAGTGATATGTGCAAGACCAGAATCAACAATCCTTTGTGTTCTCCCTATCAAGTTTGCTCGTTCTGCAAAGATCTCTTCATGTAATTCTTCAAAGCTATACTGGCCCAGATTAGTATCTGTGATATCTGACCAGTCTGATTCCACCTTGCTCACTTTCACCACCGGATTCCTATGATCATACCTCAATGTATAAGGCAACTATTCTGGTTTCACCTTCTTTATTTTTGGTGTTGTCTTTGATGTTCCAGCCGGTTGATTTCTTCGAGCAGCCTCTCCTAACGTTCCTGACATCTTTCAAATCTCCTGCAAGCAAACCTCTAATTAGATCTTTAGATATCATCATAAAACATGCTTTTAAAACATACCTATTACACATACACCAGAGTCGAAACCAGACAGAAGCTCAAAATAATCTCTTTTAAAAAACTGGTGGACTCGGAGCAAAAACCGATATGGAAACTTCACCTAATAACAAATGGGCTTGGAGTCGGAGTCGGGAAATTGGTCGGAACTAGGATCAGAATGAAAAAGGGATTTGGTTTTCTTCGAATTTTCATTTTTTCCATATTCTATTTCCATTCCGCCTCCGCCTCCGATTGAATCATCATTTCTTTGAAGAAAGACTTTCCCATTATACGCGGAGCCAAACACGGGATAAAACATGGAATCGATACCTTTTGCAAAACAAATCTTTCAAGTCCAAGATCGATTCCAATCCCGCCTCCGCCGTGATTGACCATGATCGCCAAAGAAACCTCCTAGAACTCGGAGTCAGAAATAGGATAAAACATGGAATCAATACCTTTTGTAAAACAAAACTCTCAGGTCCATAATCCATTCCAATCCCGCCTCCACCTATGCTAATCATGACATCATCAAATACTTTATTCATTTTCAACACAATTTCATGATTAAGACCTAGGTCGCTATAAAATGGCAAATGAGCTTAAAACACTACACTCATACGACCGTGGGGAACAATTGCACTTCTAAGATATCATTTTTTAATCATTTAAAGTAACTACAAAGACCAACGAAACCCTACTCTAACAAACCCGATAAAAACTAGGGCACGGGTTTTAAACCCTACCATTCCACCAGACGATGAAACCCTAATCAAGCAATAAATCTAATCTACCCTAACTCACTGTAAAATCTCTAATCTACCTCACTGTAGAATCTCTAATCTACCTCACTGTAGATTCCTAATTTAACAAAGACCATTAAAAACCCTTAATCTAATCTAATCTACTGCAAACCAAAAACGACACGACGTAATCACGATTAAGACGTGAAAGCGACAATGCCCAAAAATAGAAAGAAATGACACGATAAAACAAGAGAACTAAGATTTAAAGTAAAACAAACACGACAAAACAAGAACCTACTCATTCAATCACATCGATGATCATAGATTTTATTTAAAACACAATGATTGAACACGTGAACAGATATAAAGCAAAACACAACGAGCACAACTGCAAATAAACAATGAACAACAAAGATAAAAGACCTACCTCAAACGCAAACAAACCCAAGCTAACTTTTTGAATCGATTCGCACACAATATCCCTTCTCTATCTCGATCAATTTGCTCAAACGAACTCTGCTATTGCTCTTTGCGCTCTTAGAATTGTAATAATAACAATAATGATCGGCTTTAACCCTTAATAAAGGTAAATATGTGAATTTCTACCTAAACCAGCAACCACCATTAATGCATTAAAATGCAGTAAAGGCGAAGTTGAAACTATAAGAGAATGAACACTGGTCTATAGTGCAACTTCAGTCAAAAAGTCAATGACAAAAATACGAGGGCGGAACTAAAATGGAAACGGAATCTTAAATTTATAAAATTTCCAAACCTAATTCCCATTTTGGCTCCGCGTCTGACAACTAAAAACAAAACAAATACAAATACAAAAAGTTAAATAAAAGACCAACCTAATAAAACAAAACACAAAAACCGAAACAAAACAAAAATTAAAAAGTAGCGGAGGTGGGATTGGAATCGATCGTGATTTTGCAAATTTTGATAACAATCATCCCAATTCCCACTCCAGCTCCGCTTCTGCTAAAGACCAAAAACAAAGGCAAAGAAAAGACTGTCGGGATAGAAACAAAAACAAGCCTCAAAAGAACTTTCAAAACTCAATCCAGTTCCGGTTCCGATTCTGATAGAGAAACCAAAGAAAAACAAAGTATTGGCAAAACTAGACTCCAAACTTTGTTTCAAAAACAACTAAGTACAAAAATAACAAAGGGGGACCCATTTTGACCAAGGCAAAAGATGGGGTGGTTATGCAAGGCATAACACAAGGTAGTCTTAAAGGGAGTTGCGCCTAAAAATACAACTCCACCTCCATCTCATTACAACATTGTCGATCAGCTTCAAAACATTCCAGCGCAGATATCAATACTAGAAATCCTCAAACTATCACCATCACATAAAGAGGTTCTAGAACAAGCACTAGTTGCCACTACAATACCAAAAAATCTAGATGTTTTCCAATTCTAGGCTATGGTGGGGAATTTGACTACACCACACTGTCTATTATTCTCTGAATAGGATGTTGTGTCACTTAACCATCCCCATAACACCACACTCCATATTGAACTCTTGATCCATAATCATCGTGTCAAAAGAGTCTTAATAGATGGGGGAGCTAGTTTGAACATTTGCACTCTAAAGTTAATTCATGCACTAAGGTATTCAGATGATGCTATTGACGCCCAAAGAAAAATGACAATAAAGGCATATGATGAGGAAGAGAGAACTTCTAAGGGACTGATTGTGTTACCCATTCATGGGACCAATATTGAAACACATAGCATGACAGGTACTGGAAAAAGTGTTAACTTACAACATACTCTTAGGACGCCCATGGATCCACGAAATGCAGGTAGTACCTTCCACATATCACCAATGCTTATAAAGTATGAAGTATAAAAGCCGGTACTATAGAGGACGAATCAAACGACAAAGCTATCCTCGATTGGTTATACAAAGATGGAGAACCATTGACATCAACAAACATCAATATCAACACAGAAAAATATGGAAAAGGGAAGGCTATTCTAGAAAAAAATGGGTTATGAAGGGCAGGGACTTGTTGGAAAAAGGAAGGAAGGCATCATAGAACCTATTCAACCTCTCACTCTTCATTCAAAAGATAAGACAGGATTGGGATACTCAGAAGAACAAAAACAAGAAATGACCAAAAAGGCTGTTGAAAGAATCCTTCAGGTTAGAGATAGCTCTGAAACGGATTATAATGAATATGAATGAGATCTATGTTCTAATATATCTTACATGGATATCCAAATTGATGTAATAAAACAATATGCTCCTACACATGAGGAGGGACAAAGCTCTGGGTCTAGACCATTCATATTAGGATCACTAAATATCGATGACTCAAGTGGGGATGACCAGACATCAAGTGAACTAAACAATCTTGAAGAGGGTACCATCATTGATCTCGACATCCCTAATAATGACTATGATGACAAAGCTGTCCTAACCCTTACCCCCATTAACCTAAGTCAATCTGATGACTTCATGCCTTTAGTCCATCCCAAACTTATTGACTGGGAACCTATTGAACCTATAAATGTACCCATATTTGCAAACGATGATGCCATCGTAAATTTACTATGCTGTGACGAACCTGGTACAAGTTCTATCTATAATTCTCATAACAACGTGACTCGGCAGGAGGGTGTCAAATCTTCCAATTGCAAAAGTAAAAATAGGAATAATGGATCTAATGGTGAAAACCATTCTATGGCAGCATTAGATCTTGAAAAAGACAAAATAAAGAACGCATCTGATGGTAAAAACCTCTTTGAGGCATCAAAAGATGGGAGATTTGACACTCTTCCAGAGCATTATCATGAACGGTCATTAGTTCTGGTGGAGCCAACACAGTCTATAAACATTGGCACTGAAGAAAGAGAATTTTTTTTACATCTGGCAGAATCTATGACAGATCAAGAGAGACCAGAATTTATCAAATTCTTTAAGGAAAGAAGCATTAACTTTGCTTGGTCATATTCTGATATGCCAGGCTTGGATCCAAATCTTCTCATGCATCATTTGTCTTTGCCTACAAAAATCAAGCCTGTAAAGAAAAAATTGAGAAAAATACATCCCCATAGCTTATTAATGGTAAAGACTGAGCTAAAGAAATTATTAGATGTTGGATTAATAAGGTCTATTGATTATGCCAAATGGATATCAAATATTGTACCTGTCTCAAAGTTGGACAATAGCATCAAGATATGTACAAATTTTAGGGACTATAATAAGGCATGCCCAAAGGATGATTTCCCATTGCCTAATATAGACATCATTGTAGACTTAACAATAGGGCATGCCATGTTGTCAATAATGGATTGTTTCTCCAGATACAACCAAATTAAGATAGCTCCAGAAGATCAGGAAAAGACTGCATTTACATGTCCATGGGGAACCTTCTGCTTGAATGTCATGCCATTTGGTTTGAAAAACGCAAGGGCAAACTATCAAATAGCAATGACCACAATCTTTCATGATATGATGCACACCTTTATGGAGGATTACGTGGATGATATCTTGGCTAAATCTTGTTCTAGGGAAGGACATCTGCATATCCTGAGCAAAATCTTCAAAAGGCTAGAGAAATTCAATGTCAAGCTAAACCCCAAGAAATATGTCTTTAGGGTCACATCAACAAAACTCTTGAGATACATAGTCTCAGAAAAGGGCATTGAAGTAGATCCAGCAAAAGTTAAGGCAATAATGGAAATGTCGCCTCCCAGAAACATCAGTCAACTCAAGTCACTACAGGGAAGGCTTCAATCAATCAGGATATTTATCTCCTAGCTGGCAAACAAAAATCATCCATTCAATTATCTATTACATAAAAATATTGTTTTCAAATGGGATAATGGGTGTGAAATAACGTTTGACCAAATAAAGAAATATCTGATGTCACCGCCTGTTCTCATGCCACCTACAAAAGGAAGACCTCTGATACTGTACACTGCAACAATAGATATCTCTTTAGGGGCATTATTGGCACAAGAAGATTATGAAGGGAGGGAACACACCATTTACTACATCAACATAACTTTAAATGGCTATGAAATAAACTACACTTTCATTGAGAAATATTGCTTGGCGCTGGTGTTTTCTACTCAACAGCTGTGACATTATATGTTGACTCACACAATCAGGATTATATCGAAAATCAACCCTTAAAATATCTACTCAGTAAGGTTGCCTTAACAACTAGACTGGCCAAATGGGTCATGCTCTTAAGTGAGTTTGATATTCAATATGTGCAAAGAAAATCCATCAAGGGTCAAGCAATCGCCGAACAATTGGTTGAGGCTCCTTTACCAGATGATCGACCTATGACAATGGAGTTTCTAGATGTGCACATTCTGAAAATGACGCCACAACAATGCATATTGTATTTTGATGGATCATATACACATCGAGGATCTGGAGCAGGGATTTTTTTCATCACTCCCCAAGGACACACCATCCCGAAATCTTATAGACTGATGTTTCAATGTACCAATAATGTGGCGAAATATGAAGCATTAATCATTGGGGTCAAAATTGCAATTGAATGGAAGATCACAGAATTACAGGTATATGGGGATTCTCAACTAGTCATTTATCAAGTAAATGATGAGTATCAGACGAAAGATAAAAATTTGATGCCCTATAAACAACAAATAGATGATCTAAAACAATTTTTTGTCAATGTCAAATTTGATAAAATTCCAAGGGCAGAGAACAAAGCAGTAGATGCTATGGAAAAAATTGTTTCACTCTTACAATTGCCAGAGAAACGTGGTCGTTATGAGTTTATGGTAGAACAAGTATCATGTCCTTATAATAGTTTGGAATCCAATACCATATGCCATTTAGATACCATTGAAACCTCCATCTATGAGAAAACCTATGCTTACCTAAAGGACAATATCCTCCCTCCCGATCTTTCTAGGAACCAAAAACGCAATTTCATCTGCCAATCCGCTCGACATATTTTAATCGCTGACATCCTTTATCGTCGAGGTCTTGATGGTACCTTACTCTGATGTTTAGAATATGGTGAATCTGAGATGGCCTTACATGAGGTTCATGAGGGTATTTATGGCACTCATTTGAGTGGTATAACTCTAGCGAAGAAACTCCCTCATTTAGGATATTATTGGCCATGTATGGAGAAAGAGTCTTATCAGTTTGTAAAGAAATGCCAAAAATGTTAGATTCACAGTAATCTGATACATGCACCAGCTCAAGAATTACATCCATTAACATCAACATGGCCCTTTTGTCAATGGGGCCTAGATTTGGTAGGAAAGATAAATCCTTCTTCGTCCAATGGACACAAGTGTATAATCACAGAAATCGAATACTTTACAAAATGGATAGAAGCAGTTCCTCTTACAACTATCACTGGAAAACAGATCTCATCATTCATATTGAATTACATAATTTTTCGGTATGGTATACCTCAATCTATTATCACTGATAATGGATGACCATTCAAAAACCAAGATGTCCAAGAATTATGTGAGAAGTTTCATATCCAACATCATTTATCAACACCGTACTATACTTAGGGAAATGGCCAAGCAGAGGCCTCTAAAAAAACAATTCTAAAAATACTCAAGAAAATGGTTAACGATGTTGGGTGTGATTGGCATGTTCAGCTTAATCTTGCACTGTGGGCCTACAGAACCAGTATCAGAACACCGATAGGAGCTACACCATATGCCTTGGTATATGGATCAGAGGCCATACTACCCATTGAAGTAGAGATTCCATCACTTTGTGTATCACTAAGAGGAATCATTTCAGATGAGGACTATAGGGTATCCAAACTTCAAGAACTGGAATTGTTGGATGAGCATCGTCAACAAGATGTCAACCATCTAACAACTTACCAACAGAGAATATCAAGGAGCTACAATCATAGGGTAAAACCTAGAGTCTTTTAGGTTGGCGATTTGATCCTAAAAGAGAACCCTAGAAATCAGCAAGACAGGGAAAAGAAAGGGAAGTTTGAACCTAACTGGCTAGGTCCTTTTGTCATCATATCAATATATGGATCAGGAGCCTATCAACTGTCAACATCAGAGGGGCATTTGTTTGATGAACCTATCAACAATATCCATCTCAGAAAATTCTATACCTGAATTTCCTAGTGCACAGGTCAAACTTCTAAAAAATGGTTTCCTTGATGAAAACCTAGCAAACAGGCGTCTTGGTAACAAAAAATACAAAAAAAATAAAATATAACAGAAAATACAAAAAGAAAAATGAGAAAAAGGAAATTACAAAACAAAAAGTGTAATCAAAATATATGGTGAAAACCTAGAAACAAGCGTCGTATGTAATTCTAAACCAGCTTTCCCTTCTATTTTGATACATATCAGGATCATTAGTTTGCCCGTCCTTACCATTTCATATCATATCATTAGTCTTGCCATCATTGCACCCATTATCAAATCATTTCACATGGTCATTTTTCACTCTAGCTTGGGGGCAACATCTGGATATCAATGGGGGCAGCAAAACATTGGCTTCACCAAATGGGAAAACAAAAGTATGAAAAGTACCATGAAAACAATGATCAAAGCGCAACATCAATCACTGTCGAAAATGCATCAAACATCCGTATCCTATCAAGAAAATCCAAAAACAACTCGAAAAGTTAGTCTGGAAAAGCAAAAACCAAAAACATGAGTCTGTGTCAATTGAACTACGTGGTCTTTGCGTGTGTAATGTAGGAAAGGCTAATATTTGATCAGCCCCCGAGGCCCCTAAGATAGGTTAGTAGGTCAGGTCTTTGGTCAGGAAATCTCAGAAAATCACAAAAACATCACAAAATCAGGATGGATGATCTAATCTGAATAATGATTGAAACACTCTAAGTAAAAGGTGGATAAATTGTATTTTTGATTAATTATTATCATTTCTTTAGAGTAACTCGATGATGTAAATAAACTAGAGAAACAAGGAAGAAGAATGATATTTTTATTGTATGTTGTTTGTACGTTAATCATATAAAAGTGTGAATTGTCGAGGGATGTGCTATACAAATGTATCACTGATGACATTTAGAATTCACACACTAAAATGATTAATCTATGTTTGTTTACGCAAGAAATGCCCAGGTCATCTCGGTTCAATTATACCTAGATTCTTGTGTTCGCTTGCAATATTAAAAATCATGAAAGTAATACTCAAGTCGTCATTGGTCTAACATATACCATTAACGCTTGTACTCACTTTCAACATCCTAAAAAGCTCTATGATGATACCAAGAACAAAAGTATTGTTAAAATGACAATGGTTTGTATATAGTTGCATGATAAAATTAGACTGCATTCATAATAAATTCTACATCTGCAGAGTGTTTGTTACATAAAGGGTTCCAATTAATGATTATCTTTTCTACAAATATGATTGAGTATACTTGACATAAACCAAAAATCATCAAAAACATATAGGAGCATCATCTCATCATTCATGCATTTAACATCAAATAGTTGTTCATTTATTGTACCATATTTTCCACATCATATCATAAATAAATACATCATGTTCATTACACCATATCATTCATTACATTATTATCATATGCAATTGATCAATTTCAACCCATACATCATTTGTCATCCATGAATTATGTCACAAAATTTACACCATCCATCCATATATCATCCATTGCAAAATCATCATTTTTATTTCATCACATTAAGATAAATACAATCACCATACATCCATACATTTCATCACATTAAAATAAATGCAAATCATGTCATTATTATCCATATATCATTCACCGCAAAAAATCATCATTTAGAACATCATACATAAGCATTTAAAATTAGAATCATCACATAAAATAAATGCATCCATCATAGAATCATAGATAACAATCATAGATCAATAGAAATCAACTGCATAATCATATATATCATCAAATGTCAAGTATATAATGAAGTCTGAAATAAGAAAAGATACATCGTCAAAAATGAGCTGACTCGAAGTGTACATCATGTCTCAAAAAGAATATCTCAAAATTACAAACAACATCTAAGATCTGCTACTACTAGAAGGTGCAGGCATAATAGGACCAGTACCACCACCACCCCCGGATGGACCAGGATCTCTGGGATCTCTTTGTGAAGGTTGCATCACACCCTCACCAACTGTCTGGGTACGTGCCCTACTAGATCTCGAAGGAGCATAACTCACTCTCCGATCGGCAGGAACTGCATCATAATATCGACCCCTGTAGAACTCTGCCTCTTGGCCAACCCGCAAAACCTCCCTCATATAATCAGCAATAGAGGTACCATTAGCTACTCTCGGTAAGGTCTTTGTGGTCTCCTGTGCCTTCTCAACAATCTGTCTGGCACTGCCCCTCTCAGTTGTCAAGGTACCAACCTATGTGTGAATAGATGCCAACTGTCTTTGGACCTATGCCAATGCCTGTGCATGATCCTGTGCCTGAGTCTACATTTGTGTTTGCGTCTACATGAGTAAACCCTGTGCCTGCACTAACTAACCCTGTAGAGTCTGTACTTGCACTTGTAAACTAGCAATCTATCTCTGCTAATCAATAGAAGTCATCTCCACTGCTCGCCTCTTGTGAGGCCTACTCGAAGATGGACCAACACTGCCTGGCCCAACCCCTCTGCCACCTCCACCACCACCATCCCCATCATCGCCGTTACTTTCCTCGTTGCTGCTCTCAACACTGTTGCTCGACTCAGTGTCATCTCCGCTATCCTCCTCGCCCTCAACAGCTATGGCAGGATCCTTGGCAGAGTCCTCCTCCACAGGTAATGGTGCTAACTCATCTGGAATGGTGATCCGAAGACATGGATGCAAAGCTAAAAATGCGGTTTACTCCTCTATCACTGGTGCCTCTGCAATATCCCGGTGCATATCCCAAGCTGATGGCTGCAGAGCCCGGTATCCCTCCACTAATGTGTCATAAGACAAGCATGACCCCCAATATGTTGTATCACTCTGCCATTGGGCATAATGAGCAACCCCTGAGGCATACATTACACAATACCGTACTGCCTGTAGACCCGCTACAGTAAAAATCTCTCAAGGACAAAAGGGGTCATGCCGATCAAATACATAGAATCACACACATATCCAAGCACTACAACATCCTCCTCCCACTGCTCGCAATCTAGATAAGGCCGCCATATGACACTCTCTAGGTCATCCAAAACACGTCTCCAATGCTCTAACTTACCCATTTGAGACTGGGTAAGTCGAACTCTATAACGGAAAACATATGGTCTGCCTACAAGTCTATCAAGTACTGGAAATGGTCATGTAATGGAAAAATGCTCCCATGCCCAAACCTGGAATAAAGTCACCCCTAGTGATAGGCTGCATCCTTCCAAGTACACCACTAAGTGTAGATCATGATAAAGGTGGGCTAGCATACACATCCCTCATGCATATATGGTTCTGTGCACGACCATGCTCTCAAGAATATGGCCCCAACCCATAGAGAATCCCTTTGAACTATGATCAGGACAAAGGAAGCCTCCAATGAATCTAGCTAGCACTGCTGGTAGACTAGCGTAGGCATCATCCATCGTCCTCCACCGAACACTCGGTCCTGCAATATGATGATCCTGGAATACTTTGCGGAGTGCATCTCTCCCACCAGCCTCGTGTGAATCATAAATTACGATCTCTCTGATAAAATGTATCTGCAATATCTGCCACACATTCTCTGGTGTGACTGTCATCTCGCCAGTGGGTAGATGGAAGGTGTTATGATCATTGTGCCACCGCTCGGCCAAGAAAGTAAGGATACCCCGATTAATCCTAATCTGGGGCATATCAAGAAGAGTAGACAAACCACATCAAGCTATGATCTGAATCTCATCAAGAGTGAAATGTGGAATCAAATCAGTAGTCCATGGAAATTTCTCTCACATCTAGAGGTTACCCAGGCGCTCCTATCATCATAAAAGGGTTTAAAAATCAGTGCACTATGTCAAAAATCACAAGTCATTCTAATATCAGATCCAATCGAACTTTGGTATGAATTTTTGATCAAAATTCATGAACAAACATCAACTAACCTCACCTATCATGAGGTTCATCAGATATGAAATCATTCCTCACCTATCATGAGGATCATTACCAATGGGATTATTTCTCACCTATCATGAGAGTAAGTCTTATTAATCATCAGAATCAATCATTAGGGAATTTGGATAATCAAATCATACCAAACCAAAGAATGGACATGATCAAAATTGACGAAATCAAGGTTAAATGTGTCAAAATCTACAAATCTGACATGGATGCGCTAAAACAGGCATCCAAAGCGCTAAAAATCAAAAGCGCTATTTTGGCAATTCGATGCGCTATAACAGGCATCCAAAGCGCTACTTTAATCAAATCGCTATAATAGACTATATATGCGCCAACTTATTACATCAATGCACTAGAACTTTCTAGGCACTACGATCGGGCATCAAAGCGCTAAATCAATCTATCTAAGCGCTCATTCTTGAAAGTGCTAAACTATTCTACGAAAGCGCTAAGGAAATTAATGAAAGCGATAATTCCTCAAAGCACTAAAACAGATAATGAAAGTGCTACACCAGAGTGCAAAGTGCTACAACGCGACATTGATGCGCTAAAACTACAAAAACATGCAAATACAGAAGAAAGAAAAAAAACACGAAAAATCGAGAATGCACAAATTACGATGTGGATTATGGGTATGTACCAGAGGTTCATAGGTGATCGACCGTTGGTGATGTCACACGCACTCGAACTAGTGGGTGTGGTAGGGGATCGACATCTTGCTCCAACTGGCTCAAATGTCTCTCTCACTAGGTTTTGAAAGTCAAAAAGTACAAATGAGGGTGAAAAGGGCATTTTTGACCTTATATAGGTTTTTCAAAAGGGATTTTTGAGGGGATTTCTTTTATTTTAATTAATTTTATTTATGAAATTAATTGAAATTCATCCACAGGCTAAATTATATTCATCAATGTTGGGAGATAAAGTATTTCTTAATCAAATCTTCGTCAAATCATCATCAAATCATCAAAAAATCCAAAAAAATCATTAATTTATCTCTCGAGGGGGAATATTATCATCAAGATCTGAAAATCAATATCTGGGGCATGTTTTGGGCATACTGAATTTTTTTTCATCAATACTGACAGTAGCAGCAAAATTTTCTTTGAAGCAATGTGTAAACACATCACTTCAAAGAAGGGAAAAATGTATACACCTAAAATTGGTCTGGAGAATCTAATTAATTAAATACGAATTATTTGATTAATTATCCTAAATTCCTCTACTATTGAATAAATAGAAATATTTATTTATATAGTTCACATTCACATTCACATTTAAAATCTTCTAATTCTTCTATTATCTCATCTTAATTAAATAAACAAAATTAAATACTTTGTTTTCTTTAATTATCATTTCCCTATTTTATTCTATCACATCAAATCTTAAATTAATTAGATAAAGGTCAAACACTTTATTGATTAATTACCATATTCTTCTATTTTAATTTAATAAACAACTTCTATAGTTTGTTTTATTAAATTATTTATCCCTCTTTAGCTAATTTAAATAATCAAAAATATTTAAATAAAGGCATAAAGAATATTCCTCTATATTTCCTCAAAACCAAATTAGATATCCTATGTCTAAATTATGTCAAAAATATGTCAAAATTAATTGATTCAAACTTCACGGGAAGATTTTGAGACAAATTGGAAATTCATCTCTCAATCCTCTTATCAATCCTTCCTACCTTCTTTCCTAGTGTTTTCATGGGTAGAGACAATCCCCAAAATCTTCTCAATCTCCTCCATCTCTCATCATTCAATCCTCCAGATTGAATCCAAGCCTCTCTTTGCTATCCCTGTGTAAAGTTGCTGCTGAGAAATCTATAAATAAAGCTTCATTCAACAAGGAAAGGATCCAGATTCTCTAGTTTATGCAATCTTACTCTGTAGGAAATCATCAAACCTCAAGCAAGTCAAGCATCCAACATTTGAGATTTCGTATCATTGTTGCATCCTGTAGCTTCATCCATCAATTTTCATGTCAATTCATGTTACAGTAGTTTCTTTTATCACTTAGCATTATCATAAAGCTTCACATCATTGCATCAGCATCACTCCGTTCTTTAGATTGTCATTTTGACAGTTATAGTGTTTTATTTAAATATGAGAGCACAATAGCTTAATAAATCTTTAAAGATAGGAGACAATGAGACGCTTTCAGTAGATTATTTGCTTAATCTTTGATACAATGTTTCATTAAGAAGTGTTTTACTTTGTTTACTTATTCACACTTACACATGTAATAGCAAACAACGGGCCATATTTTGCATCATGTCTTTGCACTTTTTCTCTCTCACAAAATGGATGCATTCAACATATTTCGGCAATCTTGCTTAATGGCGTGAGAGTGTTGTGTGTTATTGATTTGAGTGGCACTGGAATCTTGTCATTGCCCACTTGTGTTGGAAATTTGAAGCTCCTCGGAGTTTTGAATTTAAGCTGGACAAAATTACCGAGGTACCAGAATGTGTAAAAGGTGATAAGAGCCTTCGCTTCCTGGACATTTATTCTTGTACAAATCTAGATAGTTTTCCTGAATGGATCGGTGAGCTCAATTGCCTACAACATCTGGATATACACTCAATTGGCAAGGAGTTCATGTCTAAGGGAATATCAAAGCTTGTGCCTTTATGGGTATTGACCATACATAAGAACAACAAAATCTCCATTGAAGATAATGAATTCTTAAAGTTGGAGCATTTTATCAATTTGGTCAACCTCCATGAAATGTCCTTACATAATTATCATGAGGGTGAATTGAGAAGTATAGAAGATGGGATCCTTGCCATGTTGGTGAAGATGCGTAATCTAGAAATACGAAACAATGTTGTTGATGTAGGTAATCTTCCACCTCTATCGGAGAAAATGTTAGCTATGAAGGATCTTGAATACCTTCTACTATATGGGTTTGCAGTGCCAAATTGGATATGTGGCTTCTCAAATCTGATGCAATTGGACTTACTGTGGTGTCATTGTGCTGAATATCCAACACTAGAAATGATGCCCAACTTAATAAAGTTGGATATACGGAGAAATGATATTTGCAAGGCAATGCCAAAAGGGTTTGGTAAGCTCGGTGGATTCGCTCAGCTCCAATTTTTTCAAATTTGGTTGTTTTCAGTGTTAGAGGAGTTGCCAGAATTAGAAGATGGAGTGATGCCACATTTTGATATAATACATGTAAAAGAGTGTCCTACATTGAAGAAAGTTCCACGTG
Organism: Sequoiadendron giganteum; assembly: GCA_007115665.2. NCBI lineage: Eukaryota > Viridiplantae > Streptophyta > Pinopsida > Cupressales > Cupressaceae > Sequoiadendron > Sequoiadendron giganteum. The sequence continues at coordinate 118,102,963 of CM021105.1, read as the reverse complement.
GATTGGAACTCCTGATAAGTCTAAAAGAGTGTCACTTTGAAAGTATGGGAGTGGATGATATGTTTGAGGAGGGTGGAGAATTATGGAATAAAATGAAAGCCAATAATGCCAATGTTATTATTAGTTAGTAAATGAGGTTGTGGATGTTGGGTAGATAAATGCAAAATGGGTGCATTTTTTAATTTATGGAAATAAAATTATTCATAAGTTATTTTTACTTATTATTTTATTTATTTTATTTGAAATGATCTTTTTATTTATTTAGAAGTTATTTAATTGTATTTTAAAATTATTTAAGAATCATTCTATTTTATTTTTTAAGATTATTCTTATTTTATGTATTTATGAATTATTTTGTTTTATTTTATTTATTAAAAATTTATTTTATAGTATTAATTTTTATAAATATATGTTAGTTGAGTTTCAAAGTTTATGTATATAACCATGACATGATGTTCTTTGTCTTGCAATAGAATACTTCTTGACATAATAATCAAAAGTGTTACTTTCTAATTACTTAATAATGTATTGTTTGTGTAAGGTAATTAATGATTGGTTTCTATAGAAAAATTAATGGTAAAAATTTAAAATATAAAGGCCTTTATAAAGGTCATTGAATAATGTAATCATATTGAATACCAAAACATATTATAGCTCCTATGTTCCATTTTATATTTCTTGCAATTTTTTCTTAATTTTATTTTTGTGCTTGACCTTGGGCCTCATAGTGGAATCAAAGTCATGAGAAAAAGAAATATTTGTTAGTTTTTCAACCCTTGTGCATCATTCCTCTTGCAACAATTTTTGTTCTAGAAATATGCATCCTTCACAAATTTGCAACATTTTCAATCTAGAAGGAGGATGTTACACATAAATATTTAATAGAAGCATTTAGACAAATAACTAATCTACAAATATTAGGGACTTATTTGTAGGAGGAATGTTGTGCTAATGTTACTAAGTATATGGTTAAATTATGTGTTGGGCATGATAAGAATGGTAAACAAGTTTTTCTTGCATTGGATTTTTTGGACAAAAGACTTTAATATTGCTATTGGAAGTTTTGATGGCTAGAAATTAAACACAAAATCAAGGTGTTGAAGTTTAGTTTTATTAATTTAACATATTGTTTGCATGTTCATTTATTTACACTACTAATTTGGCATATTATCATTTTTGTTGATTTTGACATTAAAATTGAATGCTACAAACTATGGTGAAATATATTAATTATTATTATGGAATAATTGTCATTTTCAGGATTGTTTTAACACTAGTGCTCAATTGTTGCAATGAGAATAGTGAAGCAACATTTTTCTAAGAAGGTCAACTAATTTGAGAAATGACTAAGAAGAGTATTTATATGCAATCAAATTCATTGTGTGTCTATGAAAGACTAATTATGTATAATGTAGAAGATTCAATTATATGGATGTTTTTTTATTGAACTATTTTATTACTCGTATTATTTGTAAACTTTTTTCTTTTAGAAAAAAGACACCATCGTGGATTGTGCAGGTAGTATATGAAATTCATGTTTATAGTTTAATGGTTATTGAAGATAGGATAAATTTTGAGTAGCCTATATGGTTTTGCAAAAGTTGAGTATAGAGTGATAAGATTTTTTTTCGAGTAATAGGTATTGTTATAAGGATTTTATACCTCAAAACCATTTATACTTCCATGTGTATTATTTTTCTAGTGTGTCAATATGTCTACTAGTCTCATCTTAGAAATAGGAAAATTGACACCTAAAATTAGAAAGTTTGGAGCATGAATATGAAAATAATTTAATATCCAATGATATTTGGGATTTGGTTGAAAAACAACATACACCCCTTACTAAAATAGTATTTCTTTTAGTTTAGAAACCAAGATAAGAAAGCTTTAGCAGTATTAAAATATTATTGTTCTTCACAAGTTATCATCTACACAGATGCTATTAAAACTAAAGCTTGGAAAGCTTGAATGATATTTAAGGATTTATATGAAAAACAACCTACATATAAGAAAATTTACCTATTAATGTAGTTGTTAAGCTCCAAACTCAATGATGATGAATATGTTCAAAAATGCATAGATCTAGGTTGGAAAATGCAAACCAAGAATATGGTATTATACTATAGTGGAGGAAAAATACCCCTCCACCTCCTCAGAGAGAGAGTGTCCATCTACTACCTCAAGGGAAAAGCTTAGGTGACAAAGGTGGGAAAATGAGAGTTTTGACTATATTTTGTGTTTTAAGACAAATTTTGGGTAAAGGAATTTAGATATCAAAAGAGCAGATTTTAGAGGTCTCAGAAGCAAACTGGCTAGCTCTCAGCCAAGGACAACAACACAACATGCAAACGTCCTCGTGGCACATTGTGATCTCATATGGACCAAAAGTAGAATGTGCTCACATAAGAACAAGGAGTCTACTATCCATTGAAGAAATGAAATATGAGACTTTATACTAAACTAACAAAATGATAAAAATGTTAGAAATAGCAAGAAGAAGAAAACTAACATGCATGGATTAAATTAGATGAATTCAAATAATAAGAGAGAAATCAGAAGAACGAACTCACAAGAGGTCTAATGCTACAAGGCCTCTCGCAATGCTCCAAATCAACAATCCACACACACATACACAAAGAAAAATGTTGGGGCTCTTTTAGGGCTTGCCTCGGTCAAACCCCCATTTTGATGTTTCTACCTCCATGAACAGTTAGATAGATAGATAGATAGATATAAAAGAAATTAGACAATAGATAATTGACAAGATGAAGATAATATGTTAGAATATCAATATACTACTAAAATAAATATGATAATGCAAAAAGGATGTGATTACCCTCCCTTTAACAAGCTTGTGACATCAAAGGAGAGCACACAACACTCTATACGAGACAAGAGAGAGCCATATGCCAATGTAGAATCCAAGACATACAAGAAAGCTTGAGAAAATGGTGTAGAGATGGTGTAGAATGAGAAAGTGAGAGCTAGAATGAAAGATTGCAAGAATGAGAGATTCAAAGTTTGAAATGGACTTATATATGTCATCTTCAAAGTCTACGTTTGGTCAAGAGAGTAGGTGCCGAATATGAAATGTATGATCTGTTTAGCAGAAATTTCAAATTGCATGATTTATTGCTTGATTTAGCCATCTATATAGCAAAAGAAAGTCAATGTGCATTTAGTGTAGAGGAAGCCTTCAAGAAAGGTCCAATCAATGTGTAGACAAGTAGCAGCAGGTACTAGAGGATTTTAATGGGCAAGAAAAGCGTAGGATATGGTGATGTAGATGCAATGGCAACCAACGGGGCATATTCTGCATCATGTCTTCACACTCTGTCTTTCTCACAAAATACATGCATTCAAAATATCCCCGCAATCTTACTCGGCGATGTGATAGTACTGCACGTTCTTGATTTGAGTAGCACTAGAATCTCGTCATTGCCCGCTTGTGTTGGAAATTTGAAGCTCCTCAGATTTTTGAATTTAAGCAGGACAAAAATTATCGAGGTTCTAGAATGTGAGAAAAGCAATGCTATGAGAGTCTTTGCTTCCCTGGCATTTCTATGTGCCTGTATATAGAATGGTATGGTGAGCTCAATTTCCTGGAACATCTGGATATAATTCTATCTCGTAACGAAAAAATTGATGGACAAATTGCCAAGGGAATATCAAAGCTGGTGTCTTTACAAGTATTGAAATTAGATAGTGATAACAAACTATTTGTTGAAGAGAATGAATCGTTGAGGTTGGAGGATTTTGTCAATTTGGTCAACCTTCATGAAGTGTCCTTATATATTCATGATGAGGCTGAATTGAAAAGTATAAAAGATGGGATGCTTGCCACGTTGGTGAAGATGCACAATCTTTCAATACTCAACAGTGTAGAAGGCCATGTTGATGAAGGTAATATTCCACCTCTATCAGAGAAAATGTTAGCTATGAAGGATCTTGAATACCTTCATCTAGATTACTTTGCAATGCCAAATTGGATATGTGGCTTCTCAAATCTGATGCAATTGGAGTTAGAGGGGTGTCGTTCAATATCCAGCACTAGAAATGATGCCCAACTTAATACAGTTGTGTTTGAGTTAATTTATTTTATTTATTTATGAATTATTTTGTTTTATTATATTTATTTAAGAGTTATTTTATAGTGTTAGTTTTAAATATGTTTATTGTGTTTTAGATTTTATGTATATGATCATGACGTTATTATTTATGTCTTTTCATAGAATACCTCTTGAAATAATAACAAAAAGTGTTAGTTTCTAATTACTTAATAATGCCACTTCAATAATTTATTGTTTGTGTTAGGTAGTTAATAATCGGTTTCTATAAAAAAATTGGTTGTAAAAGTTTAAAATTCAGAGACCTTTAATAATCTAATCATATAGAATACCCTAACATATTATACTTTCTATGTTCCATTTTATATTATTTTCAAATAAAAGTCTTTATTTTATTTGTATACTTGACCTTGGAGCTCATAGTGATATCAAAGCTATGAAAAGACAAATGATTTGTTCTCAATTATACCTTTGTTATTTTTTAAACCCTCCCCACATCATTCCTCTTGTAACAATTTTTGTTCTAAAAATATGCACCCTTCACAAATTTGTAATATTTTCAATCTAGAAGAATGATTTTATACATAAATGATGTAGGAGCACGCTGGCGAAAAGGAAATCGGCACCGACCAAAAACATTGTTTGATTTGCTTTCAGTTTTGGTTTGTTCTTGTTTGGTTTTCTCTCAATGCTTAAACCTCTTAAATTTGATGCTTTAACAAGATACAGGGCTTTGGTGGAATTTTATCGGTGTTGTAGTTGCACTTGCAAATAATTGTTGAATATGCACAAACTGGATTGATCACAGCCTTAAAAACACTTCAACATATACATCGACAGATAAAGATGTTGACTTGACATATAATGGTCAATCTGAAGATGAACCGCTTGATTTGTTATTGGTAAATAACACACTAACTTTGATGGATTGAATTAAAGTTTTGAATTCAATATTGTCTTTTTGTCTTCACAGTAGGAAGATCGCGGGTCCAAGAGAAAGGAATTTTATTTTGAATCAAACCAAAATTAAAATAAAGAGGGTCGCTGAATTCCAAAGGTCTCACGTTGAATGAAGACTAAAAATTTCAAAACTACTAGGCCACGCAGACATGATGAGTTGAAGTTTCATTTTCAAAATATACAGGGAGGTAAATGGAGAGGCACGCAGGTCTACAAACATTAGACCGTAAATTGCAAAGGAAAAATTTAAAATGAAACAAGAAAAGGGGGGGCGGTGAAAGAGGATCGTGCAAGGTGAGTGAGGGGCAATATAGAGCTAAGTGGAGGTCGTGCATAATGGGAAGAGAGGGATGGAAGCAAGTAGAGAAGTGAAGGTCAATAAAAGGAGGGAAGGTGGCTCAACAGGCATTATGAAGAGGTGAGAAGGCATGTGGGAGAAGAAAAAGAGAAGCTATGAAAGTGTATAAGGGGTTATATAGCATATGATTAAAGAGGTTGTGTGCACAAAACAAGAGGAGAGGTGTGTGATGTTGAGCAAGGAAGAGTAAATCTTCTTATGTAGATTTTGATGTAAAAATGGGAGTGATGAATGTCTAAGAGAATGTAGTTTGTGTTTATAACAGAGGAGGATGAATGTTGATAATCCAGTAAGACTTTATATCAAAAGGGTTTCATTACCATCAATTTTGTAATTGACTTTGAAATTGAATAGTTGTAAGAGGAAAGAGGCCCTGAATGGCCAAATTTATTGTAATTGGTTTTTAAACAAATTATGTGAGGGGAAAAAGGACGTTAGATTCAGATTCAAGATGAACATGAATGCAATTTGACAAAGGAATCTAATCTACAACCAAATGCACAAATCTAAAATCTAAAACTCCTACACATACGAGATTAAACTATACTATTGCAAACATGATAAGGAACCTACTAATTACCAAATGAAATAAAAGAAAAAGATATTTTCACCATCTTGTAGCGGAGTGTATTTGCTTGATGTTGGATTACTCTTATCACAACAAAGCCTCCAAATTTCGTGTGCAAAGTGTGGATGAATGCTTGGTTGATCGAAGGAAGGAATGAAGCTTTCTCAAAGATGATATTAATAACACATCGTTGTTCAATGTATGTTGATTTTCCGATCTTTATTTGTGAGAAAACGGGTTTGTTATATAGAAAATGAGATTTGAAATGGACGATCAAGATCGCTTTGAAGAATATCCAAATCAACAGTTGGAGTGTGTTGAGAGGAATTAGACATGAAAAAATTGTGCAAGGTTCATTGCACAATTTGGGTGATTGAGAAATAGATTGGCTAGTCAGGGATGTGACTGATCAGTCAAGATTGTGATGACTTAGTTGTGATTGCTTAGTTAGGAATTGTGATTGATTAGTTAACAAAATAGATTGTTTAGTTAACAATTTGGATTGATTAGTTAACAAATTAGATCGTTTAGTTAACAATTTGGATTGATTAGTTAACAAATTAGATTGCTTAGTTAATAATTTGGATTGATTAGTTAACAAATTAGATTGCTCAATCAGAAAGTGGGTGAGGAATATGAATTAATTGATTTAATTAATTAATTCCTTTTCGGAGTTGAATAGTTTGATTTAATTATTCAAATTTTCAAAGGGAAAGTGTTGTAATTAAATTATTATTTAATAATTTAATCAACTTAGAGGAATAAGGTGATTTAGTGACGTAATTAAATAATTGGTGTTATTTAATCAATCAGGACGAAATAAAGTGGGATTAGGACTTTATTAAATAAATGTGATTTATTTAATTGGTTGAAATGATAAAATATGAATTAATCAAATAATGTTGATGTACTGTTTTATTTCATTAATAACAGAATTAGGGTTTTTAGGACTTCATTAAATAAATAGAATTTATTTAATTTGTCTGAAATGATGAAAAAGTGAATTAATTAAATAATGTTGTATTATTCAATTAATAGACAAATTAGGGTTTTTGATGTCGTTTTGATGTGGTGTGATGTGAGGATGTTATGAGATGATTTTGAGATGATATGAGACATTACAGGATGATTCTAAGTTGTTTCAGAGTGATTTTGAGTTGTTTCAGGGTGATTCTAAGATGTTCTGAGACATTATGTGATGATTTTGAGTTATTATGAGATGTTATGAGATAATTTTGAGTCATTCCAAAGTGTTACAAGATGATTCTGAGTCATTTTGAGGTGTTACAGAATGATTCTGAGTCATTTCGAGGTGTTACTGGATGATTTCGAGTCATTATGAGGCGTTACGAGATGATTTTGAGTCATTTTGATATGTTATGGGATGATTCTAAGTCATTCTGAGTTATTACAAGATGATTATGAGTCATTATGAGGTGTTATGGGATTATTTTGAGTTATGTTGAGGTGTTACAAGATGATTTTGAGTCAGTTTGAGATGTTATGGGATGATTCCAAGTCATTATGAGATGTTACAGGATGATTTTGAGTCATTCTGAGGCATTACGGGATGGTTCTGAGTCATTTTGAGGTATTACGGGATGGTTCTGAGTCATTTTGAGGTGTTACAAGATGGTTCTGAGATGTCACATGATGATTATGAGTCATTCTGAGGCGTTATTGGATGATTCTGAGTCACTCTGAGATGTTACGAGATGATTGGAGACAATGTTCCATATCGTTTGATGTTGTTTGAGGTTGTTCGATGTTGTTTAGTGTTGTTTGAAACTATTTGAGGTGTGTGATAGGTGTCTAGTTAATTTTACATGTCTACATTTTGCCCCTCTTTGATACAAAGTATTGGTTGCTTTGTTTCAAATATTTTTTTTGTTAAGATCAAGTTTTGGAAAAAAACTTTATGCCCCACAATGCCTCGGCTTTCAGTGGAATGATGGTAGGACTCTGAGCTACCCCCTCGAGAGGTTGACCAAAAATTTCAAGCTTTTAGGTCAGGCTCTTGACACTATTGTATTGTTGTTTCGATGTTTTTAGATGAAATGTTATAAGAATATGTGCATTGTTTCTCATTCTGATGTTTACCAAAGCTTCTAATTCGAAAGTAGGAAGAATTCCTAAGTGTAATTAGGGTTTTATTGAGTTGTTATATAGGCAATTTGTCTTCAAATTGGGTCATTTGTGCTTTGTTCCTTTGTTAATTATTGTCTTTGGATTCCACATTTTGTCAGTTGTTGAGGGAGAATGTCGAGATTTGAGGTTTCCCCACATCGTGCTGAGCTCGTTCGAGAGTATAGACGACCTTCAAGCATCGATGGCCCAAAATGTACCTTCTCGCCTTTTTCTTTTGTCATGTTTTCATTCTCATTTTGTGTGTGTGAAGTCTTGTCAGACAATAACGATGGTTTTGAAATTCCTACATAGTTGCATCAGTTTTGGCACTTTTTTAAGGTGAAAACTGTGCTTTTATCTTAAATTTGTGCTTTTGTCCTAAGCTAGCGCTTTTGTCTCATGTAGTTGTCTTCAAACTATGTAGTTGTCGGAAAACTATGCCTTTGTTCTAAAACTGCGCCTTTGTCCTGAACTTGCACTTTTGTTTTTGTGCAATTGTCCTGAAACTACGCTTTTTTCTGGAAACTATGCCCTTGTTTGATACTTTTGACCTAAAACTACGCTATTGTCTTGAAACTGTGCTTTTGTCTTGCTTTTGTTGAGCATTTATCCCAGAACCTAGCAATTGACTCTCCTTTTGTCGTTTTCCTTTTAGCATTGTTCTAAACCCTAGAATGTGTCTATTTATCATCATAAATTTTGTTTTTCATCATGCTCATGTTGTTTTTGTGTTCCTTTCCATGTTTAGAGTGAAACTCTAACATCGTGGTTTATAACGATTGCAGGCGAATCTCCGACCACTTATGACGAGAGAGACATCCTCGTCACTTGTTCGATCTGATTGCCTAGTTCGATGCATTGGAGTGAGACTTTCTTGACATCATGGTATTACATTATATCTGTTACATGCCTCCGATTAGGACCCATATGGTGATGTTAACCACTCTTGTGGAGAGGTGGCACTCTGAGACGTCCTCTTTTCATTTGCCTACAAGGGAGGCAACTATTATTCTTGAGGATGTGTGGAGGATTCTTCATCTTTCTACTCATGGTGAGCTTGTTATGTACCAGATTTGACAAGGTGCTTGCGTTATGCAGTGTTTGTTATGTGCAGCACATGTGGATTTTCGTGATACAGAGATTGATTTATCTGATTATTCTAACAATGCAAACCCTATCGTTCTTGTCCTCAGTGGCCTGGTATCAGGATTAGTTGTTCCCGATAGACGAGGTCGACAGTTTGTAGTGGGATGGGGTACATGTATTGAGAGTATGCTAGAGCATGGTATGAGATATACCTAGGGTGCTTGTTTGCTTTCCCATCTTTACCAAGATATGCAGGAGGTGGTGTATCAAGGCGAGAGGTCATCGTCGGCATGTGTATCACTTTTGCATTTTTGGGCATGGGAGCATATTGTAGTGACTCGTCTAGATGAGATTCAAGATCATTCTCTGGATGATCCATACTCTTATCATTATGGGGACCTTATGCAATACACCTTGCCTAAGGACCTACATTATTGGCACCATGTGTTTGATGAGATTCCTAGTTTTGTATGGAGACCTTATATGAGCTGCGAGGTTTGGCCAATGGATGTGGATCATCTTGTGTGTTGTCGAAAGACCCGTTGGTTACTTTGTCATTTGTCATCTATGATAGAGTGTTATCTACCAAATCAAGTCTATCACCAATTTGGAGAGAGACAGGAGCAGGTTCCTAATGTGTATGAGGCTCAGTTTGGTTTGACTTGTCGGGAGGTTTGTGTATGGGGTATCTAGGTTGATGCAGATACTATTATAGTCGAGTTTGGAGCAGTTTCCCCAGTTGGTTGGGGTTGGTCGGTTGGAGTGGCAGATCCAGGTACTACTTGCGATTATGAGGAGTGGTGGGCATGACATAGGCCTTTGAGGCTTACTGATCCTAGAGGTGATCCCATTATGGGTAGAGCAAGCATTATAGGTCGTTGCAGGGAGTGACAACGTGTTGATGTTCTTGCAAAGCAGTTGGATCAAGCTCAACGTGATGAGGCACTGGATATTCAAGATGAGTGGGTGCCTCCTGCACAAGGATAGAGATAGGTTCCTAATCCTCCTCCACCAGCTAGGGATGTTGATTTGTTACTAGCTCATATGAATTTGGACAAAGATGTAAATATTGTGCGGTGATAGGATGCGGAGGCTTTGGTAGACAATTTGAGGGTTGAGTGAGATAGTGTGATTGGTAGATTGCATGTTGCAGAGGCTCAATTAGTATTACTGGTAGCAAAGAGAGATACTCTTCAGGCAGATCGAGAGAGTGATATTGGTAGAAGACATGTTACAGAGGCTCAAGTACCATTACTAATAGTAGAGAGAGATACTCTTCGGGCAGAGCATAATAGTATGTGAGCTAAGAAAGATCGATATCTACAGGAATCCACCTATTATTAGACCTTATATGATGCTTCAGTTCTTAGAGCCTCTCGACATCCACGGAGCCGAGTATTGCAAGCGATGGTGGTGTTGGTATTGGTGCCGATGTAGGTGATCATTCTGTGAGATAGCCAGATCATTTTGGTTTTCAGTAGTGTTTTGTTTGTCCTATTGGGGTCTTACTATTTTTGTACTTGATCTTCGTGGTGTAGAGGCATTTTGTAGACATGAGTGTTATATATGTTCATTGGTCTAGTCAAGACCTTGTATATATGTTATGATTTTTTATTTTCCTATCACACTTTTGTCACCGTGGATGATGCATTTATTCCCTTTTTGGAAATGATATATATGAGATATACCTTATTTTATGTTTATGTGATGGTGATATATGATGATGTATGTTTATATGTGTTTTTGTACTTTTCTGATGTATTAATTTGATGTGGATGAATGAATCATTTTTTGTCTCGTTTCATGATGTGATGTATGTTGATAGATGAATGCCCAATACATGATACATGATATTTTTTAATTGGTTTATTATTATCATGATATGTACTGATAACATTTGTGGATGCAGTATGGATATGGTACGATGATGCTTATGTAGGATGAATGTTAATTAGAAGAAATATGATGATAGATAGAGATTAGAAGACATATGATGATGTTTGTTAGTTAGTATAAATATGACGATGTTTTTTAATTATAAGAAATATGATAATGGATAGTGATTGATGAGTTGCTTTTCTTTGCTTTAGAGACTCATTGTTTGAACAACCCTGTTTGATGTAGCAAATAGGTACGATGCATCAGGGTATGAATTAACAAGGTGAATTTGTATCTATTGTGTGGAATTTGACTCTACAAACAAAGAGTATCTTTTTTCATACCATACATATGGAAATTTTGTTTAAAGTATAAGGGGGTTACGTGAAAAACATTTCAGACTAGTCACATAGAGAGGTATAGAACACCTAACATGTAATTTCTTCACAAACTATTTTAATGTACATTCCATACTCAATAAAGAAATTATTTGCCATGGTAATATTACAAACAACAAATTGAAATGATGCTCAATTTCCCCCATTCCTTCTTCTCTAAATCCTTATAAACATCCTTGAGAGATCCTGGGAATGAATCAATAAAATAAATCATAAAAATATAAAAAAACAAAGTTGCAGTATCACTTGCCATATCTCTTGTTTAAAAATATAGGTAGTTGATACTTTGGCATTGTTTATGTCTATTTATAGTCAACTCTTATGCAATTGGTTTTTCTTGAAAGTTCTAACTGTTGATGTATGCATTGTTTGGTTATTTATTTTGTCAAAGGGTGATTGGGATGGTTTGTTTATTATGGTTGAAATGTTTATTGTGGATGTTATTGATGGGATGGGCCTATTTTTTATTTTCTAAGTTTTATGATGTTTTTATTTTATTTTTAGGGGACTAACGTAGGGCCTCGAGGGCTCATCAAAGATAATTCTTTCCTACATTGTACATGCAAAGGCTCGTAGTTCACTTGGTTTGACCTTTTTTGTTTTGTGAATGTTTTTGGATTTTGTATATTGTATATGTATTTGGGATTTTTTATTTTTTGACTAAGTGAAATAAAGCATGTTAGAAACCTAAGGGGACTGACCTAGGGTCTTGGGGGATAAAAATCCTTTCCTACATTATACACGTAGAGATCATGTAGTTCGACCGTTTGACTCAAAGCATGAATTTTTTTTGGATAAACAACATCGATAGCATGGATTGATATCCCGTTTATGTGTCTAGAGGATATGTTGTGGGAAATTTACTTGAACTAGTTGTGAGGTTCAATCAAATGTTGATATCTTAGACTTTTTGAGTGAAGGAATAACCCAACAATGTTGATTTGTTTTTTGATGTTTTTTTTTTTTTGGATTTTTACCCTTTTGCCTGGGGTGTAAGATGTTGAAAACTTGGATTGGTACTTCACTTTATTTTTCTAGAGGATATGTTGTGGAAAATCTTACTTGAACTAGCTGTGGGATTCAAGCAACTGTTGATATCTTATAATTTTTGAGTGAAGGAACACTCCATGTTGTCATCATCTGTGAAGGTTACCTTAGTAGTGCGTTGGTGGTACACCTTGTTGTTAGGGACAAATTGTTTTGAAGGTTACCTTGGTGGTGCGTTGGCGAGTATACCTTGTTGTTGGTGGATTTTAACCCTCTTTCCTGGGGTGTAAGATGTTGAAAACTTGGACTGATACTTCACCTTGTTTTTCTAGAGGATATGTTGCGGAAAAACTTACTTGAACTAGCTATGGGGTTCAAGCAACTTTTGATATCTTAGAATTTTTGAGCGAAGGAATAATCCATGTTGTTGTCATATTTGAAGGTTACCTTGGTAGTGTGTTGTTGGGTAAACCTTGTTGTTTGGGATGAACTATTTTGAAGGTTACCCTGATAGTGCATTGGCAGGATACCTTGTTGTTAAAACAAACTATTTCTAAGGTTACCCTAATAGTGTTTTGGTGGTATACCTTATTGTTGGGTTGAATTGGGAAGGGTGCCATGTAGCACACCTTTTTGTTTGGACAATTTCTAGATCACAACGTGAGCTAGAGGACATAGATCAAGATTTATTTTGAAGCAAGATGCAAGCATTTTCCCCTAGTCCCTGTCAATTTAGTTGATGAATTGTCTTGTGATAGGATAACATGTTGGGATAAACTATGCCTCTTTGGACAATGCCTTTATTGCTCAAATAATGTTGGATAGGATAGGATCAATGATAATGAACCATGTCAAGTTGTTTTCCATAAGCAAGTGTAAAATGTATATCAAACATTTGTCAAGATCAAGATAAGTTGGATTTGGATAAAAATGGACTAGATTTATTATGGATAGGCTGAGATGCTTCTACTTGAAATAGAACATGTAGATGCTTAAGTCTTATAAATGACGCATTTTTTCCAATTTTTCATCATGGTACTTGTCCAAAGCGCCACCATAGTGGTTTTCATTGGAGGACAATTTTTTCTTGACTATTTTTCTTCTTTTTTTTCTTGATTTTTTCTGATTTTTGATGTCACAAAAGATGCCTGTTTACCAGATTTTCATCACGATGACAATATTTTTATCTCATCTTGAACCACCTAGTGGTGTTGATGTAGACGTTGCTAGTTATGATATGGTTGTTGTTGTTTTCATGACATGCCAACGATATCCTTCTTGGAGGAGTTGTTTTGCTAGGATACAAACACTTGAATGTAACCCCTAGAAATTCTTGTTTGTCTTGTCAATACCGGAGTTAACCTTACCTTGATGCACACATCATGATAGAGTGCCCTTAGAGTCCTTATGATAAATACTTTTTTCCAGCACATGGTCAATGTGAGATTTGGATATCATAGATGGAAAAATGCATTGAGAGATATGATACTTAGATGGATTGGTTGACAATTTTGAACCTTTGAATTTCCAAACCTGGGATGATGAGCAATGATGGGTGGATATGGAGATTCGATTGGGACCAACATCTTGATATACTTTGTAAGTCACTCTTGAATATTTATTTTGCATTGTTGGAAATCTTTGATGGATGAACTTCCTTTTTTAATTTTTCCCCATAGTTTCTCTGACTAATAGAGTTTGATAGGGATGATTTTCTTGATTTTTCTTTGCTAATTATTTTGCTTCAATGACTTGTTTTTTTTTTAGGTATTCCTTTTTTCTCTTATTGTTGGTCCTAATCAAAGCATGGAAATATATGCGGATGACAATTCATGACACAGATATTTGTAGAGTTGGTATCAATTTCATCATAAGGACTCTTTGTGCTCTCTATGTTGATGCCCGCATTAGATAAATTTTCCCCCAGTATTATGGAGGTATCACTGATATGTTTAGATCCCTTTGAATAAGTAAGGCCTTGATTCTTAGGATTTCCAATAATTTGCACTGGTTCTAGGATACCCTGTTCATGTAGGCCTAATCCTTTGTCTTGATACTGAATCCATTGAGAGAGTTTACTTGCAATGGGATCAACTTGGAAACAAGGTGCTAATATTTCTCTGCTTTGTTGTGGATCTTCAAATGTGATAGCTTCCTCACTGATAGGATCCTTAAAATGTCGGATACCTTCCTAATTGATATCTTCGGCCTGATCCTATGAAATATCATATTTTAATGCTTGTTCAAAAGGTGTTTATGATTTACTGTCCACAAAAAAGTCTCCCTCATGATTCATTTTTGGCATTCCTTCATAGGATGTTTCTGATTCACAACTTATGTATAAGTCTTCTTTATGATCCATTTTCGATATGTCTCCGTAAGATGTCTCTGATTCACAACTTATGTATACGTCTTTTGCATTATCCCTTTCTGATATGTCTCTAGCTTTTGTTATGTCTTGATCTTGTGTACAGATGTTAAGAGTAGGAGACTCTCATTCCATGGTAATGATATTAAGAGTATCGGACTCTTGTCTTAGATGAATATCATCTACATGTCCATTAGGAGTAAGCATCTCATGGGTAGATGTATGTGTTCTCAGTATATGGATTTTTTCTTCTTTTGGAAAACATGGGATGCCTTGGAAGATATCTACCAAGTCATTGCAATATAGAGATTCTTGATCTTGAAATTGTGTAGTATAATCTTTGACATGCTTTAGATCACATTCTTGACATGGATTGATTTCAAAGAAAGGTTCTCTTATAAAGGATCCTTGGATCTCCTCAAAATGTGGGCATATGGGTGATAGCTCTTGGCTTAGATTTTTTGCATTGGGTATAAGTGTTGGATCAAGAGTCTCTTGATCATCAATATGTATCACTATGAGGTTGGATGATGTCAATATATCTTGTATTGAATCATTTCTAGACTTGGGTGATTGATTTTGATCATGATTGGGACTAGTAAATTCTTGATGTATGTCCTCTTACTCACTAGATGATGTAGAGACATTGTCAATGTGATCGGTGATAGATATCTCTTGATCATTTCTTTCAAATTTTGAGGTTGATACATTATTATTGTTGTCATTGGTAGATGGACCTTGAACATCATTTTTAACAGCTATTTCTCCCTGATCAATGAGGTCTTGGATGAGGTTTTTGAGTGTAGCACATTTCTTCATTGGGTGACCCTTGATTTTTTGGAACTCACATCATTTGTATTGTTTATACCAAGGGATTTTAAAGCTTGGTTCACTATAAGTTGTACTATCGTTGATTTTGATAAGTTCTTGTTATACTAGTTCCTACATGATTACCTCTAAATTTTCTCCCAAAGGGGTGAATTTCCTTATTAGTTGGTAATATTTCCTCTATGGCTTTTCTTGATTGTTTTTCTCTTGATTTTGTGGAACTCCTTGATACTGTATTTGAGGTATATTTCGATATTGCACTTGAGGTACATTTTGGTGTTGTAAAACTTCTCAATACTATGATTGAGGTACATCTTGATATTGCACTTGAGGTACACCTTGGTGTTGCAAAACTTCTTGATATTGTTGATATTGGAAGTGTTGTTGATGGGGATATTGAGGTGTTTTTGGAATGATGTATGTTGGTTGTGGATATGTAATGCTTTGACTTTGCACATGGCATTGGTGATACATCAGATTTTTATTTTGTTTAATTTCCTCAAGATCTCTCTCCATTTTATTTAGGGCATTTTGATGTTCTGGACTTATTCCTTGATGAGGGTTTTGAAACCTTGATGTTGTGACCCTTGATAAGATCGATTTGGGTAATAGATCGACATGTTTTGGGGATGTTTTGATACTCAATACCCTATCAAAAGGTCACTTGGTTTATATCCTCATGGGCCACTTTTGTCATTCATGGTATTTGTTGATGGGATGTTGGTGGTATTTTTGTTGACTTCCATTTTGTTCCTATGCTATGATCTCGTAGTTTTCATAAACAACTTGGGTATCCTATGGGAGAGTGGTGTACTCTCTAGTTGACTTGAATCCTAAAGACCCAATGTTGTCCTAAATGTGGGTGTGAAAGTTTGGTTCTTTCCTCTAGAGAATTTCAGTGTCATAAAAAAGACCAGGCTTTTGACCAAAAAAGAACATATATAACTCTAGATTGTTCTTGGAAGCGTGTCTATTAAATTTTTCTACCAATTTGTCTATGTTTTCATGTAGTGCTAAAAGGTGTTTCTTGAGAGCTTTTGGACTAAGATGCCTAATTATGAAATGATGACCTGTGGAATTTACCTTTAGGGATCTTGACCTTGTGTGAGATCATGAAGGGGGTACTTATTTCCATGTGGGTGGTGGTAATATGGGTCTCTTTGCTTCTATGCCTGCTTTTTCTTCCTCTTCATATACGAAAATTGATGCAGTGAGAAATTGGTAGGGTGTTTCGTTCTTCTAAAAAATGAAGGTTCTCAAGCTACTTCTAATGTCAGTTTGTTCACCTTCGATATATGTGAGAATAAGTTGAAGGATCGGTGCTACAAGATCTGGTTGTTGAACTAGGGTAGTTGGTCACCAGATTGTCATAAAGTTTGATGGTATTATGGGACGGTTGTTGTGAAGCTCAAGACCCTAGGGTTTGAATGTTATTTTAGAATGATACTACTTCTTGGAAATAAAAATGTTGAAGAACTAAGGTCTATATCCCACTTTCTTGTACAGAGGATATGATGCGAGAAAGCTTACTTGTACTATTTGCAAGTCCCAAGTAATTGTTGATATCATGGATGTCTGAGTGGAGGAATGACC
Organism: Sequoiadendron giganteum; assembly: GCA_007115665.2. NCBI lineage: Eukaryota > Viridiplantae > Streptophyta > Pinopsida > Cupressales > Cupressaceae > Sequoiadendron > Sequoiadendron giganteum. The sequence continues at coordinate 118,085,745 of CM021105.1, read as the reverse complement.
TTAAGGGTTTGTTTCATTTTGATTTCAAATAGGTAGGATGAAAATAATGGATGTGGTACTATGTGACCTATCTTTTCAATTGTTTTGATTCAAACAATGATCTTATAAACAACTCTTTCTCAACTTTTTCTCAATGTTTGAAGTATGGTAAGTGATAAAACAACACTTGGACTAACTCAAAAGGAATGGACTTATATGACCTTCATGTCTATAACTTAGGTTGTGAAATCACAACACCTAAGCCATAGTTCCCAAATTTTTACTTTGATTAATGTACCCTAAAATCAAAACCAAAATATTTAGAAACCTTTAAGGAAAGATCCTTTCAAAGGGGTGCAAACATAAGGCTTCTCTCACAAGTATGCACTAAATCAAAGGGTTTGTGGTTCAACCATCTCGTTCAGTGTTTTTTTTCTTTAAATCAAACACATAATTTAAAGTTAATTTTTTTTGAATGTATGGGCCAAGTTTAAAATAAACCAATAATTACAACCCTAGGGGATAGATACCATTCTCTTAGGTAGGCCTACCTCATGCTCCAAAGAGATGATTTTACATGCAACTTATGGTGCAGTCCTATAGTTGGACATGGAAACTAACTTCTTAGAAGTAAATTACGATGCACCACTTTCAGAGATTTGTTTTGGATAATAGGGTGGACTCTAAAACAATTTGGTTCTTAGTGGTAACTGTGAACGTGGAAATCTTACACTCACCCGTTGGCCACTTAAGGCTCTTTAACCATTCCTATTCCACTTAAGGTATGGGATTAGGTGTAGTCTATTGTTGGCATGAATTGAAGCTAATTTCTTATGATTTTACAACCTTTAATATAGCCCGCCAATAAATGTGCTTCGATACCTTGCAATGATTTTTCCAGCATGAGATGTATCTCAAGGAAAGCCCCCTCTTTAAGGTATACTTAAAAATAAAGTGCAATGCTCAAAAATGTTATTTCGCGCACCCAAGATTCAAAAAAGGTGTGAGGGGAGAAGATAAAACACTTTAGATTTTCTAATCAATGAGTGAAAAATGAACAATCCATAGCAATTTCATTCATTTTGAACACCTCGATCGATGTTATCCCCAAAAAATTGTGAGTAAAACAAAACAAAGTTCTTTTTAATTTGCACCAATACGAAGTGCTCAGGACATCAAGCAGTTAAGATAGCAATGGTGAACAATCATAAAAAAAAAAAATATTTGTTCATTTTTATGAGCTTCAATAGAAGTGTTTCTAAGAAAAGTAGTCATGGTCCTATCTTGGTCAACAAATGTATAACGTGCATGCGTCAACAAAATGGAAAATGTTTTTCGCTCTTTTTATGCACCAAAATTTAAAGGTTCCTAATTATGAAACCATGAAATCTGTTCATTTTCTAGAGCCCAAAATTAAAGTGTTTTTATTCTTTTTATGAGCACCAAATGAAAGTTCCTAACTTAGAAAACATAAAATTGGTTCATTTTAACAGCACCAAAATCAAATGTGAGTTTTTTGTTGTTCATTTTTAGTGCACCAAATGAAAAATTCCTAACTTAGAAAAGCTTCAAATTGGTTTATTTTAACAACACCAAAATCAACTATGAGTTTATTGTTCATTTTAAAGTGTCAACTGAATGTTTTTCCTAAGTTAATAAAAAAAACATTTGTGGATCAGAAAATTTTGGACCGATCGTCTTCCCAATAACAACGGTGTTAAGGTTACTAGAATCCTACATCAGATCTATCAATTTCTGATTACACATCCAAAAACAAACAACAGTTAGTGGAAAAACCTATTACAAAAGTGTAGGATCTATGCACTTGTCTATCAGAGAAACTGCTCAGAAAAAGAAAAACAAATGCGTAGAAAAAAGATAACTACTTAGTTCCAAAAATAATTGCTAAAACTAGAAACAAAAAAACCAACTCTGTGAAAACACAAGCATGCAGGTTTTAGACAAAGGTGTCATTCCCATGACAATTGTGCAGTTCTTCAGACAACTGTGCATTTTTCTTGACAGACAAACGCTCAAGTTTTCTGGGACCTGCAACTTCAAAAGTTACTCAAACAAACGTTAGAGGGGACAAGGGTCCCACCAGGCATGCCAAAATGTGTGTGTGTGTGGGGGGGGGGGGAGCACGTTAGATTTGGATTCAAGATGAACATGAATGAAATTTGACAAAGGAATCTAATCTACAACCAAATGCACAAATCTAAAATCTAAAACTCCTACACGTACGAGATTAAACTATACTATTGCAAACATGATAAGGAACCTACTAATTACCAAATGAAATGAAAGAAAAAGAAATTTTCACCATCCCATAGCGGAGTGTATTCGCTTGATGTTGGATTTCTCTTATCATAGCAAATCCTCCAAAGTTCGTGTGCAAAGTGTGGATGAATGCTTGGTTGATCGAAGGAAGGAATTAAGCTCTCTCAAAGATGATCTTGATAGCACTTCATTGCTCAATGTATGTTAATTATCTGATCCTTATTTGTGAGGAAAAGGGTTTTTAATATAGAAAATGAGATTTGAAATGGACGATCAAGATCATTTTGAAGAATATCCAAATAAACAGTTGGAGTGTGTTGAGAGGAATTAGACATGAGAAAACTGTGCAAGGTTGATTGCACAATTTGGTGATTGAGAAATAGATTGGCTAGTCAAGGATATGATTGATTAGTTAACAGATTTAGATTGATCAATTAGGATTGTGATGGCTTAGTTAGGAATTGTGATTGATTAGTTAACAAAATCGATTGTTTAGTTAACAATTTGGATTGATTAGTTAACAAATTAGATTTCTCAATTAACAATTTGGATTGATTAGTTAACAAAATAGATTGCTCAGTCAGCAATAATAATTTTCTCAATCAGAAAGTGGGTGAGGAATATGAATTAATTGATTTAATTGATTTAATTAATTAATTCCTTTTTGGAGTTGAATGTGCAAATCAAGTTTGACTTTTGTAAACAAAGTTTCATTAGTTTGATTTGATTTTTGATAATTGATTTGAATAGTTTGATTGTATTATTCAAATTTTCGGAGGGAAAGTGTTGTAATTAAATTATTATTTAATAATTTAATCAACTTAGAGGAATAAGGTGATTTAGTGACGTAATTAAATAATTGATGTTATTTAATCAATCAGGACAAAATAAAGTGGGATTAGGACTTTATTAAATAAATGTGATTTATTTAATTGGTTGAAATGATGAAACATGAATTAATCAAATAATGTTGTTTTATTTAATTATTAGCAAAATTAGGGTTTTTAGGACTTTATTAAATAAATGAAATCTATTTAATTTGTTTGAAATGATGAAAAAGTGAATTAATTAAATAATGTTGTATTATTCAATTAATAGAGGAATTACGGTTTTTGATTTCGTTTTGATGTGGTGTGATGTGGGGATATTGTGAGATGATCTGAGATATTATGGGATGATTTTTAGCTGTTTCAAAGTGATTACGGGATGTTCCAAGACGTTATAGGATGATTCTGAGTTGTTTCGAGGTGATTCCAAGATGTTATGAGACATTACAAGATGATTCTGAGTTATTATGAGATGTTACAAGAAAATTATAATTCATTCCAAAGTGTTATGGGATGATTTTGAGTCATTTCGAGGTGTTATGGGACGATTATGAGTCATTCTAAGCTGTTACAGGATGATTTTGAGTCATTTTGAGGTGTTATAGGATGATTCCGAGTCATTTTGAGATGTTACAAGATGATTTTGAGTCATTCTAAGGCATTACAAGATGATTTTGAGTCATTTTGACGTATTACGAGATGATTTTGAGTCATTTTGAGGTGTTACGAGATGATTTTGAGTCATTTTGAGGTGCTATAGGATGATTTCGAGTCATTCTAAGATGTTACAAGATGATTCTGAGTCATTTTGAGATGTTACAAGATGATTCTAAGTCATTCTAAGGTGTTATAGGATGGTTATGATTCATTCTGAGGTGTTACACGATGATTCTGAGTCATTCCAAGATGTTATGGGATGATTCTGAATCATTCTAAGGCATTACAGGATGATTTTGAGTCATTCTGAGATGTTACGGGATGATATGAGACGATGTTCCATATCATTTGATGTTGTTTGAGGTGTGTGATAGGTGTCAAGTCAATTTTACATGTCTACACAAATACATCAGTGTTTGCTTGTAATGTATTTGATTGAGTTGTGTGTTTTACTACTCTGAAATTTCATTTTTATGTTTTATGGTTGAGTTGGTTTGCAAAGGGGTGAAGAAGGACCCTCTTCCATCAATTGGTATCAAAGTAGGTGGTTTTGAGCATGTGGATCGAGTGTTGAGAGAGAGAGGCGGTTTACACCAAGACCTGTGGGAGGAAGTGTAGACAAATCGCTAACGAGGAGATAGTTCGCATATAAAAGTGTGTGAAGCGGTAGTGAAGAAGCTCATGAGAGTTGTTGCAGGTGTGGGAGGAATCTTGATAGTGAGAGAAGGATCTTGAAGCCACGAAGGAAACTTGAAAAGTGATGACAGATTGAGAGAGGTGAGATTGCAGCAGACAAAATAGGTTGGGTCATGAAGAGGCCCGTGCAGATATGATTTTTGGAGTAGTATTGGGAATATTTGGAGGATGAATTGTGTGAAGTGTTGGAAAAGATGGTTTGTCGAAAAGCGGAAAAGAGTGTTGGAAAGAGTGAGAGGAAAGTGGTAAAGAGGAGTGAGAAGAAAATAAGGATAGTAGCCTAAGACAAAAAGAAGAATATGTAGCCCCTACCAAAAAATTTGCAGTGAAGACATGTCAGGAAGAAGGCATGGAGAAAAAGGAAGAAAAGAAGGAAGTAAGCAATGAAGAGGTTGTAGTAGTGAAGCATGGAAAAGAGGATTTGTTGCTGATGATTAAGGAAGAATGGATCATGAAGCTTGTTGTTGCAGCGAAGGAAGAAGAGAAAAATATTGCAGCTAATGATGGTTTGGAAGATATCACAACGAAGGATGATATTGCATCCATGGTGAAGGATGAGAAGGTAGAAGTTGTAGTTGTTAGAATTATTGCAGCTAAAGAAGACAAGATAAATATGTTTTCTTATGAGAATGATATTGTTATGTATTCATTGGATATGTTGAATATTGGTTTTGGAGAAGAATATGGAATAGTTAATACAATTTTGGGTGGAGATTTTGTAGATTGGAATGAGGTATATGCATATTTTAGTGAGTTTGTGGATGCAAGTTTGAGATTGTATATTGCAGCTTTGGGTGAAGGTGTTGTGGATGTTGGTGAGGGATTTTGGTGGAGGAGGTCAGGCAATAGTGAGTTTGAGCCCACGAGGAAGAAGAAGGTAGAGAGAATTTGGCAGAGGAAGATGGAAAATGGTGGAAAGCTATGACAGGAGCGAAGAGTGATGAGCGGAGATGTGGAAGAAAGGTGATGAGTGTTTTGGCGAGGTGTTGGAAAAAGAAGAAGAATAAATGACATTGTGCACATATTCAATGAAGGAGTTCGATCTGGGTTACCTCTTACCTGAAAGAGTGAGTTTATCACTCAACTCCACCATTGTGAGCCCATGCTCACAATCTTCCTACCTGGCATGTTTGGTGCAGGAGCACATCAATGTGGGTGAACAGGTAATCGACACCGACCAAAAACATTGTTTGATTTTCTTTCATTTTTGGTTTTTTCTTGTTTGGTTTTCTCTCAATGCCTAAACCTCTTAAATTTGATGCTTTAACAAGATACGAGGCTTTGGTGGAATGTTTTTGATGTTGTAGTTGCACTTACAAATAATTGTTGAATATGCACAAACTAGATTGGTCGCAACCTTAGAAACACTTCAATATTTACATCAAAAGATGAAGATGTCGACTTGACATATAATGGTCAATCTAAAGATGAACCATCTGATTTTTTATTAGTAAATAACACACTAACTTTGGTGGAGAGAATTAAATTTTTGAATTCAATATTGTATTTTCTCCTTCACAACAAGAAGATTGCGGGTCCAAGAGAAGGCATTTTATTTTGAATCGAACCAAAATTAAAATAAAGAGGTTCATTTAATTCCAAAGTTGCACGTTGAATGAAAACTAAAAATTTCAAAACCACAAGGCCATGCAGACATGATGAATTGAAGTTTCATTTGCAAAATACATGGGGAGGTAAATAAAGAGGCGCATAGGTTTGCAAACACTAGACCGTAAATTAAAAAGGCAAAATTTAAAATGAAACAAGAAAAAGGGGGGAAATGAAAGAGGCTCGCATCAGGTGAGTGAGGGGAAATATAGAGCTAAGTGGAGGTTGTGCATAATGGGAAGAGGGATGGTTCCAAGTAGAGAATTGAAGTTCAATAAAAGGAGGGAGGGTGGCTCAATAGGTGCTATGAAGAGGTGAGGAGGCATGTCGGAGAAGAAAAAGAGAGGCTACGAAAGTGTATAAGGGGTTGCACAACATATGATTAAAGAGGTTGTGTGCACAAAGCAAGAGGAGAGGTGTGTGATATTGAGCAAGGAAGAGTAAATCTTCTAATGCAGATTTTGATGTAAAAATGGGGGTGTTGAATGTCTAAGAGAATGCAGATTGTGTCTATAATAGAGGAGGATGAATGTTGGTAATTCAATAAGACTTCATACCAAAAGGGTGTCATTACCACCAATTTTATAATAGACTTTGAAATTGAATAGTTGTAAGAGGAAAGAGGCCTTGAATGGCCAAATTGATTGTAATTGGTTTTTAAACAAATACATCAATGTTTGCTTGTAATGTATTTGATTGAGTTGTGGGTTTTTCTATTATGATTATTATTATTTTTGTGTTTTCTGGCTGAGTTGGTTTGCAAAGGGGTGAAGAAGGACCCTCTTGCATCAATAAATATTTACCAAAACGAATTAGGTAAATGACTAATCTAAAAATATTAGGGACTTATTTGTAGGAAGAATAATGTTGTGCTAATGCTAGCGACTATATGCTTAAATTATGTTTTGGGCATGATAAGATTGGTAAACAAGTATTTTTGGCATTAGATTCTTTGGACAAAATGCATTAATATTGTTATTGTACATGTTGGTGGATAGGTATTAAACACAAAACCATGGTGTTGAAAGTAAAAACAAGGTAAAAGGTATTTAAAGTTAGTTTTATTGATTTAAAATAGTAGGTATGCTTGAAATGTGTGTTGAGTGGGTATAGGTGCATGGTTATTTCTCCACTTGATAATGTAGTTTTGATGTATTCCACAATGGTGGTTATTTTGGAGGTGCCACAATCAATGATTTTTTTAGTGGCTAATATTCGCCAATTGGCTAATAGTTGAAATTTGGGAATCCAAAACTAGCTAATAGTTCAAGTTATAATGTGACTTGAATCGCCACATATTTTATAAATTTTTATTATAGTCTTATTTAAATTGCCAAAAAAATAATGCAAAAATTTGCCACAATATTTGATACATGATTAGATTAGATTTTCATAAATTTTATAAATTATAGTAAAAATTTGTATTAATTCACCAAAACATATCATAATTATTAGTTGCTTTAGGACCATATTTATAATCTTTAGTTTCCACCATTGATTTATGATATAATGTAATGGCCCTTATGTATTCCATGAGGTAAAATGTATGCATGATCAGTAATGCTCATGGGGCACACAATTTTGGGTCTCATTTTATAGATTGTGGGTACATTTTACCTCGTAGAGTACAATGAGGGTTATTAGATCAATGATCTAAAATAAATTTTGAGCCTCATGAGAATTACAAATTTTGGGTACATTTTACCTTACAAAATACAATGAGGTCCATTATATTATATTTTAAAATAATGGTGGCAAGTAAATATTATAGTCTACCCCTTAAACCCATCGATAATTTCCACCCTTGGGCCCCTACTTTTCCATGAGATTTATTTTATAGATTGGATGGATTCACCATCACAATTAATGCATTTTCCTTTTTTTCAATATTCGCCAAAGTTTTCTATGTAATTTTTTTTTCAAATGAAAGATTCACCAATAGAAATTAATATTTTTTCCTAAAAATATGAAATATTCACTAGTCGCAATGAGCCTTCCTTTTTTTTATTTCTCAATCGTACTTGAATTGAGTATGAGATGTGTCATGTTTGACCCTAGGTTAACCTAGATCTGAATTAGATGTGATTTTGAAGTTCATCCTTTTTGTGAGTTACCAATGATGCATGATTTTAATGGTTTAAATTCCTTTTTGATTATTAATGGATTTCTAAGAGTTAAATTATTGCATATATTATCTAGAAAAATATTTTTATATATTGGGGAAAGGGAAAACTAAATTTAAATTAATTGTGATCATAAAATTCCTCTAGGTTGGGAATTATTATAACCAATTTAATTATCTTTTTAAATAGATTACAAATTAATTAATGTCAAATGTTTCAATTGTTCTCAATTGCATTTTTGAATATAGTAAAAAATAGGAAAAAGAACAAGTCTTTGATTATTCATTCATTTTCATGTTTTTGAAAGAAATGCAAAAACCCCTCCCCTTAAAATTTAAATTTAAAGAAATTATTCATTGTAGATTGTGAGATTTGGGGTTTGGCTTGGATTAGATTCATGAAATATTACTTGGTGTATGTGTGGGTTTAACTTCCTCAATTTGGGGATAATTTGTAAGAAATCCATGTTTATGTGTAAATGGAAATGGAGGTAATTCTCTCCCTTGTCATTGTGTTTGAGTTCTTTATGTATTTTGGACTCCATGATCACCCTTAAGGGAGCATTGGACTTCCCTCATATATTTAATTTTGATCAATTAGATGTAGTTTTTAACTATTAATTTTTTTTGTAAAAAATCTATTTTATGCCTTCATTGTGCCAAAAAATTTAAAAAATATTGAAATTTAAATTTTATTGAATGAATTAGGTGTTTTTCATATATGAACCAAAAAGGAACTTTTCTTTTTTTGAAATTGTCAACTTAAAAAATTAAAAATCTGAGCTTCGATTAAAGGAGCTTGTATGAAATGTTTTTTTTTTGCATTAAAAAAAATTAGAATTTTTTTAAAATTTTCGTAACTGATTTTGGATGATTTGTAATGGGGGAATTCATGTCTCCTTCATGTTTTTCCATTGCAAATGTTTTAAATTCATGTTGTGTATGCTAAGTTTTATACCTTTTTTCATGTCATGCTCATTTGTGTTGAGTCACGATGAATCTAGGATGATGGTATTATAGAGTAGTAGGGAAGTGGCTCCTAATTTTTTCTAGGGTCCAAAGTAGCCCAAGGATATCTTGTGCCATATTTTTCATAATAAGTGATAACTAAAGGTGTTAGGTAATTAAAAATAACTAAGATAATGATTCCTATGAATAACTATATTGCTAGTATAGGCTTGATAGAATCATTGAAGGAATCATTGCTCTGAGAGTTTAGTATTTACTAGTTGGTTTCCTCATATGGGTGATTTGATGTATACTTGACTTTGAATTAGTTGGTACCATAGGCTATTGTAATGGTACTCCCTACTCCCTCTCTAGCATCTTATTCTTGTCCTTTGGTGTTTGTACCCAATAAAAGTATTTTTATTTGTGTCATTTCTATGTGTGCCTAATGAGAGTATTATATTCGTATACCATTGGTGTCTCTTCCTAATGGGTGTTTTATTCCCACTAGATGTGATTTTGATTGAATGGTTCTTGTGTTATGCTCATTTTTCATGTATGCTCCACATTTTACATGTGTATAAGCCTTATCCCATGTGTTTGGTGTGAGTTTGAGTGTGTCCCACATGACAATCTCCTAGGATGGTAGAGTGTACCTAAGGGTTCCACATGGTTGGGTGGCATGGAACCACCATTGGAGATTCAAGGATCTTGGGAAGAGCTCCAAGATCATGGGAAAGTTGGAGAAAGGCTTCTTAATTCATTTATTTATTGTTGTAATATCTTGTGAAAATGTATTTTAAAGGACATTTGAGTCCTTTGTTCAAATTATAATATATTATTTTGGAACCTCCTTAGTGGAGAGTGTTGGCTCTTTTTCTTGTCACCCTCAAATCTAAGAGATAATACAATACTTAAACATATGGATTAAAATATTTAGATAGATATTTTCCCTATGATTAAATTGAGGACAAGGAAAAGCCAATGAACAAGACAATACATTTTCTTCTACACTGATCTCAATAGGACTCAAGAGGGTAATCCTATTAAGGTTCTTCAAGAATGATAAATCTTTCTAAGAAAAAAATTCTCAAGGATGACACCAAGTCCAACTAACATAATGCAAAAGAATTAATAGAATATTCTTGACTCATGATTATGTTGATTCCATCATAATCTATAGCTATAGACCCTAAAATGTGGATTATTAGTATGTTCACATATATATAAATAAAGGATGTTACCATTTTTAAATAATTCCAGACATGATCACTTATACCTTAATCAACGTTGTGAATTAATAACTTACACTTGATTGACATGTGTTCATCTCAAATATGCAAAGGAGTGATAAATAAGAAAGACCTAAGTGTATCATTTGCATCCTTTAAGCTTCATGAAGATAAATAAAGCCTAATAAATTACACTTTGAAACATATTCATTGTTTCTAAAGATTATTTCCCATTTTAGATGTCATCTACTCTAGATTGGTTCTTAATCTTATAGAGATAGAGTGAGACCCAACATAAATGCAACCATAACATAATAAATCCAAATGGGATGAATTTGAATAGAAATCTCCAACCTTGTCAAAGTGCCAAAAGTTGGTGTAAGTTTTTTATTTTCCTTATGTTAGGGGTATTTCTTTTTTCCTACACATATTATTTAAGCTTGCTTAGGTTTATTAGGTGTGATAAATATGAGGGCACGTGGAAAAATACATCGGCTACATGTTTCACTCTTTCCCTACACATGGGTAGTTGAGTTACATATCCTTTTTTGGCTTGTTGTGTCACCTCTCATAACCACTATTTTGTTTTTACCTAGGTAGGTTATGGGGTAGTTGGGTTTCTCGCCCTCTTTTGACTTTATATGACACCTCCTTTTTGTCTTCACCTAAGGAGGTTATGCCACATGTTTTTTCATTTACCAAGTAGGTGATAACCTCCCACCTTTTATGGATAGTAGGAGTTAATGCACCTCTTAGATGTATTTTCCCTTATTTTTCTATATATTGAGCACTCTCCTCTCACATTCACTAGTTCAGCTAGTTTGCTGATCGCTCAGTAAGAGTATTGAGAGTATTATGCAAATTATCTTTCCTTGTCTCTTTTTTTCTCATTTCATATTTCTCTTCATTCTGCTGTTTTGATCTTTGATCATTTGTTGAGTGGAATTACATGTGATCTATAACCAACATCAAATCCTAGCTTGGTTCTCACTTCTTGCAAAATCAAACATGGTGATAGAGTCTTGTAACTGTCCAGTATAGTTCATTTTATTATCTAATTTTTTGAGAGATTTGAGACTAATAGAGAGCTAATATTTTTTCTGAAAAACCTAATATGCTCTTCTCTTGCATCCTTAGATGATGTGGAGAAAGTTTTAAGAGGAAAATAAGCATATATTTAATTTGGTTTACATGCATCTGTTCCTATGAGATCTAGGTGATTTGTAGCTTTTTGGTAATATTGGAAGCTTCTTTCAGCATTTCCAAAGAGTCCAGAAGGTTTGAGAAAGTCAAATTTGACTTTATATTTCACCAAAATCAAAGATTGGAGGATACAGTAAAAAAATCAAAGTTAAAAACTTGAATTTTTACTATAGCCATTTACATTTTGTCTTCATAAATTTGACTTTCACTCATTCTAAGAAAAAATATTTCTTAGTTTTGTTTCCAGGGTCGAAAAATTATTTGGGTATTTGTTAATTTTTCCATACAATTGATAAATTTTGCAAAAATCAAATCAGAAAAAGGCATGTTGTTCATCACATGGAAATTTTTCATTTTTTTTCAAAAGTGCATAACTTTTGCCTTAGATGTCAAATTTTCATAAATGAATACTTTCCAGAAAGTTGGAAATGAGAGCTTTCCATCCACAAAGGTTTTAATAAAAAAATCTACCTTTTTCAATCAGATATTGCATGTTGAATATGTTGCTTTTTTTATCTTCAATAATTCACATCTTTCACTTTTGTAATCCATTTTTCAAAAAAAAAAAGTGTTAGAAAGATATTGAAGAGTAAAAAATAGCTATAAGGTTATTTTTTTCAGACTTTTATTTGAAAATCAATTTGTATCAAATAGTAATTTTGGCCATTAAGAGCCTTAAAAGCCTTGTAAAAGCACTAATCATAAAGTGCCAACATTACAATATCTTGGGGGGTGATTTTTGAGACTAGTGGAAAGGGTGGGTGTCTCGTGTGTCTTATTTCTTCGCACTTTTCCTCCTTTGAAATATTCTTTTATGCTCTCATGGATGCATCTATTGATCCAGTTTTAACTCCATATAATTATTTTGAATGGAAATCTAAAATTGTAATATATCTGAAAATACATGGATATCATTGTGTAACAATGGGACTTGAACTAAAACACAAGATGATGCAAAAAATATTAAATGGTTTAACAAATGTAATGAAGCTTTTAGTACTTTATGTATCTCAGTATCTCTAGACCTAATTTTTCATATTGAGTCTGCTAAAACACTAAATGAAGTGTGTACAACATTGGAAACCCTCTTTGGTAAGCAAGATGATTTAAGAGGTCATCAATTGGAGAGAAAAATCATAGGGTTAATCCTTCAAATTTTGACACCATACAAGAATTCTTCACAAAATTCAAAGTTGTTAGATTGCAATTGGAACAGTGTGGAATCAAGAAGGGTGATAAGCAATTGATATTGAGTATTCTTTCAAATTTTGGTCCTAACTATTCTATATTTTTTCTATATTCTATGCTATAAAATGTGCCCTAGGTTCCACATATAAAAATCCTTTTCTAGATGATTTTGCTACATAAAACACTAAGGAGCAGAAAAAATTGGTTCTAATGGGTACAATTAAATCCTCTAAGTTGCATGCCTTAGCTATTAATCAGGGCACAAAGGAACAAAAAGGATCTAACAAGCAAGATAAGAAACAAAAGAACCAAGGAGAGAAGAAGAAAGATCATAAATCTATTACTTCAAAAGTAGATAATTAGACCTCTTCATCAAAAGGTGAACAACCTAAGAAGGATAAGGTCAAGTGTTCTTACTATAAGAGGTCTATCCATGATGAACATAAATGTTTACAGAAATAAATTGACCACCTTTCACATCTTTTAGAAAAGAATAATATCAAGGTGTCTGATTCAGGCAAATAGAGTTCGTCAAACAGTTATTCTAAGGACACAAACAAAAGTAAGGTGAAAGGAAAGGGAAAGGCCCTAGTTTTTGTTGCTTCACAACCAGATTCTTGGATCATTGACTTGGGTGCTTCACACCACATGGCCTCATTAGAGGATAATTTTACCTCTTTGGAGCCATGTTCTTTTCCTACCATATTTATGGGTGATGAAACTCCTATTGAAGTGTATGGGAGAGGATTTGTTGATGTGGGTGAAGGGAAATTTGAGTATGTTCTTTGTGTTCCATCTTTGTCAATCAATCTCCTATTTTTTTATCAGATCACTCACACTAGTTCTGGCAAGCAAGTTGAGTTCACTCCAAATACATTGGTAATCAGTGAAATGCATAATGGGTCTACAATTATTATGGGAAAAGTAGGTCATCATTCTAGACTATATCAATTTTTTCACTTTGTTCCTGACTCTCCTTCGACATTGTTACTCACTCATGTAGATGAGGTGAGTTGTTTATGGCATCAACAATTTGGCCACTTGAACTACCGTTACTTGTAGTAGCTCAATCAACATGACATGGTTTCAAGGTTGCCTTCTATTTTATTTTTTGATGGTTTTTACCAAGGATGAGTTATTGATAAGCATCCTGAGGAGAAATATGATAAATTCAAATCATGGAGAGCTATAGATCTATTGGAATTGGTACACAATGACTTGGTAGGACCATTTTCACAACCATCTTTCAACAGGGCTAGATATGTCTTGACATTTATTGATGACTTTTCTAGATACACTTGGGTCTATTTTCTCAAATAGAAGTCTAAGGTCTTTGATCATTTTCTAGATTTCAAAGCTTTTGCAGAGAAACAATCTGAGAAGTTCATCAAGATTATGTGTACAGATAATGGGGGAGAATATGTTAACAATCAGTTTGAATAGTTTTTTTCTTCAGAAGGAATCAACATGCAACACACAATTCCATACAATCCTCAATAGAATGGTGTCATAGAACACAAGAACAAATCCTTGACGGAGATGGAAAATTGTATGATACAGTCCAAATCTTTGGAATCTCAGTATTGGGCAAAGCCATCAACTGTGTCTGTTACATCCAAAACCGAGTTCCTCACAAAGATGTGAAGGGGGGTAACTCCTTTTCAAGATTGGACTGGTCAAAAACCCATGATTAATCACTTTCAAGTTTTTGGTTCTCTTGCATGGGCCCATATTCCAATAGAGAAATGAAAGGCTATGGATCCACAAAGAAAGCCTTGCATATTTGTTGGGTATCTAGATGATTTCAAAGGTTATAGGCTTCTCCATCCCACCACTCATGATTTTTTCATTGAGAGGAGTATTTTTTTTTAGGATAACTCTTCAAGTTCTTCTTCTACCACTTCTCCATCCACTATCACATTGGATACATTGCATCATGATGAAATTTCTTCAGAGGATATTAATCCTCCTAATATTGATGAGGATTCTTGTTCCTCTACTTCAAATGGTGACAATGATGATGGAGATTCACATTCCTCTTCTAGTCATCATTTATAGGTTGATTATTCTCCTCGAGATTCTCCAACCTCAACACATTTTTGGGCTAGATAGACATTGGATTCAACAGTTGATTGGGTTGGTGATTCATCAAACACAAGAAGAACACAGTCACAATTTTTGTAGGCTCTATATCTCTTTGTTGCTTCAACTTCTGATCCACAGTATTTTCGAGAAGCTTTTGGTGTTCCTGAGTGGGATACTACAATGCAAGAGTTCAATTCCTTAGAGAGGAATCACACATGGGATTTAGTCCCTCTTCCTAAGGGAAGAAAAATTATTCAATGCAAGTGGATCTATCAAACATAGTAGATGGGTCAGTTGATAAGCATAAGGCTTGGTTGGTAGCAAAAGGATTCTCCCAGGGTCTCAGGATTGACTACTCTAAAAATTTTGCACCAGTTGCTAAGATGAATTCCATCTGACTTGTCCTTGTTATAGCTACAACACATCATTGGGAAGTTCATCAAATGGATGTAAAGAGTTCCTTTCTTCATGGTGACCTTCAGGAGGAAATCTACATGGAGTAGCCACATGGGTTCATATAGGATCCTTCACTAGTGTGCAAACTTTGGAAGTCTCTCTACGACCTCAAAGAGGCTCCTCGAGCTTGGTATGCCAAGATGGACTCATTCCTTCTAACAATCGGGTTCAAACGATGTCATTCTAATCTAAGCATATACATTTTGTAGTATCATGATGCTCTCACATTATTAGTTATCTATTTTGATGACTTATTGATTATAGGGAGTCACTCTTCCACCATCAAGGAGGTGATAACTACTCTACATGATATATTTTGATGTTTGACTTGGGTATTTTTCATTACTTCTTTGGGATTGAGATCACTCAATCATATTCAGGAATCTTCCTAGGATAACCCAAGTATGCCCTTGATATGCTCTCCATATTTTTCATGGCTAACTGTAAGCCTACATCGACTTCATTTTTGTCATGGGTCAAACTTGAGGCTAAGTTCTCTTCACCCTTGGTTGATGGCACTTTGTACCGACAACTTGTTGGGAGTCTCATATACTTGACTCATATGAGACCCAACATTTTATATGTTGTTGGAATGGTCTCTTGATTCATGCAGGGTCCACATGAGTTGCATTGGAAATAAGCTAAGTGGATCATTCACTACATTCAGGTTACTCACAATTATGGGATTCAGTATAAAATAGGCATGGATATTGACTTGATGGGACACACAAATTCAGATTGGGCAGGTGATTCTCAAGATTGCATGTCAACTTTAGGGTATTTCTTCTCATTTGGTTTCAGTCCAGTTTGTTGGTCGAGCAAGAAACAATTATCAATTGTTCTTTCATCTATAGAGGTTGAGTATCAAGTGGCAATTAATGCCACCACTGAGGCTATTTGGCTTCAGAATATTCTCACTGAGTTTGATATTTCAGTTAGAAAGCCTACAATCATATTTTGTGATAATCAGAGTGCAATACAAATATCAAGGAATCTAATTCATCATCAGAGGATGAAACACATTGAGATTCATATGCACTAAATTCAAGAGCTGATTTAGGATTGCATCATTGATCTTAATTATTATTCTACATCGGAGAAAACTATGGACATCTTCACCAAACCCTTCACAGAAAGAAAGTTCCTTCATTTGTGAGCTTTGCTTGGGGTGTGGCAGGTGTCTACTTTAGGAGGGGCTTCTTAGTCCTTCATTCTACTCTCCTCTTATGGGGGGATCTCTATGCACATGGGTACCTAACATGGCTTCATTTGTCGGGACCCATATTTTCACCCACCTAAGCTACACTTAAGGGGGGGTGCTAGTGTAGGTTTTTCATTTTCCTCATGTTAGGGGTATTTTATTTTTCCTACACATAGTATTTAAGCTTTCTTAGGTTTATTAGGTGTGGTTAATATGAGGGCACATGGCGAAATACATCGGCTACATGTTTCACTTTCCCCACACATGGGTAGTTGAGTTACACATCCTTTTTTGGCTTGTTTAGCCACCTCTCATAACCACTATTTTTTTTTTACCTAGGTAGGTTATGGGTAGTTGGGTTTATCACCCTCTTTTGGCTTTATGTGCCACTTCTTTTTGTCTTCACCTAAGGAGGTTATGCCACATGTTTTTTCATTTACCAAGTAGGTGATAACCTCCCACCTTTTATGGGTAGTAGGAGTTAATGCACCTCTTGGATGTATTTGCCCTTATTTTTCTATATATTGAGCATTGTCCTCTCATCTTCACTAGTTCATCTAGTTGAGTGATCGTTTGGTGAGAGTATTCTACAAATTCTCTTGCCTTGTCTCTATTTTTTCTCTCATTTCAAATTTCTCTTCATTCTACTATTTTTATCTTTGATAATCTATCAAGTGGAGTTACATGTGATCTACAACCGACATCAAATTCTAGCTTGGTTCTCACTTCTCGCAAAATCTAACACCAAATCCTCAACTACCTTGCATTATTAAGAATCCCATACTTAGTTATCCTATTTCAACTTAGATACCCCTTAGATTGGATTATAAATATTTCCTATCATAAAAAACTTATAACAACAAATTTCACTACGTTATTTGAATAGAAAAATAAATCACATCCACAAATACAACAAATGTGTACCTAGAAACTTTTCCAAAGTTTTCTAGAAGCACATAAATGAAATTGGAGACAAAATGCATAACAAGAGTATGAAATTTATTATTATTGATTTCTCACTACTCATTACCATGTTAAGAAGCTATGAATAATAATTGAATCGACTATATTTTAGCTCTAAAAAGAATTTATAATATTAAATCACACTAATCCGTGATATTTTCCTACTTAAAAACCCCAATTGGAGTGGAATCTGGAATAACCATTAGAACTCACATTCCAAAATTTGCAATGACCCATAAATTACATTTTAATGGAAGAGGGAAAACTTAGATTAGATCTAGGGATGATACATAGCACATGTGAGTCACTTTATTCTGCAACAAAATGGGTATAAGATAATATATCATTTCACCTTCAAATTCTCCTCATATTTGTCCTCTATTTACAAATTGAAAATGATTCCCATTTTTTAAAATTCTTATGAAAAATTTATACGCTTGTGTAAAACAGTTTTCCCAACTACTTTTTCACTTTGCAAGTTAAAAAATTTCAACTTCATACATTTACCCATTGACTAGCAAGTGAAAATTTGATTTAAAGGAAGATGTGTATGAGCTCTGCTAGGGTTTTCTTGTGTCTACTGTCATCTTTGGCCCCTCTTGCATCATACTACGCCATTGCACCAATGGTGCTAGATTTTTTCTCTTTTCCTGTGTGTAAGACTGCATTTACTATGATTTTTTGTTTTAATATGCCTTCAACTAGCTCTAACCCAACATTTCTTGTTGGTGTTGGCAGTTCGATGGATTTTCTCAATGGCTCCCCCTCCAAACAAATGAGCCCAATTTTTTTTTCCAAAAGTGTTTCACAAGGTAAGTCTTTTGACTCCCCAATTGATGTAGTTTTACCTTTGCCTAAATTTGATTCTACTTGTCAATGGCTTGAGCAACATACTCTTGTTGGATATTTGTTGGGAGGAATCCCAGCCCTGAAAGTGCACTTAAAGAATGGGTCCACAAGGCCTAGGTCCCTCATGGATTTTGCCTTGATATGGTCCAAAATTTAAACAAGTGTTTTTTCTTTTCCAATTTGCGGATGTCAACCATGTTCAATCAATCCTAAATCATGGGCCTTGGTATGTAAAGTCTTCTTTGTTGTTTTTCCAGTTGTGGACCCAAGACTTTGTTGTCTCAAATGACACCAAGTTGCAAGTTTTAGTCTAGATTGAGTTTCCAAGATTTCCCTTGCCTTGTGTGCCCTTTTTGAGTCATATTGTGTCCTCTCTGGGGAAGGTCATTTGTATTGAGGCCGATAGGTTTTTCTAGGCCCAACCCCAAAAACAGGTTTCTATTGAAGTGGACCTTCCACAAGATTTGAAGGACTACATTGACATTCAAATTGGAGCTCTATGTCATACCTAGAAGATCACTTATTTTAATATTCCAAACATGTGTTATAGATATCAATCCGCAAAACACAAGATCAAGGACTTCCCTTTGGCAGTGCCTCATACTCCTTCACCACAGGAATCTAAAAAGCCTCATTAGGAGGTTAATTATGTTGCCAAACTTGATGATAAATGGACCACGGTTATGAACCGTAAGCACAAGTCCAGTGGATCTAGGATAGTTTCCAAAGTCCCTAAGCCAACTAAGGATGCTTCAAACCCTTTGATGAAGGGGAAAGAGACCCCATTTGGGGCTGGCAATATTACGATGTGGACCAAGCCAAAGGCTAAGCCTCAGCCTTCTACCATTATTCTAGCACCTCCTCTCATGTCCGGAGCTCAATGGCGGTCTCACAGTCCTTATCTACCATTAGAAGAAGGAGAATATGTGTAGGAGAAATGGAGAATCTCTTCTTTGATTACTCAAATTGGGTCAGTTACGCCCGATTTTTTGCTGAATCGCTTCTCTACTCTGAATGAGGAGGAGCCAGACTCTGACGATATGGAGGAGTTTCATTCATGAATTTCCTCTCATGAAATGTTTGAGTTCTAATAGACCTCTCCAAGAAGTATTTTGTTAGGGATACTTTGTCTAATTATGCTGGTATTGAAGTGCTTTATCTCCAAGAAGTTAAAAAATTTGGTGTTTTGCTCGCATCAGCTTGTCATTCTATTTGGCCAACTAGTCATATATTTTGTACTACTCATGAAGATGGACATGGTGGAGCTATCACCCTTTTTTCTGCATAGTCGCATGCTTGTGTGATTGACCATAGGTCTGACCCCACACATCGGCTCATCTGGATCCTCCTTAACATTGATAATTACTCTTTTGGGATTATTAATTTTTATGCCTCTAATGATGTTGTGGAACGCTCTTTGCTTTGGCGTTGGATTGTTGATTCATTTTTTATTGCTACTTGGTTGTTGTGTAGGTATTTCAATATGGTTGAGATGGCATATGATAAATATGGCACTCTGACATTTAGATGGGCAATTGGCGAATGGGAGTCATGGTTTTCCATGCGTAATAAATTGGGGCTCTTTCATCCCAATATTGTTCGTCACCATTCTCATTCCCTCTGGCACACTTGGTGTAATTTCAAGGCTGTCTCTTACAAGATATTTAAGCATCTTGATCATTCTATGATCTCAGCTCAATCTTTCTTTTCTTTTGATAGCTCTTCGCTCTCGGTTAAGCCGTTAGTGGATGTGACATTCTTAGATCATTTCACCATTTCTTTTCGCATTGAATGAGAAACAAGACAACCTCAGGCCTACAAAACTAAGATTTTTTTGAACATGTCTCTGCTTTATCATCAGCCCACGTTGGCCCACATTTGTAGGGTCTTCAATTTGGAGTGTAGTTCACCACATGATACAGGTTGGATTAATTGGTGGAATGATGCTATCACTCGCACAACCAAATTTTTGTGCATTTATGGGTGCCAACTGGCCATTTTTCATTGGCGGTATTATGAGGCTACCATAGCTAACCTGAGCTCATCTACCAAGGCTCTGGTGGCTAACCCTTTCTCCCCATTATTGCAAGTCAGGTTGGCAAAATTAAGACATAAAAAGAAAGTTTTAGATAATTATGTTGCCATAGGTGCGTAAATCAAAGCTAGATTGCACTGGTTAAAAATTGACAACCATGCCTCCAAGGAGTTTTTTTTGGCCCTGCATGCCAATCACTCCTCTCGTGGAATTAAAAAAATAAAATAAGGAACCGAGGTTCTTTCTGAGCTACCTAATATTCTCTAGGATTTTGTTCGGCATTATGAACAAGTTTTAACTGCTCAAGAGTATACACCTGAGCGACAACAAGCCCTTCAAGATTTCCGCATTATTGTGCCAAATAGGCTATCTATAACCCAAAAATATTTTTGTGAGAAATTTCTCACTGTTGAAGACTTGAAGGAAGTCATTCACTCCATGGTTGATGACAAGGCCCCCAGGGTTGATGGTTTCTCTTGTGAATTTTACAAGGCCCTTTGGGACTGTGTTGGGAAAGAATTTTATAAATTCTACCTCAAGGATTTTCATTCCAAAACCCTCGGTAATATAATTAATAAAGTAAATGTTATGTTCATACCTAAGCCTGGAGATCTCGAGGATATATGCAACTAGTGGCCTATCACACTCCTCAATGTCTCTTTCAAAATCATAGATAAGGCCTTAGCTATGAAGATCTGCCATCTTTTGCCTTAGATTGTGCACTCAGAGCAAACTGGGTTTATCAAGACCAGATTTACTCTGGATAACATTATTGTTGTTTGGGAAGGTATGGAGTGGGCCAAGCGTTCGACTCAGAAATCTATTTTTCTTAAAATTGACTTTCTTAAAGCCTATGACTGCATTGAGTGGCCTTTTATTCTATCCATGTTGAAATCCCTAGGGTTTGGGCCTAACTTCATTCAGGCTATCCAAATTCTTTTCATAGACGCCTCTAAGTGTATCACCATTAATGGCTGAAAATCTTCTACCTTTGGTTTGTTTCGTTCCATTCGGAAAGGATGCTCACTTGCTCCTTCTCTTTATGTTCTTGTTGCCAAAGGCTTTGGCTACTTGCTAGCCAATGTTGTTTCTCAATAATGTGTGAAAGGAATTACCCTGTCTAACTCCCAAGCTCAACTTGTTAATGGTCATTCTTCTAATGACTCTTTCCTCACCCTTCTGGAGGAAGAGAACAATATTAAAGCTGCTCTAGAATGCCTTAAAAAAAATTGTCTTGTGTTTAGCTCTGCCATCCAATCGCATAGAACTTTGTGTTACAGGCAGTCTATTCTACCCAATCCTTATTGGTTTCAATAGTATGGTTGGAAATGGATTGGTCTAGGGGAAATATTTTGGTTTATGGGCATTCCCTTCACCTTCCAGTCCTCTCCAACTGAGTTGTGGCAAGCTATTCTCTTCAGATTGAGCAAAAGCTAGTATTTTGGATTACCAAGCCTCTTTCTCTAGCTGAAAAATTCCTAGTGTGCTCTAAGATTTTGGTGGCTACTCATGTGTATTATTCCTCCCATTGGGCTCCTTTGAAAGCTACTTATGCTAAGCTTGAAAAAAAAATTGAGACTTTCTTTGGGCCTCTACGGATTCTCATAGAGAGTTTCACCATGTCGCCTAGGAGTTTTTTTGCCTTCCTAGAGACTCTAGAGGTCTTGGCTTTCTCTCCACCCAATTATAATGGACTCCCTTATGTGTGAAATGGATAATTAGAGCCCTTACTTGAGATGAAGCCTGGAAGATTCTCCTTAGGCATTGCATCCAATCCGGATCTCCTATTCATAGACCCGCATGGAAGGGGATTGGCTTTCAAACCCTTCTAGTTATGAAGGAACTAGTTCAAATTGTGGGAACTTTCATAGCCAAGATAATTTGGAGAGCCTGAGAAGTGGTTAAGCTTTGGCTCCATTGGTTCGGCTCTAGTTTTCATGATGAGCTTTCGCTCAATCAACAAAATGTATGGTGGTCACCTCTGTTTTCCAGTAATGGTCAGTCATTGGCCAATTTGCCTTGGCTTAAGGTGCTAAGGTTCCACAAGAAGAGTAGTCAAACTTTATAGCATGTGTTTCACAAACCCACAATGTGCATTATGTCGTGGGAATATTTTTGTGCTCTCTACAGCCTTCAAAACTGGGATCGTGAAACTTTTGATGGTTTGGTGAATGCTATTCTTGCAAATATGCTTCATAAAGTGGGAACTTGTGGGTCCAAGTCCTAGTGGAAGGAGTGAAAGTGGTACCAAGACACTCCTTTCAATAATTACAAGCCTAGGCTTGGTTATATATGGCTTTTGCCACATTTTTTGATGATTGAAAATCTGAACTAGAGGTGGCTTCTTCAATCTTCCGCTCTTGTCTGGTGAAAAATATTCTCGGCCACTTGGTCTATAAGTGTTGAGCCAAAAATTGTTGTCTTTTCTCAGCGTATTCTTTTCCAAGGCTTCCTATGGGGTCTCGACTTGTTCACTTAGGGGTCCAGGACCCTCGGTGCCTTGAGTCTTTTAAGAATCTCTTTTGGTTTTGTACTAGAGCTCAACAATTTTGGAATTAGATTCATGACTTCTTTCGGCCTTTCAAAGTAGAGCCCTTCTCCTAGCATATGGTTTTGCTGGGAGATTCATCTAGACTTCCTACTAAATATACCCAGCTTTGGCACACTTTTAGGGTGGAAATCCTCTTCAATATTTGGAAAGATAGAAATTTCTACATATTTACTAACACCCAAATTGATAAAAATGTTTCTTTGTATTCTAAAGCTAATATTTGCTATAATGTTCTCTTGCAGATACAAGTTCAAGCTAACAAGGTTTTACTTGAGGTGGCTCACCTTAAGGTGCTTTTGGATCATTGGGGTAATGCCCCATGTACGATGGCTCGGGTTCCCACTTTTCCCACTTCCTCTCACAATTGATCGCTCTCTCGGGGCCAGTAGTGGAGCGGCTCTACTCGCCCCTACTCCCAACCTCCTCTTCAGTGTGGTTCCCGCCCTCCTCGGCAGTCTCATTCTCCTCCTCCGTGGGCTGGCCATGGGTGGCCCTTTGGAGGAGCGATGGGGAGTAGTGGTGGTGGTTCCAGGTGGCCCTCTGATACTACTCCTACTGGCAACTCTGGTTGGCCAAACTCTGATAAAAAAAAAATTCATTTGGCACTTACAATCTTGCCCTGGTGCGAGGACAAAGATAAAGAAAAATATGTGGATGATGGCTGGGGTCCTCCTCCCGACATCAGTCCAAACCCCGTTGATGTATGGGGGAAGAACTTGGATGACAGAGACCCTCTTGGATCTACTGGTACTACTTTTGCTGCTTAATGGCCTTTTTTATGTTTGTAATCTTGGATTTCTGGGCTAGGCCCATGTGACTTTTGGTTTTTGGTTTTCTAGGCTAGGCCCATGTGACTCTCGAGGTTTTCCTTCTTACCACCCACCCTTTTTTTGTGGATATGTATTTTAATCTTTATAACTAATATAGATTAGTGCCTATTCATCAAAAAAAAATGTGATTTAACCATTACACTTTACTCCTCATCTTACCTCTGTTCATTTTGGACTTCTTTCAAATAATTGCCTAAGAATTTTTTGTTGTGTTATAGGAGTAGAAATTTAGATATGGAATCCCAAATTTAATATAGTTTTTGGCACATTCCTTTTTTTTGTTTCACATTACATTCTTTATGGCAAGGAGTTTCTATGCAGGTCATTTTTTAGAGTAGCAAGAACTTAAAAATGTTTAAAACAATGTTAAAAAGGATGTATGTGTGATAAATCTTCTTGGAAAAAAATTCGACATGAAAAAATTTATTTGCAGTTGTTTACAAGCTCAAAAAATCCCTCCAACAACCATCCACGTGGCAAGAAAGAATTACAGCACACAATACTTAATACAACACAAGCTTGGGTCAAGGGAAAGCTTTGAACTTGTGCTCATGCGCTAAACTTATACAATATGATTTATGAATTTTGAATGCACCTGAGAAATGCAATATTTTGGGCAACCCTTTGATCATGAATACAATGAAAATTCTAGTCAATTAAAAGGCAGCATAATATAAGACTTCTTAACATAACCTTGGAGAAATCCTAAGCTCATAAACTTGTACTAGTGTATTGGCATCTTCCCTTTAATTTGACATTTCAAATAAATAACTATAAAATTGACTATAGAATTTGTTTCACATGCCCATTCATGTGATATCTAAAGAGAGCATACTAAAAAAATTATAGTATTATTTTTCCTCTCCATGATCAAATAGTATTATTTTTCCTCTCCATGATCAAAAAAAACATTTAAATTTTGTTTAAATAGTTCAAAATTAAAAAAAAAAATTGGCAATTTAAATCTTTCATAGGAAAAATGATGGGATCAACACCACAAGAACACATGATGTTCAGAGGCTACAAAAAATTGTGAGGGATGATATTTGATGTAGATCCTCATTCTTCAATGAAAACTTAAACAACAAATCAAATTCTTGGAGCTCCTTTGTAATCGAAGCTAATTCGCAAGCACTTAAAAAAATCATTTAGACCTCAAAACTCACCTGAAAACCATGAAACTAGAACTAAACACTAATGATGGTGTAGATTCGGGAAATTTTGAGAAAATACATGAATCAATGAAATCAACCACAAAACTACCTAAATCCAAGCTATAAAGACCCTAATCAAACAATGAAGCACAAATGACAATAGAAATCATAATAATAATGAAACAATAATACTCAATATCTATGCCATAGTTGTTTCATCTCCATTTCTCTTCTCCATTTTGTTTTTTTTGTTCTCATATTTGTAGTATGCAATGTACTTCAATGAGCTTGATGTTGATAATTGATAGCTAGATCTCAAGATAGCAAAACTTCAAAGATTGTGGTTAAGGTTGGAATGAAGGTGATGACTTGCTTTTATAGGAAACTTAATTCAAATGAAGGGTGAGGATTGAATGATGAGGTAAGGTGATCAATGGATGAGGTTAATTGAGACAAAGATAGGAAAAAATGGACCAAAAAATAAAAAAGTTAGTTGAGATTTAGGGCATATCTAAGAAGAAATTTAAATTAAATAATAACAATTATTTAATTTAAATGAGGGAAAATGAATAATTATTTAATTATAGAAGAAAGGTGGAGTGTTAAATATTAAATAATTAAAATGATTATTTAATAGAGGAAGGGGGGAAATGACAAATAATTAAATAATTAAAAATATATATATAATTATGGAGATAAGAATATGATAAATAATTAAATAAATAAGAATTTATTAATTATGGAGAGAAAAGGCTAATGAATAATTATTTAATTATTGAGGAAAGTATAAATAAATAAATAAATAATTATTTAATTATGGAGGGAAAAGATAAATTAGTGAAGTAACTTAAATAAAATTGATATTTATTTAAATTAATCAAAAGAGGAATAAAGATAAAGTGAATTAATTAAATTCAAAATTACTTAATTAATTGAAGAATATGACATTACAAAATATTGAAGTAATTAATTTTTTTAATTATGCAAGAAAGAAAATGAACTAGCAATAAAATGTTACTTCCAGGCTCATGACATTTTTCAGTGTCTACATTTTTCCT
Source organism: Sequoiadendron giganteum (assembly GCA_007115665.2). Classification (NCBI taxonomy): domain Eukaryota; kingdom Viridiplantae; phylum Streptophyta; class Pinopsida; order Cupressales; family Cupressaceae; genus Sequoiadendron; species Sequoiadendron giganteum. The sequence goes on along the minus strand of CM021105.1, from coordinate 118,059,823 downwards.
CTTTCATACAATGCGATTCTGAGTGTAGTGTCAAAAAAGAAATCAGCTCAAAACATGCTCAAATATGCCCCAACAGATGCTAAATAAGATGATGCCCCCTCAGGAAAATTGACAAATTTACCGGTAAGAAAATTTGACAGGCATGAATGCAAGGACTAACAAAAGAAATTTTAACGAGAGGAATGTTGGGGTTACCGAATGAGAACGTTTCAAATTTAAAGTCTAAAACTAGTAGTGCCTCAGTGAATTTCATTTATAAATCACTCCAGAAGCACTAACAACTATGCCATAAAGCGGAAACAAGCACAGTAGTTCTCCCCCATTGATCCTTCTGAGAAAAGCACATGCAAACTTAAACCAGATTCAACACCATGAACAGACAAACAAATGAACACACAAATTTACGTGGGGAAAACCCTTTCGGGTAAAAAACCCCACTCCAAAAGATAGAGCCATTGTATTATTCAACAAATAAACGGTTACGATACAATATTAGGCTCATAGCCATTAAAGGAGTTACATCTTGTTCATCTGGAAAAATACAGGAAACAACATAGATCTGCAACCTTGCACTGTTACAATGTCTTCACAAGACATACAATGAAGGTTCCCTTAAGCTCTTCAGCCCATTTGAACAACCAACCTTTCAGCTAGCATAGCCTAGTGGCCACCTCAGGTTTACATATGCCCAAGTTCCAAGTGTCTCAGTGTTCATGATTATAATGCTCTGCGCATACCGCTCAAACACACACTCTCTGATCTCTAACCAAGCTCACCGATCATTCGATATTTCAATCTGATCTTTATCGACTTGATCTACTTTTAGCTTCAGCTTCTCATCTTTGGCTTACTATCGATTAGCATCCAGCCTTGCCTTCTGGCTCATCATCAATCAGAATTCCATCGACCTCAAGCTAACCTCTCAACTTTCGATCAAAATTGCATACCCACCAAACGGCCATCAGGGTTTCATAATACCCCACCGACAAGCTTCACCATCTCAGGTTGTGTGCACTACCCTAGCAGCTGACATCGAGTCGCCCTATAATCAATTCGCACTCAGATCAAACCCTCGAGATGCATGCACAAGATTTCGGTCACTAGTCGTTGATTTACAACAACGATGAAAAATCAACCAATGAGATTTCACCACGTGTCACATTGCCATTCATCCACCACTTACAGATCAATCACCTTGAGCTCCATTGCCAACTATTTTGGGGCGGCAATCAACCACTATTATTAAAACACCGACTGCCGGCTTTATCGGGTCCCACAAGCCACGTGACTGTCACTCAAGGAAGTTTCAGGGCACCCAAGAGGGAATCTCCAAGGTTCCCTTGAGCCCACCCAAAATCAGCTTCTGAAGCTACCACGTGGCCACCGCTTCCGCTCTCTACCAACATAGCATAAATGCTCAGGACCTACCATCCTTCCGTTATGCACACCGCTTAACTCATCGCCACATGTCGAATGCACAAGCAATTTCACTCAGCCAAAAATTTCTCAGTGGTACTTGCATTAGGATGGCGCGGAACGCTACAGACACCGTCAGATCAAAGGATCCACAGTCGTCGATCAAGTTCTTCACCGCTTGGTCCAACTTCAATTTCTCAATGCATATCGGCATATCGGTGGGACATGAAATTTCACTCACTGCTATGAGATCACCTCGCCGCATCATCCCATTGGTGGAACAACCCAAAGACTCTCGTCGATAGCAATCACCAGCCAATAAGAAATTTCGCCAAGCCAGACCCATCGGGCCGTCGCCAAAACACCACTAGGAGTCTCATCGACCAGATAGAGTTTCAATGATGGGGTTTGGTTGAACATATGAAGTCTCTCAGACCAAAGCAGTACAAGCCAACGAGACTGAGGCACATATTTCCAACAATCTCCCACTTGACGAAGACTTGTTGGCTTCCTCCAGAACTCGAACACAAAGAATCTCTTCACCATGCTTCCGCGCTCTAAAAATGACACCTGCAATGACATCCAAGATGTCCACCAACACAAGCAAGAGTTCCAACCATCCTTCACAGGAAAAAGAAACAAACCAAGGGAAAAATGCACCAGTCTCTAGAACACAAGCATCAGATCCTTTAGACAGCAAAGGGATCATATTTCCATCACTCCACTGTGATCACTAGCCATACAAAAGCAACAATGCAGCAACTTCAAAGTTCCCCGATTGTGAACACAAACGTGAAGTCATTCTCTAGAACAAGATAAACCACCAGCTAGAACAACAACCAAAAAATTGACTACTCCCATCCAACTGATCAAAACCCACGTGATTGAAAATAGCACACACAACTCGTGTTAATCCATCCAATCACCCATACCTCCAAGGTATGCACATCAGTAAACTCATTTCATCACATATCCACCCACCAACTATAGAATACAAGCACCATGTGCCAGCTAGTCAAGAAGACCAAACACATCCAAGACCTCCCACTGCATGGGCAATGTCCTTTGAATGTAAAGAACTAGAATGAGTGCATTCATCGCATCTATTTGTTAGCATCCCAACAAAAAAGGCACCATCACAAGTGATTCAGGCATACCAAGTCCACCAATCATGACATGTAGAAGAGCATAACCATGTAGTTCCAAGGAAAATCCACAATGATATGCAAACCTGCAAACCAAACATGCCCTTCTACACACACTTCTAAATGTTAGTTGTGTCTAGTATGACCTCCTTCACATCCCAAAGGGAAGCCTCTCAAAGAAGATCAAACCAGCCCATATTCTTATCTCCTACCAATTCTCAAAAGCACCAAGAGATAAACTATGCTATCCACCTTTCACTATGGATCCTCTAGAAACTTAAACAACAAATCAAGATCCATATCATGAAAGAAAGCATAAAAAACACATCTGAAAGATAATCAGAAAATACCTCTCAGAAGAACTTCACTACTGAGAAGACCAAAGGGAAAAAGATGCTCCTCTAGGATATAGCAGCCGCCATGACTTATCCAAGAACAATCTTCTTATCGGTCTCTGTCGAACTCATGTTCAACCAAGGTGCAGGATACTCAGACTTTCAACTGTAAATAGTAACAACAACCTCTCCTATTTCTACATGTATCTATAAGCACCAGAAACCGATCATCTCATGTTAAACTCCAATCTACATTACTGCAACGAACATGTAGTTCTCAAGCACATGACCAATGCACTCAAAACATAGAGAAACACCAGACCACTATCAAAGCTCCAAACCTAGGAATCGGGAAATTATCATGACATCATGATCTTACCATCCCCCTTAGGAGATCCCATCCTTCAGGCGAACATACCAAGGTCTCAAGAGCAATGCATCATGCCAAAACTCTAATGCACAAAAAAGAGTATGCCATGACATAAAGCAAACAAACTCTAAACCAACATCACTTGTCAAGCACCACTAGCACCTCAACCAAAGACTCACAAGATTTCTCCATGGCTCCAGGATGCTGCACATCCTCAAATAGTTCCCATGCAAATGTGAAAGAGCTATTCTGCAACAATAGGGTCTAAGAGCTCTACTAGAAACATCTGCAACACCAAATAAGATCATTCACCACCAAGTGATGAATACACAGTCACTGCTAAAGCTCCCACTAAATGTGGCACCGAGCTTTCCAAGCACCATGACCAACCATCTGCTGATCCGAAAACCTCCAAGTACAAATGACAACATGTCCATCTGACAACAACGTCGAGCAGTCCAAGGTCTCCAAACCATGCAGAACACATTATCACTGTCAAAAGCTTACACTAACCAGTGTATAAAGCTTTCCATGACATCATGATACACATGCTATAGGTCCCCATAACTAACTATCCAGGTACCCAAAAGGAATTCCTCCTTGCATCTCAAAATAGCTACACCAATGCACAAGTGGCCACAAACAAGGCCAGCTAACAGATCTGCACCACCACTGAAGCAACCTCATGGATATTAACAATCCACTTTTAAGTTGACTCACAACAAACATGTAGGTAAAGACAACCCACAAAATTGCACAACTCATAGATGCAACCAGTGAAAAACCTTGCAAATCTATCATCACACTGGAAACTGCACAACTGAGATCTCAAAGAGAAAACCCATGTAGACAACATGACTCAAACACCAGATCAAGCTTAGATCTGATTCACCAATCACATCCACAACCCAAGTACCATAGTCTAGGAAACAAGCAAGAAAACACCACAAGAATGTTGAATGAAAAACACATACCAACACTCCCATGCAGAGAAGACATTGCACCTCCTCAAAAATGTCAAACTGCAACTATCTCATCTAGTCACACCCCAAAAGCTAGGGTCTAGAAAATAGTTTAACAGCAGCTCCACAAACCACAAGTTTTACTTGATCATGCAAAACCTGCAAAACCACTATGTTTCCAAAACACAAATGCATATCCATGTCCACTGCACATTTGGATGAATCAGGATTCTACACACAACCATCATGGTTAACTAGAACATTGAACACACATGAATATGCATCATATACTTTTTAGGAAAATCTATAGAAAACCCTTCAGAACCAAAGATATGAATCTGAAACATGCGAGTACAAGGTATAGGTAAACATGAACTCCTAGCCTACTCCAGACCAATTCCAAAAACCACAACCATGCACACACATGCAAGAGAGCTAGGCTATTCAGAATTTTTAGACCACCCAGATCAACTTCATAGCCTTCATGCAATCAAGGCAATAGACAAAATGCCTTCAATTCTAAGTCAAAACACCCCACACAAGGACAATACTCCATGGCAAAACAACAGCCCGAGCAACTCCATACCATCAAGGAGCCTCTCACACAAATACCCAGTATGAACCATGATCTGCTGCAACACAACCATAAGCATAAAGTCACACCCCTTGCATCAGGATCATTTGTTACCAAATAGGAGCCTTAGACCACATGGCCAAAATATGATCAACTCCAAAACCTCCTATGTCTTTCATGCTACGTGTTGAATCAAAAGAGTGGGAACTCTTACTCATTAGAAAGATCAAGCATCAGTCAATTCCTCCATATTTCCTCAAGCTTACCAAGCTCAGAAATCCTCACAGGAGAAATGCCCAAAACCAACATCCAGAAGAAGGCTTTGATACCACTTGTTGGTATAATGAAAATACCTCGACCTCCCTTAACCAGCTCAAATACCACTTGTTGGGGTTACCGAATGGGAATGTTTCAAATTTAAATTCTAAAACTAGTAGTGCCTCAGTGGATTTCATTTCTAAATCACTCTAGAAGCACTAACAGCTATGCCATAAAGCAGAAATAGGTACAGTAGTTCTCCCCCATTGATCCTTCTGAGAAAAGCACATGCAAACTTAAACCAGATTCAACACCATGAACAAACAAACAAATGAACACATAGATTTACGTGGGGAAAACCTTTTTGGGTAAAAACCCCCACACTCCAAAAGATAGAGCCGTTGTATTATTCAACAACTAAACAGTTACAATACAATATCAGGCTCATAGCCATTACAAGAGTTACATCTTTTTCATCTAGAGAAATACAGGCAACAACATAGATCTGCAACCTTGCACTGTTACTATGTCTTCACAAGACATATAGTGAAGGTTCCCTTTAGCTCTTCAGCCCATTTGCACAACCAACCTTTCAACTAGCACAACCTAGAGGCCACCTTAGGTTCACATCTGCCCAATTTCTGAGTGTCTCAGTGTTCGTGGTTACAATGCTCTATGCATACTTCTCAAACACACTCTCTCTCATCTCTGACCAAGCTCATCGATCATGGATCTGCTGATCCACAGATCATTCAATCTTTTGATCTAATCTCTATCCTCTTGCTCTTCTTTCAACTTTGGCTTACTATCGATCAACATTCGGCCTCGCCTTCTAGCTTAGCATCAATCGGCATTCCATCGACCTCAAGCCGACCTCTCAGCTTCTGGTCAAAATCGCATACCCACCAAACGGCCATTAAGGTCTCATAATACCCCACCAACAAGCTTCACCATCTCAAGTTGCATGCATCGCCCTAACAGCTGACATCGAGCCACCCTGCAATCAATTTGCACTCAGATCAAACCCTTGAGATGCACACACAAGCTTTCAGTCACTAGTCATTGATTTGCAACAATGATGCAAAATCAACCAAAGAGATTATTCCATGTGTCACACTGCTAGTTGTTCGTCGCTTGCAGATCAGTCGTACTGAGCTCCATTGCTAACCATTCTAGGGCGGCAATCAACCGCTATAATTAAAACACTGACCTCCAAATTTATCGCATCCCACAAGCCACGTGACCGATGCTCAAGGAAGTTATGGGGCACCCAAGAGGGAATCTCCAAGATTCCCTTGAGCCACCTGAAATTGGCTTCTGAAGCTACCACGTGTCCACCGCTTCCACTCTCTTCCAACATAGCATAAATGCTCAGGACCCACCATCTTTTCGTTGCACACACTGCTTAACTCACCGCCACACGTCGAACGCACAAGCAATTATGCTCAGCCAAAAATTTCTCAGCGGTACATGCATCAGGATGGCACGGAACGCTATAGACATCATTGGATCAAAGCCTCCACAACCGTCGATTAGGTTCTTCGTCGCTTGGTCCAACTTCAATCGCTCAATGCATATCGACATATCAGTGGGACATGAAATGTCACTCGTCGATATGAGATCACCTTGACGCATCAGCCCATCGGTCGAACAACACAAAGACTCTCACCAATAGCGATCACCATCCGATAATAAATGTCACCAAGCCAGACCCGTTGAGCCGTCACTGGAACACCAACAGGAGTCCCACCGACCGGACAGAGTCTCGGCGATGGGGAAAAGGTTGAACACATGAATTCCCTCAGACCAAAGTGGTACAAGTTAGCGAGATTGAGGCACATATTTCCAACAAGGAAAATGTTAGTGTGAAAATAATATTAGCGAGGAAATTAAAAGGAAGAATGGAATAGATGAAATGGGGTTGATATCTTGAAATATTGCTACTAAATGTTCAAGCTTAAATATTTTATTGCATAATTATCATTATAGAACTTATTATGGAAATGGATAAAGAACACCATGATATGACATAGACCAAGGTGTATAAATTATCCCTTCCAAAACAGACACACGACAAACAAGGAGTGTCAAGATGCAAACTAGTAACTGTAGAACCTTGTCAGAATATGTGAGGAAATAACCACAAAGCATGTTAATCCTGATGCAAAAAATCTTTAGATTGAGCTTTAGCTTGCCTAGAATTTTTTGATTATGCCAAATGGAAACTTGATCACACATAATGAACCAAGTTTCCCCAGTCATATTACCAAGACAAACTACAAACAAAAATCAAAGAGAAAATAGGTCATGATCCATCATCACTCCTCTAAATCCTTTTGGGACATCTTTGAGGTGCATAGTAACATGACCAAAGATAAATCAAATAAAAAGATAAGACAAATTGGACCAACAAAGCCAACAACCATTTTAGATCAAATTGCCATATTGTATTATTAGATTCTAGATAATGATAGGGTCTAGTTTCAGGAACGAAAGCATTTCGTATAAGCCCAGGCAGCCTAATGATGCAATATCCTATTTAAGAAAAGTGATAGGTTTACTAGATAAAGTTTGGTTACAAAAATGCAGTATGTTGTATAAACCCAAGGAGTCTGACAATACTACGTATTATATAAGTTTTTGATAGTTGATAAGGATTGTTTGATGTTTGATGTTTACCTATGTTTTAGGTAATTGATCATCGATGGTTGAAGGCTAGTTGGATAGTTTGTCTATTGTTTCAATATTTGGACAAGCTCGGTTCTCTTGTTTGATAACTGCTCTCAAGTGTCTACTCAAGATGCCAACCTTAGCAAGGGATAACTTATCATAAGATGGATGATTGTGATGGATGAAGACCTTGTTATGAAAAATCCCTAAGGGACTGATCTAATGCCTTGGGGGCTCATCGATGATAGCCTTTCCTATGTAAAGTGTAGAGACAACATAGTTCGACTGACTCTGACCATGGAAAGTTAATTATGGAGGATGGATACAAATGGACTTGAGAATTTATTATGACAAAACCTAAAGGACTGACCTAAGCCTTAGGGACTCATCGATGATGGCCTTGCCTACATGAAGTCACAAATTAAATGTAGTTCGAAGTACTTGGACTAACACAGACTTTGTTTTTGGGTTTTTTGATGTTTTCTAAAAAATGGATTTTTGAAGTTTTCTATATTTTTTGAAGTTTTTTGATTTTTTATATTTTCTACCATGTTTGAAATGTTGCAATACATCTAGGATCCCATATGAAACCAAGTCTAGGAATTCCCCCCAATTAGGTACAAGACAAACTTATTATGGATGAAAAGATGGATGGACGAAATTGGTTATGGATGGATATGAAAAGTGCAAGACACAAAATGTCAATGATTCTTAGGCCATGAGAAGGATGACTAAACTTTATTATGGGCTAATGGGGAAAAGATGAGTTTTATTATGGAATGAGGTATGCATGATGGATCATGGATGAAAACAAAAAATTGGATAAAATGATAGTAGACGACAGAGCAAAGACTTACTACACATGGCGCTTGTTTTACAGGTTCTCACCATGGTACTTTCCCAAAGCACGACCAAAGTGGTTTTCACTATTGGACGGATTATTTATCTTTACTATTTTTTTCTTTTTTTTCTTTTTTTTGGTGTCATACAAGATGCCTATTTGTCAAGTTTTCATCAAGGTGATGATTTTTTTTATTTATTTTTTTTATTTTGATTTTTGATTTTTTTGTGATGGGATTCTCTAAAAGCTAAGTATAATACTTGTGAAGGTACATTCTATTGATAGGATCTAGTATTAGTTCACCTTTAGGAGTAGCCAATTGATAAGTACTAGACTCATATGTTGCAGTTATGATGTAGGGATCCAACCAATTAGGCTCAAAAAATTTGAGCTTATCTAGATTCATCTGGTACTTTGAATTCTCAATTAATACCAAGTCATCAATATCAAAGTGCCTAACTCGGACTATTTTATTATAATTGTGATAAAGACGATTCTAATATGCTTCTAGGTGGACCAATTCATTTTATCTCTTTTCATCTAGTAATTCTAGCTCATGCAAATGGGATATACGATATTCTTCCTCATCAATGAACTGTTGCATAGATACTCTCAAGGATGGTAACTCGACCTCAATGTGAAGAATGGCTTCAGATCTGAAAATGGAGTATGGAGTGGCTCATGTGGGAGTGTGAATGCTAGTGCAATACTCCCATAATGCAAGATTAAGTTGTATGTGTCTATCATGACTAGCATCATCGACAGTATTCTTTGGGATTTTAAGAATAGTTTTATTAGATGTCTCATCTTGACCATTACCTTGGGGTAGTATAGATTGGTGAAGTGATGTTGGATGTGGAATCTCATGCACAGTTCCCAAGCATCCTAATTTTTGAAAGGATGACTATTATCTGTAACGATGGATTGGGGAACACCATACCAGCATATGATGTAATTAAGGATGAACTTAGATATTTTCTTATCGGTGATGTAGGTCACTAGAATGGCTTCAATTCATTTTTTGAAATACTTTATTTCAGTGATAATAAATTTATGACCATTTACAGAGGTAGGTTGGATCTTTATGATGAGGTCGAGTCCCCATTGAGAGAATGGCCAAGGTGATATATTTGGATGAAGTTCTTGGGCAAGTGTGTGCACAAGATCTCCATGTATCTAACATTGGCAATATTTATTAACAAAGTGAGGCATCACATTCCATAGTAGGCCAATAGTATCTAGGGTTTGCATAAGATTTTTGGCTAGGGTAGGAACAGTGGAGTGGGATCCACATATATCATCGTGTACCTTGTGCAAATCCATTTGTGCTTCATCTAAATCGAGACATCTTAGGAGGGTGCTATCTAGGCTACGATGGTAAAGGGTATCACCAATGATGACATATTTGGATGCTTGTCGGATAAAGGTTTTGCATTGGTTAGAGGACAAGTTAGGAGGGATTATTTGGTCATGCAAGTAATTATAGAAGTCTTTGTACCAAGTTGAATCATGACGGTTAACAATTTCACACATGAGCTTGGATTTGGAGACATCGAATGTGGGGATCAATAGTTGTTCCACCAAGAACTCATACTATGACACATTATTAGGTATATCCAAAAGAGATCTAATGGTTGTCACTGTATCAACTGATTTATATTCTTAGAATTTGAGTGAAGATGATGACATCAAAATACTTCTTGAAACTATCAACTATTCGCTTGTACGGTGTGAGATTTTCCATCTTTTAGATCATAGTCATTGTTAACCTAAGGAATAAATAATTGTGAATAGCCATAGACTTGAAGATTCTTGATTTTCCATTTGATAGCCATTCAGAGTCTTATTAACAATTCTTTATATTCAACCATGTTATTAGTGCAAGGGAATGTTATTATCTATGACTTTGGTATTGAATCCCCTTGAGGTGTGATGAAGAGGATTCTAGCTCCTCAACCATGATTTGTGTAAGACCCAACAAAGTATAGTTTCCATGTTGTAGATGTCTCTATTGTGAAAATAGATTCATCAAGAAAATCACACACTAGAGGATGATCTTCTATTGTTGGTGTGTTTGTGATTTGATCGGCTATCACTTTTCCTTTCATTTCTTCATGATCAACATATTCTATGTCAAATTCACTTAAGATCATGACCCATTTAGCTAGTCGGCCCAGTAAAGTTGCTTTATTCAATAGATATTTCAATGGATCGATCTTTGCAACTTGTTTTGTGTGATGATTCAACATATAGTGTCGAATTTTCTAAGTGACGAAGATAAATGAAAGGCATGCTCATTTAATTGGACTATAATTAAGCTCATACCCCACAAGTGTGTAATTGATATAATAGATAGCATGTTCTTTTCCATCATTATCATTTTATGCTGACAATGCCCCCAATACCGATGAGGTTACTGATATGTATAGTATTAGGTGTCTACCATCAATGGGAGGCATAAGGATTGGAGGAGATAGAAGATAATATTTTATTTTCTAAAAGGATTCTTGAAAACAATCAATCCATATAAATGGGACTCCCTTATGTATCAAGTGTTGAAATGGTTAACATTTATCATCTCACTGAGCTATGAACCTTCGAATAGACTACAATCTTCCATGTAGAGTGCATAACTAACTTATGATTTTTGGAAGAAGTATATCCATGATATCTTTCACTTTTGTAAGATCAACTTCAATACCTCTACGAGAGGTAATGTATCCTAAGATTTTTCCAAATTAGACCTCAAAGACACACTTCTTCAAATTTAACCTAACCTTTTATTCTTCTATCCTTTTGAAAATTTTGTTTAATACTGCTAGATGACTTTCTCTTGATAATGATTTTTCTAGTAATTCATACACATAATATTCCATGAGTGTATGCATGTAATCATGAAAGATTGTGGTCATAGCTCTTTGATATGTTTCTCTAGCATTCTTAAGACCAAATGGCATAACATTCCAACAAAAGGTACCCCAAGCACAAGTGAATTTTGTTTTATGTTGATCCTCAAGGGAAATCTTGATTTTATTATATCTTGAAAAACCATCCATAAGTGATAGCATCTTGTATCCCACAATAAGATCTACTATGATGTCAATGCTCGACAAAGAGAAATCAACTTTAGTATAAGCTTTGTTTAGATCTCTAAATTTTGCACATACTTTGGTTCCACCAATTCGTTTTGTTACAGGGAAAAAATTTGATATCCATTTTCTATACTCTATATAACAAATAAACCCAACATCCAATTTAGTTTCTTTAGTTCTGCTTTCACTAGAAGTATAATTTGTGGATGCATTTTTCTCAATTTTTTCTTAACCAATTTAGCATTTGGAATCAATGGTAAATGTTGTAGGACTAATTTAGTATCCAACCTAGGTATATCAGCATATGACCAATAAAATTTGATTTGTCTCACTAAAAAAAAGGTCATGAACTCTGGTTTTTCTTTTGATTGTCAAAGATGTGCTAGATGAATGATTCTAGGATTACCCTATATACCAAGATTGACTTCTTATTTTTCCAGAACCAATGGTGATCTTTCTTGTTTTATGGAAAGAATATCTAAACCTTCTCCCTTGGGTGCCTTAGGGAGGATACATCCTTTATTTTTATTTTTTGTTTTCTAAAGGCACCTTTGAGTTTTCACCTAGAGATCTATTATTTTTATTTTTCTCACTTTTGTAATTAGAGGGTGGATTAGACTCCCCAAAATATGTTGCATTATCAAGCTCTATGATAAATACAACTTTATGATCCCCACTTGGTATTCCTTCTCAAAGTCCCATGAACTCATCTATTGCTTTGTCATCCTCAAATATATCACGGCTTGGAGGTCCTTGTTGGTCCCAATCTATTGGTTGTGGATGGACAAGGGGTAAGTCATCATCGGTATCATTATATCTCAAGGAATAGGAAGATATGGTAAAAATAGAGGTATCATCAAGATCCCAAAAAGGTGTTGAAAGAGGATAACTCTAGTTCTTGAAAAGTTTTGATTAGGTCATAGTCACTAGATTTGTAGGAATCCCACTCCTATTCATTGGAGTCAGTTTCGGTATGGTATTCCTCAAATGTCTCGAATTCATTCCAAGCATTAACATTTTCACTCAAAGGAAACTTAGTACTAAGAGTAAACACTTTTATTGGAGTATACCCTAGCCTTTTATTCTTTGGTAACCATGGAGGCAATAGTGGTTTCTTCATGCCATATTTGTTCAAAACAAGAACACTTTGTATTTTTGTGGACTTGGTTTCTTCTTCATCCTTGTAAATCCATGTAGAAATGTTGTTGCCTATAGTCTTTTTTCTCAGTTCACCCCATTTAGTGAAAGTGGTAGGAGAATTATGAATGACAACTTTGGGCTCCTTCTTAATGGTTGTGTAAATAAAGTCTTGTACCTAGATAATTCATTACTAGGGGTCTTATTTACATATTAAGTTTACTTAGGTCCTAGGAAGGAATCTTTCTAGAAGGTGTTAGTTGTTATTAGTTGTTATATGTAGACATCTAAATTTGATCACTTCCATATAATCAAAATCATCTACTCTATTTATCTATTTCATTAATAGTGATTAAATAATTTATTTAATCATTATTTCATTTTCTGCCTAAGGTTCCTAAAGTATGTAATTAAATAAATTAAATACTTTACCTTACACCTTTTCTTCTCTAAATTAAATAAATGGGACAATTTATTTAATTTAGTCATTTGACTTATTTAGATTAAAACTAATTTTTAATTCCTCTTTTTCTCTCTCCTTATCACATTCTCCATAACCCTCTTTTAATCCGGATTTAATTAATTAATATATGATTAGAATGTGCACCACTTAATCAGTATTAGTGTCATGTCCTTCATAATTTCCCACTTGCCTCTAATCTCTCATTAATTATCATAATCTTGTGTTTGCACAACCTTAATCAAAATCATTAGCCACATTTGGCATACCTTTTCTGGTCAACCTTTCCACTTGCCTTTCTTGGCCTTGACTCTCTTTCCCATGTGAATTTTTAATTCACATTTATTCACCCAAGGCTCCTCTCTTCCCCATGTGAATTTTTAATTCACTTTTATCTTTCCAAGGTCTACCCTATCCCCATGCAAAGTTCTAGAAGGCTTGACTTGTCACTTTATATGTGCCAAGGACTTCTAAAACCTTTGACTTGTCACATCACCCACAAGTGACAAATCTCTAGCTTTTTGGAGACCCCCTTTTATCCAATAAACTCTCCAATGAATGTGAATTTATTTCTCCAACCACTTCCCCTTTTCCCATGGATATTTTTGAGGAATTCTAAAATTCCTCAAATGTCTCTTTCCTCCTCATTTGGAGACAAGAAGTTCCTTTTTGAGGAAATCTTCTCATCCCCCAAGGTACCTACAAGGTACTTGTCCTTCATCCACCTCATGTACTTCTCTTCCACCTCATTTCCACATCATTCCACCCTAAGACATATCACATTCCACATATCAAGATGTGAGGGCTTGTGAGTCCTCATATCACCATAGCCCTTCATCTTGATCTTGTTGGATCAATCTCAACAATTGAATTCTCTAGAGAATTCAATTTATCCTATAAATACCCCCTCATTTTTCTCATTTTAGAGAGAAATATTTTGCTATCAAAACTCTTGCAAAATTACCATTTGAGCTTTCATCCACCATAGCATTTAGAATTTCACCCATCTTGCATTTCACTTTGCACATTCAATTTAGCTTGTCATCCAAAGAGCACACAAATCTTCAAAGATCAAAGGGCCAACCAAGGAAGGAGCAACATGAAGGTATAACCAATTTCAATCATTTTTCATCCTGTTTTCATGTTTATCTTTCCTTAGGCTAGTCATTGATGTGTCATCTTTTATGTTAGTTCTTTTCGTTGCATCATTAGTTGTTTAGAATCTCACATTAGGAACATAACATTTTAGGAGATCACATTATCTTATCTTTTGACTTGTAACACATGTGACCTAGGTAGTTGTGATTAGCTGTCTCATGTCATATGATTAAGACACTTGTCATAATCTTATGAAATCTTGTATCTCACCTTGGCTATATAACCAAGGGGTTTCTACTACATTGTATACATGCATATCATTGAATCATAATTGATAGAATATAGTTTATTCTTGTCATATTCAAATCTTCTCTCTTTGTTCTTTCCATTTGTCCTCAATATCTTGGTAGGCTATCTCCATAACCAATTCTAACATGGTATCAAAGCAGATTGGGTGCCATTGGATAGACTTTTTTTGAGAGATTTTGGTAAATCTTGAAGTTGAGTATGCTCTTCACTTGTATCGTATGATGATTTGGAGAATCAGAAAAGCTTGACAGAAATACCACATTTGGGGGTTCCTTTTTTGGTTCTTTATTGTAAGTTCAAATCGAAGCTTGTTGGTGAAAATATAAGTTCACCATTGCATCTGAAAGGTTCAAGAAAGTCGATTTTACCTTTTGTTTCGTTGAAATTGGACATATGAGTCCAAATCTATGAGGGTTTGAAGTTGAAGAGTGGTTACCAGATCCAAAAGGTAGCTGCATTTTTTGAGAATTTTGGGTCAAATCAAGCCTTGCCATCACGTCCAGAAGAGCCAAAAACCCTAAAATCGACTGCCAAATCATCGATTTTAGAGTAGTTGTTCATTGAGGCAAAAAAAATCTTGGGGAGCCATATAGCCCCCCAAGTCATCATAAATGCAAATTGTACCTTCACAGTCGAGACAAATTCATATCAGGTCACTCCAGGTGAAAAAATATTTTTGTAATAAATATTTCAAAAAAAAATCATTAAAAAATTTTAATTTTTTTTATTTAAAATCAAAAAGAAAAGTGAAGTATTTTTTTCTACGAAATAATTTTTTTGCAGAGGGTACATTGTACCTAGTACCCGCCCTACACATAAGTTGCCACACAACTAAATCCTATTCGCCACCAAGAGGTCTGCTTATTTTGTAGACTGGTAGGAGGCCAGTAAACTCAATAAGTCGGTTAGTCATTTAAAATTTGGCCACATTCTTTAAAAGCAATGGTCACATCAAAATATGTGGCCCATATAAACTCCAAACCACTTCCATTGGCCTAAGGTTGTTTTTTGATTATCTGATGGCAATTTTGTGCTTTTCGATGGTGGTTTTCCAAATAGACAGTGGTTTATCGATCTTGAAGAATACTATGTCCGAAAATCGTATATTCTGACAAAAGTCCGACACCACCTGGTGAAAGTCGTTTGGATGTCAAAATTAAGCTCATGCAGACATGTGACACTCATATCACCATCAATTTTATGCTCGTGAAGGATGACGTCAGCATTTTCTAAAAAAAATTATCTGCCCTCACCAATGACCTATTTGAATGTGCGATGATTCAGCATATAGTGTCAAAGTTTCTAAGTGACGAAGATAAATGCAAGGCATTCTCGTTCAATGGGAATATAATTAAGCTCATACCCCACAAGTGTGTAACTGATATAATAGATAGCATGTTCTTTTCCATCATTATCATTTTATGCTGACAATGCCCCCAATACCAACGAGGTTACTGATATGTATAGTATTAGGTGTCTACCATCAATGGGAGGAATAAGGATTTTAGGAGATAGCAGATAATATTTTATTTTCTTGACAACAATCAATCCATATAAATGGGACTCCCATATGCATCAAGTGTTGAAATGGTTAACATTTATCAGCTAATTGAGCTATGAACCTTCGAATAGACTGCAATCTTCCGTGTAGAGTGCATAAATAACTTATATTTTTTGGCAGAGGTATATCCATGATATCTTTCACTTTTGTAGGATAGACTTCAATACCTCCATGAGAGATAATGTATCCTAATATTTTTCCAGATTAGACCTCAACGACACACTTCAAATTTAACCTGACCTTTCATTCTTCTATCCTTTTGAAAAAAAAATCTAATATTGCTAGATGACTATCTATTGATAATGATTTTATTATTAATTCATCCACATAATATTCCATGAGTGTATGCATGTAATCACGAAATATTGTGGTCATATCTCTTTGATATGTTGCTCCAGCATTCTTAAGACCAAATGGCATAACGTTCCAACAAAAGGTATCCCAAGCACAAGTGAATTTTGTTTTATGTTGATCCTCAAGGGAAATCTTGATTTGATTATATCTTGAAAAACCATCCATAAGTGATAGCATCTTGTATCTCGCAATAATATCTACTATGATGCCAATGCTCGACAAAGGGAAATCATCTTTAGGATAAGCTTTGTTTAGATCTCTGAATTTTGTACATACTTTGGTTCCACCAGTTGGTTTTGTTACGGGTAAAAGATTTGATATCCATTTTGTGTAATCTATAGGACAAATAAACCCAACATCCAATTTAGTTTCTTTAGTTATGCTTCACTAGAAGTACAATTTGTGGATGCATTTTTCTCAATTTTTGCTTAACCAATTTAGCATTTGGAATCAATGGCAAATGATGTAGGACTAATTCAAGATCCAACCTAGGTATATCAGCATATGACCAAGAAAATTTGATTTTTCTCTCTTAAAAAAAGGTCATGAACTCTGGTTTTCTTTTGATTGTCAAAGATGGTGCTAGATGAATGATTCTAGGATTATCCTGGATACCAATATTGACTTCTTATTTTTCCAGAACCAATGGTGATCTTTCTTGTTTTATGGAAAGCATATCCAACCCTCCATCCTTGGGTGCCTTAGGGAGGATACATCCTTTATTTTTATTTATTTATTTTCTAAAGGCACCTTTCAATTTTCACCTAGAGACCTATTATTTTTATTTTTCTCACTTTTGTAATTAGAGGATGGAGTAGACTCCCCAAAATATGTTGCATTATCAAGCTCTATGATAAATCCAACTTTATGATCCCCACTTGGTATTCCTTCTCGAAGTCCCATGAACTCGGCTATTGCTTTGTCATCCTCGAATATATCCAAACTTGGAGGTCCTTGTTGGTCCCAATCTATTGGTTGTGGGTGGACAAGGGGTAATTCATCATAGATATCATTATATCTCAAGGAATAGGAAGATATGGTAAAAATAGAAGTATCATCAGGATCCCAAAAAGGTGTTGAAAGAGGATAACTCCAGTTCTTGAAAAAAATTGATTAGGTCATAGTCACTAAATGTGTAGGAATCCCACTCCTATTCAGTGGAGTTAGTTTCGGTATGGTATTCCTCAGATGTCTCGATTTCGTTCCAAGCATTAAAATTTTCACTCAAAGGAAACTTAGTACTAGGAGTACCCACTTTTATTGGTTTATACCCTAGCCTTTTATTCTTTGGTAACCATGGAGGCAATAGTGGTTTCTTCATGCCATATTTGTTCAAAATAAGAACACTATGTCCATCATAAGCTTGTTGTTTCATGATCTTGAATCCTTTTGAATGTTGGTCAACTTGTATTTTTGTGGACTTGGTTTCTTCTTCATCCTTGTAAATCCATGTAGAAATGTTGTTTCCTATAGCCTATTTCCTCAGTTCACCCCATTTAGTGAAAGTGGTAGGAGAATTACGAATGACAACTTTAGGCTCCTTCTTAATGTTGGTGTAAATAAAGTCTTGTACCTATTTAATTCATTACTAGGGGTCTTATTTACATAATAATTCTACTTAGGTCCCAGGAAGGAATTTTTCTAAAAGGTGTTAGTTGTTATTAGTTTTAATCTTATCTTTTGACTTGTAACACATATGACCTAGGTAGTTGTGATTAGTTGTCTCATGTCATATGATTAAGACACTTGTCATAATCTTATGACATCTTGTATCTCACCTTGGCTATATAACCAAGGTTTTTCTACTACATTGTATACGTGCATATCATTCACTCATAATTGATGAGAATATAGTTTATTCTTATCATATTCAGATCTTCTCTCTTTGTGCTTTCCATTTGGCATCAATATCTTGGCAAGCTATCTCCATAGCCAATTCTAACATGGTATCAAAGTGGATTGGGTGCCATTGGATAGACTCTTTTTGAGATATTTTGGTAAATCTTGAAGTTGAGTATGCTCTTCTCTTGCATCGTGTGATGATTTGGAGAATCAGAAAAGCTTGAAAGAAATACTAGATTTGGGGGTTCCTTTTTTGGCTCTTTATTGCAAGTTCAAATCAGAGCTTTCTAGTGCAAATATAAGCTCACCATTGCATCTAAAAGGTTCAAGAAAGTTGATTTTACCTTTTGTTTCGTCTAAATTGGACATATGAGTCCAAATCTATGAGAGTTTGAAGCTAAAAAGTGGTTGCCAGATCCAAAAGGTAGCTGCATTTTTTGAGAATTTTGGGTCAAATTTGGCCTTGTTATCACATCCAAAAGAGCCAAAAACCCTAAAATTGATTGCCAAATCATCGAATTCGGAGTAGTTGTTCATTGAGGGAAAAAAAATCTCTGTTATCACATCCAGAAGAGCCAAAAACCCTAAAATTGACTGCCAAATCATCGAATTCAAAGTAGTTGTTCATTGAGGGAAAAAAAATCTCAGGGAGCCGTACGGCCCCCCAAGTAATCATAAATGAAAATTGTACCAATGCAGTCAAGAAAAATTCATATCGGGTCTCTCCAGTTGAAAAAAAAAAAAAAATTAATAAATATTTCAAAAACAATTCATAAAAATATTTTTGAAATTTTTTATTTAAAATCAAAAAGAAAAGTGAAAAGTATTTTTTTTGCGGATTAAATTCATTGTAGAGGGTGCATTGTACCCAGTACCCACCCTACACATAAGTCACCACACGGCTAAAGCCTATTCGCCACCATGAGGCCCGCTTGTTTTATAGACCGGTAGGAGGCCAGTAAACTCAATAAGTCGGTTGGTCTTTTAAAATCAGGCCACATTCTTTAAAAGCGGTGGTCACATCAAAATTTGTGGCTTGTATAAACTCCAAACCACTTCCGTCGGCCTAAGGTGGTTTTTTTATTATCTGACGGTGATTTTGTGCTTTTCGATGGTGGTTTTCCAAATAGACAGTGGTTTATCGATCCTGAAGAATATTTTATCCGAAAATAGTATATTTTGGCAGAACTCCAACGCCACTCGATGACAGTAGTTTGGATGTCAAAATTAAGTTCATGCAAACATGTGATAGTCATATGACCAACAATTTTATGCTCATGAAGGATGACGTCAGCATTTTCAAAAAGAATTTCTCCCCACTCACTAATGAGCTATTTGATTTTGCAGTTCAACTTCGAAGGCTCATAACTTGCTCATTTTCATTCCTTTTTTCAAGAATATTTTTTATTTGGGCTAATTTTTCATGCTCTTGAACTGTCAAAAACATATGGCTTACCAGGGAAAGAGGATTCCCTTAATAAGCTCCTAGGGTTTTTCACCCTAAGGGCACTTGGTTTGGAAATAGCTCTCTTTCCTTGCTTGGTAGATATGTTTAAGGTGTGGGTTCATTCAAAAAGGGAGAGAAGGATTTGATGATGGTTTTGAATGTGTGTGATGTGTGGCTAGAAATAAAAGTAAAATGAAACTAATCTAAATGTAAGCAAATGCAAATAAAGTAAAACTAAGCTAATGCAAAATAAATAGCTATATGCCCTAAATGTGTATTTTCTTGGAAGCCTCTGGAAAATGCTGAAAAATTGTAGGACACTTATGCCAAGTGGGGCATCCTAGTCCTCTATCTGAAAAACTTTCCCGAAACAGGTTTCGGGGACAATGGGTGTCCAAAAACATAGAAACCCTTTTTTGGGCCTAGCATAGGGACAAGGTCGCCAATAGGAGTGACCTAGGCTTCTTATAGCTTTTCAAGTAATTAGGATTTGGTTTTGTGGGTCTCGATTATTGTTCCCCTATTCTGTAGCAATCCGTGACAGGAAGCCCCGAAAGTGACCTGCAACTTGTCTTTTGTCCTTCCTAGGGTTTGAAACTTGGAGTTGACTTGAGGAGAATGTTGGTACTTCTTGCAAAACTTTATAATTTCACCTAATCTGCATCAAAAGACCTACAAGCACATGCAAAGACCAAAAATAGATGGGGTTAGGAAATAGGGGTTTGCCTAAGTCAAACCCCTTTGTAGGTGATTAAACCCAAATGAGATGAACACAAAGGAAAGAAAGAGTAGATGATGACACGATAGAAATTCTTACCAAACCTTTATTGATGGTCTGCAACTTGCATGAGCAGCTCCAATGGAGATAGTCTGAAAACCCTAGTTCTTATAGGCTTGCTTGTGAAGTCTCGGTTGCTTGAGTACTTGAAGATTGAGAGCTAGAGAGTGAAAATGAGCTAGAGGAGAGGAAAAATGGAGACAAAAACCCTTATTTGTATATGTGAAACCCTCATTTTCCTTAAATGCAACCTAATAGGCCGACCCTAGGGTTTAGGAGGCAAGATTCTGGTTGAATCTTAATTAAAATTTGAATTTTATGCTTAGAGGGACTAGGTCACCCAAAGTGGTGACCTAGTCCTCTTAGGAAAATTTTGATGATTGTCGAGAATTAAATTATGTTTAATAGCATTTATCAGATTTGCCTCCTAAAACACACTTAGGTTGGGACTAAAGATGCATAAAAGGGGAAAATTAGCATATGAAAAGGGTTGATTTAGGGGTTATAAGCCTAGATAAGTGTGAAAATGCAACACAACACTTTACAAGACTCTGTCTTGAGGCTTAGGAAGGTGTAAAAATGTATTATTTAGGTAAATAATGTTGAAAGGGTCTTAAAAAAGTGAAGAAATGCATTACAACACTTCACAACACCTTAGTAAAACATTATTATGTTATTGATGAACTACAAGCTTACAAGGCTGAATTAAGGTGATCAAGACCAAAATCCACTGCAAAAAGGCCAAAATGAGTGAAAAAGTGCCAAGGTATACACTTTTTGGAGACACAACTCTTCGTAGTGGTGTAATTATTTTTTGGTTTTGGTGTCTAGTTTTTCCAAAAAAAATAGATTCCCACAGGTGCTACTGCTTCGTCCTCATTTTGGGAACTTCAGGAGCTCATATCTTGCTCCTACGGTAACATTTTTGGGTGAATTGTTTTTTGAAAGTGCATATTATTTTGTGCACTTTCCATTGGTTTAATCAGTTTGATCTCATCTGCTATAAAAGTTTTACTTTAATCCTATGGCCTATTTTGGCATTTGTAAGAACTAAGATCAAAGTCCACTTCGTTGTTTTGGCAGGTGGAAATTGTAAACACACTAAGTATAAAGTGCCACAAATCATATATTGCTTGGGGGATTTTTTGATTGAGTGATTTTGGGGGGTAACCTTGCAGTGGTTGCTTGGTTTGTGTTCTTTCAATGGGGAAACCTCAAATTGAACTCCTAACTCCACATAATTATGCTACATGGATAAAATTAGTATGGAACTATCTCATTATGAAAGGTCTAAAAGGTCATCTAAAGGAAACCATTCAACAACCTACCAATGCTAAAGAATTGGGAAAATGGGAGCTTGATCGTGATGAAAAACTTGGATGCATATGGTCATTAGTCTCATTTGATTTACAATTTCATATTGAATCATGTAAAACACCTAAAGATGTATGGGAGGCTTTACAAAAATTATATGGTAAAACATGTAAGATTAGGGGATATCAGATTGACAATGATTTGATGAATCTTGATCCAAAATGTTTTGACCACATCCAAGACTACATCTCCAAAGTTAAGCAACTAAGAACACAATTGAAAGAATGTAGCATTGATAAATAGTATTTATAATTGATTCTAAATGTGTTATCCAAGCTTGGTCCTGAGTATTCAATGTTTGTTTCTAGCTTTCATACCCATCGAATTTCTATGGGAGCATCATATGTTGATCCTAAGTTTGATGACTTTGCAAATTTCCTAATCCAAGAGGAAGCTAAGTTAATGAACATGGGTCTAATCAAGTATTCCAAGTCACAAGCATTGTTTTCTAGTGAGTCAAAGGTATAGAAAGAATCAGGGAAAATTGACAAGAAGCAAAAGAAGAAAAAGATCAAGCCACATAAAGAATCAGAATCCTCAAAAGGAGAATCATCTAAGAAGGAGAGGCCTACTTATTCATATTGCAAGAAGGATGGCCATGAAGAACACTATTGATATAAGAAGGATATTGATGAGTTGAAACATTTTTCTTAAAAATAATCACATTGATTTTCCTTTTGGAATATCTGAATCACCTCCTTCTTCTTCAAAATAAGAATATAAAAAGGACAAAGGTCAAGCATCTACATCAAAATATAAAGGACAAGATCTTTGTGCTATTTCAAGTCATGGATCAAGGAGATGGGTTCTAGATTCAGGAGCATGTCATCATATGGCATCTTTGTAGTCTGTATTCTCCTCTTTTCAACCTTGTACTATGTATTCTATCTTGATGGGAAACAATACATACATGAGTGTAATTGGGAAGGGATCTGTTAGTTTTAGGGGCAACACTTTCCAGGATGGTTTGTGTGTTCCTCATTTGATGAACAATCTTCTTTCCATATATCATATTACACATGGTCGAGATAGGAGGACTATGGAGTTCACTCTTGATTCAGTTATCATTCGAGACTTGGAAAGTAGAGATATCATTGCTACTAGGGTAGTTGATCATTCATCTTAGTTGTATACCTTTGAAAAAATTTCTTCTAATGATGAAATTGTTCCTTCGGCTATTGATCACACTTCAAGTATGAACCATGATTCATAGGAGACATTTGGCTTCTTGAACTTAGGAGTTCCCACATCAAATCCAGTTCTTGATTCATGCATTCTATCTCCTCCATATACTATTGTAGTTGATGATGATTGTGTTGCTACAGATATGGCTTCTTTTGATTCAGTGCAATGGGATCCTAATTTTCTTTTAGATTTGGCTACTTTGGATGACTTCTTGGTAGGTATTTTAGACTCGTTTGTGGAGTCTCATATTGCAAATTTGGGAGACATTATTGATGACATGCATATTCTCTTTGATGGAGAAGATCCTTCTTCAGTTTTTGCAAGGGAACACCTTGACCCTCTTGTTCAATCTCTACACATGATCATTCTTTGTAGTTTTACATGACTATGGATAATTTTGGACAAAATTTGGAGGAGGCCTCTTTGTCTTCAAATGGGATATCTTTATCTTTAGATCATGTTCTACATTCATCTCTACTAAATTTTGGATTGTCCTCTTTAACAGTGTGGCCTAGAACGCTTGTTTGAAGTGTTTCAGCTTTCAGCATTGACATGAAGACACTTGATCATTCTTCAGAGACATCATCCATCATCCATATTCCTAACATCTTGCATTCCATCTTGTTTTTTTTTCTTCCTAAGGGGATGAATTTTGTTTGACGCTTTTGGATCATCTTCAGCATTCAATCTCGAGCTTCTACCATCATTGCAGGAGACTCAACATTGAGGGGGGCTTCCTTGTCTCTCTTCTACTTCTCTCTTATGGTGGGGTCTTTTCCCTCACATGGGGTTTTGGCCTTCTCATGCATCATTGAGAGCATTTCATTTTTTGCATTTCATCTCTTTTGGGGAGGACTTTTGTCCCACTAGGTTTTCTCCTTTTCTCTATTTGTGAGAGATTTCTTTGTCATTTCATTTGCATATGTACATGGGTACCTAACATGGACTAGTATTCAGGACCCATCCTCGCATCCTTGTATCATTTACATAATAATATGCTACTCCCTAAGTTGCATTTAAGGGGGGGTGTTGGTGTAAATAAAGTCTTGTACCTAGTTAATTCATTACTAGGGGACTTATTTATATGTTAAGTTTACTTAGGTCCTAGGAAGGAATATTTCTAGAAGGTGTTAGTTGTCATTATTTTTTATCTTATCTTTTGTCTTGCAACACATCTGACCTAGGTAGTTTTGATTAGTTGTCTTGTGTCATATGATTAAGAAACTTTTCATAATCTTATGAAATCTTGTATCTCACCTTGGCTATATAACCAAGGTGTTTCTACTACATTGTATACACATCATTTAATCATAATTGATGAGAATATAGTTTATTCTTATCATATTCAAATCTTCTCTCTTTGTGCTTTCCATTTGGCCTCAAGATCTTGGCAGGCTATCTCCATAGCTAGTTCTAACATTTAATAGGACGAGGTTTACCATAAGATTTTAGTGATGCAAACAACTTCCCAACACAAATAAGCTCTTGATGTTATATTCATCACATGTCATGGATCTAGACCTTAGGTTCAAAAGGCATAGTGGGTGGAGTGGATGATTTTTCTAGTGAAGAAGGATCAATATAATGTAATGACGTGGAGAATGAATCTTATTGATTGATAGGAACTTAATTTTCAGTGGTCCCTTTCAAGCTACTACAATATTAGAAGGGGTCGATATCCCCTGATATGGTAATTTTAGTGGTTTTGTATGGAAACTTAAGGCATTGATGGTATGTGGAAGGACCAATCCTCATGGCATGAATCCATGGGCAACCGAGGAGTGGATTGTATGGTAGGTCCAAATCCAAGACTTGGAATATTATGTTTTGAATAGCATTTCCAACCCTCATAGGAAGTGTGATTATACCTTTGGAGGAATGTGCAACAACCTCATAAGCCTTGCTGATAATTTTCTTAGATGTGTTTATACAAGATTCAAAATTTCCCCATGTTATAACCAGTTTTAGACTAGTGCATATTCAAACCCGCTCCATCGTTTACCAAAACTCATCTAATTTTATGTTTATTAACGTATACTTCAAGGTGTAATGGGTCATTACAATTAGGTATTTTTGTGGGGATATCTTTCTCATAAAATGTGATGTGATGGGTTGTAGCTATGTATCCTACCATGGCCTAAAATTGGTTGACATTTAGGTTAGTGGGAATGGAAGTCTCTTGCAAGTCTTTGTTCAAAATGGCTTTATATTCAGGCAATATGCGAAGCAACTCAAGAATGGATATTTGTACGAGGCTCTTTCCTAGATGGTCTAGGAGATTATATCGAGTTTTCAATGGTAGATTAGAAGTGGCCCATTGCAAGGTCACTTTAACTCTATGAGTGTTAATGACACATTCTTAATTTTTATTGATGGTAATGGTAATGACATTGTTATCGAAGGCACAAATTTTATTGACAGTATAGTCATATGAGATATTGGTGTAATTGGAATTATTGTTGGTATTATTCCCTAAATTGGAGGCTTTCCCCTTTCCATGGTCTTGTAGGGAAGTCTTGAATATGGTATGGTCAGAATTTTTCTTTCCTTGTGAATTATCCACTGATATGTCACCTTGTTTGATAAGTTCTTGGATAAGGTCCTTAAGTCTCCAACTTGAGATGTTTTATGTCCCTTCGTACGATGGTACTCACAAAAGTCATTATCATTCCACCAAGTTGGTTTAAAGATTGTTGGTTCATATGGTTTGGTATTTGGAAGTTGAATGACGTTTGATTGTAAAAGATTTTTTAAAATCAACTTAATGGGTTCCCCTAAGGGTACACATATGTTCATTTAAGAATGTTTTCTCATGAAGAACCTTTACATTATCGATTGCTTTGGACTATGTTTTTTGTTTGGTCATGACTTGGTGTTGGATTGTTTTGTTTGAAAGGACCTTTGAGATGAATGGTGGGGTGAACCTTGTTAACCACTTTAGCATCAACTACCCCATCATTGTTGACGTTTTTGTTTCTAGACCAAATTTTCCTTTGTCATTGGGTTTTCTTTGGTTTTCTTTGAATATCTTGACTAACCCCTTTGCAATAATAGCTTTCTCAATGGAGACTCCCTTTTTGAAGACATCCTCAAATGTGTTTCAACAATGTATTTGAAGTTGATGCATTAATTCCGCGTTGAGATTTGCTACAAAGATAGGGACCAACTATTTTCTCGTATGTGACAAGGACATTTACTAGTCATACTTCACGGTCTATGAAAGAATGATGTAAGTGACTCCCCTTCTTTTTTTTGTCGTGCATAATTTCGCAAGAGTCATGTCACTTTCGATTTTATAGGAAAAGGGTCGTGAAGATAAGTTTTTTTCATCGATCACAAAATCATTGGATGATGATTGTGGTTCATTAGATTTCACACCTACATTCATGGGAGAATATAAAACACAACCAAAGAATCAAAAAAGGAAAAATAGAAAATGGTAGTATCAACACAACATGAAGCGGAATCATAACAAGGATATGAATCCATAATTCTTAGTAAAGAAGAAGACACAACTTACACAACCAATTATGATGAGATTGATCATGAGAAGCAACCATCCTCAAAAGAAATGGAAGCTCTTTAAGGATGAGGTTATCAACTCTTGAAAAAACTTGGATATATAATGGAAAAGGGTGTGGAGTGAAAGAACATGGCATTAGAGTTCCTCTAGAGCCTAAAATACAAGAAACAACAAGAGATCCTGATTATTATCCTTTGAAAGAAACAGAAGCATCAAAGAAACCTTCACTTAATATCAATACCATCACACAATATTCCTTTAAGGCAACTTTAACCTCGGTGCATCCTAAACTAATATATACTACATGTTCAAATATCTCATTGGATATGTTTCAAATTGATACTTCGCCTACTCATTATAATCAATAACATTAGTTTTTGCTCCTTGCCATTATAGTTATAGAATTATAGCATGCTCTCTACCACATGTATTGAACTTTATGCATCATTATCTTTTATATTGCAAGGAGTAGTATATAATACTTTATCTTGGCTCATATGTGTCCTACACTTAGTGGGGCAAGGGGTTTGGTAGCCTTTTCCTAGTATGGCACTTGTTGTTGCCCCTTTGGCTAGTTGTATGCCTTCCATATATGATGAGGGTGAGTACATGATCATGGGGGTCCAAAAAGTGGTGATATGACATAAAAGTGGCTGACGACTTTTTTATCCAAATTTGATGAAACGAAAAGGGTTTATGGAGAAAATCCTCAGCTTTCCAAAAATATAAGATATTCCTCATTTGGAATTAAGTAGATAATTATTATTAATTTCCTACATACATTTTGACTAAAGTCCTGATTGATAGGCTGATTGAAAAACATCTATAACTTTTAAACGGTTAAACATTTTTTGAATCCAAAAGATGCATCAAACACTATGCTTCACAAAATATAGTTTTTTTTTAAAAAAAAAAAAAAACTTCATAATTTTTTGACCAAGTTACGCTGGCTGGACAAATGGTTTTTTAATATTTTTAAAAATTCCTACTAGAAAATTCATAACTAAATATTTACTTGCAAATGAATTACAAAAAAATATGTGTCACATCCAGTATTGTGTCCTCTGATTATATTGAAATATTTAGAATAAAATATTTATTTTTTCCCCATTAGGGTGGTCGGACAAACACCTGCTATTTATTTTTTTCCTGAAAATATTTAGTACTACTGCATTGAAATTTTAAATTTTCACCAAATAGATTTACCTTTTTTTTAAAGGACTAAAAGCTTAGAAACTACATTCAATTTGCTACAAATTATATTTTTACATATTTTTAAAAATATGTTAATAGCCTATTCAAATTTTTATGTCAAGTTGTGTAACTCTATTTTTTTTAACTTTCATTGCCACTTAGGGGCTTAGTTTGGACCCCCATGATCCTGCACTGACCCATGAGCAAGATTGGGATGCAGATGACCTAATTTAGGTTTGATCACATGTGACATACTTTCCTTCTTTCTATGTTCTTTGTTATTGCATATATGTAATGTGATCACTCGTATCGTGATTCTTGTCGTGTCTTTATGTTTGTGAGCTTTCATTGGATGACCCTCGTTACTCTGTTGGTGCAAGGATACAAAGCAAGAAAATCTATCATAACATTATTCTATTTGTATCTTGATCTATTGTAAACATTATCTTTTGTCTTTTGTCTTGTGTTTTCCTTTTGGGGACGATGCAAGGCATTGAGACATTTAGGTCTCTTCCA
The DNA here is from genome assembly GCA_007115665.2 of Sequoiadendron giganteum. Lineage (NCBI taxonomy): Eukaryota > Viridiplantae > Streptophyta > Pinopsida > Cupressales > Cupressaceae > Sequoiadendron > Sequoiadendron giganteum. The sequence continues at coordinate 118,031,382 of CM021105.1, read as the reverse complement.
TGTTGACCCAAAAGCTTTATTTTCTTTTGCTTTCTAGGTGTCATTCCTCTTTTTTGTTCGTTGTTCCATAAACTATTTGGGGAATGATGATGGTTTCAAGCTTTGTTATCACTGTAGCAAAGACATAGGCTAACCCCAAACTCATGCATCCTTTAGGTGTTATCTTTTGAGATTGCATGTGGGGGAAACCTTTCTTCATGAAGTAGCTTTATTTGGAAACATATCATTGGCATAGGGCTTTCCAAATGAGCTCTCATTGCCCTTTTATCAATTGGTGTTTATCATTTTCTACTTTAAATTAATTTCTCACAACATGGTGTTTAGAAATTTATTTAAAGTGGGGGCATACATTGGCATTATTTATTTGCACCTTTGGAGGTGAGTTTCATTTTCAATTTGATATTTTGCTCCACTTTGTTCATGGGAGTTGAACTTAGTGTAGCATTGGCATAGCACATTGATCGTTTTGTGGCACCTTATCAAAGTTATCAAGAAGTATAACTTTTGATATGGTTGACGTATGGGTACACACTTTGTAAACCTAGTGTGTTTTTTCTCATCTTCCACCTTTTTATGGGTACACACCTTGTAGACCTAGTGTGTGTTTCTCATTTTTCCTTAGGATTTGTCTAGTGTATATTGGAATGCACTAGCCCTTGTGAGCATATTTTATGGGTGTGGCATACTACAACTTGTTAGTTCATCCTTTTACCTTTTTTCGTTTTTGTATTAGCTTTGACATTGTATGTTTGTGTATCTTGTCTTGTTGCACATATCTTGCATGCATGTGTGTCATTTTGTGCTTATGTTGGTTTGCCATGGGATCTTAGATCCTGGAGGCTTGATCACCCTCCTTGATCTTTTTCATCCTATCTCATTAACATTTGTGCACTTGGACCCCTCTTGACGCATATTTGTCTACTTTAGTGTGAGTCTGAGCATAGGTTCATAATCTCACTAAAGTGAGGGCTAAATGTAGTGTAAGAAATTTTATACCTCTACAATTTCACACTATGTTTGGGTCCCTTAATTTATTGGATTTAATTAAAATTCTAATTTTCCAAATTATGCATTCCAAAGCATTATTTTTACCAATTTTTGAAAGGAGAACTGACATTAAATAAATGCAATCAATAATTAGATCGCCATGGAGTATCTGTGTCCTAGACTTGTAGGCCAAGACCCATTCATCGGCGAATGGGTCCCCTTTAAGAGCCAAGACCCATTTTAAAATATGGTTTTAGCGGCATTTCAATGATTCAAATTCAACTTGCAATTATCGGATTTTGGAATCTAATTTTTAGAAAATTAGATAAACAACTATAAATGCATAGTTATTTTATCATTTGAAATGGAAGTAATGATAACACACGTGATCAAATATTCCTATGAGAAAATATTATTATCAAGAGCAACATTATCAGTTATTTTCAGCAACAATCAAGATCCTAACATCATGTTCAAGTTTATGTGCATTCATGTTGTCTTGTGAAGGCTAATATGCATTATTGATTCTAAAGCATCCAAGCATTTCAAGTATCCAAATCAACCAATCAAATCAAGATTCAACTCCTTGGAGTGAAGTGTTTGACTTCAGTCCTCTAAAGGAAGCCATTAAAGGGTGGTGAGTTGTAAACATCGTTTATTCATTATTTCCTTCCTTTTTCATTATCTTTCTATCAAAGTTTAATTACCAAACCAGGGTTTGACCAAGAAAAACCCCCATACAAACTAAATGAATATTTTTTTCTCTTTGCACATATGTGCAGATTGCAGGTTGAAGAAGGATTGAAGAGATCTTGAAGAGAAATTTTGCATTGTTGCATTTGTTGTCATCATTGTTGTCAAGTCACAAAAACTAAGTTGCAAGATTTATTTTTGTCACTCCGACAGTGGGACCTATGTCAAACAGAAACCAAGATCCAGCATCAAAGGACTATCAAAAGTTATTTTGGAAGCCCTCATTGAGACCTATTCGCCCATGGGTGAACCAATCCCTTAGTAGGCCTCAAAAATAGCTTTTAATGGTAGATACATGCCATCAAACCCTTCTTCAATCTATCTGCAAATTGTCATTTTTATTTTTGTACTTTCGAGAATTTGCATTTTGTGTATTAGGTCTTATTGTTCATTTAGTTTGAGTGTTTCAAATCATTTCAGTTTAGTTTCAGATCTTTCCTACTATCCTAAGGACTGAGTTACAGGTCTACTTGACTCACCATTAAGGTTGAATGTCAATCTTCACATCTCGTGATCTCTTTCCTAATGAAATTCCCTTTAGGAAAGATACATATTGAGATTTGACTTAGGTATTAAACCCATATAAAACTTTGGGGATCCCTTTCCCCACATTTCAGAACTTACGATAATCAAGAAGATACTAAATTGTATTCATAAATCTTTACAAGACTAAGATATAAAGGTCAAATTTTAGGTTTTGACAAAGAGATGTTAGTTGGTGCATGTCTAACTGGTAGAAGCCCCTCCAGATAAATTTATTTAATTCCCCTTATACAATGCTTAGATTTTATACTATATGTTTTAAATTTGTGAACAAATTAAGTAAAACCAACCCTTACGAATCCATCAAGAACTAATAATTAAAATATAATATTTAAAAAAAAACATCTAAAAAAATCATTTTTTATATTTTTGTTAAAATATTAATTATTAATAATTTGCTTATACTATACAATAAAAATCACTTCAAACATAAATTATTAACATTATTAACCAGCACTTTAAAACTTTTTATAATTAAAAAATATAATTACTCTACTAATTAATAGATTTGACAATTCAATCATCAAAATTGGAGATACAAACTTTGAACAATGAGACAAACCCAAAGAAATCTCCTTTGTCGAAGTCCGAAGGAGAATGTCTCATAAGTCAAATTGATCATTGGCTTAGCAACAACCTTTACTTTTTATATATCTTCAATATGTTGTAGCAATCCCTTTGCCATGGATAAAAGAAAGTCTATTCTGGCTTAGTTTTTGCAACTGTTTTAAAGGGCTTAATCTCTAACCCATTTCACCTACTGGGATGAGACATTTGCTTTCCTTGTTTTTACTTTTCCAACTTAGGTGTAAAATAATTTAATTTTAAAATTTAGATAATTAGTGAGCATTTTGAGCTGTTTATAGTATTATGACATGACAAGTGAATTTTTAGAACAAGTTTCTGGATTCAACTGTGTAGATTTCGATTCACTTTGTGATCCATCATCACTTCCTTTTCCTGATGATGGATCACAAAACATACACAGTTGAATCCAAAAACTTGCTCTATTTACTTCATAAACTGTGAAAAAATCATACCCACCAATCTTCGAACATCTGGAAAATAAACTATTTTTAAATTATGTTGTTCTCTGGCTGTGAACTGCTGCAAAAAGACCTTCCTACCACACTGAATGTTTGGTTCAGAATTACTGTACTTTGGCCAGGTTCTGTAGAACTCCTAAGCTTGGTGGTCGCAAGGTCAAAACTTAAGGTTGCAATCTACCTTGGCCATAACCTGGAGTATATCATTATTCAAATGAAAGCTAAATTGCATCCTACAGTTTTGCAGAACTACTCAATTACTATTTTAAGGAAACAAAAGAAAAGGATTTAACTGTGTAATTAAGTTTGTATTTCATTATGTTCGAAGGGAGAAGAAAGTGTTTCCCCTAATAAAAATAACAATTATTTATGAATTTTTGAAGTGTAAGAGGTTTTAAATTGCTGTTTATGGTTTGTCTGTTGAATTCTTTGATCATTTGAATTGTTGTTTATGGTTTGTCTGTTGAATTCTTTGATCATTTAAATTGTTATACAGTCAATACAATTTTATACATCATCTCCATACAAAGCAGTAAACATTTATCCTCATTTGTATTGATCAGAATTTACTTTTGATCATTGAATTGGCTGATGTTCAAGAATATTAGATTTTTAACAATTTTTCTTAAAAATCAAATGATTCAACAGTAAAAAAATATTTTTTTACCAATAAAAATAAGACAATTATATACCACTTCTGTCTTCAAATAAAATATGAAATTTCTATTAACTATAAAAATATTGAACATTTTGATATTTGTATTCAACAGTTTCATACCAGTTACAAGAAATTTGTATTCCTTTAAATACAATCTGGGATGTTGTTCTTGCTTTTCACCTTTCTATATAAATGCTTTGCTTTCTTCTTATATACGAATTGCTTGGACCTGAATCTGGAGATGCCCTTCTTGATATGGCAATGCATCAGATTGCTTGGATCTGAATAGATAAAAATAGATTGTTTGTTATCAACGCTTTTCCAATGCTATAGATACATATCTAGATAGACAGATTCCTTGATCTGCAATTTAGGATCACTGGCAGAACATTTATCTATTCTTCCATGTAAAATATCATATGGAACACTATTTTCCAGGATTGTACCTCTTCTGGTTGACCCCAGTGCCCTGTTACAGTGACGTTAACTCATTTAAGATCGGCTTCCTTTGTGGGACGAAACTTCCATGACTATTTTTAGTATTCCTTGATGTAGTTCAACTACAATTCATTTAAGATCTACTCAGTGTTACACCTAGTTGCAAGAAATGCAACGACACGCTGCCCTTTCAGGTTTTAATGGAATGGCTAGCCGTTTCAAAGATTTTAATCTTTTGTTTTTATGATTTTTTAATGTATGTAACATTTATCTCGAAATTTAATAAATTTTATTATATGTTTTTAATTATGGTAAATATTTTTTATCAGAGTTATATATTCAATTCCCCTCCAGTTGATTTCAAGTGATTTACTATGTGTTGATTGATTACATAAAAATTCATTTTATGCTCTATCTTTAAATTCAATTTCCCTGATGCTAAATTTCATTCAGCAAGAGTAATACAATCAATAAATATGAGGTATTCTAATAAGTATGAAGACACTCTATAAATCGTATAAATCCTCAATAACAAAATTATACGTGCAAGCTATGCTTGAAGCAGCAAAATAGTTGAGACAAAGCACAGGTATGATGATAGTATTGTTAGCTAGAAATTCAAAAAATTATGTCCATGATTCGTTGGTTTCAATTAGGAAGAGATCAATGAGGCAAGTAATTTAAGGTAGCGAGGAGAGATCAATGCTTGTTTATTATAAGCCTGGGTCTATGTTCAACAACTTTGAAGAAGCTCCCGCCCTCTTAGAAGGTCTATAAATAGTGAGAACCAGATTATGAAATTATTATCATAGAAGCTCCAACCCTCTTAAAAGGTCTATAAATAGTGAGAACTGGAGTAGGAAATTATAATTATAAAAGTAACCATCGAAAGTTTTAGCCTGAATGAACAAAATTAAAAGGAGATCCAAGACACTTATCCAAACTAGCAATATAAAGTCATTCAATCATATGGGAAGGCCAACACGATTATTGAGCACCCACTTATCAAGATTGTTGAGCACCCACCTAAATTGAAACTTAACCTAAAGTTGTTTGAATTGTAAGTGTTATAATGAATTGAATTCCCATTAATATTGAAAATTAATGCAGATGGGCACAACCCATCAAGAAATAATCCTCAATATAACTCAGTTCATCTCTTCATAGTTGTATGCAATGACATGATTCAAAACATTGTGCGAGTTTTAGAATCTTTGACTTTTGAGAATATGTTATATATATATATAGATAACACTATCCCTTTATATGTTTGAGAAGAGAAAAGGGTACTAATTTAGCATTAGAATTGCTTGACTTCTTGCCTATTGGTAAGTGAAACGTTTCTGTAGAGATTACAACCTTCGTTAAGAATTATGAAAAAAGTGATCTAATATAGTTTATTCATTTGCGAGAAAGTGCACAAGGGCAATGTCGAAGATTTGTATTAATTTATAAAAAAGACTGAAAATTTGATGCAACTAGCTGTCTGTTTTTATATGAGTGAATGGTTGTAAAGCTAGGGAGTAATTATTCTAATCATATAACTTAAAAAGTCAATAAAACATTATGTGAAAGGATTTATGATCCATCTATGTAGTTTAGAGTCAATCTAACACCGACCCATATTTCATTAGTTCATAAGAAACCATCTCTGGCACTCAAGGAGGGTCCACCTGACAATCATTTGTCTTGATAAGATTCATAGAATAATAAAATATCCCACATCCCAATACTGGCTCAATCAAACCCTCAAAGGTAAAAGAAAAACTAATTATTTTCAACAGTTATCTTTGGTTGAATTTATAAAATCTTTATTTAAGAACGATAAATGAACTCCTAAATTGTATTGCATAGTCCACTGCTTTGGATCATTCATATTTTAACATCCAGCTTGGAATCTATCGACATTAATTGATCTGTTACAATTTTTTCATACAGCTTGGAATCTATCGACATTAATTAATCTGTTACAAGTTTTTCTGTCTACAATTGGGCATCTATATCTCTTATTTAAAAAAACAAAAAACCACCTAACAAAAAAGGTAGTCTTATAGTCTTAATGTTGCAAATCTTTGAATTTATCTTATCCATGTTATTATTATTAACCGTCACAGAATCTTCAAGTCATTCAAAGATTATCATTGTCATGTTTAATTGCCAACGAATTTTCAAGATACTCGGCCTTAAAAAACAATTACAGTAAAAGATAACCTCATTGCAAAATTTGGACAGATTCAAGCTAGCATCTTGGAAGGTTGCTTTTATACGAGAACAAGGTCACTCGACCCCTGCGATTGAAAAGCAGGGCTCACCTTATCTCAGACAGAAATTTATCTATTCAATGCTATGTAATCTATGCTGCCTCTAAGGTCGATAGATGCCAAGTTCAAAATAATAGTTAGTGTGGAGATTTAAAGTCGCTACGTTTTAACATCTAAACAGGGACTACCACTGATCCTGCTTTCGTTATCAAGTGGGATGTGGGGGAGAGCCCCATGGTCACCTAGAGACGTAGGGATACAATCATACAAGGATAGACCTACAATTTCATATCAAGGTACAGGAGCAAATGAATAATATCACAGTTATATTATATATCAATGGTCACCAGAAAATGTGGGTACTGGGTCCTCATCCCTATTCTAGAGTTTCATAGAATCTTTGAGGGAATCCAATCTTATCAACCAACCCTTATGGCATCTTTGCATGGAGTTTCCCTGACAAAATTCAAATTCATTACGGCAACTAATCTTCTTCCTTCATACTTGACTGCATATGTATTTCCCCATCTTCTGGATTTCTACTCATGAAACACTTGTTATCGCCACTTTCTGTCGATTCAAACTTTGTGTTACATCCACCAGAATGACTCCAACGTAGCATTTAAACAACCTGATCCTCTGCCATCCCTGCAACAGCATCACATATTGCTAACAATTTGCTTGTTTCACTGGGTAGTCCAGATTAGTACAGCTTAGCTCTACTTCTCAGGATGTCGAAAAGCCTTTTCCCTTGAAAGTAAAGTTCAACAGAACTATTTAAACAAAAGGTTAGCAATCTTCTGACAAAGAATAATTCAATCTGATCATCCATCTCATTCGACATGTCTTGTGATCTTATCTTCCATATCTTAAATGGTTTGAATTGCATATGAGACCAAATGAACAAGCTATAAATTTATAATTTGTATCTTAGTACAATCCAGTAAGCAAACAATTTGTTTTTTAACAACTGCTACCATTTAGGTTCAAATTTACACAAATTGTCACTTTTATTAGCAGGGAAAAGATACAGTTTGTTTCCCCAATTCTGCCCTTGAGGATGCCCAACATGGGCCTATTTGTAAATAAACTTCTGGATATCAATATGGCATGGAAATCAATACAGCATTTAGATCACTATTAGTAACAAAAAGCAAATCAACAAAAAACAAAATCCCAGCAAAAGATATTTTAACAGAAACCAGTTAATTGGAATTCCAGTCACTCCTCCAAAACTGCACATCCAACAACTGCCCCGTTGGATCCCCTTATAGGTCTCACTTCCCTCCATTCTGGTTGTGCTCCATTTATCCTACAAATCCTCACCACATTTAGTTTCACAATTTCAACATTTCGCCAGTGACCATCTGATGGCTCCCATTTGAGAACTTTTCCCCCTATCACATAAAGGTCATTTTGAAAACCAATCAGACCAAAGCCAAAGCCCTTAAGTGCATGAGAAATGTCAGAAAACCTCACAGATGGAACTGGCCCAACATTAATCCAGGAACCACTCAATGTATCCCAAAGTTTTATATTATTTCCATCCCAATCATCAATTACATAGATGCAGTCTTTGACTGTTGTAACAGGACATGGCATTAAACGAAAAAACAGCCAAAAATTTAACTGGGAATGCCAACTACCCTTGACTGGATCAAAAACTTCTGCAGTCTTTTGTTCTGCTCGATTATCTATTCCAGCAACAACATAGAATAAACCACCACAAGAGAAACCCACACAGTCCTCACGTGCACTTGGCAAGGGTTCAATATCCTGCCACCTGCCAAAAAAAAGGATTGTCATGATACCAAGTACAAAACTTACATGGATAAAAATATTGCTCACCTACATTAATTTTTTTATATTTGAGTAGAAAGAGTACAGATATAAAACAATATTGGAAGCAAAATTACAACCATTATCTCAGCCAGTTACAACTAAGAAGCTTAGTCGTCATAAAGTTATAAACGTAACTAGTCCGAACCAAGATTGAAACCAAAAAGTTCCCCAAGAAAGGTGTACCAACTTAGTCAAAGCATCAAACTAACAAGTAATTGTATTAAAAGTTTATGGGCAACAATACAGTCTTAACATCTACAATTCTTTCAAATAGGGGAACCAAACCCCTTGGGAGTATCTATATCAACAGTTGTAGCAGCAGAAACAGGTCCCTCTGCTACAAGATTAGGTCCCTCAGAAGTAGCAGGCATATTCGGGTGTGAAACCTCCAGTCTCTTGTAAACGCTGGATACATCTGGAAACATGCCCCACACCATCTTTTCAATGATGACTTCCACAGCCCTTAGAAGAAACCAAATACATCTAGACGACCAAAGTGAAATATAAACCAACTTGAACTAGAAGAGGTGACTTTAGATGTCACACCCCAATTGTGTATTTACCTATTTACTATTACTGTGCTAGGGTAAAATATTGTATGTGTGAATGTACTTTGAATTCTGATTGAGAATATATGTGCTTGCACTTTGTTATCAATGAATTATGAATGAATGTTGTTTCATTTAAGGTTATGTGTAATGAATTGTTATTGAATTGGATATTCTAACTATGGAGAAATATTGTGTGAAAGCATATTTTGTTGAACAACTGACTACCGTGGGAATGTGTTAGTTGGATGCAGGGTTATGTTCAATCCTCCAGGTGTGAGGGGAAGTATCACTTAGGACAAGAACTTGGTCGGGTAACCAGTAACGTAACCTAACTGAGCTTATACACACACTTACAGTAGAATGGTTGAGTCAAGTTCTTGTGTTGGGAAATGGTAAGTCATCCTTAAGTATGATGTGTTTGCATTAGTAAGGGTCTTGATTATTGTTGAATGCATTCTTGGATGATGTTTATGTGTTTGAATCTTGAGTTATTCCTTAGGTTACTATGCTTTATTGATGTGGTGAACACATGATGAATGTATGTATATGTATGCATATGCATGTCGACGATAGACCGTACGCGTGAAGGACCACGTACATGAGAGTACATAGGTAGACGTACCTATGCACCCTTGTAAGCAAGTTGCTTATGAGCGTGGTGTTATCGAACGGACAATATGACATGTATGTGTATATGTATATATACATCGCACATATGTTCCTATCAATAAGATAGTAATAGCGTATGTGCTTGATTGTGCAATCAAATGTATATATATATATATAGGATATATAGGATGTATACATGTGTCGATACATACATATGTGTGACAAACAGAAATGTCCATATGGATATATCAATATATGTATACGTACATATACATGTAGATAGAGGAATGAATATATATATGCAATTGATATTATTATTATATGAAAGTTAACTTGATCATATTCATTTGTATATCAAATGTATATATACTTGATTGACATGGAATATATATATATATACATATACATACATACATATATATATATATATATATATATATATATATAAATAAGACATAGCGTTGAGGCTATTCATAGACTTATATATATGTACATGTATATATATAAATGATTAATGAAGGCCGATCTATGCAAGTAATATGCAAATGATAAAGGCCGATATGAAGTATAAGCCATGGTCGATACTGCTTAAAATGCAACACTATTTTATAGCAGCATATTGTTTTTACCTTGAACGCATTTATCCAAAAGATAAAGCGATGGAAATAATAAGTAACATGTTGTGTAAGTGGTTTAAACGCATGATAAAGGGAATAAACAACAAATAATGTGCTTGGTCAAAGCACAGGCTTGAGCGCTATTATTATGGAGTCCACTCATCTTTTCTCTGTCAATAGAATAGACTATGACCAAGTCGGCATAAGTTATGTGTTGCCTACAAGTTGTGGACTGTTTCATCATGATAAACCGTGTCAAATGAATAGGAAGTTGGCTGATACATGTTACACCCCGAAATTGTATAGCTACTATTCTAGCAATGCTTAGAGCATTATGTTTGTATGGAAGAATGAAGATGAATAAAATGTGTTGAACCTTGTTATCAATTTAAGAATCTTTTGCATTTTATGATTGACTAATTCTATGTTCCTCTGATTGATGTTATTCTTGGGTAAACAATGCATGAAGGAAAATAATTAGTCTTTATTTTTATATTGATTTGTATACTGTAAAATGTTATGAGCAAGTAACTACCGTGGTTTTGTGCCAATGGATGCAAGAACAGGAACCATTCCTCCAGGCGGAGGGGAGACATCACTCGGGAGAGGGGCTTGGTCAGATAACCAGTAAAGTAAATCAATTGAGCATACACACACTTCACTAAAGGTTTAGAGGAACTAAGTCAAATAGGTTGGTCTTGTTAAGTCATCCATAAGCTTTAGGAGTTTTGGATTACTTCTTTATGCTTTGTGAGTGGTGTTACTTACCTGACTTGTTGTTTTGTGACCTTGGATGTGAAACATGTTTGGAAATATGTACCTAGGCAGGGTGTATGTGTGTATACATGTGTCTCTCATATATATGTATCTATATGTATGACATGGTGATACAGACGTACGATGGGCAATCCATTATGCCATACGTATGTATCGACATGGCATACATACACCTACATAAACATGACGAGATAATTGGTTTATACATCTATAAACATATACACACTACCTATTATGTGTGATTATAACATTATGGTGTTATCCCAAATTTGCATATATACATATATACACATATTTACGTGAATAGGTATATTGAAAGTATGTTGACTGGCTCGCAATACACGTATTTAATCAATTATTATGTAAATGTGTATATATATGTATCAATATATATATATTTTACTATAGATTTATTTCTCTTCAAAATAAATATATATAGGTATAGTTAAATATTAAATAATATATATTACTATAGTTTTATTTCTCTTCAAAATAAATATATGTATATATATTATTTAAATAATATATATACATATATTTATTTTGAAGAGAAATAAAACTATAGTAATATATATTATTTAATATTTAACTATACCTATATATACCTATATATTTATTTTGGTAAGACTAATAAAATATATATCTTCAAAATAAATATATGTATATATATTATTTAAATATTTAATATTTAACTATACCCATATATACCTATATATTTATTTTGGTAAGACTATAATAAAATATATATTTGCATAATATCATATATAAGAATATATATATATTAAATAAAAGAAAGTTATTGGAAAATAAAGGACTTAGCATTATTAAGTCATTTGGAAAATATAGAATATTTTCACCATGGGAAATAAAGCTATGAAATCTGTTTGAAATATTCAGTATTCTTTTCACTGTGATAAGCTAGGAATAAAACGCCAAACTTCAAATATTTCATATATTGATATAGTTAAACTTTTGAATAAGGAATAATGTGCTGCTGCAAATGCGCGCAAGAGACCTGGTCGCGGAAATGCAAAGGACGTGATTCTGTTAATGTTTGGAAGAAACCTGAAATGAGGGCCAGGTGGAACGCCTTTGAGCTAGGAGATTTTCCCACTGTGAAACAATCCGCCAGTTTAGACGCCATTGCAGGAGGACGCCTGTAGGTGTCAGTCGAACCATTTTTACCATGTGATGTTTGAATCGTTCTTCATTGAGAAGGGTTGACTCACCTTTTAAAAGCTGAAGAAGTTTCTAAACTGCTGCCACCATGAGTTTGACATTTTCAAATAGATAGAGGTGTTGATTCTCATGCCAAATCTGTAGGATGGCATGAGAATCCGAACTCTATAAATTGAGCTCACTTACTCATCAATTTCACCAATTCACAATTCGCCTTTACTAAATTCTGAATTTGCTCTCTGCCAATCACAAACCACCATTGCCATTCTGTGCAAGTCTTGAGATTTTCATTTGCTGCGTATATGTATGTACGCACCTATTGTAGAAATCATTTTTGAGAAATGCAATAACCAGCATTACCAAAAATTATACTCCAGTCTTTCTGAGCTTTAGCTAAGAAGTTAGTATCTGAAAAGAACAGTTAAGAGAGAGGGGTTATTTAAAAGAAAGGAACAGAAGAGTTGTTACCAATTGAATCAGAAGCGTTCACAAACAGCAAGGGGGCCAGCTTAAGGAAATAGGCATGAGAAATACATTCTTTTAATATCTTTGTTTTAAAAATAGAAGAAACCATATGATTGTTTTATGCATTAAATTGTAATATAGCATAGGTGGATCAGTCTAGTGAAAGAGAAATTATGTTTCCTGTTTATAACTGCATTGACTAAAGGAAATGGCTTGTCTGCAATTTAATTATAAGGGAAAAAGAGGAAACTATTATTTCATTTCCTAATTAGGTAGGTTGTTGTAGGGGGTCTGGGGTGATTGACTACCCATGGTAAGGACTTAGCCTACGCATAGGATAAGACAGCCTCAAGTCAAACTGAACCTGACATAGTGCATGTGATAAATGATCATCAGTTTAATACTGTTGAAACACTTTGGCCAAAGTAGTGTGGTACACCTACATCCACTTAGACTGTGAGACGACTACACTGTCAATTCACTGTTGTCCAGATTGTATACTAGATTGAGATTGTGGGATTACTAGGATTTGGTTATGTAGAACACAACACTATGCTCAGTTGGTTAAAACAGAACCGGTTACCCAACCAATCTTTTTCGTAGAAGGGAGGGTTGTTTATTTAACAGTAAGCGTGCAGAGGACCGCAATATAAGTTCGTGGTTGGCGAAAAAACACTTGAGTGATGTTTCTCCTCCACAGTAGACTTCTAAAGTACCAAGGTTTGAAAGGGAAGATCCTAGACCGTCTTATTCCTATTTTCTCAAAAGCTTTCGAGCTATGTTTTATACTTGTATGTATTCTTACTCTGTTATTTACTTGGAAAGGAAAGTAATGATGTATTGTGTCAATTGTTTCTTTGATAAGAAATGTTGCAATGAAAAGAAAGAATAGTTTACTTTATCATTATGTATGTTTTCCTTGTTTATTATTTGTGAAAGTAGAAAATTTTAAATTACCCAGGTTGGGGTTGTTACAATACATGGCACCAAAATATGAAAACTCTATTTATGTAGAAGTCTATTTTGGTTGCAAGTCGATTCTCATCTTTTGGGCATGTGCATATTTGAATTGGTCTTGAGCTGTTGTCAAGCCATAGGGATCAACCTATAGAATGCCAACTTGAGTTTTCACTTAGATTTCTACCACCTTTTTGTTGTGTGAAGTGAGTCGATCTGCATGTAGAGTGTTGTCGACTGGCATGCCTTATCTTTTGGCATCAATGTCTCATTTTTCTGTATAAATAGATGGGATAGCTCTCATTTGGGACACACTTATTCTGCTACAAATATTCTGAGAGTTGTATTTTGTGAGAGTTTAGAGTTATTTTGTGAGAGCATAGAGGTACTTTGTGAGAGCATTGAGTTATTTTGTGAAAGAGGACATAGTGAAGTATCACTTTGAGTGGAAAAGTGAAGGCTAGCAAGCTATGTTTGGAAGGTTGTGCATCAAATCAGTCAATTGGGTTAAGCGTATTACAAGCATGAGGATCTAGTCTTCTCTTATTTGTCTTTATTTATGAAAGAATAAAATTTGAATACTTTGTTTAAATTGCTTGAGAATACTTGCATTAGGAAATCATAGCATTTGCTTTGGAAAAGAAAAAGAAGTTGTTTTATGCTTTTCTATGAAAGTGCTTGTATTTACTCCATAATAGGAGGGATTGTTTGTCATTAGCAAAAGTATACTAGATATGATTAAACAAGGATAACTTAAGGGTTATTCATTGCTAAGTTATTTGATTGTATTAGATAGCTTGTAAGTTACACCTGGGTTTTGATTATCCATTGAAGGGAGGGTAACTTTGAAATATTCTCTCTCAATTTTTTTTTATTTTTAACCCAAACATTTACAATAGAATCATTCACCCGTTAAGGTTAGCATAACCAAAACGTACAAGAAAGAACTCTAACCAAGAATGCGCCCTAAAACCACTTAAGGAGGAGGGGCGAGCATATGGTCAGAGGATCCCTAGGATCTACTTGAAACAACAAGTACAAGATTCTATTGAAAGAGAACTATTTAAACTCGACACCAAGAATGTGCATTCAAGATCCCTTGCGGGCGAGGTGCTAACATATGGTGGAGTACTACTGCTGAATTGAAACAACTACAAGGTGGATAACCAGCCAACGACTTTCCACTCTACCACCAAATAGTGGGGGGAAAAAAATTACAACAATAAACTTCTGCTACTGCGGCAGGCATCCACTGATCGTGGGAATTCTCCACTTGAAGTGGGTATGAGAAGTGTTACAACAGATTTTCCTCACTGGCCGTAAACCATCCAGGGGTGCTAATGTGAAATTAATTACTTAAAGCAACAGTAAGGAAACTGAAACAGTACTACTGTTATCAGCTTATACAAAGAGAAGGCTGCAATTTTACAAAGCCCATTTCACCCAAAACTTAAGCACCTTGTCTTACATTATCTTCCTATCATAATATAACGAGAAACGAAGAAGAAAGATAGAAAACAATGATTGTTTTAAATTCTGATCAGCAAACTGCAATTCTGGAAAAGTATATCAGCAACTACAGAAAATTTGAAATTGTTCATAACTCATTCAAAGTACCTCTGAAATGCGTGAAATCGAAGCATTGATCCTTTGGGAGATAGGCGCCCTTGTTGAAATACTGAAACAGCTCCAAATACCTGCAATTAACTAGTGGCACACTTCCCAATGCAAGGATGAATGGTACGGCCCTTGAGAGGGGCAATTTTCAATATAAAAATGCACACTTCACAATAAATTCCAAAATTGCTTGGAGATGGTCGCCTAGACCTTAGAAACTTTATTATCAAATGCCCAGAATGATATAAAATTCGTACAATCAAATATGAGCAAAAACAACTTTCAGCTGCATGCAAACAGCAACTATAAAACTAGAAAAATACATCAATAATTCACCTTGAAGCACAATCTGCTAGTCTGAATGAGAAGCAGCAATGATTCAGCTAAGTGTTGTCTTACAAACACGAAATTGAATGAGAACTAGGAGGTCAGCATTCCTCGAAGTAGAAAATGACTAATTATTTTGACAGCGTAACTTTAGCAACATAATCGATGATCAATACTGAAGCCAAGCCTTACTTTTAAAGGACAAAAGGAAACTGTTCAAGTCCCCCAAGAAAGTACGCCAATAGTCAAGACTCTTCATATTTCCAAAGGAGAAGCCACTCTTCAAAAATAGGCCCCACTTGAGAAATGAGGAATTAATTAAAATTAAAACCTTTTGACTTCTTCATGTGGCGCCACCCTCAAAGACCCCTTTTTCAAAACAACTTAAGTTCATTCCTTAGGCCAAGGGGGTCAACTGCAAATTAGAATTAATTGCTCAATTAATAAAGCATTTCATTAATATTAATATTTTAATGGCCAAGGCTTAATGCTGACAACTGCTTACTGCCAGAAGTAGTATTTACTATAAATAGTAAATAATGAGAAAGAACCACAAAACCTCCAAGACTGGAATCCTTTGAAACACCTCAACGAGCCTACAAGATTCTGGAATAGACTGATGAGCTAATAACAGGATCACTGCCAAAAGGGGAACATTACAAACTTGTATTTACGCTTTGTGGGTAGAAATACCATTAAGTTTTGGGAAAAGGGAATAGGTTGTTTCTATTGTTAAAGACTACCCATTGAAGGAAATGCCTATGCATAGATTATAATGGCCTAAAATCAAATTGAGCTTGAGTAGTGTATGTGAGTAGGATGACTATCATTCGAAGTACTGAGTGAGAACACTTTGGCCAAAGTAGTGTGTTTTCCTTTGTCTCCACTGTCAATTCAGCGTGATCCATTTATGCATGCTAGTTCTAGATTGTAGGGTTTACAAGTTCTAGTCATGTAGGACACAACACTAAGCTCAAAATGGTTGTCGTTACGAGGTTACTCCACCAATCTCTTCGTCGAAGGGTAGGGCCATCTATCGTATGAGAGTTGTGCAGGGGACCGCATATGAGGCCGTGGTTGGTGGAAAAGCGTTTGAGTGATGCTTCTCCTCCTCAGCAAGTGACAAAAGACCAAGATTTGAAAGGAGATTCCTGGACCATCTATATCTATTGCTTTGAAGCTTGGTTGAGATATGTATGTACTTTGTACACATTCTTTGGAATATTGTAATATGTGGATTATTATATTGGAATGGAATCAATGTTGATTATTGTTATGACATCTATGTTCATTTGTTCTCTATTAATGAAAGAAAAATTTGATGTCAATGGTTAAGTTACATGGTTTATTTACTTGCAAGTGAAAACTTAGGAAATATTACTTCAGTGAATGATTGGCATGTTACAATAGAGGATTTAGACAGACTCATCAGAAAAAATATTATGCAGATCCTTTAACCTCCACCTCATGTTTTACATGTTGTTTGTTGTCTCTACAATGGTATTTACTATTATAGACCAAACTAGAATCATTTGTCTGTTTAATCTGAGCGAGATCATCCTATGCAACACTAGGGTGAAAGCCAACAATGCCCCAACCTGAATTCCACATCAAAGGATCACTCTCCATAATAGCAAGATCCCCACAGCCAAAAGCCATTCCTTGCACAGCACCCCCCACAATAATATCTAAAGAATAGGTCAAGCTCACATTCCAGTCAAGAGTTAGTCCAATTCTAAGAAACCTGCCATATCTTACCACCGCTTTAGCATTATATTGAATAGCTCCTCCAGTAAGAAATCAACTAAATTCTGATTCAGGTGCCTGTAACAAAAGCTCCTCCTGCAAGGTCAAAGCAGTAGTCATGATTTCACTATTGAAGTCAGTTATGAACCTATCCTACCCTTTAAAAACAAGAGAATTTAGTGATTTCCATCAGAACCAGAGCACCTTAGCGAAACAAATCAGCCATAAAATCCTCATGAAAGAAGGAATCTTCTTAACAATGGAATATTAGACCATTCCAAAAAGCACATCAAACCAAAAAAATTCCTTTTGTGCATACAAAAACGAATCCAGTAATATTTTCTTCCCAATGGATCTAGCAAAAACACAATAATAAGACAAGCACCACACATTTAGGTTGTCTACAAACAAGAAAGTAACCCACTTCATCCCAACCTTTGACATCACTTCTCTCACAATAAGCTACTGATGTACCAGCAACCATCTAAAACAAGATCTTTTAGTTTCCAAACAAGAAGCCCAAAAACAACTTATTTGCACCTCTCCTAGGAGGGTCGTCGATTCCCATTTAGTATTAAGTTTCTTGATAACCTCTAAGCAATTAGCCAGCCTCGATACAATTGTTCATAAGAAATTTCAAACAAGGGCATTTAAGCCATCTGAGACTCTCCCACAACAGTCAATGTTCAGTAAAAAGCCTTTGAGGTATTTCTTTGGAGACTAAGCCAACATTGAATAAGAGAATCTAGTGGACCAAAATAAAATTAGGCCAAGGAATGGATTTACAATCAACAATTATATCACAGAAGCTAGTAGAGCGTGTTAGGATTAAGGTGCTATCAACCTTGTAAATTTTGTCTTTTAATTATTAATTTATTCCTAATATTGTTTGTAAATCAATCATAAGGGATGAAGGCTTCACCAACATTAGTAATTATTTTTTACCTTCAGGGTAATTAAATTTTTTTTAAATAATTGGGGGCAGTAATTATTTATTACATGTAGGAAGATACTTTTTAATGGATAGGCATCTTGGAGGTTAATCTGGTTTTAGGTGCCCAACTCCCCATGAGGTTGTTTTGAACACTTGTAATGATGTTTTGGAAGGATATAACACCTCCACATGAAAACAGAAACCACCTTGTAAAATAGGCACCTTGTAAAATAGAACAAATTAGGTGTCCATAAGGGCAAATTAGTTGTCTATGTGTAAGAGGTGAGTAATGGGTTACGACCTACATTGTTTTATCATTGTGTAATAAATGCTTGGATTTCACCGAGAAAGGCATTGGGATATGATAACCAACTTGGATGCCCCATTTAGGGGGTGAAAACACTATGTAAGAGGTGCTCAAGGTGATAGTAAGTAGAGGAAAATAGTAAGTACAAAACTTTTGTTTGCAAGTGCTTGAGGGAGTGTGTGAAATGTGACGAAAATCTCTATACACAATTGTTGTTGGATTGAAGACATAGTAGGAATGATGGAAATGAATGTATTATAATCTTTCTTTTAAAGATAATATATGTTTGGCCTCTCTTCTTTATGGAGTTTTTACCCAAAAGGGTTTCTCCACATAAATCTTGTGTTGTGAAATGATATTTTGCAGTTTCTTACACTCTTGTGTTGCTGCTTTGTACTTTTTTGTTGCTACTATCTTATGGTAAGGTTCTATTTTAAGTTCATCTAAAGTGATTATATTAAGGATGTTAAAGTGGCTGATTTAAACATCATAAAGGGGTTGAATCTTTACATGGAAATTCCATTTTAAGGCAACTTAATTTCAGATTTGCATATTGTAGTAGTCTAAGCCTTGTATCTCACCAATGGTATCATAGCATGATTGAAGTTTTGATGATTAACAATTGGATTAAAGATTGATCTTTTATCCAATAGAGCACCCCATTGTACAAGCATACCAAATAGACCTAAAGGTTTGGCATCTCGAATCAAATCTTGAAAAGACTAAAGTATCCATTACAAGGTTCTTAACAGCTTCTCATGCTTTCCAAATAGAAGCAACTATAACTAATCCAATACACATGAAACAAAAAATGAGATCAACCAAGTAAGCCTTTTCCATTGACCTCTAACCTTTGTGAGGGCTCTGAAAATATTCTTGTTTGCAAGCACTTTCCAAAGTTCACTCCTTGAGAAGGCCCTTAAAATCCATTTAACCACCAAAGAGATACCCTGCAGTCTCAAATCCTTATGCCCTGGGCCCCTTCAATTCTAAGGAAGGGTACACAAATTCCAAAACATCGGATGCCTCTTCTTACTCCCTGAACTATCAGACTATAAGAAGTTGGGAGAAGTTTGAACTTAGAAAAAAAAAAAAAAGATGAAACATAGTAGAAAACACGAGTAGAGTGAACTTTCTAACAAACTTGAAAACTTCTTGCCAATAAGAGCGAATGCCCTGGCCATTTACCCACCTTCTTGAGACCCCCTACCACATATCCTTGGAAAAGGGGCTAAGGGAAAAGGAAATATATCAAAATACCTAACAGCTTTGGAAGGCTGAAGGACCATACAACACTCAGCCTTGGTCCACCAGCCACCAAGGACGAACTTCCTTTGAACTTAGAATGGCCAACTTATCATTTGAGAGATTTGAACCAGATGCCAGGCAATAAATTTCCAATCTCTTATTCAGCTACACCAAATTCTCTTCCTCCACAACAAGAAAAAGAGAAGTATCATCTACAAACTGAACCTCAATCAAGGTTTGCAAATAAGACAGAGAGTTGCCTTTAATTAGGGGCCCAAGAGAGTCATCTCTCAACAAGAAACAAATTGCCTCAGCAGCAATAACAAAGAAAAAAAGAGAAAGAGGGCACCCTTATTTGATAGACCTCTGTAGCTGAAAGACCTCAGAAAGTTCCCCACTAATTTCCAGTTGAGCAAAGACATCTTTCAACAGAACAAACAGCATCCTTATACATTTTTCTCCAAGCCCTACTGCCCAGGGCATAAGCCCAACAAACTTCCATTCAATTCTATCATAAGCCTTCTCAAAGTCTACAAGAGCCATATAAACATTTTGACTTGTGTTTTGAGCCCAAGACATGCCTTGTTAATATCAAGTTAAGGTAAGCCATTGGAGAGAGCCTCCATGTATACTTTGAGTAAATCCTTATTCTTCACCTATGTTAGGATGATAGATCATATAAAATATTTTTCATTTTTTTACTCTTGGGTAAGCCCCATGTCTGTGCAAGAAAAAACCAAGAAGCCATAGTTGTATATACAGGCCAGGTAAGGGATGAAATAGTTCAATTTAGGATAAAATAAATATCAAGAAAAGATGTTCAACATCAAATAGTTTACACTCATAGAAAAACAAAAATCAAATCTAATATAGATCAGATGATTACCTATCTTCCACAGGATCATAAACTTCTGCATGAGAAAGTGTGTTTGCACATGACTGGCTGTAACCACCTGCTACATATACTTTATCATGAACAACAGCGCACGCAAAGTTTGACCGCGCAACTCTCATACTTGCTACTTTGCTCCACTGATTTGAAAAAGGGTCAAACTGTATAACCTCATTAGTTGCAGTGAACTTCTTCAGCTGACCTAGAATGTCACTTGGAGTGTAGTATCCACCAATCACTAGAAACTTCTTTGTCACGCTGATGCATGAAAATCCCAAGTGCCTTTGATTGGACCTTGACCAGGGTATTGGTGGCAAGGGATGCCATCTGTCAGCTTCAGGATCGTATGCATTCCATGGGCCCCTGATTTGTTCTTCTGTCAGGACAAAAAGCCAATTACCGCACCAGCCTTCTAAAGCTTTGAACTTAGCATACTCTGAGCTTCTGATTAAATTTCGCCATCTCTTACACACAACTTCCAGCAACCCATGGTACCCATGAGATACTTTTGCCAGACATCTCAATGCTAAATCATCAGGAAGTCCAGGAATGATTAAATCACAAAAGTTATCCCTGTCAGCAGAAGTTCAAAACTTTGAGATTAATAAGGACCGACTCTGAGCAACACAAGATTCAAATTTTTGGGACCCTTATCTAATTCTTAGTGAAACAAACACGTCAGCTACTATTCAAAAGAAATTTATAACCTTCAAAATCAAATCAAGCATAAAAACCACACATGTATGAGTTAACACCTATAATCCAGTATTTAGCAAAAAAGCACCAAATCACTAAAATGGACAAGGAGAGGTTGCCCACCACTCCACTCTATACTGAGAAGTTAAGCTAAACATTATAATATCTGCATAACCATTTGGATGCAAGTGAAGAGGACATAAATAATAATATTAAAAAATATTGTATAATCAGCAAAATCTAAAGGAAAAATCTGCATCACTGGATATCTGGAACCATTGACAATGTAGAAGCTAATGTAGTACATGGAAATTATCTGCGCTGATTTGGTAGATAAATATTATTTCTTAAATATTATATATATTGCTCATGCAAGAAAGAAGATGATCAATGCCAATGTTACAATCAGGGATTACGATCACCACAGTAAAATCAACCATTGAAAAAGCAACAATATACCTACATCAGTGATCTCCAGAGTGCAACTGACTATTAGCCAAACCCCAAAACACTTTGGGGATTCAAATTTGCAAACATTGAGGAATACCATATTCTATTAATTTTTTCCTCTCACAAATATCAGAAAAAGCTTTGTAACATGTTACAGTTTGGTACTCTAAAGAGCCTGCTGATTAATGATAGTCAGAAAGAGCTTAGCAGTTTAAATTTGACTATGTTCAAAATATAAGCAAACCTTTGAAACATTTATATTTTATGAACCATTTTCACTGAAATTTTTACTCTTACAAAAATTGCCCTAAATTGGTGCTCTTCTGAACCTGATGATTTATAATTATGAGTGGCAGAATTAACTTTAAACTCTTATTTCTACTATGCTAAGGCTTGGAAGTAACCCTTAAAAAACACGAGTTTTGTCCATTTTCTTCTATTTTGTACTGCTCTAACAAATATCAGGAATATCATTACAAAGTTTCGTACTATTAATAATTTTCAGAACATACACTTTGTGGCTGGATTTTTACCATGCTTCAATTTATACAAAAACCTTTATTGTCACACTCTATAATGTACATACCAACTTTGAAATTTTGGTTAATGTATGGAAGAGACAATATTCAAAGGTTATAGTTAAATCAAAGGCTGAAAAGGGCCTTTAAATGTTTTCTTTAGAGAATTTAAGGCTACTACTGTGCTGTCTCCTTTTCTAGACATTGAAAAAAAACTAAAATCCTTGAATCTAATGGATGCTAGAGTCAAGCAACATTAAGGTGAGCAGCAGTTGTGGTTTCTCGCCACCTGATACCTTTGCATGGTGATGTGGGACACATAACAGATTATGAAGCTTGACAACTTGCAAGTTGCTCGTACTGGAAAAACAAGATAAGAAGATTCGGAGAAATCTATGAGATTAAAAAATGTGGAAATACCGTGTTAACCATTAAAAAACAAGCATTTGATATGAAATGGCCAAGAAAGGTCATCCAACCTGACCAACTAATATTAAAAGGAGTACCTGCTGATAGGATATAGTATAGAAAAATCTAAAAACTAATAGGGAGCTCAACTGCCATATCAGAAAGTAAAACTCATGTACAATCTTTCTAGAAGCATTTAATCAGCCAAAAACATACTTAGGAAGTATGCAACGCAAGATAAGCAAAAATATGCAATAACATTTGCACACAGGTGCTCTTTGAAGGATGAAAAAGGTTAGCAACAAGATGATTCCTTGACAGTTTTCAATTTTTAGGCAATCAGGGTTGATTTGCTTTCTCATATTCATGTTTTGACATTCAGAATCAGTATAAAATATATGAAATCTCTGGAGATTTATGAACGCTTGGTGATTAAATTGTGAAGATCTTTTACGAAGATTCCAAGGTATTGTGCATTTAGTCCAACAAGTGAAAGAAAACTTCAATGAGAAGACCATGTGACAATTTGGCAAGCTCTTTTTAAAATTACGAATTTAAAAATACAAGAAAAACATGAAAGATGAGCATTTGACATGCAGCTAACAGGAAGTCTATCCAAAATGACCCATCTACTAAAATCCTATAAAAGGGAGTAACTGCTGCGAGGACATGTGAGAGAAAACCCTAGAGACCAACTGATATCTCACCTGTCATATCAGAAATCAAAGGCCATGTAATATTTTTCAGAAGCATGCAATCAGCCAAAAATATGCAAAACATAAAGCAACATACAAGAGAAGAGAAGGGAAATCTGAATTAGTTAAAAGATGAAAAAGTTTAGCTATAAGATGATTGTAATCCTTGAAAATTTTCAATTTTTAGGCAGTCAGTTGATTGCTTCCGCATGATATAGGCTCACCCAAGTATATGGAAACTATGAAGCTTTTTAATTCTTGGGGACTTAATTGTGAAACTAGATAAGATTTTTTGCAAAGAATCCAAGGTATAGGACATTTCATTGAAGAGGCCACACAAAAATTCCTCTTATTGGGATAATGTGAATGCAATATGTGTAGGATTGACGAATCCATCATGCTCTTAGGTTTTTGGAACTACAGATTCCAAAATTCAAGCAAGGCACATCATAAGTTGATAGACTATGAAACCATGATCTCTCCTACAAATGTGGTATGTTGTGAGCCAAATCACAAAAGTACCTTTTGACATTCTTGTAGCTGGGGCATTCCATTCACATGCCCATTATGTATGTTAATGGAGATAGCTAGTGGCCTTAGGTGTATATAGGTGGTAAGTTGGTCTTAATATAATATCATGGGTAGAATACGACCATGGTTTTGGGTCTAGGATTGGCTATATACAGGATCTATCTCCCATTTTGTAATCAATCTTTTCTTTGTTATAAGCACAAATTTAAGTGGTTGTCAAATTTATTGAAGGGTGAGGAATTTATCTCACCTAGAACTTGCAAGTGTGAATCCAATCCATACCTAGATGTACACATGTTCACAACACATTTTAAATCCCTTTTGAATCATTATAATTGGAGGTTGAAGTAAAGATATATGCTTCCTAGAATGTGCATCACCATATCCTGTCAGAAAAATGACTCTTCCAACATGTCAATTTGAGAGGCAGTAACTTTCTCGATGCTATTTGAGAAAATATATTTAACTACTTTGCAAAAATATTCTAGAGTCTACTTTTCAATGTCACTGGTCTTGACATCAAATTTGTCCTCTACAACCACAGCCTCTGCAATCCAAGACCATGTTGTCAAAACAGAAGAGAAATTTGACTGAAGCTCTAATAGCAACTTGAGTATCCCAACATGCAAATGGATGTTACACTACAATATTTCCATTGAATTGCAAAAAAGATCTGAGAATAACCATATTAATGATAATAGAAATAAAGATTCAACTTGAGCACTGCAATGTGAAAATAGACATTACACTACAATATTTCCATTGACTTGCAAAAAGAACACAGCTGAGAATAAGCATATAAATAATACTAGATATAAAGATTCAAGAAAAAGATGAAGGCACCTACATAACCAAGCCATTTCAACTGCATAGCAAGTCCTAGGTGAGAGAAATGGGTTTTATTCAAAAGATGTGATAATCACAAAGATTTGTATTGATACTGAACTTAGAGTGATTAAAATAGCAATGTTCCATGGGGTCATGTCCCTGGGATCTGAGTGACATCTTGAATGTGCCAAAGAATTGGGGCAGTGGAGGGGATGTCTCCTCCTGATGCCCCTTTTCCTTTGAAATTTTTGGGGGCGTTTTTTTGTGGATGCCTCTAAAAATAAATAAATAAACATTTTAAAATGAATAAAAACTTAAGGAAGGCCCACCAAGGCCCCCTACCCCAAAAAAGCTTTTAAAATTGATGCCCATTGCTGTTTTACATTCACCAAAAGAGGATGAAAAGAGAAAAAGGGAAGAGGAAGCGGAAAAGGAGTAGTAACTAAGATATCCATCTGATGATGAATCCAATTTTTGAGCTTGTTGCCCAATGTACCTATGTACTATGCATGATATAGCGTTTCTGTTTTTGGCATCTCTCAATATAAATCATGTCTATGATTATTAGTCTATTGGATGGATTATGGAATTAGTGAAGTGTTATTGTATCTACTCCTTAGAATTTCAGATTCTTTTGGTTTGGTTATGTTATTTAATATTTTTAGGTATTTTTATCTATTTGTATTGTTAAAATTGAAATATTAATCTTATATATTAATTTAATAGCCATCCCCCTGCTCCCACATCTCCAGTCCCTGAAACTTGGAGAAATACTACTAAATAGGAATAGATCCTTTATAAATACATAAATTCTAGAACCAGAATCATGGTGGTATTCCACCCAGAATATTACACTGAGATTTGTGTTAACACCTGCAAGGAATGGATTAAGATTACAAGATTGTATAGACCACAAGAAGATTACACTTTCTACTTGATATTGGGAAACTTTGCATATAGGATAAAGATTCCACACATGCAAGTTCATGAGAAGCTGCAAGGCAACAACTGAGATTTATAACAACAAATAGTAAAGCAGAATTGAAAGTGGCTGGACAAAAAGTAGTGACAGGAAGAGGCCACATGGAAGCATTGCAATGCACAAATATTGCAATGCCAACACAGTAGCAAGTAAGATCACAACAGTCAACTCATAGAGAATTTTGCAAGATCAACATAACTGCAATCAGGCACATGCCATAGAAGCTAAAGTTACAAGTAGGATTAGTGATGGTCAAAACACAAGAGCACATCGAGCAGGTTTTGCATGACTGATATGCCCATCATGAAGTTGAAGATTTCACGACACAAAAAATATTACCACAGAATGGAAAGCTCTAAGGCCATAACCAATGTTCACGGTACAACCATTATCTGCATGTAAAAGCGGGCAAAAATATCATGGATCAGCATACAAGGCTGTGAATTTAGAAGTCTACAGATCAGAGTTATGTCTAATCTGCTTAAACAAAAAGTTCAGGCAGGGATCTACCAGAGAATTCTCCACAGCTGAACTTATACTATCAAATAAACTAGATCTGAACTCACAGCAATAAGGTCTTTGTTAAAAGACTTCCCACCCAAGAGGGTATACCACATATACTAATAATTGCAGTTGCCAGAGGATACACAACATTTCAGGTTTAGGCTCCAATCACAATCATGGCTTGCAATTAACCTGTTACGTGCTATCATACGAATCACCTTCACTCACCAAAGTACAAAGTTAAATTTATTTTCATCAAAATATTTAATGTATGATGGGTGATGGAAAATTATTCTTATCTACACCATCCACATTGATGATTAGATTGTTGTTTATCACTGAAGGCCACAGCATACTCTAAATGATTCATAAGTTCTTGACCTGACATTTTTTCAAAAATACAATGCATTTTGACCATAAAGTTCTGAAACATATTATTTTTGTGTGCATTTATATAGAGTTTGTACTTTTACTTCACTAAGATTTATTTTGTTGCATGTAAAATACACTGTAGAAACAAAACTTTATAATGGACTGGATGGAACTCTGTCAACTGTCTATGAAGGGAAATTTAAACTGGTTGATTATCAATCATCATATGTTGGTTTAGATTCATCGCATGGATTTTTTAAATGAACCCCAACAAAAAACTTATGATACAGTATTGGATATGTTAACTAAATGGATTAAAATTAATGTCCTTAGACATTATTATGGAGGTGATCAATATTAGATTTTTTCCCTGTTTTTCATCTGCATTTTCAGTTGGGTAATGAACATCTGAAACGGAAATGACCTTGTAAATAGAATTACTGTAGATTGATTTCAATTGCATGACAAAATCAAATGAACAGTAGGCATTTATAACACCTAATGCACATCTAGAGAATTGTCTAATAAATGAAGTAAAAGTCAAAACTTGAAATCTGTCCAAATGATCTGGGTGTGAATGGATATGTACTTACCAGGTGAGGTTCAATACATGATGTACATTGGACATTGAGATTTTTGCAAGGTTCCTGTTTTAGGACTACATACCATCCAAAAGAAAATTTGAAAAAAGTTCCATCAATTCATATTTCTCTCGGGCATCATCCTGGGCTTTTCTTCTTTACATACTTAAACGCCTTTGAGGATTTCTTTATATAGTCCTTGCACATCTTGACCACATGTAAGCCAACAATGAACCACTAAATATAAGCACCTATCCTTCTGAATTAGTGTCACATGTTTTGTTGATTCTTCCACATCTAAATAAGGTAGCATTCACATATTAGACAAGGCCTTATACTGGTTTCAACAAGTCTTGAGCAAGAGTTTACGGAATTTTCTTGCAAAAGCATCATGATCAAGAGATTCAAGACAATAAATAAATTTAACCTCTTAGATATATGTAGTAAAAATTAAACAAAGAGGATGAATCCAATTTGTGCAAAATATCAATCAAATAAACACATCTGATGCAGATTATGAAACTCAAGCAAACAAAGGATAAATCTGTTAATGCCCTTGTTGTCATATCTAAATGTTGAAACAGTCCATGCAACAAACATATATCTCTACGTAATGGTAAAATAGCTTGACTCCTCATAATGATTTCTTCAAAGACAATGAAGGCAAAATAATAAATGAAATATAAACGAAGGTAACCTAGGGGACATCTATAGAAAACTAGTGATACAACTAGAGTAGCAGATTTGTTTTTTAAAGAAGCTGTTGGATTGCATGGTGTTCAAAAAAATATCACATCTGATAGAGATGCCAGGTTTTTGAGTCATTTTTGGAGCAACCTGTTGTCACATGAAATTGCACCCTACTGAACACGGGATTCAACATTCCAATCACACAATAGAAACGACCTCAAGGTGTGGGACCTTGCGCATATGAGGTCAAATCTTTGGAGAAGGCCAGCTTCCTCTTTCAATCCAAGTGCAATGTGCTAATCCAAACCAGCACATGAAATCCTACCACTACCCTACTTTAACAACTCACAGAGAAAAAGGGGTAGAAGGAATGCATGAAGGGGAAATGGGAGGTGGTACACCAAGATGGAAAAGTTGTTTCTTCCTGACCAAGATTGCACAACAACAACATTGAAGAGGGACCAGGAGAATCACACAGTTCTATATTTGGTCGATTTCCACAGACATGCATCGAGGTTAGGGTTTGACAAGGTGCTAGAAGGAAAGGGAATTTTCTTAAGAAGCAATTGTAAACTTAACTCAAGTATATATGCATGGAAAGAGAGAACAAACACATAAATACAAAGGTAATGAACTTACACAAACATTAAAAAGTTGAGAAGAAGCAAGCTTAGTCGATTTCATTGATGTAGAGGCAAAGGCCAATCTTTACAATTGCAGAGATGCAAAATTTGCATGTCTGCCAAAAAAAAACCCTGGAGGAGCCAGAGGAAGAACCCCTAGAAAGAATACAATTCTTGCCTTTATAGATCAGGCATAACTTGGACGACCACACACCAAACCCTAACCCGACTAGGGTTAGCAACGAAGTCCATGCGTGAAGGGATGGAGCCATCCCATGAAAATCACGATTGGGGCATGGATCCATCAAAAAGGTCAATAGCAACAATAAATGAGCATGGGCGCCCATAAAATCCACTTGCAGAAGTCAAGGGGAGCAATAAATGTCGTCCTTGAAGCCCAGAAGTTGAAACAGGCTGCTCAAAGAGGTAGCTCAAGCATTCATGGTGTCACCCAGAAAACACATCAAATCCGTTGAATTGTCAGGGTGTCGAGCCCGAAAGAAAAACTTTGCAATGCATTAAATGGTCAGGAGCCGCGAAAGAGCATCTTCATTAGGGATCAAGCTCCAAGCTTGCTTCATACTTTATGCTTTATTGGCATCGGACTGTTAGGGATCAAGCTTCGGGAGTTCGCCATACCGCATGCTAGAAGAAAGTAGAGAGAGCAAATCGTGAAGTTCGAAAGGGTCACCCATTTCAAGCTTCGAAGGTCAAGGAGAAGGCTTACACCTTATCACAAATGCAAAAAAGGGTAAGGAGGAAGACCAGAGCCCGACTTCCAAAGACAGTCATCGGAGATCGAAGGGATGAGCTACCTCTTACCAAAGAAAGGTAAGAGGTTAAGGAGAAGGCCAAATCCCAAAGTCCAAAAACTCGACACTAGCCAAATTTTCAAAGGAGTGAAGAAGAAGAAAGGTGGACGATGAAAGCCCAATTTCCAAAATGCGAAAGGACACCTCGAGAATCGAAGATCGAGAGGAATTCTTACTTCTTGCTCGATAGAAAGTATCAGGAAAGAGGTAAGCCTGACCCTCGAGACCAAAAGGCCTTAGAGGGATTTCGGGGTCGAGAGGAAGGTTGAAGTTTTTAAGAAGGGATGGTAAACAATAAGGAGGAAGAATAATCCCCGAAGTCCAACAAGTCAATAATTAAGCAAATCTTGAAAAACCCAATCGAGACTTCGATGATTGGAGGTAAGGCTTAAGGCTTACCAAAAGGAAGCGATAACGATTAAAGGGTAAGGTCGATGGCTGAAACCCGAAATACTTAGGGTAAAATGGTAGGCAGGAGGGTGAGAGAGAGAAGGAGCGAGAGCGATGAAGGAGGTATGCCAAAAGGGAGGTATGCGTAAAACTGAAAGCTCGAAAACTTAGGACTTAGCCAATTTTAGGACCCTTCAAGGAGAATTCATGCAAGACGGGCCATGTAGGATCTCTAAGATCGATTATCAATGATGGGTCATCAAGGGGGCATGAAATGTCAACATTTATTGCGATTTCTGCAAGATGATTGCCTGCTAATCATGGAATCCAAGGGCCTTATCAGTCCGTTGGGCACAAAGTCATGAAAGGGGGACTACAAAACTAAGCCTCCTTAAAGTAGAACAAAACATGTGCAAGATGCACTTAGAGAGAAGCATGGAAACTAGTGACATACATTCTCTTAAGGAGAAAAGAGAATGCAGGGTGTGCAAAAGCACTTCATGGAAAGCAAGATATTTACAATATGTACAAGAAACTAACAAGAAGCAAAAAATGGAAATTTTCCTCTATCAAAAATAAACCTCTTGAAGGAGCTAATCTCCCTCAGACCATAGTTAAATACATCACCCAACTGCAACCACTGAAAACCACTACCAACATGCATGGAACTACACAAGATGCCTACAAGGTGAAGAATCACTTCACTGTAAACTTTGCCATTGCAGGGGAACCATATGATGCAGTGTCAGACTCATCTGGCACTGGTGCCTCAAGTGAACATACAACAACAGGGGTGAACTTTTCTGAAGGCAAGTGAGCACCCAAAAGCAAACCTTTTGTAGAGGGAAGAGAGCTCTCCTCACAAAAGGATACACCAATGTCGTGACCGCTGACCTCATTGCATAAACTAAAAAAAGGGAAAGTTTCCAACTCACATGGTGATGCAAAATATGATGAGATTGTATGTTGATCTGCACAAAGAATCTTTTCTTCATGCACCTCAAATGAAAATCTTTGAAGCTCAGGCATACTATCAAATTGAGCAACAGGAGCATCACTCTCCAGGTAGATGTGTAGATGCTCAAAGGCGGATTTTTCAACATGTTGGTTCAATGTGAAGCATTCTAACTTAGTCACATTATTCCTAATGTCAAAGGTCACATCTTCATCTTGAATGAAGACCTCATATTCAACATTGCTACATTCAGGGATAGCAGAAAACCAACATACATCAAAACTTCTTGTATTGATGCACACTTCATCAACACATACCTCAGAATTGTGAGACACTGTAGGTGAAAAAACAAATTCTTCAGATTGTCTCTCTGTATGCATTTCTTCATGGCAACTAGCTGTAATAGAAGCAAACTCTTGGCATGAGATGGCTGCCACATCCTCTGCTACCTCCCTACTCTTATGTTTCCCCCAAAGCTCCTCTTCTAGGGATGAAGGTTTGACATCCAAGCTTGAACAAAAGGCTTCTAAAGTCATCCCAGAAGAGGTCATCCACCTTAGAACTACAGACCTCAATAAATAGGGAAGTTTCCTTCACTATGGCAAAGGGTAAACATGTCAGTTGTTGCTGCTCCAAAACCTTGGAGTTGTCTTCATCCATCAAGCCAAAACCATGCTACTGAAAGGCCTTTGCTAATGTAGGTATAACTGATCTCTCCTCATTTTCAACAAAATAAGAGAGGACATCAAAAGAGACGAGTGATTCCTCTACTGCCCTAGTTTTCTCTGCCTATTTAGTGCCTTGCTGCTGTAACTGATCATCTTCAACTATTTATTGCAGCAGACCAAGACACTCATTATTTGGAGCACATGAAGGCTCTTCAACAACAACCTCTTCACTCCTAACCTAAAACCCCTCCCTCCTTTGTTCTTCTGACCAACTAGCTCGCCAAACCACGAGTCCACCCTTGAAAAGTGAAATGGTATCAAGGTAAGAAAAATGGTCAAAAAGACACTGAAAATATTGTTGAAGCTCTAGAGGGGGTTGTTTAATAGGAGCAAAAGGTTGAGCCTTCTCAAGGATGGGTTCTTGTAAGGAATGGAGGCTCTCAAAACTTGGGATCTCCAACATAGGAGATCTATTTGATGGCTCGAGAGGTTCAATTGGAGTTTCAAGAGGCCAATTAGGGTTCTTGAAACTAACAAATTTGTGCTTACGTACCTCATGCACAACAAGCTGTTCTAGAACTGATGGAGGTGTTTTCCTAAAACTAGGCACACAAGCGGCTACCTAAATCTCAGGAATTTGTGCTAGAGCAAGGGCAAGTTTGAGTTGCTCTTGCCTAGCAGTAGCATCATTTGTTGTATACTCCTCTTGTTGTTGCCTTCTTTGTTGTTACATCCCTTACATTGAGACTATGAATTTGGTTATGTATTTTTGAATGCAAAGTTAGTTGCAAGTAACTGTTTTCATGTGAATGTGAAATTGTGAATTGAATAGATGTTTCCTTTATCGTAACTGTAAGTTAACAATCCATTTATTTGCAAGTGAATTCTTGTTCACGTGAAAATGAATGTGTTCATGAGATTTTACATTGAGAACGATCTAACCATAATTCTTGTTAGTGGATGCAGGTTTACCAACGCCACGAGAGAAAGGGAAATATCATCAGGGACAAGACGTGGTTAACAATGGATCAAATTTATCATCAAACCTAGAGAAGGTGCAAGACACTTGTGTCAACATCAAGACCTTGGCGAAAAGTAATTTAATATAATTGTTGTTTGCAAGTCAATTTAAAATATATAAATATATACCAATAATCACCTCCAAAGGATTTTGCAAATGATTAAGAAATATTAAATTAATAATAATTGGTATAGCTTTAATGCCTTCGAGCTAAATATGAAGATATATTTGTAAAGCTTGGAAAACAAAAATAAATTAGTTATTGTGGAGTCGTCAGGGAGTCTTCCCATCATCCTTCTTTCGAGCCTTTGGAAGAAACAGCTGAGAGGGAAACATAGAAGCCTCTGGGGGTTCTTGAAATCTAGGAACAGAGGTTCTTTTGGGGGCTCTCTCTTTTATTTTTTTTCCAGTAGGAGAGTGGAGAGGGGATTCCTTTTGTTCTCTCTCTCAATTCGAATGTAGGATTTTAATCTCCTGCTTCTGCCAAAGTATCTCTCCATATTTTTGTTCGACATTAATCTCTGGAATGGGGCTAGACTCAATGGATTACATTCAAGCTCGTTAGTTTTGTTGTTGCTTCTATCATTCTACAATCTCAACCTGGCGGAATCTTGTCTGCGATCATTCTTAATTCTTCTCTTCCTTAATCGAAAATCAGGTGGTAGTGGTCTCGATTTTTTGTCGGCAAGTTCTGGAAGAGCGCAAATAAAGCTTGGGTCTTCACATCTTCACTGGAAAAGTCTAGAGCAAAGTTAATCAAATTAAAGAAGTAGTTTCTTCTTCCAAGCACGTAAGGAAGCCTTTCTAAATTGATATTTCTTAGTTTTCAAATAGTTCTTACTCATTTAAATTTGAAGTAAATCAATGAGTTCCCTCGAAGAAAACGTTTGAATGCTTGGTCTCTGAGTTGAACCAAGGAAAGATTCTCTCTCTCTCTCTTATGTCAGGGATTTTCAATGGCTAATAATTCTTGAATTCAAATGCCCTCTTTATTTGTTTTCTGAATTTGAATGCTCAATCAAACTCTCCCTCCGAAAAACCTATCGGTCTTGAGTAGCCGTATATATATATATATATATATATATATATATATATATATATATATATATATTCTATTGTACTACCCTCTTCATTGTGGGTTGAAGTCAAGTACTATTTCTTCCCTCTCTTTGGGTCCTTATTTTGAAGAATAAATGTCAATTATCAGAGATCTTTAAAAGTGAACCAATCACTCTCAGTGAACGATCTGAATAGCAAATTCAATTTTAAAAAAGGTGAAAAGATTTTGAATCGAGTCTTTTAATAGCATCAGGGGTTGGTCTGAAAAAGGATCTTTCTAAAAGGGGAACCCGAACCTTATTCTATTCTTGAAATCGAATGTATCATTGTCCTTGTTATGCTTCTTAATCAGGAATACTTTTGAACTACTAAAATTTACTTGGAAGACATGGTTTGCCTGATTAAGCCGAATATTCTCCTTATCTTCTCTCTAATCTAGAAGTTGGTCGAGTGTATGTACTTGCTCACCCGAGTATTTAAAGGGATAAATCTAAATATATATATATATATATATATATATATATATATATATATATATATTTGTGTGGGTCTTGAAAATCCTCAATGTCGTATGAATCTCTTTCTTTATGTTTAATCTTTATGGTAAAGATTTAACCTTGAACTAAAGGGTAAAGATAATCAAACCTGTCATTGAGAATTAGACCAAGAAATGAGAATAACTTGAGCAGAGAATAGTTAATGTGTTTCTCCCTTGATGCAAGAAAGGTTATGCTTATGTTTTCCTTAAAGAAAACTTGGTCTAAGCCTTTTAAACCCTTTCTCATCTTTGTAATTTTGGAATAACTATACCTAATTGGAAACTCATGTTGCAAGATAAATCTATGAAATATAAATTATAAAAGAAATAAAAATATTAAATGTCGAGCAAGGGTGAGAGTGTTGATGGCAGAGGAGTGCTAGTAATGATAAAAATCCTTGGCCAAGGTATGATGCCAATTAGGCAAATGGTCAGCTATCATGAACCACATATACATCTGGTCAGAATGATCCTTCTGGTTAGGAGGTACCTACAGAGGAGGGATCGACCAGTAGTATAGGTTTGTGACACCAAGCTCAAAATGGCATAATGATAATTAGATCCTTGTTGATTACCCTCGTGAAGGGTCAGGGGACTAGTAGGTCTTGGTTGGGCGGAAAAGCCCCTAATGATATCTCCATTTCCCCATGATGATTGTGTCAAGATCAAGTGCTTCAACCTCTTAACTGTAAACTCCTAAACCCTTCTCTCTCTTGTAATACGGAATGGTTACTTAGCTTAAAGACTGATCATTGTTATTTTGTTTGAAAGTATTGAAAAGTTGGTTAAGATTCGTTGATTTTCTGTTATTGGAAAACACTGGATGTTCATTCAGTTAATTCAGTTGTACGTTTCTTTTCAGCTGAACTGAACTTAGAAGTTGGTTGAAAAACTGAATGTTATATTAATTACTTTATTATGAATTTTTTTCGTTAACAGAAAAGAGAAACCCTAGTTTGGTAGTTATTTAGTTACCTTTCAACTGAAGTTGGCAATATAACTACTTCTTCTTTAATTGTTAGATGTTAGTTGTTACATATGGTATCAAAGCTACCAGGTTCGGCACTAAACCTCGGGCTCGTCATGCAAACCTAGAAAACTAAAAAACTATCACAAGAAGTGGTAGACATTCTTTTGTAACAAATTTTGTAAATAAATCTATCATAGGGAGTGATAGTTGATGATTTTGTAATTACACCTATCACAGGAAGTGAGTTACTATGTAATTGAGTCTATCACGATGTTTTTTGTAAATACGCCTATCACAAGAAGTGATAGTTAGTATGTAATTGAGTCTATCATAGGAAGTGATAGCCATTTTGTAAGAAAATTTTGTACTAAGCCTATCATAGGAAGTGATAGCCTTTTTGTAACAATTCTGTATTGAATTTGTCACAGGAAGGGAAAATAATTTGGTAAACAATTTTGCGTGTAATCGTTAAAGGCTCTTAGGAATAATTTGAGTTATCAAGTAATTATGAAACCATTCTATCTAGTTAAGGCAAGGTATGCCTAGGGTACCAAGATTGTGATCAAAACCTATATAATAGTTAATTTTGAATTGTGAACTTAAGGATGAGAAGATCCAAAAGCAATCAACCAGGTGCAAGGGCATCTAAGTGTTAGAAATCCTTGAAATTATATCAAGACTCATAGATAAGATGAACTCTAGTCTGACTTCTAGATGGCTTGGAATAAGCCAAGTGGAATTAAAGGATCAAGATGATAAGAAAAACAATAGTCAAGGACAACATGTTGTTGCATGAAAGATAGCATGAGGAAAGGGGGAGCAAATTAGTGTTTTATCTTTTAACCCCTTTGTGGAGTCTAGAAGAATGAGTCAGTAAGAGAAAGGATGTTTGTTTACTTCATGGAAGAGGAGTTACCTCATATTGAT
Organism: Sequoiadendron giganteum; assembly: GCA_007115665.2. NCBI lineage: Eukaryota > Viridiplantae > Streptophyta > Pinopsida > Cupressales > Cupressaceae > Sequoiadendron > Sequoiadendron giganteum. The sequence continues at coordinate 117,995,410 of CM021105.1, read as the reverse complement.
AGTATTGTGAGATCACAAATTAAGTTGTATTGAGGATATCACGTTTGGTCCTTCATCAGACTAATGAATCAAGAGTTGCAGGATTTGATTTGTTATGACAGGAAGTTGTTGTCATGAGCAACATGAAATGCAGATATAATATGACAAGATGGTGGACAGCTTTAGATGACAAGTTCGTTATCTACATACATGGTCCGCTTTGTTTTTTTTGAAATGATAAAATACTTGTTAGAAGTTTATTGACTATGTGGTGACATAAGATAAGCAGAGCATACACTGTGTTCCTTAATGATTTGTGTTTGAACCATTTTGATCAGGTCTCAAAACATATTTACATAACATTCATCAAGAAAGAACTTTGATCTTTATGGTACATCGGGAAGTATTGGCATATATGGTGCATTATAGTTAACTCATATATTTATTTTGCCAGTAATATTCAGGAATTTCAAATGAAATTGGTTCATCTTCTTAGCAGTGGTTGTGTTGGCCAGTGGTAGTGACTTTCATGGTGTAGATACATTCATACAAATCTTGGACAAGCATCACTGGTAGAACTCTTGGACAGGTTTCTATGATTGGTACTACAAAGACATTTCCTAATGAATAGTGCTAATGGAAACAACAACATGAATAAGGTGATGGTGGAGTATCAGTCAGATCATCTCTTGAAGGCACAAAGTAAAATGGTAAGGGTTTATTGTTCAAAACCCTCATCAACCTCTCATCACATAGGTTTATTGTTCAAAATTCAGTTTAGGATTGGTTCAATGGTGATGGAGTGGTTAAAGTGGACAACTTGTGTGAATGTTTGGATTCACAAAACATTTATGTTTGATATACCAAAGTCTATATGTGATTCTGATAAAATTTGTAATTCAAACATGCTTAGTTATTGTTATCTACCCAAGAAGAAATAGAAGAACAGTGTTATGAGTCAATAAGAATGAGAGTGTTGTAGTTCAATACATGACATAAAGCTTGTTATTTTGGATCTTCTCGGTAACTCCTGGCAATGGCATAATGACTCTGATGTCTTTAACTATAGCATCTTTGCTAGTGGTATTCTTAGTGATGACAACAAAGGAACATACAAAGCCACAAGTATATGGTATTATTTAATTGGAGGAAACTTGATACAGATGATATTTGATTGGTTTCTCAGTTTGGCTCAATTCACTGTAGATCATTAAGCAGGTATCTTTGACACATGATATGAACAGGAACACTCATATCTTGGTTATGTATATAATACATTGGTTCCCTCATATGTTTCATCACACAATACTTTGGCCGGATAGTGGTACAAAGCTTATTCTTTTTAGGGGAAGCTTTTCATGCTTATTCTTACCCCTGTTGACAGTGTTGGCATTATTGTTTACTCAAGTGGTGATATAATGGCATGGAATGCGAAGAAAAATGATATGGAACCAAGAAATACTTGTTCACCAAGATTCATGAGAAAACCAATTGCTTTATTCAAATAATTAAGCATAAGTAAGGATGAAAGTCTTGAGGGACTTATTTGTTTGATGCGTTTGTAACAAAATCTCTAACCTATTGTAAGTTTTTGGAAAGACTGATTGCAATGCAGCAATCTACTCCCTTGTTAATGACTTAGTCAAGTCACGTGGTGCAAGATAAGTGTTTCTCTAAATTTCGGCACTTCATTGGATTTTAGTAAAATTCCTTTTAATACTAACAAGGAATGCCATTGTTTTATTCCTTTAATCAAGACGGTCTAACCACTGAATTTTGAAGATTGCCTATTTTATGGCCAATTGGTCAAAATTTGACTAAGTTCCAAGAATAAGCTCATTCTTTGGGTTATTGCTGAAATTAAAGTTGTTTATATTTTGATATAGAGCTAAGTATTGTGGGGGTTACCCAAGAATATTTTTGGTTGTTCACCATGTTTGATGTAACGATCATCTCTATCATGTCCGGGATGGGCCTCTGATGGATTGTGTAAGGGAGTAATTGGAGGGAAATATATTTGGTTTGTCCTTAACCTTGCAAAAGAAAAAAACCTTGTGTTATGGGATGTGGGCGGACAGGAAGTCCGGTAATCCCAGGTGAATAGTCTCTCCAAGTCGAGCAGGATGGTGAACTTTATACTCAAGACACTTAGCTAACCAGAGTTGTCGTACTTAGTAGGAGGGTATCCTTAGTAGTGCAACAGAGTCGATTAAGTGGGGGTACACACCAGAGCTCAGATGGCAACTGAAAGGGATTCCCCCTTATCAGTGGCATGCTGAGTCTTGGAGGACAGTTGAATTAGAAAAGAAATTATGATCCTTACTCTTGTATTTACTTATCAACTTATGATGTTGGAAATAAATGAAATTGGTACCTAATGAATAACTTTTTTCAGCTAGAAGAGTGAAGGTTGTTAACCTTTGGTGAATTCTCTTGGTAAACCAATATTAAAAATAATTGATTGCCAATAGTCGAGCCGCTTGGAGTGCTCGAGGTGCGCAGGATGCGCTTGTGTAACTGCGAGGTAATGCAATGCAAGGTCCAGTGGGACCAGTACCTTGATGAAAATGCCACATGGGAGGATTATGAAGAAATCCTTCAGAAATTTCCTTATCTTTTGAAGAACAATTGAGAACACTATATTTATGTTTATGATTATGTACAAATTTAAAATAAACAATCATCGAGGACGATGATTCTTAAGGGGGGGAGTATGTTACATCCCTTACATTGAGAATATGAATTTGGTTATGTATTTTCGGATGTAAAGTTAGTTGCAAGTAATTGTTTTCATGTGAATGTGAAATTGTGAATTGAATAGATGTTTCCTTTATCGTAACTATAAGTTAACAATCCTTTTATTTGCAAGTGAATTCTTGTTCACGTGAAATTGAATGTGTTCATGAGATTTTACATTGAGAATGATCTAACCATAATTCTTATTGGTGGATGCAGGTTTGCCAACGCCACAAGAGAAAGGGAAATATCATCAGGGAGAGGACATGGTTAACAAAGGATCAATTTTATCATCAAACCTAGAGAAGGTGCAAGATAGTTGTGTCGACATTAGGACCTTGGCGAAAAGTAATTTAATATAATTGTTGTTAGCAAGTCAATTTAAAATATATAAATATATAACAATAATCACCTCTAAAGGAGTTTGCAAATGATTAATAAATATTAAATTAATAATAATCGATATAGCTTTAATGCCTTCGAGCTAAATATGAAGATATATTTGTAAAGCTTGGAAAACAAAAATAAATTAGTTATTGTGGAGAGTCGTCGGGGAGTCTTCCCGTCATCCTTCTTTTGAGCCTCTAGAAGAAACGGCTGAGAGGGAAGCCAAGAAGCCTCTGGGGGTTCTTGACATCTGGAAAAAGAGGTTCTTTTGGGGGCTCTCTCTTTTATTTTTCTTCCAATAGGAGAGTGGGGAGGGGATTCCTTCTGTTCTCTCTCTCAATTCGAATGGAGGATTTTAATCTCCTGCTTCTGCCAAAGTATCTCTCCATATTTTTGTCTGACATTAATCTCTAGAACGGGGCCAAACTCATTGGATTACATTCAAGCTCGTCAATTTTGTTGTCGCTTCTATCATTCTACAATCTCAACCTAGCGGAATCTTGCCTACAATCATTCTTAATTCTTCTCTTCCTTAATCAAAAATCAGGTGGTAGTGATCTCAATTTTCTGTCCGCAAGTGTAACGAACCGGACCAACCTTTTTTTCTTAATTTTCTATAACGGTTTACAAGGCAACATGCACCCATTAAGGTTAGCTCCAAAACCAAAACGATGCAGAAAGTAACTCTAACCAAAAATGTGCCCTAAGACCCGATGTGGGAGGAGGGGCGAGCATATGGTCAGAGGATCCCAATGAACTATGTCACAGCTCAGCTGATTAGCAATATGATGTTACAATGCATTACAGAAAGTAACTAGGCGGCTTGCCGACCTCTTCCATTTTTCAGCGAGCAATACAAGAATGTAAATGCAGAAATGAAAGACTGGAGCAAGACTAGTCTCTTCCACAATCGTGGGAATTACAAAGTGTTAATTGCAGAAGTATAAAGAGTTGATCAGTACTACTGATTCAGCATTACAATATGAGATATGATCTGCAAATACAATGAGTTATAGACATTCAACGATCACCAAAATGTTAGAGCATAATCTCCTAACAAGTACATGATATCCAACATAAGAAATATGTCCAAAAAGATTGAAATATCAAATCTGATATAAAATTGCAGCAAGCTGAAACACCAAACCGGCAAGTACAAATTTCACCTTTATGCTCGTAACTTCGCCAATACTCCTCCGAATGACGTCAAACCAAGTGCAAATGAAGCATATGAGAAGGGTGACAAAGATAAAACTAAGAGGCTGCAACAAACTAGAGTTATTTATTTTTCTAAAACTTTCCGACACTTCCCAGGCAAAAGTATGACTTGGGAGAAGTCGACCAACAAGATAAAATCCAGGAGCCCACCAAAAATATTGAAACTTTGCAAGAAAGGGTGCCCAAGGTAGACTAAAGCATAGGGTCAATACCCAAAATCAACAAAAAATCGAGTGAGGAGCAACGAATAAAAATGTGCTTCAGCAAAGCACCAAACCAGCAACTCCAAAATATAAAATATCACTCAAAAACAAACTTGAAGCTCAATCTGTAACCTCTGGATTGAAGAAGCGGTCTCAACAACTAGGTACTATCTCTCAAGTATGAAACTGATAAGCTAGGAGGTATGCATTCCTCGAAGCAATATGTTTGAAATCATTTCAGAAGCATTTCGTTAAGATAAACAATAGATAACTGCAAATGAAGGCCAAGTCTCATATTTATAACTTCTTCCCAAATTCAAATTCATTTTCCCTCCAATTAGGGCACCCAAGGTGAAATCCACATTTACCTTCAACAAATTGTAATTTGTATTTCATTACCTCCTTCACTTAGGCGTCCAAAAGCACATGAGGAAAATACTTTATATTTATCCAAATATCTTCTCCAAAGCGTCCCTTTTTCATGAAGGCAATATACTTTATAAAATGCAAATAAAGTATAATATTGGCGTCCCATAAGTTAAGTGAAAATAAACATTATAAATCACTTAAATAATTTCATTTATGAAGTCGTTCATTATTGCAAAGGAATTATTTTCACTTAAAACATTATCTCCTCAATATTTAACTTGCCAAATTAAATACCTCAAAAGTTGGAGACCAAACAGAATATACTGCCCTACCACATATAGCCATAGTATCAAACTGTTGAACACCTACCAAAAATAGCCTTTGCACTGAACTAGTGAACTGCTGCTAAAAATAGCACTACCAAAAATAGCACCAAGGTTGTTGGAGACCAAACTGCTCAAACCAACCTGCCAGATATAGCCACAGAACTGAATTGCAGAAATCTTGCTAAAAATAGCATTGCTAAAAATAGAACTTACTAAAAATAGCATACTACTAAAAATAGTAAATTGTTCCAAACTCATTTTAACCACAATCCGAGCAACCATCGTAGTTACTAAAAATAGTAAGTCGGAAAAAGTTCTCTGATCCAATTGCATGTCACACCACTGCAAAGCTCTCTGAAAACCCAGAAGGAATCCAGAATCAGAACTGTAAAACTCCAACATGCAAACCTCCAAAACAGCCAAAATTGCAAGTCAACATCTCATCATGCATGTTACCACATCTCGAAGCTCTCCAAAAACCCAAAAAGCTCCACCAGACATGCATCAGAAAATCTCGCATGAAAGCCTTCAAAACCTCCTCTAAAATGGAAACCCTAATTTTGCCATTGACTAGCCTACGAGCATCCGAGAATAGGCTATCAATCACTGGAAAGTGTAGTTCTAAAAATGGGGACATTACAGTCCCCCCTTCCCAAAATTGCTTGTCCTCAAGCAATGCCACCACAACTCCAAAAGAATTTGAACTAATCCATACCAAACCAAGTACAATTCCAAGGTCCCATCTTTGTCTCAAGAGGGAACCATCATGCCGATGTTGCACCACTCTAATCACATAAGTGAAACCCTCATGCCAAAACAACACTAACCTCCTTTGTAACTCCAAAAAGTTACCATCCATGATAATCAAAATGAATAGATTGGAAGGACTGAAGTCAACCCCTTGAAGCATCTCATGCCCAAAAGACTCTGAGTCAACAATAGTAACCATACCACTGTCTATCGGCATCCTGGGCAACGAGAAAGATAGTCTATTCCACTCAATACTGTAATCCTCAGCATATCTCCATAAGGTATCTAACAAAGCCACAACTACAAATGTGACTTCTCCAAATCCTCTTGCAAGGAGGAAAGCAATCATTTGCAAGCACTCATCAAAGTCAAACTCATGACTCCACATGAATCTACAACGCCTCAACTGAATTATCATGATACAACCATGAAGATTGTAGAAATTTCTCACCATTCCAACTCCAAGAGCCTCAAAATGATGAACCAAGACAATCAAAGGTTCGCTACCCCAAGCACAAGTACAAAGGAAAGCGTAGGAATAGTCACTGGTAACAACTTGAACACCTCCCAAAGATGGATTTGGATTGCTTTGAAACATCACCTCTTGCATTTGAGGCAAAAAATCAGTCTTGATAGGAGACTGTGAAGTCTGAAAATATGTATACCAATTGCCCACCATGACTGAAATGATTGACTTATGAACTGATTGAGGAATAATCAGCATCCAAGAAGATGAACTACTGCTGCTATATTGAAAATCATCATCCAAATTAATGCATCTATTAAAAATTTCTCTCCAATCCATTTGTCGATGAACAAATGGAACCAACGAGTGGCTGGTAATGAAAGGAATAGCACCAAGAAACCTGATAATTTGATTCTTATCCCTCCAAAAGTATTTTCCATATGTAATAAGCTTCATCAAGCCAAGTTGAGGATCCCAAGCATGGATACTCAACTGAAAATGATGTCCAACACACTGAAAAGAAAACTCAACACGTCCCCAAATGCCATTAGGAATCTGTTGTGACCTATTTCACACATCGCCCCATTGCAAATGGGGACCCCCTTCTTTTGCTTTTTGGTTTTTCCCTTGGCAGTGCAACAGGTTATCACCACTTTATTTACAATGAGGAGTTAGAGTTTTCTGGAAATCATCTGAGCCAAGTAGAGAATTCAAGCCTGTATCAGTGCCTAGATGTCATGGAAGTGCTCAGAAGGACCGGTAGACAAGGAACGCAATTGCTTTGAGTCAATTCTGACACTTCCTATTTTTTAGGGATTCTGCTTTTTTGCTTTTTGCTCTTTTGATTTTTGGCATTTTTAGGCCATTCTGGAGTTCCTACTTTTTAAGGATGCTTTTTGCTTTTTCTATTTTTGGAAAGTTTCTATTTTGGGATCCCACAGAGCATGAAGTCAACACACCTCCAGAAATCATGAAAATCAAGGTAAAATAGCAAAAGTTTGGTGAAAATGGCTAAGTTTGATGAAGGGCGCCCATGAGGAAAGAATGGTAGACAAGACATGAAGTCCACCCTACCTTTCTAGCAAGCCAAGGCTGAAGTCCGCCATGGCATGAAAGACTCCAAGTCGGCCCATGGCACAAAAAGGCTGAAGTCTGCCCTAGCAAGGTGAGGTCAAAGTCCGCCCCAAAAGGTCAATGGCAAGCAAGACAAGAAGTCCGCCCAAGCCAAGTGAGTGGCAAGACAAGGGGTGAAGTCCGCCCAAGGCAAAGCAAGACCAAAGTCCGCCCATGGCAAGGAAGAGCCCAAGTCCGCCTTGGGGAGAAAGGGAAAGATGAATGGAATGAACATGTGCCAAGTCCGCCCTTGGACAAGGCAAGGATAAAATACGCCATTGGCTAGGAAAGATAAAAAATTTGCCCAACTTTGGAAGATAAAAATTTCCAAGGCATGGATAAAAAATATATATGCCTAGAGAGAGAGGGGATAAAGCTGGCATAAAATTCACTCCTCGGCATGACAGAATAAAATTCTAAGGCACAAAAGGAAGAATGTCTGGAAAGGAAAACATCAAGTCCACCCAGCTCAACATGAAATAAATTCCTAAGACATGCATAAAATACAAAATGGCAGAGAGTTCTTCAAGTTTGCCCAACCCAGAAGGAGAGAGAAAATTTGAAAATTTTGACTAAGTCAGATGTCTGGCTAAGTACAAAGTCCACCATAGGGAAGCATGTCCAAGCATTGGTGAAGTCCACCATGAAGGTGTCCAACCACAGGACCAAGTGCGCCTAGAAGAAAATGCATCTCGTCCAACCAGCTTCAAAGACCGCCCTTGGCATGAAAATCCTGAAGTTCGTCCACCCTTCCCAGCATGGTAAAAGTTTCTAAGGCATGGAAAAGGCGTGACTGGCAAGAAGACTCCAAAGTTCGCCCTCAAGCAAGATGGAAAATATCAAAGGCATGAAGTGCCTAGAGGAGAGATGTGAGATGGCAAAGAAGCTTCCAAGTCCGCCCACCCAAGAGGAAAATTGGCAAATCCACTAAGAAGTCCGCCCAACTTTGGAGGCAAGGAAAATTTCTAAGGCATTGGCAAAGCGCGCCAAGCACAAGAATGTCTAAGCACTCACCAAGTTCGCCTAGTAGAAAAATGTCCGACCAAGCAGAAAGTCCGCTCAAAGAAAATGTCCGGCCAAGCAGAAAGTCCGCTCAAAGAAAAATGTCCGGCCAAGCATGAAGTTGGCCAAGGAAAACTCAGAAAATTGGCTAAGTATGGGAAAAACTTCACAAAGAAAGTTCCAATTTCCTCCATTTTGGCGAAAGCATAGGAGAGTTCTTTTCCATATTCAAGGCACTTGAAGGAATTTCAAAGCAATTAGGAAGGAAAAGTTCAATAACTGCTCCAAGGGGAGACTTCCAGACTTCAAATGCAAGTGAGAAGAAGAAATCAAAATCCCAAAGGAAATCCAAGGTCAAAGCTAGGAAGGAACAAACACAAAGGACAAAGTCGTCAGCAAAGAAAGATATTCTAAGGCAAGTGCATGGAGAAAGAACAAGGAGACCAAGGAGGACATCCAGTACGTTGAGGTGGTGCCTCGTCATCTCCCAGCCAATCAAATTGTTCCAAGTCAGTATGTCTAGGTTCAATGAACTTGACTTATCCATGGAATTGGTTTATATTTAGCAAGAAGGACAAGTGTCCCAAAATGTAATTTTCTCATTGGTCAGGAGGTAGTTAATTATGACAAGCCCTAATTAGGGTTTTATTTTGTAATCTCGGCCGTTGATTCAAAATCAATCTTGGCCATTGAATTGTAATCGGGGAGCCTATAAATTGAGCTCGCCCCTCATTTGTAAATTGTGAAGTGAGTTGTATAAGATTGTTGCGACAAAACTATTTCCGTTTATAAAAGCTCTTGTGCATGATTTGCTAAGAACCACTTTTATTTTCAAGTAGTGTGCAAGGTTTTCATATTTCTCCTTCAACACTTAGAGTAGAATTAGATTAGTATTTCATTTATATGTTTGTTAGTGAATGATAGATTTGATAGCAGTGGTGGATAAGATTTAGCTCATACTTTTGTTGAATGGATGATTTGCATTCGATGTGTAAAGTTAGCCTGAGCCATTAATTTGTGGATGCTTAACTTCTGTTTGTTTTAAATTCAAACATGAAAATTATTATCACTTCCGTTGAAGATTGCACCCGCTTTGCGTAGTTGTCCGAAGGAGGCAAAACAAAGTGTGGTTACCCTATTTTATCTCGTCACTGTCGTCTCTTGAGTTCTTAGGCATAGTTTAGATCTCTAAACCCTTATCCTTTTGCCTTTTTTTTTGGAAATCTGAAATACCCATCAAAAAGAGCCTTCAATGATAAAATTGTCTAAGTCCTAAACCTGCAAGTGAATTATAACGTAAGTCCCCTTGTGATTACCAACAAATCACAACGCCCACTGGCCTTATCCACACGTCATGACCTGACCAAAAGAAACATTAGAGTTATTGTATTATCTTCTAGGTATTTGCAATCACTTTTCAAGAGAGGATAGAGTGTCCCTTGGGCATTTTATTCTGTGTTCAGTGGCGTACTCAAAACACACATCAACAGAATTGGCGCTAGAAGGAGGGCTGAATAGAGAACGATTCATTTGCTTAGGACTGAAACAGAGAAAAAGAAGGAAATTCAACTGGAACTAGTATGAACTTTGAAATGCCAAATCAGACATATGTTAGATCTCTTTTATGTCAAAAAATACAAAAAAAATGAAAAGTTAGAAAAAATTCCAAAAAGTCAGAAATGGAAAATCAAAAAAGAAATCTCTCAATGGATGGGCATCCATTCCATATGTCTTGTTCTCGAGACAGTCTTGGGGATATTGCTCAAATCCAAGAAAATTTGAATGCACAGCTACATCCCAGGAATTTGTCTAAGTTTGCTTTGCTAGGAAGATGTCGAATTCATGAAACCTCCGAGCAGGAAGAAATCAGTTGCTTGACATTTCTCTCAAGGATAGAGCTTGTTCTCCAAGGGAAAAAATTCTTTTGGGATGTTCCCAAGCCAGGAGTGTTGGATGTAGAACCTGATGATTATAACATTCCAGAAGTTAGAAATGAGGCCTTCACAAGGTTCATACTTAGAATCCAATATCAAATAGAACTAGGTAATGTTCACTTGAAAGGTGTTTTTCTCCCTCGTTGGTGTCGGATTCACAACGCACCTCATCCAAAGTTCACTTGCACATCATGTGAACAGGCCATCAACCATGCCAGATGTCACCTCGGATTACCAGAGTTACCATACGGATGCTTAAGGGACGAAGCATGGATTGAATATATCAAACGAACACTTTTAGCACCACATGAAGAATGTACCACAATGTCATCTAATGGCAGAGAGAATAAGTCACAACAGGATAATGTGATCGAGCTTAGGGATCAAGTGGGTGAAGATGTTCCAAGCATCATAACGCCAGAGGAGGCCGTTGGAGTAAAGACCAAGGAATTAATAGCATACATTAAGGCGAGAGAGGCAATCCAATATCGACACGTGGAATTGAGTGAAAATGAAGAAATACAAGTTAGAGAGGGCCCTCAAGTGGACGAGGGGACACAAGAAGGGAGCGGTTCCAATGCACTTCAAGAAGGAATGGTCCTTGATGAAAAACTTCAATCATGCATAAACAAGATGGAAGAAATCATAGGCGGCTTGAGGGAAGATAATATGTTTGACGATCAATGGGCAACCAAGATGGAAGAAGAATATGAAATACATTTTGCGTCAGCATTGGATCCAATGCTCACAGTCATGGAAGAATTGCTTGATGAAATTGAAACAAATGGCACGCTACCTGATGAACAAGTAATTGTGACAGAGGTAGAGAATGGAGAACAATTCAAGTTGGGGCTTGATCCATTGTTGGGGATTCAAAAGGAGTCGGTGAATGAAATACTCCAAATTTCCAAATTCCCTTTTGAATCCAATCCCCGCCACACTCCACCCAGTTGGGAACGTGATGTTGATCTCCATGTTTCAGATGCAAGTGGTATGGTTCACCATCAACTTCGACCTCCTGATGAAACAATGGATGACGAGCAAGAATTCATGTCTGCGAATGAAGACTACCAGGTTGTATCTTTCCCTACTGTTGACTACAAGGAATATCATTTTGATTATGGAGATTTAGGAAAGATAACTTGTTTATGGATTAATCATGGTCCGGATGAGTCGCCCCAGTTACTAATCTTTCCCGAAGTTTTGCTTGAATTTCAGGTTTGTCCTTTGAAAGAATATTTTTCCGAGTTTAAAGATAAGTTTGCAAAATTTCGCACCGTGACCGTTGCTTTGTTGTTCCTACACATCCTGAGAAATCATGCTAGGAGTTGTATATACTTAGGTCTTTTGACTGTCGTTCGCTTAATTTTTTTTTCTTTTGTTTAAAGTAGGTTTTCTTTCACGTTTTGCTTTGTTTTCTTTAGGTTAGTTGTTGTGCTTTCTTAGTTTAGTTTGCTTGTCCATTTTGTTTTTGCTTTCAATAAAGGGGCTCCCATTTGTGAAGGGCATTGTATCTTAAGAACTCTAGCGTCTGTGCTAAATTATGTTCAGTCCATTTCTTGGATATTATTTTAACAAATACTTTTGAATCCAAGATTGTTCTTTTTCAACTTCATCGTTTGGTTAAGGTTAGTACTTGACTGGAAAGGGAATCATCTATTGTATCTTGACACTGAGTCTTACAGTTACTATATCCCACACACTTAATGAATTCTCTGAGGCATTATGATTTCCTAGGTGAAGTCATGGCTAAACAAAAGGAAAATAATCAAAAGTCTTACTTCGGCGCCACTATAATACTCAAGCCCATGTGAGCTTCATTGCTTACAAGCCAAAGTGTGGAAATATGTGAACAAAAAAGAATATCAAAATGAAGGAAAAGAAAAAGAGAAAAAGGTCAAAACACTTGGCTCTGGGTGTGCGGACATCTCTACAAGTGTACACTCAATAACAAAAAATAAATCACCAAAAGTAGAGCAATCTCCGTGAGATTATAGAGATAACCTCGCCAGGGCTATGGACACTCGCTGGCAGCGGGGCTCTATCCAAAGATGCTTTTGGAGTTAAGACAAACTACACAAGAAGGCCATGACGAAACCAAAGAGTCATATTGTTCTTATGAGACGGAAATAAACGCATGTGCACACACTCGTAACTGAAGGATGAAAGGTTTGCATACATTTTAGGATTCCTCTTTCCTTTTGAATACCCCCCTTAGCCAACGAGTAAGTTAATTAGAATTAATTTAAGATTTGGGGTTTAAAGAAAATTCTATCTTTGAAATGTTCAGGAACATTTATTCAGGTTGGTGCTAGATGTTGTGACCTATTTCACACATCGCCCCATTGCAAATGGGGACCCCCTTCTTTTGCTTTTTGGTTTTTGCCTTGGCAGCGCAACTGCTTATCACCACTTTATTTACAATCAGGAGTTAGATTTTTCTGGAAATCATCTGAGCCAAGTAGAGAATTCAAGCCTGTATCAATGCCTAGATGTCATGGAAGTGCTCAGAAGGACCGGTAGACAAGGAACGCCATTGCTTTGAGTCAATTCTGACACTTCCTATTTTTTAGGGATTCTGCTTTTTTATTTTGGGCATTTTTAGGCCATTCTGGAGTTCCTACTTTTAGGGATGCTTTTTGCTTTTTCTATTTTTGGAAAGTTTCTATTTTGGGATCCCACAGAGCATGAAGTCAACACACCTCCAGAAATCATGAAAATCAAGGTAAAATAGCAAAAGTTTGGTGAAAATGGCTAAGTTTGATGAAGGGCGCCCATGAGGAAAGAATGGCAGACAAGACATGAAGTCCGCCCTACCTTTCTGGCAAGCCAAGGCTGAAGTCCACCATGGCATGAAAGACTCCAAGTCTGCCCATGGCACAAGAAGGCTGAAGTCCGCCCTGGCAAGGTGAGGTCAAAGTCCGCCCCAAAAGGTCAATGGCAAGCAAGTCAAGAAGTCCGCCCAAGCCAAGTGAGTGGCAAGACAAGGGGTGAAGTCCGCCCAAGGCAAAGCAAGACCAAAGTCCGCCCATGGCAAGGAAGAGCCCAAGTCCACCATGGGGAGAAAGGGAAAGATGAATGGAATGAACATGTGCCAAGTCCGCCCTTGGACAAGACAAGGATAAAATACGCCATTGGCTAGGAAAGATAAAAAATTCGCCCAACTTTGGAAGATAAAAATTTCTAAGGCATGGATAAAAAAAATATATGCCTAGAGAGAGAGGGGATCAAGCTGGCATAAAATTCACTCCTCGGCATGACGGAATAAAATTCTAAGGCACGGAAGGAAGAATGTTTGGAAAGGCAAGCACCAAGTCCACCCAACTCAGCATGAAATAAATTCCTAAGACATGTATAAAATACAAAATGGCAGAGAGATCTCCAAGTTTTCCCAACCCAGAAGGAGAGAGAAAATTTGAAAATTTTGACTAAGTTAGATGTCTGGCTAAGTACAAAGTCCGCCACAGGGAAGCATGTCCAAGCATTGGTGAAGTCCGCCATGAAGGTGTCCAGCCACAGGACCAAGTGCGCCTAGAAGAAAATGCATCTCGTCCGGCCAGCTTCAAAGTCCGCCCTTGGCATGAAAATCCTGAAGTTCGTCCCCCCTTCCCAGCATGGTAAAAGTTTCTAAGGCATGGAAAAGGCGTGACAGGCAAGAAGACTCCAAAGTCCGCCCTCAAGCAAGATGGAAAATATCAAAGGCATGAAGTGACTAGAGGAGAGATGTGAGATGGCAAAGAAGCTTCCAAGTCCGCCCACCCAAGAGGAGAATTGGCAAATCTACTAAGAAGTCCGCCCAACTTTGGAGGCAAGGAAAATTTCTAAGGCATTGGCAAAGCGCGCCAAGCATGAGAATGTCTAAGCACTCACCAAGTTCGCCTAGTAGGAAAATGTCCGGCCAAGCAGAAAGTCCGCTCAAAGAAAATGTTCGGCCAAGCAAAAAGTCCGCTCAAAGAAAAATGTCCGGCCAAGCATGAAGTCGGCCAAGGAAAACACAGAAAATTGGCTAAGTATGGGAAATACTTCACAAAGAAAGTTCCAATTTCCTCCATTTTGGCGAAAGCATAGGAGAGTTCTTTTCCATATTCAAGGCACTTGAAGGAATTTCAAAGCAATTAGGAAGGAAAAGTTCAATAACTACTCCAAGGGGAGACTTCCAGACTTCAAATGCAAGTGAGAAGAAGAAATCAAAATCCCAAAGGAAATCCAAGGTCAAAGCTAGGAAGGAACAAACACAAAGGACAAAGTCGTCAACAAAGAAAGATATTCTAAGGCAAGTGCATGGAGAAAGAACAAGGAGACCAAGGAGGACATCCAGTACGTTGAGGTGGCGCCTCGTCATCTCCCAACCAATCAAATTGTTCCAAGTCAGTATGTCTAGGTTCAATGAACTTGACTTATCCATGGAGTTGGTTTATATTTAGCAAGAAGGACAAGTGTCCCAAAATGTAATTTTCTCATTGGTCAGGAGGTAGTTAATTATGACAAGCCCTAATTAGGGTTTTATTTTGTAATCTCGGTCGTTGATTCAAAATCAATCTTGGCCATTGAATTGTAATTGGGGAGCCTATAAATTGAGCTCGCCCCTCATTTGTAAATTGTGAAGTGAGTTGTATAAGATTGTTGCGACAAAACTATTTCCGTTTATAAAAGCTATTGTGCATGATTTGCTAAGAACCACTTTTATTTTCAAGTAGTGTGCAAGGTTTTCATATTTCTCCTTCAACACTTAAGAGTAGAATTAGATTAGTATTTCATTTATATGTTTGTTAGTGAATGATAGATTTGATAGCAGTGGTGGATAAGATTTAGCTCATACTTTTGTCGTATGGATGATTTGCATTCGATGTGTAAAGTTAGCTTGAGCCATTCATTTGTGGATGCTTAACTTCTGTTTGTTTTAAATTCAAACATGAAAATTATTATCACTTCCGTTGAAGATTGCACCCGCTTTGCGTAGTTGTCCGAAGGAGGCGAAACAAAGTGTGGTTACCCTATTTTATCTCGTCACTGTCGTCTCTTGAGTTCTTAGGCATAGTTTAGATCTCTAAACCCTTATCCTTTTGCCTTTTTTTTTGGAAATCTGAAATACCCATCAAAAAGAGTCTTCAATGATAAAATTGTCTAAGTCCTAAACCTGCAAGTGAATTATAACGTAAGTCCCCTTGTGATTACCAGCAAATCACAACGCCCACTGGCCTTATCCACACATCATGACTTGACCAAAAGAAACATTGGAGTTAATGTATTATCTTCTAGGTATTTGCAATCACTTTTCAAGAGAGGATAGAGTGTCCCTTGGACATTTTATTCTGTGTTCGGTGGCGTACTCAAAACACACATCAACAGAACCAAGTGCATACTCAAGAAATTGGTGTCTCCTCTAGTGAACCTTTGAAGCCAATCCATGAAAGCTTCAACAACATTGGAGCATGAAATATTAGATGGCCTCAAATCCAACTCCAAAAATAGACTAGAAAGGGAAAAAGCATCACACAACCCAAGGAATGAATTAGCAAACGTGCAAACACCATGTTCTGGTCCACCTTTCTCCCATTCCTCATGTGTAGTGGATCTAAAATCTTCACTCTTCGCTGCTGTAATGAAGTTACCAGCAGCTACCAAGACTTGTCTCATTAACACCTTGATGTCATAGATGTTGAAATTATCTTGCTTCAACACTTCCCATGTGGAGACTTCATCTTCGAACCCACTTATGCATTCATTATCAAATTGCCTTGGAAGATTACCAATCACAAAACATGGCACATCCTCATGGAGTGATATCAAACCATCCATGCACTGCAAACCATACTCAGTCTCATGCACAGTTCTATCATCCATCACAAAGAGAGGATTATCATAACTTTTCTCAACACCTACTTCAAAGAGAGGATTGTCAAAAACGTGAAAGTTGTCCCTTTCATCTTGCTGATTCAAATCTACAACTCCTGATTTTCTTCAAAGGCTCTCAAGATCAAACTCCTCCTGAAGACTATCAAGCTCTCCAACTACTTGCTTGATTTCTTCAACTCTTTGTTCATTCTCTTGCTCCCTGAAAAGTTTGTAATCAGCAAGCTGATTTCTTGCATCATTTAGGGCCATCTGAGTATCCTCTAACATTTCATTTTCAAAAGATACCTTACATTGATCTTCCCACTCATGAACATGCAAAGATGTTGAATTGTTGGTTGGCTGCTTTTCAAAATCAGAACTTTGTTTTGTGTCTTTGCTGCCCTCATAGCTGCTCCAACCTTCTTGTCTTTCACCGTCAACTCGCGGCGAATACTCAATGTCATGGAGAGGAACATACTCAACAATTTCTTTGACCCTAAGTTTGCAATCAGCCTCTTGAATTGGAAAATCAGACTTGTGTTCAAAAACCTCTTTAAATCTTTCTTCTTCAAGAGCCATAAGGTCTTTTAGCTCTTCTTTCTCTTCACTATCTCCTTGATTAAAGGTTATGGCAACCTCCAACTTGATCATTGAAGAATCATTGAATGTTGTTTTGAAAGTTTTGGAAGCAACAAACTCCTCCTTAGTGGCTGTAACCAACTCAAGGGAATCATCTTGGAGCTTCTCAGGGAAAGCTTCTTCATCAAAAACTACTTCTCCTTCTATGGCCACCTCATAGCTTGCAATGCAATCAGAATTTTGGTCTTCATTAGGATCAAAGGGAAACTTATCCCACACAGGTTCCTTGTCATATCTTGATGCCAACACACCTGGATCCCAAATGCAAATGGGTTGATTGAGATGATCAACAAGAAAATGCTTATCATGCTCCCCTTGAAATGCTAACTCTTTGAATGAGTTACTTCCCTTTTCACTTAAACTGATATCTTCATTAGTAGCTTCCTCCAAGAACTTAGTTTGATGATCAAACCAAATACCACCTATGTCACCATCATTGTACTAGGAATAAGAGTCGTCAAATCTGGTTGCTTTGATTACTTTATCATTTTTATCTTCAACAACCCCATCATGAATAGGTATGTTACTGATTTCTTCATTAGCAGCCCAATGAATACCAAAGAGGTCTTCTTGGCTACTTGTCATAAATTTGTCTTGTGAAAACTCTTGAGAGGGCTGAACAGCAGCAAGAGGGAAATAATCCTTCACCAAATCTTCAACAAGAAGAGGTGTAAACACATCGGAATCACCACCAACAACATCACCATGAAGGTAGTCATAAGCTAGTTCAAAGACATCACTAGAATTTCCTCCAACTTGCTATTCTTCAACGAACTCATCCCACACAACATTTCTACCAACATCTTCCGTGTAGCCCTTAGTCTCAAGACCTTCATTGGATGAATCCTCATTAGGACTCAAGACTATTGTTATTTCCTTTTCAATAAGCTGATCTTCATCATTTCCTATCACATGCAAGACTAAGGAAGTATTTTGAGGCTCTACCAAACACTCTTCAACTTGCTCATTTGTGGATTGTAAACCACCAACAAGCACTTTTGCTTCTTCCTTCCTTGAACCTTCATCCAAGGCATGTTCTGCTTCTCTTTTAATTTTTTCCTTGATGTAGTTGACCACACCCAATTTTATAGGATACCTAATCAACACACATTTCAAGTAGCAGACAAAAGAAACACTGTTCCTAAACTCATCTAGCATGTTCTGATATTCTTCAAGGAGTATGGAAGCCCCATGCTCACATTGCCTCTTGAACTGACATTCTTCAGAAGCCACAATCAAATTTGACTTCTCATGGTTCCTGGTCCTCAGAAAACGCAACATCTTCGGAACTTCTCAAAGGTAAATTGTACTCAGGTGAAGAATCTGATTTCTCTGTCACTCATTTGTCAACCGTACTTTGAATTATTTCACAGGATGGCAGGATCTTGGTTCTGATACCACTGTAATGAACCAAACCAACTTTTTAAAAAAAAAAATTGATAACAGTTTACAAGGCAACACGCACCCGTTAAGGTTAGCTCCAAAATCAAAACGATGCAAAAAGTTAACTCTAACCAAGAATGCGCCCTAAGACCCGATGTGGGAGGAGGGGCGAGCATCTGGTCAGAGGATCCCTACGCACTGCTGAATTGAAAGTAACTCTAATCAGGAATGCACCCTAAGACCCGATGTGGAAGGAGGGGCGAACATATGGTCAAATGATCCCAATGAACTGTGTCACGGCTCAATCGATCAGCAATATGATGTTACAATGCATTACAGAAAGTAACTAGGTGGCTTGCCGACCTCTTCCATTTTTCAACGAGCAATACAGGAAGGTAAATGCAGAAATGAAAGACTGGAGCAAGACTAGTCTCTTCCACAATCGTGGGAATTACAAAGTGTAAATTGCAGAAGTATAAAGAGTTGATCAGTACTACTGATTTAGCGTTACAATATGAGGTATGATCTGCAAATACAATGAGTTATAGAAATTCTATGATCACCAAAATGTTAGAGCATAATCTCCTAACAAGTACATGATATCCAACATAAGAAATATGTCCAAAAAGACTGAAATATCAAGTCTGATATAAAATTGCAGCAAGCTGAAACACCAAACCAGCAAGTACAAATTTCACCTTTATGCTCGTAACTTCGCCAATACTCCTCCGAATGACGTCAAACCAAGTGCAAATGAAGCATATGAGAAGGGCGACAAAGATAAAACTAAGAGACTGCAACAAACTAGAGTTATTTATTTTTCTAAAACTATATGGCACTTCCCAGGCAAAAGTATGACTTGGGAGAAGTTGACCAACAAGATAAAATCCAAGAGCCCACCAAAAATTCTGAAACTTTGCAAGAAGCCCCGCCCAAGGTAGACTAAAGCATAGGGTCAATACCCAAAATCAACAAAGAATCGAGTGAGGAGCAATGAGTAAAAATATGCTTCAGCCAAGCACCGAACCAGCAACTCCAAAATATGAAATATCACTTAAAAACAAACTTGAAGCTCAATCTGCAATCTCAACAGCTAGGTACTATCTCTCAAGTACGAAACTGATAAGCTAGGAGGTATGCATTCCTCGAAGCAATATGTTTGAAATCATTTCAGCAGCATTTCGTTAAGATAAACAATAGATAACTGCAAATGAAGGCCAAGTCTCATATTTATAACTTCTTCCCGAATTCAAATTCATTTTCCCTCCAATTAGGCCGCCCAAGGTGAAATCCACACTTACCTTCAATAAACTGTAATTTGTATTTCATTACTTCCTTCACTTAGGTGTCCAAAAGCACATGAGGAAAACACTTTATATTTATCCAAATATCTTCTCCAAAGCGTCCCTTTTTCATGAAGGCAATATACTTTATAAAATGCAAATAAAGTATAATATTGGCATCCCATAAGTTAAGTGAAAATAAACATTATAAATCACTTAAATAATTTCCTTTATGAAGTCGTCCATTATTGCAAAGGAATTATTTTCACTTAAAACATTATCTCCTCAATATTTAACTTGCCAAATTAAATACCTCAAAAGTTGGAGACCAAACAGAATTTACTGCCCTACCAGATATAGCCATAGTATCAAACTGTTGAACACCTGCCAAAAATAGCCTTTGCACTGAACTAATGAACTACTACTAAAAATAGAAAAATAGCACCAAGGGTGTTGGAGACCAAACTGCTCAAACGAACCTGCCAGATATAGCCACAAAACTGAATTGCAGAAACCTTGCTAAAAATAGTAAGTCCAAAAAAAAATTTTGATCCAGTTGCATGTCACACCACTGCGAAGCTCTCTGAAAACCCAGAAGGAATCCAAAATCAAAACTATAAAACTCCAACATGCAAACCTCCAAAATAGCCAAGGAACAGCCAAAATTGCAAGTCAACATCTCGTCATGCATGTTACCATATCTCGAAGCTCTCCAAAAACCCAAAAAGCTCCACCAGACATGCATCAAAAAATCTCGCATGCAAGCCTTCAAAACCTCTTCTAAAATGGAAACCCTAATTTTTCCATTGACTAGCCTACGAGCATCTGAGAATAGGCTATCAATCACTGGAAAGTGTAGTGCCAAAAATGGGGACATTACAGCAAGTTCTAGAAGAGCACAAATAAAGCTCGGGTCTTCACATCTTCGTCGAAAAAGTCTAGAGCAGAGTTAATCGAATTAAAGAAGTAGTTTCTTCTTCCAGGCACGTAAGGAAGCCTTTCTACATTGATATTTCTTAGTTTTCAAATAGTTCTTACTCATTTAAATTTGAAGTAAATCAATGAGTTCCCTCATCCAAGGAAAGTATAAAGAAAACGTTTGAATGCTTGGTCTCTGAGTTGAACCAAAGAAAGATTCTCTCTCTCTCTCTCTCTCTCTCTCTCTCTCTCTCTCTTATATCAGAGATTTTAAATGGCTAATTTTTGAATTGAAATGCCCTCTTTATTTTTTTTCTGAATTTGAATGCTCGACCGAACTCTCTCTCCGGAAAACCTAATGGTCTTGACTAGTCGTATATATATATTTATTCTATTGTACTACCCTCTTCATTGTGGGTTGAAGTCGAGTACTATTTCTTCCTTCTCTCTGGGTCCTTATTTTGAAGAATAAATGTCAATTATCAGAGATCTTTAAAAGTGAACCAATCACTCTCAGTGAACGATCTGAATAGCAGATTCAATTTTAAAAGAGGTGAAAAGATTTTGAATCGATTCTTTTAATAGCATCAGGGGTTGGTCTGAAAAAGGATCTTTCTAAAAGGAGAACCTGAACCTTATTCTATTCTTGAAATCGAATATATCACTGTCCTTGTTATGCTTCTTAATCAGGAATACTTTGAACTACTAAAATTTACTTGGAAGACATACTCTGCTTGATTAAGCCGAATATTCTCCTTATCTTCTCTCTAATCTAGAAGTTGGTTAAGTGTATGTACTTGCTCACCCGAGTTTTTAAAGGGATAAATCTAAATATATATATCTGTGTGGGTCTTGAAAATCCTCAATGTCATATGAATCTCTTTCTTTATGTTTAATCTTTATGGTAAAGATTTAACCTTGAACTAAAGGGTAAAGATAATCAAACCTGTCATTGAGAATTAGACCAAGAAATGAGAATAACTTGAGCAGAGAATAGTTAATGTGTTTCTCCCTTGAAGCGAGAAAGGTTATGCTTATGTTTTTCTTAAAAGAAAACTTGGTCTGAGCCTTTTAAACCCTTTCTCATCTTTGTAATTTTGGAATAACTATACCTAATTGCAAACTCATGTTGCAAGATGAATCTTTGAAATATAAATTATAAAAGAAATAAAAATATTAAATGTCGAGCAAGGGTGGGAGTGTTGATGGCAGAGGAGTGCTAGTAATGATAAAAATCCTTGGCCAAGGTATGATGCCAATTAGGCAAATGGTCAGCTATCATGAACCACATATACATCTGGTCAGAATGATCCTTCTCGTTAGGAGGTACCTATAGAGGAGGGATCAACCAGCGGTATAGGTTCATGACACCAAGCTCAAAATGGCATAATGATAATTAGATCCTTGTTGATTACCCTCGTGAAGGGTTGGGGGACTAGTAGGTCTTGGTTGGGCGGAAAAGCCCTTGATGATATATCCTTTTCCCCTTGATGACTGTGTCAAGATCAAGTGCTTCAGCCTCTTAACTATAAACTCCTAAACCCTTCTCTCTCTTGTAATACGGAATGGTTACTTAGCTTTAAGACTAATCATTGTTATTTTGTTTGAAAGCATTGAAAAGTTAGTTAAGAACTTAGAAGTTAGTTGAAAAACTGAATGTTATATTAATTACTTTATTATGAATTTTTACCGTTAACAGAAAAGAGAAACCCTAGTTTGGTAGTTATTTAGTTACCTTTCAACTAAAGTTGGCAATATAACTGCTTCTTCTTTAACTGTTAGATGTTAGTTGTTACATTTGTGCCTCCAACTGTTGCTCATACCTCCACCAAGCTTTTGTCTTTTGTTGTGGATAGTGAGTTTGGTGGGAAAGCTCATCCTACCATGGGAAATAATCTTGCTGCCCCTAATAGGCTTGATTAGCCCACTCCTCCTATTGTAGGTCAAACTCTTGTTGCTCCTTAAGCTTAGTTATCTGTCTATGGAGATCCCTCAACATGGGCATGAGTTCACTCACATTTTGGGGCTGAAATGAAGAATAAGGAGCCTCATGGGATTGCTGATAGGAATGGTGTAGGCATCTAGGAAGATTGAGTTGAGGGGGTGGGTGGTAAGCATATTGAGAAGATTGAAAACCCACAACATCAAGGTTCTGTGAAATGAAAGGGGAGGCATAACCAGCCTGATATTGCTGATTGGGAGGTGAAAAGATGGCATTATCATGGTACAGAGGAGTGTACATATGGTCTCCATAATAGTTTAACATTATTTAAGGATGGAAAAGCAAAGGACTGCCCAACCAAAGATTTTGGGTACATACCAACTAAGTCACCCAAAAATGGATATTTGCAAAGTCACCGGGTGCTTGTAGAACCACCTACAAAGGCTGAAATGTTGAAGAACACACAAACTCCTCAACAAAATGAAGTAAAACTGGGCTTCTTGAACCAACAAATTTATCTTAGAGTCGCCATGGTGTTTGAGATATGCCTCCAAGGGCAAGATGCGCTAGAGAAAACACCAAATTCTTCATCAGAGAGAAAGTGATCCCACCAGGCATGTCAAAAAATTTCCCCACCTAGCGTGCCAGAAACTATTGCCACATGAAATTCACCCTGCTCAACACAGGGTTCAGCATTCCAATGACACAATGGAAACAACCTCAAGGTGTGGGACCTTGCACATATGAGGTCTAATCTCTAGAGAAGGTTGGCTTCCTCTTTCAATCCAAGTGCAATGTGCTAGTCTAAACCAGCACATAAAATCCTACCACTACCCTACTCTAATAGCTCACAAGAGAAAAGGGGAAGAAGGAATGCATGAAAGGGAAATGGGAGTTAGTACACCAAGATGGAAAAGTTGTTTCTTCTTGACCAAGATTGCACAAAAACAACATTGAAGAGGGACCAAGGGACTCACACAGTTCTCTATTTGGTGGATTTCCATAGGCATACATAGAGGTTAGGGTTTGACAAGATGCCAAAAGGAAAGGGAGTTTTCTTAAGCAGCAACTATAAACAATTTAACTCAAACATATATGCATGGAAAGAGAGAACAAACACATAAATACGAAGGTAATGAACTTACACAAACATAAAAAAGTTGCGAAGAGGCAAGCTTAGTCGATTTCATTGATGTAGAAGCAAAAGCCAATCTTTACAATTGCAGAGATGCAAAGATTGCATGTCTGCCAAAGAAAAACCTTGGAGGAGCCAGAGGAAACACCCCTAAAAAGAATACAATTCTTGCCTTTATCGATCAGGCATAACTTGAACAACTACAAACCAAACCCTAACCCAGCTAGGGTTAGCGACGAAGTCCGTGCGTGAACGGATGGAGCCATCTCGTGAAAATCATGATTGAGGCGTGGATCCGTCAAAAAGGTCAATAGCAGCAATAAATGAGCATGGGCACCCATAAAATCCACTTGCAAAAGTCAAGGGGAGCAATAAATGTCGTCCTTGAAGCCCAAAAGTTGAAACAGGTAGCTCGAGCATTCACGGTGTCGCCCAAAAAACATGTCAAATCCATTGAATTGTCAAGGTGTTGGGCTCGAAAGAAAACCTTTGCAATGCATTAAATGGTCTGGAGTCCTGAAAGAGCATCTTCATTGTAATGTTCCCATTTTTAGCACTATGCTTTCTAGTGGCAGTTAGCCTATTCCCAATCGCCCGCAGGCCAGTCAAATGCAGAATTAGGGTTTTCAACTGTTTGGAGGTCTCGTTGGTGGATTCAGGGATTTGCATGTCAAAGTTTCGCAGTTTGGTTTATAGATTCTTTCTGGGTTTTCAGAGAGCTTCGCGGTGGTATGACATGCATCTGCATCTGACAAACTTTTTCGGACTTACTATTTTTAGTAAGTTACAACAGCTGCTCAGTTTGTGCTCAAAATGCATTTGGAGTCACTTACTATTTTTAGCAATATGCTATTTATAGTAAGTGCTATTTTTAGCAGCTTAGTTTGGGGGTTTCCGAAGGGGTTTCTAATTTTAGCAATGGCTGGTCATGATGTTGCTATATTTAGTTGGTCACAATTTCTACTATGGTCTTCAGTTTCGCTCAGTTTGGATGTTTGACACATACTTACTATTTATAGCAGTGCTATTTATAGTAAGTCATCTTTGGGGGAGTTAGTCCCAGGCCAGTGTACTCGTTGTAGTAATATTACTCAGTTTATTTTTGGAGAGCCTAAGGTTGCAGTTGATATTTGTTTTATTCGACCGCTTAAGTATTTTATAAAGTTAAATTATAAACTTTATCGAAAGGGGAAAAGTGGTCATTAAGCGTACCTTGTGCCTAATGAAACAACTTTAAGTTGTTTTTAAAAGCCTATTTAATATTTTATTTCCTCCTTAAGTTGGGACGCCTAGAGGAAAGGGAAATGATAAATTAAAATATTAAATTTTTAAATGGAGGAGAATGGCGTTGGATTTTAGGGAGAAATTAAGTGGAGTTTGGAGTCCATTCACCCTAATGCTTTATATTCTTATCTTGGCTCTCATTTTCATTATCTTGGCTTTGACAACATAATAGAATGTTGTTGGATTTCTTCCAGAGTGCTTGGGCTGCGAACTGAGGACGAAAACCCTCTTCGTTTGGGCTGGTTTCGATGGTGATACATCCTCCCTAATCAGATAGAGAGTGATTCTACAGCAGGGATCAAATAGCATTTCACAAAGTTCAATTTACAAGGGTTTTTGGCGATCGAAAATGAAGGTGGCACACTTTCTTGGGCATCATTGAGCAAGGGTTGCTGTTAAATAACCTTTATTCCAATTCAATATTCACTATTGGTTGGTAGTTTTGGGGTGTTGGAAACTTAGAGATAAACATTGTTTGATCGCTTTGGGAGTTGGAAGTGTTTGGTATCATATTGATGTTGTTACGAAGTCATTATCAGGTCTGAAACTTCATATATCAGGTCTGATAACTCATTGTAATATTCTGATTTAAGACTGAAAATGAATGTTTAATGTTGCTCATTGAAGTTTCTAATGAAAGGCGATGTTATTTAGTATTTCTTATCATTGCAAGCATTTCCTTTATGTTGTATGCATCTGAAACACATTGAAACAAACTCAAAAAAAACATCATTGAACAAGTAAACCAGCAAATTGGAGATTTCAGAAAAAAATACAGGGGTGCATGCTACATTCGTCGAGGATCGAGCTTCTGGCCTGCTCCATACTTTATGCTTTATTGGCATCAGACCATCGGGGATAGGGCTTCAAGCGATCGCCATACACATGCTAGAAGAAAGAAGAAAGAAGAAAGCAGGAGAGCCAACCACAGAGTCTGAAAGGGTCACCCATTTCGGGCTTCGAAGGTCCAAGATAAGGCTTACGCCTTATCACAAATGCAAAAAGGGTAAGGGGGAAGACCGAAGCCCAACTTCCGAAGAGAGTCATCAGAGGTTGGAGGGATGAGCTACCTCTTCCCAAAGAAAGGTAAAAGGTAAAGGAGAAGACCAAAGCCCGAAGTCCGAAAACTTGACACTAGCCGAATTTTCGAAGAAAGGAGTGAAGAAGAAAAAAAGCAGAAGATGAAAGCCCAAGTTTCGAAAGGCGAAAGGACACTTCGGGGATCGGAGATCGGGAGGAAGACTTACTTCCTACTTGATAGAAAGTATGAGGAAAAAGGGAATCTTGACCCTCGAAGACTAAAAGGCCTTAGAGGGATTTCAGGGTCGGGAGGAAGGCTAAAGTTTTTAAGAAGGGATGGTAAACGATAAGGAGGAAGACTGATCCCTGAAGTCTGACAAGTCAAGACTTAAGCAAATCTTGAAAAACGCAATCGGGACTTCGATGATCAGAGGTAAGGCTTAAGGCTTACCAAAAGGAAGTGAAAATGATTAACAAGTAAGGCTGATGGCCGAAACCCAAAATACTTAGGGGAAAATGGCACGCAGGAGGGTGAAAGAGAGGAGGAGCAAGAGCAATGGAGGAGGTATGCCAAAAGGAAGGTGTGCGAAAATCATAAAGCCCAAAAACTTAGGACTTGGCCAATTTTAGGACCCTTCAAGGAGAATTCATGCAAGATGGCCCATGTAGGATCTCTCAAATAGGTTATCAATGATGGGTCATCAAGGGG
The DNA here is from genome assembly GCA_007115665.2 of Sequoiadendron giganteum. Taxonomy (NCBI): domain Eukaryota; kingdom Viridiplantae; phylum Streptophyta; class Pinopsida; order Cupressales; family Cupressaceae; genus Sequoiadendron; species Sequoiadendron giganteum. The sequence continues at coordinate 117,968,779 of CM021105.1, read as the reverse complement.
GGGCGTGAAATGTCAATAGAACCTATGGAAGAAGATGAAGACTAAACTTCAATTCAGCAGTGCTTATCACCCTCAAACAGATGGGCAAACAGAGGTAGTAAATCGGAGTTTGGGAAACCTGTTGAGATGCATTGTTGGCAAAAACCCCAAGCAATGGGGCTTGGCATTGCCACAAGCTGAGTTTGAATATAATAGTACAATCAATAGATCAACAGGTAGATCACCCTTTCAAATTGTTTATGGCAAGAATCCTAAAGGTGTTTTAGACTTGGTGCAAATGCCAATTGCAAACATGATTAGTGATGATGAGGAAGCATTTGCAAAACACATTCACCAATTGCAAACAGAGGTGAAGCAAAAACTACAAGAGAGTAATGACAAGTACAAAAATGCAATTGATACTGGTAGAAAACATAAATCTTTCAATGAAGGTAAGTTAGTGATGGTTTATCTGAGAAGAGAAAGGTTTCAAAAGAGAACTTACAACAAGTCAATATACAAGAAAATTGGTCTATGCAAGGTTACCAAGAAGACCAATGGCAATGCTTATCAGGTAGACTTACTAGCAAGTTTTGATATTTCTCTTGTATTTAATATTTCTAACTTATATGCCTTTCATGGAGAGGGTCATGATGAAGGAGAGGAAGGAGTGGACTGGCATTGGCAAGTTCTGGCATTGGCAAGTTCGAAGAAGGAAAAAGGAACATATTGCACAAATGTTAGATAAGAAGATAGTGTATACACAACAAGGTTAGTACAGCAAGTATTTGGTACAGTGGGAAGGATCAGCACAAGAAGATCACACATGGACTAAAAGTGGGAATTGAAGAAGTTGGATCGGGACAAGTGGCACATGTTTCAAGAGAGTAACTCATAGGAGATGAGTTTTTCTCATCTAGAGGAGAATGATGCAAGGACTTCCAGAGGTCATAACTTTTGAACCAGGAGTCTGATTGGGCTGAAATTTTGTGTGGAAAAGCGTTTTGAAGAGTTGATTGTGATGCCAATGTAGCATATTCAATTGGAGCAATTCTCGACACTTTTTTTGAAGCCATTTTCAGACATCTAAGGCCTCAAACTAAGGTCTTCAGGATTTTTCCACACTTTTCCAAGATTGGATTTTTAATTAGTTTCGAACTTTATCCATGCTTTTAGATTAGAGAGTTGACAATTAGTCAAACTTTTGTTAGCTTTAAATAGTTCGCAAAATTCATGGCCATGTGAATAAGCATGCAGACTTACTAAAAAATAGTAAGTTCGTATTAGGGTATACTTGGTAAGAATTCTAGGAGTTAAAAGGCTTGTTTTTCTTTTTTTTAGAAGTTAGAATGGAGAATTGATGAAAATTTTGAGTTTTACTTTTATATGGATCTAGTTTTTTTCTTGGAATTATGAGAATGGAATCAATGGTGTGAATTTTGGTTGCATCAATTTGACTCTTCATATTGATTTATTTAGAGACATGAAAGCAAATTAATAAATGAAATATAGACAAAGGTAACCTAGGGGACATCTATAGAATTTCCTGAGTGATACATATATGGGAATGTGAACTTTGTTCTAGAGGTCATGACAGAACTCTGTTTCCAACAAATACAGCTTGAATAATGATTAGTTACTCCTCCTTCATGGATGATACAAATGTAAGAATATCATGCTCTGCACAACTCAGTCTACACCACACCCAATATAAAAATAAAACTACTTCACAGCAACCAAATCTGTTGATTTTAGATATTTAATATTAATGAAAAAATCAACAGCAAGGAAAGAAAAGCGTGTGCCATGTGGATTAATCCAGAAACATATTAAGTGAAGTAACTCTGTTGTTATTTAGAGGAACTTCCTTTAGTTCTAAATAAAAATTAACTTAAAAAGTCTAGCAACAATAGTTGAAAGAAAGGAATGTGAACTTGTACACAAATATATTTAGTGGAGTGACCTTGTTTTTAATATTTATTTAGAGGACCACCTTCTTCAGTTCTGAAGAATAATGAACTTGAAAAAATGGAGTAACAATAGCTTTCTCTAAATTGAATCCTCTCATCTTAATCTCAACTTTTGCAAATAAAAAATATTGAAAGATGACTAATTGGTCTGAAGTTATGTGGCTAAACATAACATTTTAAGATGATGGACATTTTTTTATAAATTTGTGTCCCTAGCTTGACTTGTGGCACCTAAAATAAGTCTGGGAATTGCAGGAAGTGCCTTAGGAAGTGAAAATTGAAAGAACAAAAGAAAAGGTTGAGTTACTGACTCTTTTTATTGTAAATGGTTGAGATACTCTTAAACAGATAGCCGCTAAAATCTGCACAAAAGAAACAACAAAAGGAAAGAGAGAAGAGAGCAGTAAACAGCAGTAAATGTAGAGACAAACTCAGCAAAGATCAAGGGAAATTGAAGTGAAAAGCTACTGGGATGGGTGACCTCCCGGGAAGGCCCAATGCTTCACCTCTGTGAGCATCACCTAGATGCAATGAGTGCTAAGTGGACCATTCATTATCATGAGAGATGGGTTCTTGTGAACCACTACTCATGAACATGGGTCAATGAGTTTGACTCGTAATACTACACAGTTGAATCCTGATAGCAATATCACAACTAGAATTAGTTAACCAAGGATAAAAATTGTTTGGATGCATGCACAGATTAGCTAAAAAAGAAAGATACTTTTTCTTATAGATTAATCTTTGAATACTATGGAGACTTATGTAACAGATTCCTCCAAAGGGAACTACAAAAACTGAAAGGCAGCAAGTCCTCCAGAATCTAGACATTATACATTTGAGTGCAACTAACGCTGACAAAACAAAACAATTATTTTAGAACTTGTCCTGGTTCAGAATATAGAAATGAAGGATTATTTCCCGGTTGCATAACAATGCAAGGCAACTGTAATAGTTTGTTTTGCAGCATTATCTTTACTCAAGGAGACAGGAGAGCTAGATGATTCAAGGACAAAATGTTCTGTTATATAACATACTTTTCTTCTCTGCATTAGTTATTTTAGGATTATCACTTCGTCATGTTCTGCAGCTGGTATATTCAGTTTTTGCTGCATTAGGAATCTACTTTGTTAGTTAATGTCAGTGGTTGGAGAGGTAAATCAGGCCCTAAGTTACCGGGTCCTCCTATTTACCCCCCCCTGTACCTGGCAAAATTTGTTTTGGGTTCTGGTTCGGTCCTGGTTCTCTATGGGTTCGACCAGGGTTCTTCCCTGCCCCCCTGGAGAACCAGGGTTCTTCCCTGGGCCCCCGGGTTCTCCAGGGGGGCAGTGAAGAACCCTGATCGAACCCACAGAGAACCAGGCCATGGGGATTGCCTCCGGGGGGGCAAGGAAGAGCCCTGGTCGAACCCACAGAGAACCAGGGCATGGAGATTGCAATTTGCTAGATGTCTCTTGGAATATCTGCAATACAAAACTTCGAATATCTGCAATACTTACAATTAGTGTCAACTATGTTAGTGTTTCTTAGATCAGATTAGATAATCAATTTATCAAAAGAAATGCAACACATAAGACAATGAACACAACAAGATACCCTGGGAAAACCCTCCTCTTGAGGGAGAAAAACCCAGCAAATATATCTCTTATATATTGAAGGAATAAGAGCAGAAATCTGCTTGAACTCAGGCCCAACACAATGCCGAATTTGATACAATGAATAATAGCACCTCTCCTAGATGCAAAGATACGAATGAATATGTTTCTCCTTGAAATCGGTCTGCTGCTACAAAATGATGATCTGCTGCTAGAAGATGATGATCTGCTGATTAAGTATGAACTTCTTCTAGGACTGCGAATTCTGCTCATGAAGAATAGTGCGAACTTGCTTGAGATTCAATGTCTTTACAATGACAAAGTGACCTTGCATATATACATCACAAGGTGCCGTTTCACTTAGGTCGGCCTCTTTAGTGAAACAAATAAAAGATAAAATATAAATGAGGTCGGCCCAAACAATAATAGATAATAGGGTCGGCCCTTTCTTCTTTTATGTTTATTGTATGCTATAAGTTAAATAGCCGAATGGCTATACATTTAATTTGCTTTCTCCTTGGAATTTGTGCGATGAAGTGCAGACCATAGCTGCAAAACATCAACACTCCCTCTCAGCTAGGGATGAACTTCCATCTGCACAAGACACATCATATTAGAATGAAAACAAAATAGAATATCACCTCAATGTGATGTTGTCACCTCAACGTGACTTTTACCATGGCTCTCCCAGAGAGTGATACATAAGCACAAAATAAAAAATCATCACGGATTCCCTCACGTGATGCTGTCATGGAGTCACACACATGACATCCACCATAGCTTCTCCCAGAGGGTGGAAACAAGGGCTTTCACCTCAATTCTCTCTCAATAGAGAATTGCATTATCAAGAGGCTTACACCTCAACTCTCTCTCAGCAGAGAATTGCATTATCAAGGGCTTACACCTCAACTCTCTCTCAGCAGAGAATTGCATTATCAAGGGCTTGCACCTCAACTCTCTCTCAACAGAGAATTGCATTATCAAGGGCTTACACCTCAACTCTCTCTCAGCAGAGAATTGCATTATCAAGGGCTTGCACCTCAACTCTCTCTCAACAGAGAATTGCTTTAAACAAAGGAACACTGATACTGAGACTCCCTCTCGATCCTGGCTTCAGAGATTGCAAGGAAGACTTCTGGAGATGTACTCCCTCTAGCCACCAACTCAGTCCCTCTAGTGTTTACTCCCTCTTGATCATTTCTTTGGTTGACATGACTTCTTCACAAGATGCCTCAAGCTTTTCATCACTAAGTAATCTCTTATCATCTTCTTCTCACTAAACCTGTCCAGGAAGCATTTTAGATAGAGATTACCAACAGTCCATAATTATCCAAAGAAATATCAAGATTAGAATTGTACAAGTTATGTCATGAATGAAATTTTTCCACAGATCTTATGCTAGTGAACACAACACAATTCAAGAGAATCTACTATCTCTCATAATTACAAGATCCAAGGAATAAATAAATGATATAACTCAGCAACCAAAGAATACTTATCTTTTTAACTATTCTGATAGGTCCAAATGCTGGACATAGTGTGATACGTTGTACTTGAGCTCATATCAGTCTGTAGCCTTCATAGTTTGAATACAATGATGACCTGAAAGGTACATTGACTTCAAGAGATATCTTCAGTCATCAATGTAGCCCAATGATTGCAAGCTATGACTCCAAGCTTGATCATTTCTCCATTCAGTATGACTTCGATATCCAATCTTTCCAGATGCAGATTGCTTGATGCTCAAGTTGTCTCAATGTTAGAGCATGAACTAATAACTACAAACAATTTATGAACATTATTCAACCATGTAATACTTATCTCATGGATTTCAAAATCTCCTGAGTAATAGATAATTAATTCATTAATCATGACATGTCTTTCTTTCAATTTCACAGAAGAGCTAATCTCAGCAAAATAAAGGACAAACTTCACAAATTGGCATGATCCTACTTGCAATGAATAAATCTAAAGAATCTTATTACAGTGATCATTATTTACTAGTCACACATAATCCTAAGTAAATAATGTCAGAATTGCATAACTCAACAAATTGAATTTTACCCTAGAATAGTAAATACAAAAAAACAAAGAATACTTATCTCTTAAATTTTCAGAAGAGTGGACACCGTATGATATGTTGTTCTTGCGCTTAGTACACAACCTTCACAGCTTGAACATAGGCCCATGACTAGAGTAGAAATTCACTAGAATCATTTTGGGGAGAGATCTCAATCATATCCGCAAATGAAGCATGCTGATTAGGCCTGGTAGGACAATCCCTCGCATAGTGACCAAATTTGTCACATTTAAAGCATTGAACACGAGAGAGGTCCCACTTCTTCTTGAATGCAGGAGCACCATCTGACCCATTATCTCGATTCCTTTTAAAGAATCCTTTCTTCCAAACTTTTCCTTTCTTAGATGAATGAGAGGCGAGAACATGTAGATCTTCATTCTTAGAACTTTGACCAATCCCCCTTGCTGTTAGTCTTGACTCCTCTTGAATGCAGTCAATCCTCAATCGATCAAACTTGGGAAGTTCAGATCTTGCACTGATTCCTTGAATGAACGCTTCCCATGAAAGCGGAAGACCATTGAGAGCAATCATGGTCAAATCCTTGTCATCAACAACATGACCAATGGTAGAGAGTTGATCTCTCAGTTCGGAAATCTTCATGAAGTAGGTGATGACAAACTCTTCTTCCGCCATCTTAATGTGAAGTAGCTGTTGCTTCAAGGCTAGGACACGACTGGTGTTGTTGATTTCATACATCTCTTCCAATGTTTTGAACATCTCTCTTGCTGTATCTAACTTGAAGATAATTGGTACAATATGATCCTTGACGGAATCAACCAATGCTTTCTTTGCCCTAGTGTCTTTCTTCCTCCATTGCAGCTTCTCTTCTTCCCCTTCAGGTTCGGGAACTTTTGTTTTCACAAACTCAGCCAAATCATTTTCTTCCAAGGTCAACATGAACCTGAACCTCCATGATGTGTAGTTCGAGATCCCTTCGAGTCTATCCTCGATTTTCAGACCGTTCACCATCTTGAGAAATTTAGAATATAGACTGAAAAGAAGAGAAAATGAAGATTGCAAACAACAGATCTGAATCTGATCACGATCTTTTCACACCCGCTCTGATACCATGTTAGTGTTTCTTAGATCAGATTAGATAATCAATTTATCAAAAGAAATGCAACACATAAGACAATGAACACAACAAGATACCCTGGGAAAACCCTCCTCTTGAGGGAGAAAAACCCAGCAAATATATCTCTTATATATTGAAGGAATAAGAGCAGAAATCTGCTTGAACTCAGGCCCAACACAATGCCGAATTTGATACAATGAATAATAGCACCTCTCCTAGATGCAAAGATACAAATGAATATGTTTCTCCTTGAAATCGGTCTGCTGCTACAAAATGATGATCTGCTGCTAGAAGATGATGATCTGCTGATTAAGTATGAACTTCTTCTAGGACTGCGAATTCTGCTCATGAAGAATAGTGCGAACTTGCTTGAGATTCCATATCTTTACAATGACAAAGTGACCTTGCATATATACATCACAAGGTGCCGTTTCACTTAGGTCGGCCTCTTTAGTGAAACAAATAAAAGATAAAATATAAATGAGGTCGGCCCAAACAATAATAGATAATAGGGTCGGCCCTTTCTTCTTTTATGTTTATTGTATGCTATAAGTTAAATAGCCGAATGGCTATACATTTAATTTGCTTTCTCCTTGGAATTTGTGCGATGAAGTGCAGACCATAGCTGCAAAACATCAACAAACTAGGATGAGATATTGGAGTAGAATAATCTAATAGGTTGAGTCAATATATAAAGTTCTTCATTAATGCCTTTGGAGCTTGGACAATACTATAATGAGCCTAGATAAATCTGAACTGGAGTTGTAGAATTCTGGAAAAGAAATCTGTCTAAAAAACTCCATAATATAAATTTCTGATAGATGAAGGAATAGATTTAAGTGATAAACTTCTTTCTAGAAATAAGCAGCAAATTCTGCTCTGATTACAACCAATAAAGTATAAACAGAACAGTCCAAACTTGCAGGTGAGCCATTCTCAATTTAAAACAAAACCTGTCTCCAGTTAAGTGCAAGTCGCCTAATTTAATTCTAAATATTCATATACTTTAAAATATGTCTTACCATATTTGTTGGCAAGCGATTTTTCCCTAAAATAATTATTTTTTGCCTGATGAGAAAGCAATCGAGAAATTCTTGTAGTAAACCTGTTTAATTCTTTGCATGCCTTTATTTCTTGTTATTTTCTAAAATAGACTAAATTTTATCTCTTAGCAATGTAAGTAACTAAACTAGAACATTTATGTCTAATGAATATCATTGTTCTTATAATTAAAAACATGGCAATAATTGCATTGAACATTAACAATGGTGGGTAGAGGTGGCAATGACTGCAATGAACATTAACAATATGGGTGGAGATTTGGAGTCAAGGGGCAGTACCCTTTGTGGGGTTCTGGGGCTAGAGCCCCCAATGGGATCAAGGGGCGGTGCCTCTTGCGGGGGTCTAGGAGCAGAGCCCCCAATGGGGTTGAGGGAAAGCGCCCCTTGCAGGGTCCAAGGGCAGCGCCCCTAAGCACAAATTAAGGCCGCCAAAACCTCACAAACCTTCATGGAAAATGTCATTTTCATGATTTTATTGCTTATCTTTTGCAACACCTAGAAGTCTTTGGGACAGTTGGGAGACTCCTTGAAGTCTCCTAAATGTCCTACAGTCCCCAAACTAGGTGTCATCTTGGAGATGTCCTTGAGACTTGGGCAGTAGTGGGGGAACGTGTCCCCCAAGTCCCTGTGTCCTGGAGATGTTCCCATCCCGGAAACACAGTTTTTCTTTTTGGTTGGGTGAGGCAGGGGGGTTCCCTGTGGAACACTGTGTTTCAATTAGAAAATCACCACTCGCACTGAAATTTAAAATGAAATGATTGCCAGACTGAGATCACATTGAATGACTGTTAAAACAATTATGCTCAATAAAATGCTAATATTAAATTATATTCATTTATGGTAGAGGCACATCAGCAATTGCCCTAAATTCCTGAATTGTAGAAATCACTCCCATATGGACTCATACATCCAATTTTTGCTAACTGTATGCACACAAACAATGGGCAAATATCTAGAGTTGTCCGAATACATGCAACCATACTTGTCACATGTAGATCACACTATATAGAGGCAGACTATCAAAGAACAAAAGAAATTGCATCAACATCCACAAATGACCAGAGCAGGCCAATGGGATAAAAAATACCACAAATCAAAATTGCTAGTCAGACCCTTAAAATAACAAAAAATAATATGTCTAAACTACACTCCAGGAGCACAAGAACCAAACTAGACCCCAACAAATACTGCCTCAGCAAGTCAAACATATAAAAGCCATAAACTACAAACAATCTTGTTAAAGGGGGGCCCATTGCTTAAAGAATATGCAAGAGGAAAGAGCCAATGGAAAACACTCTCCTAGTTTGCATCTAAGTTGAGGGCAACAGAAAGATTAACACCCTCATCAAGTGGACACCCCCCATTGAGAAGAGACCTTTCAGCTTGATATATAACAACAAACACTTTCCACCTAAGAATATTTGATGTTTAGTGTATAGCAAGTTAATCCCTCTAATTTCTGGGCAACATGTCCTATCGGGTATTTCTACTTAATTGAGTGTGATCCCCGATTGGGCGCATACATATAATTTGAAGCAAATGCCCAATTTGGTAGTTAGACCTTGCTGGGATTGGATGCCCAATTGGGTAGAGCTCACATCTCGTTCCAAGTACAAAGAGGCATTGACAAGAGACCTCCCAAGACCATTGTAAACAATAGAAATTGGATGCTCAAGTGGATAGTTATCTGGGATTTGACACAATTGGGCATTTATACAAGATTGGAGATAGATGCCCAATTTGGTAGGGCTGATCCTCTTGCCTGATACAAAAAGGTAATATTATCTGTTTTTGGCATTTGCAAGGCTGGGGTGATTCCTATTCCTATTCCTATTAGTTATAGCTATTGTCATAAGAATCGCCTGGCCTCTGGAAACCGGCGTGCATCCGTGACAGAAAACTGCCCCCTAGCAAGCTTGAAACCCAGAGGTCCTAACAAGTGTTGGTTAGTGCTTGAGCCCTGGTTACAATCAACTGAAATTTGAACCGAGATCCATATCAACTCACAGTCAATGGAATCAAGACCATAAAGTTGAGACCACGTCAACAAGTACATTGCTAACAATTTCCTCATTGAAAGAAATAATTTCACCAAAACAAAACAAGGAAAAGGAAAACATCTGTGTGTCATATGTTTCACTTAAAACCCCAGGTGGATTGAACAAGAAACGCCAAAATGCTTTGGAAGAACAAGACCCGCAATAATATACAAAGGGGAGGAAAAGCAAATCCAAAAGAAATACGGTTTGAATGAAGTTGAAGGAACTCTGAGAATTCAGTTAGTTTTATTGGCATTCTTACCCGGATGAGATGGTATCATTACCGTCCATTCATCAATTGATTGCTCCCTCCTTCCTGGGCTTTGTGCTTTCAAAAGATCATGTGTATATATACCAATGGCTTGAATGGTCTGATGGAGGAATTGTTTGTACCCAATGCATGCTATTATGACACGGAGGACGTGGACTGACACCTAAACAATAACCAGTTTACAAACAGAATCATATCCACAGCAAACATTTGGTCCATTGGAATTGGCTGTATTTATTTCACAGTATTAACATTTTCTCCATTGAATTTTTTTATAATTTGTTTTTCTACCGGGTGATTTTACCATCCTACTCATGGGTACTTTCAGGTTATAAAGAGATTTGGCAGGTTTGGTTTAGATTTAATCATTGGTTTTTAATTCAAATATTTGAATATCTTGGAAGATTTGAATTTGTGAATTCTTTTTAATTGGATGTAAAGATTTAATGAATATTTAAAAATTGATAGATATAATTTTTCTTTTTTATATTATTTGATTAAATTTATTATTTGTAAAATTTTATTATATTTAAGATTATATTGTTTCATTTTATGTGATTAATTTTTATTTATTTTTTAATATAATGAGATGAATTTGTATTAAAAAAAATCATTTACATTATTTATTAAGATGAATTAATAAGAGTTTTATGATTTTTTGGTATTTTTTTGGAGACGATGTTTCATGGATATTTATGGATTTGACAATCTTCAAACTCATGACAGTGTGATGAAGGTATGGCTTTGAGGTTTGTGTGTACATTGTCAATTGTTGTTCTTGTAAAAAATTTATGTTTTTCTTTATGAATTGTCAATTCCCAAGCCATTCTTGGTGAGATTATTTGCGAGTGAAAAGGGCAACTAAATTAGTTGTGGCTCGCATTTTCTTAGAACTTTATAACTTTATGGTAACAAAAAGAGGTAGATGAAGTGGCTTGCTCTCTTTGTTTTAGATAATAGGAACTACTTGGTCATAAAACAAAAAACATGTACCCAGGACATGAAGGTTGACAAAAACAATACATAAAGCCACATTAATTTTTTCTCAAATAATCATTAACATGGCATTGTCACCCATTCAAAGGGCAAAAGAATTGACAAGATGCCTAAAATCACCCTTTTCATGTGATAGTCTTGGTAAAGTTTTAATTATATTTTATGAAATTTTGCATAAATACATCCATTTAATTAACCCCACAATTATGTTTTATCTAGCTAGTCACACATTCCAAACCATATATTTATCTTTTCAAAAGTAGTTATTTGTGTACTACATAGAGATTAAATTTGATGGAAATTGTTTCCCTTTAAGCATTACTTTACTTATAGATGATCAAAATTGTTTTGTGTCTCATTCATATTATAATATTTCTCTAAATCTATCAAGTTCAATGAAAAGATAGACTTTCCTAATACAATAGGTTACATAAATAGACCTAACTATAATTTGACTGATTTTAGACTCAATTTAAAATTTTCATTACTTAACTATGATTTGATAGATATACATTTTAAATAAATCCACATTTATTTAATAGAAAATGGTATGAAATTGTAGTGTCATAAATTGTCACCCTTGACAATTTCACACTAAGTTTAGCTCCCCCTTATGTGCATGGACCAATTGTGCTCTTAAATTGTCTATTTTATGGTCATCTTCAAAAAATCAAAATTAAATTGAGAATTCATTATTTAATATTTATTTAATGACACTTGAAGACCCAAGATAGATCTAGACTAAGGTGCTAGCACCCCTATTTTGGCCCCAATTTAAATATGTCATTGCCAGCATTTTATCATTTATAAATTTAAATTTATTTATCAAATTTTGATAATTAATTTTGTAGGAAAACGAATTAATGCATATAAATATGAGTCTATTTCACCATTTAAAATCCTAAAAAAAAACCTGAAAAAAAAATTGAATATCAATTGAACATCCTTAAAGTAGTCAAGAGCAAAATGAGCAAAATTTACAACACTTATTATCAATCAAGATTCATGTTAGCAATGCATCAAGTTAATATGTGAGTTCATTCATGTTTTATGTTCATTTGTTTTATGAGTACTAACACTTGTAGGACTTGAAATCAATCAATCAATTATCCTTGTATGAGATGAGTACAATGAATTTAGTCCATCAAGGAAAGGAGATATGAGTGGTAAGTTATAGTACTAGTTGATTTATCATTTCTTTTGTCCATTTACTTATACTTGATCAAGGGTAGGCACTCTTTACATTATCATAGTTGTAGACATTGAAAATTGTCTTAGTCATGCGACTCTTACTTTCTTCATCATTATTCGGCGTGATTAAATAATGTTAATTATTTAATTATTTTCTAAAGTCATATGTCCTATATTAATTAAATAACTTTAATGATTTAATTAATTCATTAATACCTTTATTCTTCTTTGACTAATTAAATAAATATTAATTTAATTACGTTTTCTTTCGAAAATTAAATAAATTGATTTTTAATTTACCCTCATCACATTTTCAACTATAATTAAACAATCGTCTAAAATATTTAATTATTCTTCAACCTTTTCCATAATCAATTAAATAAATATTTAATTTAATCCTAAAATCTTGAATATCTTTATTATCTATTTAATTTAATCCTAAAATCTTGAATGTTGAATTAAATTATTATTTAATTCATAAAAAAGTTTGTCCATGACATATTCTGCTATGATTAGATAATCTTATCTAATTAGTCATTTACCACTTAAGTTGAGATGTAACGCCCCGCCACACAACCCTAGAGGAAGTTGCATTTAACTACTTAAACGGAATAATTTTTATTTTTTTAAAGTATAATTAATAAGCAAGTTCGCTAACTAATGCCAACAACCTCTAAGGTTACGAGACAGAGGTTATATAGAACCTCAACAAAAAACATGATTTAAACCATGTCAATTAATTAACCAATAATTAAAGCACATACATCCAATAAGATGAGTTACATCAAAGCATAAGGATAACTTTCCACTCCATTAATTTATAATTAAATATTACAATTACATCTCTCATTCCCTGAATGAGGTAAGTCCAATAAACAAGGTTATAGTTACAACTTCCACCTCGATAACAACTGAGGGGTAAAATAATACAAGATTAACTGAAATGAAACAAAGCAAGAACTAATACTGAAACCCACGAGCTCTCCAATTGGAAGTCTCATCCACACGTACAAGAAGAAAGAACCCAACGGATTTAGGTGCACGCCACCCAACCAAGTGGAACCCAAAGGCCCACCCCCCATGCTAGGAGATAGTAACCAGGAATCCTAGTCAAGACCATCTACCTCTAGACACAGGCTAACATGAACTAAACCAAACTGAATCAACCAATCACATGAACCTCACAAGAACACAAGTCACAACTCAGGTACAACATAAGTACGACTCAAGTACAACTCAAATACCATGCAAGTACAACACTAGTATAACATAAGTACAATTCAAGAGCATCACGAGTAACACACAAGGACAACTCTACATGGTCACACTGCTTCCAAAAATAAAGCAGAACGAGTATGTCACGGGAACCATGCCACATAATCAACACCAACCATGATCACATCAAGTATGTTACGGAAACCATACCCACGATAAACAAGAACCAACTATGGTCACACAAAGTGCCATCTCATAGCACATCATGAGTTACCCACTGCGGATCATCAAGATGGTGGCCTCAACCGATCCTTGGCCCTCATACATACTAATACAAAATCAAAACCCAACTGTTGTCCTAGATAGAGTGTCATCACACAACTCGTCATGAGTTACCCAGCGGATCGTCATGATGGTGGCCACAAACTGACCCTCGGCTCCCACACTTACTAATGCAGAGCCAAATACCTTTCGTACAGACAAGATAGATTACTTTTCCATCCCATGGCCTTCTCACACATCCCAAGTCTAAACAAGTCCTTGCGCCTATGAGTGAGGCATACTTATCTTGATCAGTGAAAAGTTAGTCCTAATCTTCTAAGTGTTGCATTTAATTATCACTTGATTAAACCACTTCCGAAGGTTACCCAGTCTTACCTCTTCCAGGCTCTGGCCCCTATGGAAGCCACTCTTCTACTTGACAACACACACACACACCAACCAAACACAATGGTACCAAGGTGCAACAAACAAGAAACACGTCCACTCCTTTCTCAGGAGGCGACAAAGATAAAACCATCTCCAAACACTGGAGGTAACAACAATAACAAGAATGCTCATGACCGCTCCTGACAAGGAGGCACACATTACAAACTCCACTCCTTTCTCAAGAGGCGACACAAACTGAAACACTCTCCAACACTGGAGGCAACAAACATATAACAAGGTCACTCCAAACAAGGAGACACGGATCCCATAATTCGCTCCTAAACCAAGGAGGTACAAACATTCCCGTTCGTGAAAATTGGGTACTAACATAGACACAACCTCATGCACTATCAAGAGAAATCACAACAAGTTGACATCACAAAACGACAACCCAAAATTGGAAACCCCCCAATCGGGAAGACTTATTAAATAACAGGCACTTAATCCCATTTCCAAAACAGAACACGAAAGACATGTTCACTGAATTCAACTGAAGGAAACTACCTTTGGATATTCTAAATCCATTCCTCATTAACGTTCAGTAATCTATTGCATCGATAAAGCTGAATTATAATTTATCTTTTCAGATAAAGGAGAAATTAACGCTAATATTTAATTCCCTATTCGCTCATAATAAAATAATCATTTTCAACTATAACACAATGCATCTCGTTTTAACTAAATAACCGATTGCCCTTGAAAATTAAATCATTATAAAATAAATCAAATTAATTTCGTTATTTAACTCATTGATCACAATCCCAACATTTGTCCTTTTCAACCTATTGTTTAAAATAAACAATAATTGACTATAACCTAATGTTTCCATTTCACAATTATATTTAAATTAAATCAATAATTGGCCTTTTGGCATCTCAATTTAAATTCCACAATTAAATTTAAATTATGCATTCTCTAAATCAAAAATTTAACTTCTTCAATTAAACTTAAAAAAAACATGCCTTTAATTAATATACATTAATATTTTAATATTATAAATTATAATGTAAAATATTAATTGAGCAATATTTTAATATTATAAAATACAATATATAAATATTATATGTATATTTTATTAATAACAGATATATTAATATTTTAATATTATAAAATATAATATAAAATATTATACTATACATTATAATATATAAAATATTATATATATAGTTATTTATTTATTTTAACATTTTATATCTTTTCTCTCGGGTTGTGCGCCATACAAAGGTCATGGGGCGGCGGCACGAGTTCTGAGGCGGTGGTTTAGGGCTAGTTGGGCCGCATGCTTTCCCGACCGCGATTTTGTTTTTGTCAGCCACAGGGGTTTTGTTCTACCAGGGCAACGGAATTAGGATGGGGCGGCCGCAGGAGGTGGCGCCACTTGCGTTTGGAGATCGCAGCGGGGTGGCCACCGCACAGGGTGTGGGCGGCGCGAACGAACGGCGCATGGAGCGCGGCTAAGGGAGGCGCGGGGAGCGCGGGTTTACCAGGGCACGGGCGACGCTAGCAGCATTGGCCACCCTCCGTGGTGGCGCAGCCTGCACAACCCACGCGGCCGAAGGGAGGGGAAAGGCGACGAGGGAGGTGGGGACGCGGCTCCCTCCACCCGCCTCCATGGGAGGTGCGGTGGGGGTTGAGCCCCCCTAGCCCCCACAACAAAAAACTTTTTATTAATTTAATTTAATTTTATTTTTTTTTTTTAAATTTAATTTTCCATTATACATAGACCTGTGGATTTTGAAATCTGCACCTCTTCCCAGGGGCAAAAAAAAAATTTAAAAAGAAAACCCACATCCCTCCAAGGATGAAATTTCAAACAAATAACACATTATAAATATATATATCAATACATATATATATATATATATATATATATATTATGATTCCAACATCCTCATGGAAGAAGTAAATAGAGGAAAAGAAACTAAAATATTTATTTATAGCCAAGAACACCATCCTATTTTCTTGAATTTTCCAACATAATAATCAACAACAAAACATATACAATTTAAAACACTCAAAACAACCAATTTATAAAACATGAACCTGGTTTCCTTGAGTTTGAGAGGAGATCCAGACGATGCTCAACCTCCTACTTCAGCTCCACCAAATTTCACAACTCAGATCCAAAACCCACCAAAAGCAAAAGTTCTTTCTCCTTCCCTTTTCAAACTTTTTCTCAAAACTCCAAGATCCAAAAATTGAGACAAGAAATTCAATAATAATGAAATTCCCAAAAATATCTCATTCAACAATTGTAATAAATTTCAAAAAATAGAAAATGGAAATATCTCTAATTTCAATTTTTGAATTTCAAACTTCTAATTTGACTTTTAGTTCCATTTTCAATTTTTCAATTTCAAATTTCACAATTGACTTTCAATTCAATTTTCAATTTCAACAAATATGCAAATAATCTCCAAAATGAATTTGCTTAATTTCAAATTAATTAATTCAATAAAATAAATCTAATCCAAGATTAAATTAATTTAATAACTTAAATAACATTTTCCACATAATAACCAAATTAATTCAATAAACAACTTAAATACATTAAGCTATTTAAATCACCCCAATTTAATTTGCAATTAAATAACGAAGAGAGGGCACAAGAATCAAAAGAACACAACCTGACAAGCAACTGACGACATATAAAGACTAGGGTGACGACTTGACACGAAAACCTAGCTACTATCTCCCAATCGAATACCGTTGGGTATTGAACATGCTCCAACCTGTGAAATCAGGTGGAGTCGATGTCTTGTATCTGTCAGCCTGCAAATCAAGTAACCAACAACATAAAATACACACCATGAAGAGGAAATCACGGGATCGTAGGGCACTCGCAAGCGAGTGATGCGATACCATCCCCTTCACCAATACACTACAAATAACTGACAATTCTAACATGCTATGCTAATCCAAAGCATAAACTTCTTTAAATTCAAATAACCACAATGCTAATCCAAAGCATGGAATAAAGATAACATTTGAATAGCCAGAAACACATCACAACAACATACCCACACAAGGACACATTGTCCAACCAGAAGGCAAAACAGAGGGGTATTACACGAGATTTAAAATCTAATTATTTCTCATGAACAGACCTTTTGGTTTAATCAGTCAATTATCTAGTTTTATTCTTCTGTGTGAAAATTTTTATTAATTAAATAACTTTATTTATTTAATTAATTCATTTGTGTGTTCGAATAGACCATTTCCTCTATGATAATCTTTATCTTTTACATGCAACCATTATTCTTTTGAGTTTCAAATAGTCTCAACTAAAGATTAAATTATTATTTAATTTAATCTCCAACAGTTATGCTTTTTCACTCACATTATTACTAGCACTAATCTCTATCGCATGTCATATCTTTAATTATCATCGTCGATATCTTTGAATCTGAATTGGTCATTCGAAAATCATTTTTCTATAAATTGGCTTGACCTTCATCATTATTACTCCTCCTGAAATCTTTAAACTTTTGAAACCAACTTTAACAATCTTCAATGTTTTGCTAAATCATTATCAATATGCCATATTTGCATACTTTTGAGAAATTTGAGGGCAATTATCATACAACAACAATATGAAGAAGTGCAATGAAGGTGATTCATGGAATGGATGAGATTGTTCGTGTATTTATGCTTTAATTAATTTCATTGTTCTTTGTTGTTAGCGTAGGTTTATATTTGAGTTTATTGCGTTGTATTGCTTAATCTTGCTTGTTTTCCTTATGTTACAATAGCCATTATGGAGGTGGAAACACCAAAATGAGATTTGACTTAGGCAAGCCCCTATTGGAAAAACCTTTTCTCTCCTCTCTTGTGTGCAAGAAACAAATCCGAAGTGGATTTGGGAAAGGATTGAAGACCTAATTGCAAGATTGAGCATTCAAGCCTTTTATGCAACAAATTAGGGCAAGTGGAATTAACCATCAATAGACAAAGTTCTAAAACTGAGTCCAAAAAGGAAGAACTTATAGACATTGACCATCTAAGATCTAGTTTATGAATTCTTGAGATAGGTTCTTCCTGGTCTAGGGTGCTAGTGCCCATGTCTAGCCAATTTGAGCCTAAATTCATATGGTAGGTTCATTTGCTTCTGCACTCTATTGTTTTGTAACTCATTTCTATGTTTTAGCTCTATGTTTCTCTATATAATTGCATCAGTTGGTTGTAGCTTAATAGTTGACCTAAATACACATTTGTATTATCAAATCAAGTTAATCATTAATCAATCAATCATCCCCCCAAGAAAGAACCAAAACCTTGATCCACCATTTTGGCTCTTCCATAGAGGTTAGTAGTCAAGTGGGTGTTTGTGATCATTTTTGGTTCCTTTCCAATATGATGTAGGAAAAAGTGTGATTTAGAACTTAGATCCCTTTTTCCCACATCACAAAAATGATATGTAAGAAGAACATACAATGAAGGATTGGTTTTAATATTTACCACTACCAAGTAAGGAAAGTAGGTGTTCCAAAATCTCAAAAATGTTTTACTCAAATGATGTATTACTCCTATGCGGATTGATGTAGAGGAAAGGGAACTCCAAACTAACACAAATTCAATGATATTTTCAAGACCAAAACTCTAACACTTCAAACACATGATTTTTCTCATAATCTTCCACTATGTTTTTATGAGAGCAGAAAATAAGGTATTTTTGACATAACTTTCCGATAACAACTCCAACCAATGATTTAAAAATTGATTTGGATACCCGTTAATCCATTCTATAACATATTACAAATTCAGGTGGGGTTACTTTGGAACATATCCTTCAAAAACTTGATGCTACGCTGTCCCAAAGACCCATTTCTGCAAACTTGTCTTAAGTAAAATGGCAATAAAAAACTCAAAACTAAATGAAATTCGATGAGACTTGAAGAAACTAAAATTATACTCCAAGGGATTCCAATTTATCTCAATTCAAAATATGGAATATCAAATTCGTACCACGTGCTGCAATAGGCAGGTTACAGAAAAAATCTGAAAGTTACAGTCACCAATTTGATCATAACTTACATAAAACTCAACGAAAATTAACCAAACCAGTTGAAAATGAAATCCAACTCAATCCTCTATCATAAAAAATCATTTTCAGATCATTAAAATTCCTTACAAAGCCGTACCAAGCTCTAAAACAGAAATTTAACATTCATAAATGTAGAAAACAAAGAGGTATTTTATCGATTTCACTTCAAAAATGTAACAACCACCTCTTCAATTTTGGATTTGACCCCCCAAGGCTTAATTTTAACATATTACATCAATTTACCAACTTCCCTTTGAGTTTCCATAACCAAATAACTTCTTTTCCCACAATGACCCTTCATATTCCTCATTTTTTGCAATTTTGCAATTTGACATTTTTTGACAATTTTTACATTATTTGAAATATGACTCCAAAATGACCACCTAAACCCAAAAATGGAATCCCACATATTAAAAATGCTCCAATTGACCTTATTACATGATTAAAACACCCAACAAAATCAAAATTTACAAAATGGCCTCATGGAGGCATGAAACTGACTAGGTGCTCCTGCACCATGGATGTTGTCAAAATAAACTCAAGGTAGAGGGATTGGTCTTTAGAAGTATAGTGAATGTCACTCATATTATAAAATAGTTCACAAACTAAATAAATAAAATGACGCAAGAGAATTTTAAGGGTGTTGTAACAAATGTGTATTGTATCTAAAAAGATAAGAATCTAAGGTACATTATATGTTTGGCAAATAATTGATAGTTCGTGGTGAAGAAAAGTGGATCTACTTCACTATGTTAAGTATTTAAGTTTTGTAGTTTGAGTAGTAGTTATGTGTGATTGATTTGTCTACTAACAATTTGTTTGAGGTGATTTGGATAGGTCTAGTTTTGTGATTTAGTGAATGAGTGTCTACAAGTTAATAGAGATGTTTAGTTGGAATTGTTATGATTTATTAAAGGTTAATTTTATGATTTATGAAAGGTTGATTTTATGATTTATGGGAGGTCTAAAAGAGGCACCTTGGGAGGGGTGGAGGGTTGGGATTGGGCATCTCATCATTCAGAAGGACACTCTAGGAGCCATTAGCCTAGCCAACAATAGCATGATTAGGGTTAGGGATCTCTCCTTCCTCAAGAATATGAGGCATGAAGGGCTAAGCAACTGCATCAGGAGGGGGAACTAACTACAAAATGGGGGAAACTCCCACCTCAGGAGTATTTTGAAGGGGTTACTTAGCAAGGTACTTCATAATTTTAGGGAGATCCTTGGTAAAGGGATAGTCAGCCCCCTCATCCAAATGCAAAGAAATTAGTTCTTTAAGTTTAGAGATCTACTTTTTAGTGGCTTTACAATTAGTGAAGAGATGACCAGATCTCGGGAAGTTTTGACAAAAATAGTAGCATTCTCATACTAAATGGGTTGGGACCATTTTCCTAACTTTGATTGGAGGGTAATACTGTTTAGAAGAGTTTTATTAATATCAAAATTAACACAAAAGTGGGTGAAAATAAACCTAGAATTGGCCTTTGTAACCCCATCACCAACAACATAGTGGCCAAAAGATTTTCCAATCCATTTGAAAATTTCATCTCAAAACTCAAGTGGAAGACTTGGAAAGCAGATCCATATTGTGATTGTTTTATTTAGATTTACAAATAGGTCAAAACCCAACTTCCAATGACATAGGGACAAGCTATGTTTACCATAGAACTAAGGTCTCTGAGTAAGGACTGCAATGAGATCTTCGTTAGAAGTGAATTTGAATTTAGGAAGAGGTCACCAGGCATAAAATTTGTGGAAACACTTCCCTTAAGCATCCAGTTTGTGGACATCCATCGGTGAACCATATCAATGTTGGGATGAAAATAAAAATATCCTCACTAGAGAGTTATTCATTGAGAAGAGGTTTCTATCCACAACTAAGTCAAGGAGCTTGATAAAGGTTCCCTCATTCAAATTGAAGTATTCAGGGGTAACTTCAACACTAGTAGTGTCCAATGACTCACAAAGGAGGGCACCTTTCCATTCATCATTTTTTGAGGAATGGGGAGGAGAGGAAGTGACCCCACCCCCAAAGTCAGTGGATACTACAACCCCATCGAAAAAGACCGCCTCCTGATTAGTCGGCAAGGGGACAATAGGGATATCAGGAGGATTAGGAGGTGCATAATGTAGGGAGGAAAGGTCTCCCCACAAGAGAGCACCATGATCAAAGGAAATTCAAACTTTTAGGAGCAAGAAAGTTGCATATTTCTTTTGCTTGTAGAAAAGAACGAGTTGGCATGGACCTTTTCATTTATGTTAACACTCTCTTTGGTGAAGACTTGTTTCTTACTGATTATGAATCCTACTATATTCTCTCCACATATACTCTTCATTTACAGTAAGATTTCTTTCATTATAAGGACAATTTAAAGCGTGATGTCATCATTGATCATTTTCTCAGCATCACCTTGCCTACTCTTCATGTCAATACTTTCGCCCTTGATGATGAGGCATTGTCAAATGTTCACTTTCATCCCACATCAGATGATGTGCAAAGAGATCTTGAACATACTCTTTCAAGACCTCTACACCTTATCTTCCTAATGTAGAAACTCTCCCAATCAATGTGCATTCCATGAAGAGATTTACTACACTCATTGTGGTGATGTTTAATAAATCAATCAACCTTAAAGGTGTAGCTTATTTGGTTCTTCCTAAAACTATTGTGCATTGAGTGCTTGAACCATTCCCACCTTCTCACTTGATTATCATTATCCATTTTTTTCTTGATAACCCTATGACATCTATTATTGGCTTTAATGTCATAGGTCACACAGACAACACTCAATGAACCTAACAGGTCAATTTTGTAACTATTTGCCTTCCTCCATTAGCTCCTCATCTTCCCATTAATAACATTAAGGAATATAATCTTATTAAATACATTTGGACTATTCAAGTTAAGATACCTCTTTGGAGTCAATTCAAACTTCACCTTCCTATTATGATATGTTTCATAAGGCTTTACAAAATATTATTATTTCATCTTCTATTAGACCACTTGAAGTATCTACTTTAATCAATTGCATCTATTATAATATGATGGATATCACATTTTTGTAATTTGATATTTCTTCTTGCAAGGTTCAAAAATAAAACTTTCCTCTTTTCATCATGATAGGTCTTAACTCCGTGTGAATTAAGCAAACCTTAATCAATAATGGTTTTGGCCTTAATTTTTGTAGTCTTTAATTTTCAATATGAATCCATGTTTATATGTCTAATCTCACTTGTTTGATGTTTCTATTAAGGTTTTTTATTATGTTGTTTGAAATCCTTTGAACCATCACTTTACCTATACAATTAAGACCTATTAGCTTCCCTACCATACTTTATGTCAAGTGAAGAAGGAATCTTTCTTAAAATATTCTCCTTAGAAAATCATGGATTTACATGATGGTTCATTTGCATCTTCACTTCAATAGTCCACAAAATTCATCTATGGAGGCAACAGTTTATTATCAAATCTAATATCGACTCATTTCAATATTGTCCAATTGTTGATACTACTCTTTATCTTATATTTTCTATAGTATTCCCTTCTACTTCAATCATAGTAGATACACCATCAATATCTCTTGTTACTAACTCTACACCACTAGTAGATCATTCTACTTCTAATGCATGTCTTAGTGAAGATTGGGGCTCCCTATACTTCATCACTTCTTATAGTGGAGAATATAAGGTTGACCTCACTAACTTCAAAATCCCTATATGGAAGACAAATCTCCATTCTTATGATGGAATCATTTCACCATATTTTATCATTTTTTGCTACTTCTCCAACACATGGATATACATATCATTAAATGATGAACTGGTCTTGGGTTCATGGGTCTAGGATTTGAGTTCCTTTTGGAACCTACACTACACCTTTCTACCATGGGTTTAGGTTACTAACTTTCTCTTTTATCTAAATGTCCTCCTCCATTATCGACCACCTCCCATGACTTATTTTTGTGGATGCCACCTTTCTCCCTAATTGAAAGGGTTAATTCCTCCTCAATCTACTTATTTTAAAACCATTCAAAATACTCAACATTCTTCTATTCTATCCAAAAAATAGGATAACTCCTATGCATATCTTGCTCATCCTCCTAAATTATGTATTCTTTATATGCTCCTAAAATCCCACTTAAACACTATTCCTCCTCCCACATGCAAGAAATTTTGTAAACACAATCAATCAACACTTTCATTCTATACATATCATTGAGTGTTAGGCCAACTCACTAGGTAATACCAAAATTTATAAAATAAAATCCAATAAATTATTTATGCATCTTTATCTTCTTCACATGATATAGGACATTGAAGTTTACCTCTATCTAGTTCATTCTATGCTATAAGTGTTCTTCTTCCTTTATATGCAACATCTATCATAGCATGGAAGTCACCTCTATCCTAGTATGAGAACCAACTTTGTTATTAAATTGAGGCTACCTTTTTCATCATATTGATATTATCTCCATTACTTCAATCATAGAATTCATGAATTGAAATTACCTCTATATTGTTCTCTTCTATTTTTTCATATTTTCTCATTTAGTCTTTAAGCCTCTCTTCATCTATTATGTTATTTCCAACTATGTTAAAATCATGCATGTTGTCATATTGAGGAGGTATGATTCCATGTGCAACCATAATCCATCTTCTTTGTTGACAACACAACCATATCCATCTTTGTTGTTCATTCCTACATTCTAAGGGAGATGGAAAACTTATTCTAGGGGAAAACATATGTCTTAAGGATCTCTTTCCTCATTTCCCCGCCTTCGTACTACTTTAAAGTGTTTTAATATTATACATGCAAATATTTTAATGGGGGTTGTGTATTCTAACCATATATGCAAACACACATATCTGTATTCATGCATGCAAGCATATGTTATCAACATGCTTTCCAAATTTAATTGTAGGCATGGTTGTTGATCAACAAGGAGTGCTTGATCTACCGCTATATGTCTTGGATCACCTAGAAACAAAGTATTCAGCCCAAGTGATCTCACATTTTATCGAACATCTAAATCATCTAGCAATAGAGAACAATAGTACTACAGATTAATTTATTCTCATGATTCCTAATGGCAAAGTAAGCTAGAAATTGAAACATGCATTCTCTTCTCATGATTCCAAGCAACAAAGTGAGCTAGATCTTGAACTAAGTATTTTTTAATCTTTGTATGCATTAGTTCATTGTTTCTAAATCAAATGCTTTAGTCATCACATTATTCTCATCATTGAAAGATTTCCTCTCTTTTTCTTCTCCATATATATGTTTGTGATGTTATAACATATTTTCTTATAGGTTTCATGTTTTCTAGCATGTTAATTTTTAGATTTTAGATTTTTTAACCTTTGTGTTATGGGTTTTCTTTTTCTATCATGTGGTTTTGAAAAAATTTAGCCTTAGTGCATGGTTCCCTCACTCAAAGAATTAGAGTGTTTTTATAATGTATTTTTTAATATTTTATGTTTATATTTTAACATATCTTATCACTTAGTGGCATCAACTCACTAAAGTGGGGAAAAAATTGTTGTTGAAAATTATATACCCTACAATTAATACATAATGTTTTGGGTTCACTTTGGTGTCCATCTTATGTAGCATGTTCTAAGATCATTTTAGCCCAGCCTTGGTTTTTATCCACTCCTAGTGCTAGCATTGTGTTATCATTTTATGTGTACAACCATGTTTGGTGTGTTGTCATTCCTTGTGTTTCTGTTATGTTTTGTTCCCATCCTATGAAGTTTGTAGGCACATTGTACTTGGATGCTAGTGCAATGTGTAATGTGTGTGCCCCACTTTTGTACTTTGGTTGTGCAATTGTACATCTATTTTCTAACCTTCTAGCTAACTTTCAACTTCTAAATATTCTTTTTAAACCATCATCCAACCACATTTCGATAGTCCAATAGTCACCTTTGGATGTTTGGGTGACTATTAAGCTTCCCTCTCCTTCCAAAATTGGACTCTTATTCATCATGCAAGTTTGTGCTCTTCTATGCAAACTACAACATACTTGAGCATGTTGCAATATTCCACTATACCTCCTTGGCCTAGTGAACATCATCCATTATCATCATGAAGACCTGCTTATTGTGCTTTACCCTCACTTCATTTCCTTTGATTTTGTATTATTGTTCATGTCTTTTGGTATTACAAAGCTATCACCTCCTTTCTACTAGCATACACACTAAGGTATTTCTCCTTGTAGGAAAGGGATTAATACTTAGAGACCTACTTTACTAATGTTGTTCTTGATCCTAGACATGCATAGGCTAAGCACACACACTCTCTGATTTCTCCCAATTCCATTGGTTGTAGGTAAAACACCAAAGTAGGGGCTTGACTTAAAGGCAAGCTCCTAAGCATTTTGACCTTTTTTTCTATCCTAGTTGCAGATTTCTTAGAAGCTATCTCAAATAAAGGTTTTCTTCTTTGCTTCCCCTTCTCTTATCATTTCAATATTTCATTCAAGATAATCTAGTTTAGTTTCTACTTTTTTGTACATTTCTAGATATTTCTTGGGCTTCATTTTGTCTTAGTTTTCTTGTGCATAGACAATGTCAATCTAAGTTTAAAACTTTATTTTCTATTAGCATGGGATGATAGCATAGAATTTGGACTACAAGGACAACAATGCACTCCTCCAGCATCCTAGCTAGTGAGCTTCTTGAGTCCTATTCCAAGTTATTTATTATTTCACCATTTATGTTCTATAGTTTATTTTGGTATCTTATTTACATACCTTTTGCATTTCAAGATTTCCTTGTTTCCATAAAATAGCTTAATCAATGTAATTTAGAAGTTAAAACATAGCTTAATTTTCATAATGTGATCCCATGTGTATGATAGAATGTCATGAATGAATTGAAAATAAATGGATTGCATGCAATAATTGTATAAACATGCCAAGGATAAAGGACCATGGGAATCCATGATGCAAAAAAACATAACAATAGAGATATAACCAAGGGTGGATGGATGGAGTGGGATTCACAACACCACGCATTAAAATCTCAAAAGCCTAGTAGGAGAAGAGGAATACTATAGGAATGCTATATAATTAGCTATAAAACAAAATTTCAATAAATAAAAAACTAGATCTTAGATAAAACTCTAGATAGTAGCCAAGTATGGGTAAGGTGGTCAAAAGTGAAATCACACAATAAAGCACTAACCCTAGGAGAAAGTATATAATAGTTAAATGTCAATAAATAAGAACTAATACCCTAGGAAGATACAAAAATGATAGATGTAGTCAAAAAGCATAGATTTGAAGTCCTAAAAAGTGATGTTCTAAACCCTAAAGCACCATCCTAAAGAAGTGTAAGATCAAATATATTCACCAAAATGTAAAGGAATCCGTGATTGTTAGTCTAGGCTAATAAAATAAATGCAAGTAATTAAAGCATAATCAACCTAGATTGAAATAATAATCAGTTGGAAAAATGAAAAAATAAAAAATGAATAATATTTTAGGATAAGTAAATGTAAGGGAATAAGGACACATAGCTCTATGAATGAATGCAATGTAACATTGAAATCTACTTGCCTTGAGACTAAATGTAGGTCTTCTTTACATGGAAACCTCAAAACTATCATCATCTCTTATTTCTACATTAGTTAATCTCATGGCTATGTGTGACTTTGACTCGGTGTAGATCTATCATATGATTCACAAATCCAATCTAGTAAAATGTGCATGTATGGTCATTAAAATTAACTTTTTGAGATCATTGCATTGTAAGTCATGTTATCCTAGGTCAATAGATCTATGATGTGATCTACATATCTGATCTAGAAAAATGTGCACTTTTGCTCCTTAGTTCATTGTGGTGTCTACCTTGTACCAATTGTTAAAAGATGGCAATATTTAAAAATATCTTTGTGAGATTGTTTGATTGTAAGAACTAGTTCTTCAATGTCAACCCGCTCGATTAGACCAATTTTACAATAATAGAAATGAGCAAAGACAATACCCTTTCATCATTTAAATGCTCTAGAATGATTATGTTGATCTGAGTTTCTTTTAATGCTTCAAATCAAAAGATTCCTATGACAATTCCTCTTTACAATGCATATGATTTGTCCTTGAAATTTAATGATAATGAATTTACATTGAATACATTTAAATACAAAAACATGAAAATTAATTACACAAATGTTTACAAGTCAGCTCATGGTGGTAACGGAATGGGTGAGAGTCAACAAAATTTGAATTTTTTTTTTAAAAAATTGGCATCCCCACACATTTTAGAATTGATCTAGGACAAGAAAGTGTTGAAATCAAGATAATAAGCAAGATGTGTAAGAGTATGTGCATGTATAGTTATGGTAATTGGTTATCATGTAAGCATATATGCAGACAATGATAAGATTAGGTCAAATGTGTAAAAATGTGTAAATGAGAATGAATTAAGGATAGAGGGATGAACCCAACTTCACACAAAATTACACCATTTTTTGATATATAATTGTATTACGTCATTCCCTCAAAGTAAGCCCAATATTAAATAGGAATTAGCGTGAATATACAAATTTCACCATAACAATATCAAACAAAATCTATTTGAAATTTATATAATAAAGATGGTATGCAAGATGTACTGCTAGAAAATATATGTTTATTCAACTGCATACAAACTCCTATGGCCTATTGCAGGTACACACAAAATAATAAACTATGACATGATTTCATTTTGGTAATATTTTCAAATTTTAGGCTTTTAAAAGTACATTAAAGACTTCATTAGTCATTGTAACTACGGATATATACCATTACCTTCTTCAAGATGCTTCTAAAACTTCTAAGCTGCACTGCTGAGTAAATCTTGAAAGTCCCCCTTCATCAGACATTAGGTAATTACCTAAAAGATTTCTTGGCACAAAAAGAAAACGATGCTAGTACCTGTTAGACAAAAACCCTATTACACCATGTTCACATGCAAGCAAAAAATTGAAAAATAATGAGCGGGGATAGAGAGAAGACCCAGGACTAATAAGCTAATGTATAAGTAGTTGGTAAATTAAAGTTTACCACTATAGATGATAACCACGGGCTAGAAGGCCCATAAGGCCTAAGAAACAAATTAGCTTGTATATGATAAGGTGCAGATGCTAACACATCAACCAGGGGACTTGTATCACACAGCCTGCTTCTGGATTGACAGGAGAGAAGGCTGGAGGAGAGGGTCTAGTCAATAATATTTTAGATTTTTTGAAATATAAAGTGGCATTTTCTAATGCAGTTGTTTCGAAAAACGGCAGCCTGATTAGATCTTCTGTTTGATAAAGAGACACTTGTACTGCAAATAGTTCCTAGTTTGTCTCTGCACATTAAAAAAAGCTCCCTATCTGCAGCACCTGATGCTATGAATTCATATGGCTGCTTCCATGGAACCGTTGCCTTCAAAAATCTTTTAAAACAAATAAAATTTTGATGAATACTACTATGTATCTAATCTGATTACATGTCAAATGTCAATAAAAACAGCTTCAACTAATATTGAATGGTGAGAATAACAGATTTACAGTATTTTATGTCTAAGTGCCTTGATTAAGAGAGATTATACCACTAATCAAAAAATTGAAAATGCGAAAGTCAAATTTTCAAATGGACAACAAACAACATTATCAGCCTTTTAAAGCAACTTTCATTCAGCCAAGCAATATACAAGCACATCACCTCAACCGTTACATCCACAACTACCATGTGACAACATCGGAATCCATACTTTCCTAATTCATGTTTGACCAAACAAATTTCTTTTAAACATGCAAGGTACAGGCACATAACCACAAAAATTACCTCCATAACTACCATGCAATGGTAACAAGTTTTGAACCATTCAAAACTCATCCTGAACCAATCAAACTTTGTAAACTTGCCTGGTCCAATTTCAAAACGGACACAACACCACTATCAGCTTTAAGCACAATTTTCATTTAACTATGAAAGGTACTGGCAGATCACAACAACTGTCACCTCCACAACTAACATGCTTTGAATCCCCATTGCAAAACATCAAAAAACAATCAGTGCTGGCGTGATCATTGACTTCATATTTAGCTAAATATATGCTTAGAAGCATATAACACATATGCCTAAATGTCACTGCAAGGCAATTAATGGACCTGGGAATTCACTATAACAAACATTTATAGGGGGGCATTGTTTCTGAATTGCAAAAGCATTATGCTATAGGAAAATTATTAATTATTTTTTTCTTCCAATGACCCCTTTAAATACACATACAATACAGCAATAATTACCTACATTCAACTTGAATCAATGATTGTCAAAACCTGGGCATTTAAATTCGGTCTTAAACTAGTCACTATTACCTTTTTACATCATTTCTGCATGTGCAAGTATAATACAGATCCATTGTGACATTATAATCACTGTTCAAATTCCATTTATCAAATGTCAAAATCACGTATGCCATCTTGAATCTTCAATGCTGCCACTGAAACAATATCTATTACAAACTACACACACACAAAGGAATAAGACACCAACAATGTACATTCTGAATCAAGTGTATGCAACACGAAACCATTAACAGCACACCATAAACTTGACTGAAAACAAAGTGGAGAAATTCTCTGGCATATCTATTGCCATCATAAATATTGCAACCAAGCAAGGGTGCATGTATATATTAATATCATTCAAATGCATAGATGTAAACACAAAGTGTCAACAATGTAAAGCAAAAGAAAAGTCTCGAGAGGGTAAGCACAATATCAACAACCAATTTTAAGTCATTTATGTTCCCACCAACTAAAAAGCTCATAGGTCTCAAATAAGTTAAATCGCACACACATCCTATGATGCCCCTGGATCTATGATCTGGTACTCTACTATGAAACTAATGCGCTCCATGAAGTGGCTGTAATCACATGAATCATTGTGATTGTTGTAAAATTCAAGTGACAAAGCGGTTGCTAAAATCCTCCAGCTTTAAAGGATTTAAATGTCAATGAATTAAGTGAGTTACATTTTCGGCCTGATGTGCAAGTTACACAGTCTAGTGAATCATAATTTCCACATCTATTGGCTTCCATTATTAGTAGGCTCGCCTGCATTCAAACTAGATTTAGCCATAGGTAATAATAGAGATCTTGTAATATTCCTTGTAGCCGATTTATATAAATACAAATATAAATTGAACCCCCTCTCGCTTTGCAAAAACTATTTTAGGCCACAAGGACTTGTGCTAAAATAAAATAGTGAAAATTTTAACAATTTTGATAAGTGTTAACAGTTGTTAATCGAAATACATTTTAGAACCAAAAATGATATCTGACGATCATAGTTAAACAGCATATTAAATTTTATAATCTATTAAGGTTGGTACTTAAATCAATAACCTCATCCAATAAACAGAGACAAACTCTGACAGATCTAGCAACAAGACCTCCACACCTGGTAAAATAAACTCTACGCATAAACAACCTGACATCAGCAAAGGGAATAAATGCCCTGGGTATGAGTGCCTTCTAATCTTTTTGAAAAAAGGATCTAGCTGTGGCAAAGGGAACAAGAGCCTTCGTATATTTTTTAAGACAGGTGTACCTGTGGCAAGAGGGAACAAGAGCCTTCCTATATTTTTTAAGACACGTGTAGCTATGGCTAGAGGAAATAAGCCTGATAATACAAGCTGTCAAGCATCACCAAGACCTCATGAAACAAAGTATATGCTATAGAGTACCAACTTCATCACTTAAAGTTAATAAGAAAAAAGCTTTGAAACGCCATTTTTCCTGAAAATAAACACAATAATGTTGTCCAAGCCATGGCCTACTGATAAGCAGATGCACTTAAGAACAAGAAGGCTTTGATTAAAATCTTGCTGGGTTCATGCCTGCAGCATTAAAGTAGTTGCTTTCCACTGATAATGCTGAAGTTCAATAATGTGACTTGAAGTTGATTACCCAATTTGGTGCTGAGAAAAGGGTTTTCCAATAAATAAATAAAAACAAGTTATGATATACAAAATTTCAGAATATTTAATATATAGAGAAATATCAAATAACTGAATATTTTCTGTTGCTAGTATTATGAACAATCTCACTTTTATTGCAACTTTCTCTATTATAATTGCAATGAACCTCAATTTTCTCAGTCAATTCTTAATCACCTTCCAAGTTTGTACATCTTTGCATAGACTAATATGCAACTTACAATTACTATTACTATCATAATCCTAAAGTGTGGCCTTCCTCAACACCCTCACATACTCAGGAAAGCGGCAGAAACATATTTGAAAAATTCATTTTTCACATTTGTGTTCCTTTGACTACAAAAAAATTATATATTAATGAGATTTACCAGAGGAAGCCTTGATTGACAATGAGCTTAACACCTTACATTATCAATGAATGCTAGCTTCTGGTATATTCTATCATCTACAGAACACTGAGTCACCCTTTGGTGCTGAAAAAATCAGTTGCTGGAGCCGGCATCCAACATACAAATATATCTCACAAACATGCCACTTCTGGTCTCAATGAGTGAAATCAAATATGGAGATTATATCCACTTGAAGTCTGATTTCCCCATGAATAATGTCATTCTATAGAATTGTGCACGAGCATTTGTTGTCTTTTGGCATGTCTGAAGGCTGCTTTTCTGTCCAGCACATAAAAACTTAAATCCGATTTTAGAGGGGAAAAAGAAGTAAAATGAAAAGCATTATCTCTTCCGAACACTTTAAACACTAAACAGAGAAAATGTAGTTCACAAATTCCAACTGACTTTACACATAAGAATTAATTGGAACAAGTATTAGTACCATTTCCTTTTTCAGCTGATGGTGGTCGTAGAACAACATGCATGGTTATAACTCCACCAGGTAGATCACATATGGGACCCCTACACTCCCCTAGAGTTTTATTGTTTTCTAGTATCTTTCCAGAATTGATCAATTTCACATCATTGATGGTCTTTGGACCATTCTCTTTCTCTGTAACAATGAAAGTATGAAACATTAAGCAATCTACAAAAAGCAAAAAGTAACTCTCAGAAATGTCAGATAGAGAAATCATTAATTGAAGAAATCCTAGAAGCACGTTCCTTCAAATATGCATGCATTCAGACTTCAGAGAGTTGCAGAATGTAAATTACTTATAATTATTTTAGATTCTCTTTACCATCCATACCATAGCTCTTACATATCTCAAAGATAAAAGACCAAAGGATATGCATTCAAGCACATCTACAAAGAATCTGAGGGAAAAAAATAGAAACCAAGCAAGTTAATAGATTGTTTTCCTGCAGTCTGCAATTAGACCATTTACCATGTCATAAAGTAGTTAGGTTTAGCACTCTAACAAACAGCAGAGACAAGATATACTTGGATCTGTCACAGAACTGTGGGAAGGGCCATGTTTGGTTCACTCAAACACAAGTATGATCAAGTACAGGCCACTCTCCCTTTGCACACTTAGATACTCCAATCCGATAGTTTAAAATTAAAATAATCATAAGATTCTCACTCACTGATTGAAAATTATTTTAAATAAATGCCTAAAATGTCTCTTGAGAGTAAACATGCACATTTCTTTCTATCATGCAAATTCCCCCATTTCTTCACAAAATCTCGTTATTTTCCACTTTATGATCACCTTCCATCTTCGACTTCTCCCCAGCTCTCAATTTCCTTCCTACACTATTGTGTTCAATCTTTTCTTCTCATTGATATATCTATCTTTCCCTGTCCCTGACATGGCGGCATAAATGATGGTAAGCCAAGTACTACAGATGGTTTGAAGATAACCCTACACACTAAAGGACTTTTTCCCTGAGAAAGCTAATGTCTAGACTCTATATAGAATATTCAATATACGACAGAAAATGAGGAATAGAAGACTCCATCATTGATCATCCCTCCAACTAATTCTGTGTAAGATACTCCATATACAGTAACCAATGAAATTATTAAGTAATCATATGCTACCAAACCCGATTAAGTCCTAATACAAACCAAACTCATAAAATTCATGTCAACCAAATGAAAGCGAATTGTAGCCAACAAATATGAATTCTGATATTGAACTAAATAGAGATTAATTTGCTGACAACCAAGAAAATACAGTAGTCGATATCTGAAAGATGCTGTTTTTATCATTTACTTTATACTTAAAAGTCTTTTAAAACTATTTAACTGAAAAATACTAGTAAGTAATCAGCATCAAGCATATACTATATACATTCCAGTTCAGAAATCTTATGGATTCCACTTTGAAGGAGATCAATGTTCCTGATACTCAATGAATTCATACCAAGTATCCATAAGAAAAAAAATAAAAATCTTATCACAGGCACAAAATAATTAGTTTGTAAATTCAAATTCAGAAAAAGGAACTCCTGTATCTATGACTGTGATAAGGAAGAAAGATAAATTTCAAAACAAATTTAATATTTCTTTATATTAGAAAATCTGCAACAGGTTAACAATGAAACATTGAGCATAATCAGATAAACAAACATCTTCAATTAAAGGAAAGTGTTTCCAAAGATTCATTACTATCGGTAAATATTTTCTATTTTATTCATTTTTCTGAACATTGCCAAGAGACAACTCAAGCCCATTAAACATTTAACTTTTAAGATCAAAATCCCTATCAAGCACATTTGAGAAAACCATCCACTTTGCAGAGGAAACGTGACTAATCTCAGACAGGTGACATCAGGACAATGAACTTTGACATCTAATAAACAAGCCTAAAGTGTACCATTCAAAAAATAATTTCACAGAATTTTATGCATTCTGTTTAAGTTGCTCTCTACAAGTTAGATTATGACATTTCTTATTTTCATTGAACAAAAAAAAGTGTTTCCACATTATCAAATAACCTATTTCAAGACATTATGCAAACGAATGCACTAGTTTGGCCTCCAGTTTGTTAATTTATACCCATCCCATACAAAATGAAAAGCACCCGACAACTTTGAAACTAATCATAAAAAATGTGAAACCAATGAGAGCCACAAACCTGCACGCTCTTATGCTACAGTGCCCGTAATAATGCGAGACCAATGAGAGCCACAAACCTGCACGCTCTTATGCTGCAGTGCCCATAATAATCATTCAATCGTGCTAAGTCATACGAAATTTGCTTTGCACTTTTTTCCTAATGTTCTAAAAATGTGTGATTAGCAAATGTAAAAAATTCCAACAACTGCAACCAGTTCTATATCAAGCTGTCCACCAGGAAATTTTTCAAGCTGTGGCCTACCACAACCAAACAGATCAAGAACAGAGAGGGAGAAAGCAGTGTAAACTAGGATAAAACAAATACCCTTCAGAGTTGGTATTTGTAAGAAATACAAACTATCTTATGCAGTGCAATACATCATAGGATGTTTCTTGAATGTTTCATGAAAAGAGTTTTAAGAAAAAAAATTAAAGAACTGCCATTTCACACCCATGCTAACATTTTCCCCTGAAGAAGTCACACTCAAGGATAATCTTCTCTATAAGTTAGGAAAGAAACTCCCCAGAATGTAACAAAGGATCAAAAATGAATGCCAACAATTCAGAAAAATATGCAGACCCATCAATTCTGGAAGCGATGAACCTTTAATGAATCATATACCAAAGCTGAAAGAGATGAAAAGCACTGAACCAGAACCAAATGCAAGACTATTCAAAACCAATTCTTTGTCGCATCCAGCTACACTGGAAACTGCACAATAACTAACTAATACAGGCACAGCCAATGAAAATTGGGCTCCACATAACAACAGATCCACACGATCAAAATAAAAAAATTGGGCTCCACAAGCAATACTATATATTCACACGACCATATAGGCATTGGCATGAAAAGCATCATTATCTTCATACAACTAGATTCATGTTCTCAAAAGACAATTCAAGATTGGAAGACATTTACCAAAACTATATTTTCCTGATGATGAATGAGGTAGCTCACTCAAAAGATGAATAAAAACTATTGTTCTGCTCATCTAGAAGATTATTGGAAAATAAAAAACAATTTCAGCAAGCAATGCTGCTTTTCATCTTATCTCTGTGTCTGTTCAACACCCAGTCTAACCTTTAGCTCTGGTGGACCCAAGGAATAAAAGAGCTCACAAATACACATTTCTCCACATACAATCAGATCCATAACATCAAAAGAAACTATTTTAACCTACAAGTGCTGCCAATTATTAACCTTTATCTCTGTTTCTGTCTGCCATCCATTTGATCCTTAGCTCTAAGGGACCCAAACAAACAAAAAAGGTCAGGATTCATCTATTTACACAATCATATAGGTCAATTTGGGCACAAGAAATGTGACATTTCAGCATCTAGTCTGTTCCACATCCATTGAATCCATGGCTCTAGCAGAACTAAGCCAATACAAAAACTGAAATTCTTCTATTTATGCAATTTTATGTGCATTGGAAAGAAAAGCACAATTCTCCACATACCACCAGATCCATAACATCTAAAACCACAACTGAGGCTGACAACCAATATTGTTTTTCATCATTTTTCTGTGTCTCTTTTCATCATTTATCTCTGCGTCTGTTCAAGATCTATTCAATCCTTAGTTTTATTGGATTCCAACAATACAAAGAAGACGAGATTAATCTATTTAGCTATTATCACAAACTTCAAGCATTGCCAATAAAATAGAAATCATCCATATACCACGAGATCTATCATGTCAAAATAACAATTTGATGTCACAAGCAAGGTTACCTTTTATAAATTTTATCTGCCTCTATCAACACCTATTCAATAATTAGTTCCATTGGCACTAGACTAACAAATAAAAAGCTCAGAATAATCTATTTACACAACTTACCCGTATTGGTAACAGACTAATAATTTTCCACAATGCCACCAGTTCCATAACATAAAAAAGCACAACTAGAGCTAACAAGTGAATTTATTTTTCATACATCTGTATGTGCTTAGTGCCCGTTCAATCTTTGATTCTATTGGATCCCAATAAAAAGAAAAAGGTTAATATAATCTACTTGCACAACATTGCACGCATTCATTAAAGGTGCATGAATCTCCACATAGCAGCAGATCCATGACCAAAAAGCAATTTGGGCCAACAGGCAATGCTAACTTGCATCCTATATGTCTGTATATTCACCATTCCGGCAATACTTAGCTCTAATGGACCCAACAGAAAATGAGAAAACTTGAGATTAATCGATGTCCACATACCAACAGATCCGCAACATCAAAAAGACACAATTCAGGTAAAAAAATGGCTATTTTTCATAATTTATATATCTGTCTATCTAACACCCTTTCAATCCTGAACTCTATTAAACTCAAAGGAAAACTATTATTTTTCTTTTTCAAAAGTCTACATCTTGATCTAATTTTACAATCTTAGATCTGAGTTACATATAATTTTATGAATTTTACAGAAAACCAAACGTAAAACCTGTAAGCCAATAAACACTGATCTACATTGAAAAGATCGCTTGATTTAGTACAGATTCAAGTTACATCCCTTTATGAAAACTTTCACGATTAGGATTGAAAAAACATACCTTTGGGCCATTGTGCGAGAATGCTTTCCTTCAAAGTGGCAACAGTGGTAGCAGACAAATATCTCCTGGGGCCTATATCTGTACCATCATGCAGTCTAAACTTGAGCTCCAAATACTCTTCCCCAGACATAATTTCTCAAATATCCTCAGATCCCAATTGAGCACAGAAAAGATCCAAAAGGCCTTTAAAAACCTATTGGGTAACCTCAAAACAAACCAAAAAAGCCTTATCACATTACAACCACAAGTCCTTCGAGGCTTCCAAAAATCTTCCAAAACTAGCCCACTTCCTATTTTACAGGACTAATGCCTTTGTTCACACTCTGCAACCAAATTCAACCATTTTAAAAACCCGGATACAATATTTCCCCCCCTTCTTTTTGTTTCTATCAGATCCACTATATTGGGAATAAATCGAATCGAAAACCATCGAATATTTCAGACTTAGGTTTTAAATGAAATGTAAGGCTGCTAAAAAACATGATTTTAACTAGATTTTGATGCCATCCAACGCGGTTTTACAGGACAAAACGAACCCAGACCAACAGTTGCTAAATCCATCATGATTATATTATTATAATTGTTGTGGAGAACCCCGCTTAATCCAACAAATAATTGATACAATAATTCATCTTATTAGCCTTCAATATTCTAATGCATTCATGATTGCTGAAGTTTTAAGCTAAGTAATTAAGTTAGATTAATTCAATTTCAATATTTATCTACATGTGGTATGGTCAAAAGCGTATATATAAGAATGCTTTTGACCAAAATTTTGGGCCTACCATTAATATTTTGGTTTATTAATTTAAAGTATCAATATTATGGTTTTGTAGACTTTGATTTATTTTTATATTTGTCAATTTATTTTAATTTAGAAAAATAATAATATAATTTTACATTAAAAATTTGTTAATTTATTTTTAATTTATTTTTATTTTTAATTTAAAATATAAAGGTATAATTTAATATTTTGATTCAATCGTATCTAATTTTGATAGTTTATTTTTATATATATTGTCTCTTTCTTAAGAAAAGAGAAAAAAATTAAGTTAGGTGTACGTTGTAGGTATAACTCTTAAAAATGAGTTATTCTTTATCTTGGTATCCTAGTCAAAGGTCATAGTCAAAACTTATGGGTCCATTTCCTACCACCAACAAAGAAAAATATAAATTTAATATTATCATTTCACAAAAATTAAATGCAAGTCCAATAAAATTAAAATGTCCCCTCTCATCCATTTTCACTCTATAAATAGTTCCATCTCATAGATACATCCTTCAAGGGAAATAAAACACACCCTACAAATGTATGTAAAAGTTAATATAAGTAAATAAAAGTATCAATTAACACTATAAATACATGAGATAACCATGTAAATTGATTTAAGTAAGCTAACAAAGACTACAATTGCACATGCATTGAAATAGAAATGAGATGGTTATGGTTGTTTATATTCAAATCAACAAATGTACACGTTGACTAATATGGCAATGTGACATGGGAATGCAAATAAAGAGCTAAAATGGAAAATTGCATTGGAGAGTAAATAGTTAAGGATAGATTGTGATAAAAATCTTATTTAGGAGCATGATCTTGTTCCAATTTTTATAATTTTGTCCAAAGCAAAAGTAGTTCTTTGGTACATGTAAGTACCCAAATCTAAATGACCTTGCATGGCAACTCCAATAATGACCCAAAAATCTAGCACATGAGCCTACATGACATGAAGTATAAAAAAATGATCTTCAATTGACCATGTCAACTTTTAAGACTCTTTGTGTTGTTTATAGTTGCATTTTTTTCCATTCACTACGTGTCTATGTTTTCATTATATGACAAAAATAAATTTATTTTCACAATGACAAGTTTCTTTCTTCCCTATAGCAATAAAATCTTTTTCATCAATGAATGATTATGTAGTGGCAAAGTCATTATATCTATTCATTCGTGTGTATTTTCCCAATTATGTAAGTTCACCTCGAGTTCCATCTTGTGTTCAACCTAGTCTTAATTACGAAACTCATCTTTAATCTCTGGTCACTCCCATTTGCTCTCACATCTATTAATAACCCTCTTTTAATAACCAAAACATCCAAATTCTTATAACCAAATATCCATTGTCAATAATTTAAGGCAAATCTTTGTTGAAGCTTTTCCAAATGTATTGCATATCATTGATTAGTCGTTGTATGTAGCCAACATTTTTACTCTTGGGACTCTTTTCCTAGTTCACCCCACTCTTTTTATTTGGATATCATTATCAATAATTAAATATTTAAAACAAAAGGAAGACAATTATATCTACCTAAGTACACATTGTCACAATTCAAAATTTTCCCCCTGTCCAACATACTTCTAATCCCAAGAGTAGATTTTCTTATATTCATAGATTAAGATAGATTTGTTGAACTTATTAGATTCATTTATTTTTGAAATTTGAAATGTTCATGAAG
This sequence comes from Sequoiadendron giganteum, assembly GCA_007115665.2. Taxonomy (NCBI): domain Eukaryota; kingdom Viridiplantae; phylum Streptophyta; class Pinopsida; order Cupressales; family Cupressaceae; genus Sequoiadendron; species Sequoiadendron giganteum. Next base: position 117,929,552 of record CM021105.1, on the reverse strand, counting down.
AGGCTCCTTACATATATTAGATTCAATTTATTTTGTTAAGATTTATTTAGATTTAATTTTGTTTATTTTATTAAAAAATATGTTTCTTTGTGTCTATGCTTCTAATTATTATTTGAAATTAGAAAAAAATATCATTTAAAGTCTTTCTTCAAAACATTTTATTTAATATTGAAAAGCTTCTTTAAATTAGATATGTTCTTCCAAATATTTTTTTCAAATTCATAAAGAATAAAAAATGATTCCTAAAGCTCTAATTTGTTTAGAGTGATTAAAAAGAACTACGAGGCCCTTCAATGGATCTAAGATTCATACTAACAAAAACCCTATCACTAGAAGACAGAGAAAAAAAATAAAAATAATAAGAAAAGGGGAAATGAAGTAAACTATCATTTTCTACATATTGGAAGATTTTATAATTTGCTTCTTTATATGTTTTTAGAAAATAATATTTAAAAAAAATAATGATATTGATTTTTTTCTTTTTATTTCTTCAAAAAAGTTTTTTTTCATCATAATTAGACTTAATTAATTATTAAATTATATCGAATCAATTTAAAAAATCTAATTAAGTTGATTATTTAATTAACTATTTTTTAGTTGTTAGATTTATATAATTGTATTTACTTTTAAAATTATTTTATCTAAAATATATATATATATTTTTAGATTGATTGTTTTTTAATGATTAATTAGCAATCAATTATTTAATTAATTATAACAAGGTTAAAAGAAGCAGTCTTTATAACTAGGTTTTCTAGCATAATAGATGAATTAAATTATCAATTATAATGTAGATTTAAATGATAGGATAAAGAAATTATAACAAAGGAACAAATTTACAGAGGTAAGAAATTTATAGAGGTGCAAGATAATAATTTTAACATGGTTCATCCTTTGGGCTACATCCACAAATAACATCAGTCTAATTTTATTAAACTTCTAGTAAATTACTGTGAATGCTAAAATCTGCAAGGGAGAGACTTAAACTAGTTTCATGTTGTTAGCACCAGTCAGTTCAAATCAACAAATTTAACATCCCTATGAAATAATTAATCATGTTCATATATGCAAATAATAAGCAGAAAACAGTTTAAACAGAAACATATGTAAAGAACATAATCAAACCTTTATCTCATAGTGGACTGGTGCCACTTTGTTGTGTAGTAAGCAACCCTTTTCCAATCCTTGAATTGCAAATGTTGATGTGTGGATTAATCAAACCCCTCAAATAAGATTTGAGTATAACCTAGCTATGAATTTTGAAAATGATTAATATGTGGAATGGTGTGCACAAAGTTGGCTCTCAATGTCTAGAAAGTAACTTTGTATCAAATTGTGGATCCTTGAATGATGAGAGAAGTCTCCAATTTATAGATTTCCAAACTGGAAAAGAAAGTGAAAACAAGCAATGTGGGGGAAACTCTATGGTTAAGTGTGCTTGAGCTGGAGCAATACTGGGATGGGTGACCTCCTGAGATGGACCAATGTTTCACCTCTGTGAGCATCACCTAGATGCAATGAGTGCTAAGTGGACCATTCATTATCATGAGATATGGGTTCTTGTGAACCACTACTCATGAAACATGGGTCAATGAGTTTGACTCGAAAACTACATGGTTGAATCTTAATAGCAATATCATAATGTGGGATCATTCAACATCCAATGGCCAAGTGCCACTTGTCAAAATGTGAATGGTTGAAGGTTGTGCATATTTTGGCAAAGTGTCAATAAATGCAATTAGGTGGAATTTCAAATTTGAGAAATGACATGTGAGAGGGAAAAATGAATGAAATAAATGCCACTTGACTCAATGCACAAGGACATGTAAGAGGAGTGAATGTCTTGTTGGATGTACAAGTCCACTTGAACTTTTTGAATTTAAATTGAGGGAATATTCTCTTTTGATGTTATGTGAGGGAAAATAGATGAATTAATAAATCAAAGTAATTGATTTATTGTGCAAGTTGCATTCTCTAGAGAATGTGACATAAATTAAGACTAAACTAATCAAATTTTAATTAATTTAATGAGGAATTTAGGAGATGTGACAATTTAGACTTAAATTGATGAATTAATTTAAATCAAAATTGAGAGGAATTTGTTTAATTAAATAAATGATTTTGATTTATTTAACTAATAAGGTTTTGATTTATTAAATTTGATAAGAGGACTTTAGAAAATCTAATTAAACAAAATGATTTATTTAATTAAACAGAGACATAAGATTAATTAAATTAAATTGATTAATTTAATCAAATAAGGAGAAAGACTTAATCAAATAAACAATGATTTATTAAATTAAAAGACATAATATGATGAAGAGCTAAGAGTATGATTCAGGAAGAAATGTTGTTAAATAATCAAGATCAAGTGTGTCGAATTGAATTTGCACATTTTCCATGTCTACAATTACAAATACATTTAATTTGCAACAATATATTGCATACACCAAATAATTTATGCTCTGTATATATACCTCATGTTGTTGTGAGCTTAATACAATATTTTTTCTACACTCCCTCGCGTTCTACTACGTGTCTATTTCTCTTAAATGTGACTCATCTACCTTCTTATGTGCACAACTTGTTATGTGTTCAAGTTTAAACTTTATGTCACGATTATTCAATTGTTAAAGTGTCATGCATTAGCTAACGATTAGTTAATTTTTAATTGATTATTAATCTAATTTATTTTTATGCACTTAAGCTAAACTTAGGAGTGGTTTACTATGTTAACTAGAGAGCTATTATTAGATTATTCTCTCTCATTGCCTGAGATGTTGACACTGTTCATGATCTAATCCCTTTACCATTTAGGGTTGTTCCTATATAGTTCTCATCACTCATTGTATTATCTCTCTTCTTATATCTTGAACTCTCAACCTTTGAAGACTCTTATTTTCCTTGAAGTTTCTTGAGGTTCTTCTATAGTTTTTTCTTGTTGAGGAATATAGTAATTTTTTGTTTGTAGATCTATTGTGTGGAAGGTGTCTTTGTTCATTGTTTGATCCTATGACTCATGTTTTTCACAATTCTAACATGGTATCAGAGCCTTGATTCAGTGAATCTCTTCTTGATTTATGAGATTTTTTTCTTCAACAAGAGTTACAAGCTTCAAATTTGGAATACCCTTTGTTTTTTTTGCAAATTTTGGAGGTGGGAATTTTTTGATGCATTTTGGTGTGAAAAGGATCTCACTGATGGATTCAAAGTTGTCAAGAAAGATAGATTTGACTCTTGTTTGGCTTGATTCAGACTCCTAAGGTCAAATCTACGAGGGTTTGAAGTTTTTTTCTAGATCTAGAGAGTAGCTATGTTTTTCAATGCATTTTGACATGAAAAGGACCTCATTGTTTGATTCAAGAGGCTAATTCGATAAATTTTTACTATAAATTTGTCCCATTTTAGTGTCGGGAGCTTTCAAGGAAAAAATAATTATACAAGGGCCCGTATGACCCCTATACAATCGTGTGCACAATCTTCAAAAAAATCACAAAAATAAAAGGTCGGCATATTTTTTTATAAATTTGTATTTTTGAATTTATTAAAAAAATAAATATAAAAAAGCTACAATTTTTTAATTTCTAAAAAGGTCGATTTAAAAGGAAAGGTAGGGCAATTAAATGGGTACCTACAATTGTAAGCTTGTGAGCCCAATAGACCCCACCGATAGGGCTTATTACCTCATGACCTACATCTTTTGGGTGATTGACGGGGGTTGAAACCCCTAGTAGTACAAAAAAAAAAAATCTCGATAGTTTTCTATATTTTGGCATCAAAATAAATTTCACAACAGACAACAAATTTTTCCCTCGAGAATTTTGCGAAAATTTTAGCGTCCATTTTCTGATGAGAGGCATTTTCATCAGCCAAATTTTTTTTGCGTTGAAAAGAGAATATTCCAGCCATTTTATGTTTTTGAGAGGCGAGATTTTTTTCCCAATAAGGAGGAATATTCCTATTGACTTCATGATGCTATCATGTTGAGACTTTTGGTACTTGTATTTTCAACTTGCATCTTACATGTCGAGTAGTTTCATGTGTCATTTATACCTTCGAGTTCTAGATGTTTGCCTTTGTTTTCCATCTGATTCAAGTAGTGTCATTAGGGACACTCATGCAAATTATTGTCTCTCTATTGATCAGTGTTCTTCAAACTTTTGGTACCTATTTTTTTTACTTGCATCTTACATGTTGAGTAGTGTCATTGGGGTCACTCATGTAGATTTGTGTACCACTTGTATCTTCTACTTTTAGATGTTTGCCTTTGTTTTCTATCTAATTTGAGTAGTGTCATTGGGGGCACTCATGTAGATTATAGTCTCCTTGATCTTGACATTTTTATCTTTGATTTCCAGATGTTTTCCTTTGGTTAACATCTAATTCGAGAAGTGTCCTTATGGGCACTCATGCAGATTCTTGTTATCTTGATCATGATCATCATTTATTTTAGAGGAGGTTCTTAATTTCAGCACTATATTAGTCATCATTGACAACATTCTACAACTTCTTTGTGCTTTTGTGATGTTCTACATGTTCCTCTTTTTGGTACATTGTTTCAGTTAGAGGAAATTCTTAGTCTTTCACCTTAATTTAGAGGATTTTTCAGTCCTTCATTGCCTTTCTCTCTTTTAAGGAGTTTTCTCCCACTATGGTTTTCTCCTTTTCTCTGTTTTTGAGAGATCTTTTGTTTGTATATGGGTACCTCACCAAGCCTTATTTTTCAGAACCCATCATGCATTAGATCTTTTTAGGGTTTTTAGCTACTCCCTAAGTTCATCTTAATGGGGGTGTTATAGTAATCATGCATTAGCTAATGATTAATTAATATTTAATTTATTCTCATGCACTTAAGCTAAACTTAGGAGTGATTTACTATGTTAACTAAAGAGCTATTATTAGATCATTCTATCTTATTACAAAAGATGTTGGCACTTTTCATGATCTAATCCATTTACCATTTAGGGTTGCTACTATATAGCACTCAACCCTCATTGTATTCTCTCTCTATTCTTATCTCTTGAATTCTCAACCTTTGAGGACTCTTATTTTCCTTGAAGTTTCTTGAGGTTCTTCTATAGCTTTTTCTTTGTTGATGAATATACCAATTCTTTGTTTGTAGATCTCTTGTGTGGAAGGTGTATTTGTTTGTTGTGTGATTCTATGGCTTGTGTTTTCACAATTCTAACATCAATTTCTAGTTCGCGTGACCATTGTTGTTTTAAATTTAGCACTTACAAAACAAATTTAACTAAATTTTAATGGGATTTAAATTTGACTATTTTTTACTTTGGGGGTGATGCCCCGAATAACCCTCATTGGGGGCATTACCCCTATGTTGGTATGTGGTGACTGATCATGCTATACTGTACACTCTTCATGTATCCTTATTGGGGTCCGTGGTTGGGTTGGGCCCTAGGTGGGGGTTCAAGGGCGATAGCCCCCGAGAATTTTTTTTTTCACCTTTTTTCGCTTCATCACCGAAAAAGAAAAAAGTTGACTTTGTAAACCCTAATTTCTGGAAGCTTCTAAAAGCTTGTTATAAGTGGCTAGGATGGAGAGTTACAACATGGCATTAGTCGCGATATTGTAATATGTTTTACACTGGATAATAAAATCATTGGATGGTTGTGATTTGGTGGATGTAGCCCATATTGGGTGAACCATGTTAAATTCTCTGTGTTATATTTTTTGTGTGTTTTATTTCTCAGTTTATTGATAAAATCTGCATTTAACTTGTTAGATATCTTCCTTCTAACCCTAACACCCTAGACCCCTATTGTGGGCTTCACCCTCAGTCCCCCACCGAGTAGGTGGTCCACCCAAACCTCGTAGGAGGGGCTTTGCCCCTACACTCCCTCGTTAATTAATTTGGGGGGAAACCACACTAAGCAAAGTGACCAAAATATTAACTCCAAAGTCTATTAGACTCCACAAACCAACAATATTTTCAAATTGGTTAATTAATTAAGACAATTCATTTTAAATAAGTAAGAAATGCCTAAACCATAGTTGCATTGATTAATCAATTAGGCTTATTTTCTATGCATTTAAAAATAAAAAACAAACAAAAAATTGCATTCAAACAAACTAAATATCAAGACAATCAAAGAACCACAACAATGCAAAAAATCAACGAAACAATTAATGCAAATAAAACAAACATTTACACCTAAATAGTAGTTAAAATAAATTTGCATGTACATATCTTGATTCTAAGGACCACTTTTGATTCCCTCACTCATGTGTCCTATTAGGAAATGTGTTTCAAACTTTCTCCTAATGTGAATTATATATAAATATAGTTTCAAACTATGAAACACAAAAACTTAATTCCAAGGCGATAGACTTTATTTTTTAGTAAAATAAAATATTTGGGTTGTTTGTCATCTCTTACAAGGATGTTTATTGTGTACAAATTTTAAAAATATACAATTAAAAAAGAAAGGGCCCTAATAGCCCCTTGAATAAAAAAAATTGGCCTCCTATATTAGAAATGTAAAAATACTTAAGACAAAGAAAAGAGTTGTAATAGGGAGTTACACTTGTTAACCAAATTATGTTGGGTATTATGACACATCATAAGACATCTTTCAATGGACATAGTGTAGAAAAAATGGAATGCTTGTGTTGGTGAGTGGATACTTACCATTTGATGGTTTTATGTATTACTTATCCTATCTAGCTTGAGATGGAGGTTTTGATAGTGAGTTTATAAGTATTGTTATATTGCTAGGATTAATCTAGGTCTCTAGTTGGTGATGCTCATATAAAGGCTTGTTTGTAAGAGTATTATAATAAAGTTTAGATTATTAAATAATACATTGGATTTCTTTGGACTATGTGGCTTTCTCATTAAAATTATTTCCCTAGATACACTTGTGTTGTGGTAAAATTATGTTTATTTTTAATATGTGTTTCTCTTTTTTGTAATTGTAAAGATCTAAAATTTGCATATTGTTCTCCTCTAAGATTAGTTTAGGTAATGTTTCCTCATACCTTGAACTTCCTTTTATTTGGTATTGGAGCTTGACTACCTTGGATTAAAGGTATTGGGTAGAGTTCTTTTTGTTATAATCTTTATTTTATTAGGAGTTTGCATAGAAGGGTTTGATCTTATTGTAGGAAGATATGGAAAGCAAGTATAAAATAGAAATGGAGTTCTTAGGCACAATATTTGAGACTGAAATATTAAAATGGAGGATATACTCATGGGTAGAGATCTATATGTTACAATATTTGGATCCTAACCTCCTACTATATCACAAGAATATTGGAACACAATTTATTGAAAAGCTAAGGGTCTCATTAGACTTTGTTTGATCAACATAGTTTTGTTGAATGTGCATAAAAGGATCACCACAACACTTTTTGGAAGAAAATGGGAGATTTTTATCAAGCTAAATCTTTGATTAAGAAAATATTTTTGAGAAATACCCTCAAGATTAAGGATGGTGGCTCTATGGAAAAACACTTAAATATGTCTAACATGGTTATTACCTAGTTACATAGTGTTGGAGTAAAAATGGAGGAGGGGGATTGTTGCATGAATTTATTGTTTTTTGCAAGATTCAAGGGATCACCTTATTATGGCTACTAGGGGTGTTATGATCAAGTTGAAAATGGATGAGGCAATAGCATAATTTTTTTAAAGAGATGTGTATAAATAATTTTGAATCGGCCAAAAAGACCTTAGCTATTCATGGTAGAAAAAATTAAAAGGGAAAGAATAAGGACAAGATGCAAGAAAATTCTAGATCTAGATCTCATGGGAGACTTGAATCTCAGAGTAAGTCCAAGAGAATCTTGGAACTACAACAAGCCTATCCATTTACGAAGAGATTGTAAGGAGGAAAAGAAAAAAAGAAAAAAATAGATATTTTAATAATGAGTGTGATAAGTCCTCCCAAGATGACAGTCATGTCCTTATTACAACCTTGGCTACATATGCATTAAAAGGTGTGTGGTTGATTGACTCCAGTACATCTTTTAGCATGATCTACTTAGGGATTGGCTTACAAAATATGAAAAATATGATGTTGGGAAGTTTTACTTTAGAGATGATTCTTATTTGAAGATTATTGGTCATGGAAGATTCCTAATTCAATTCCTTGATGGATGAGTGAAGGGGATTAATGGTGTACTATATATCCCTAGTTCAACATAAAACTTTTTTTTTTTTAGTAAATTAAATGATTCAAGTGTGTAGATTATTTTCTTAAGTGGGGGTACAAGATGGTCATAGGATCTATGGTGTTCTCTAAGGATGTTTAGATAGGAACTATGTTTTAGCTAGATGTATGTGTGGTTTAATGCAATAGTTATTCTATTCTTGAAGTGAAGATATTTATAGAATCTTCACCTTCACTATTGTAACTACTAGAAAACATGAGTGTTGCATCCACTTTTGATGGGTTTTTTAGGTACCTAAAGGTGATCATGCTTTGGACATGGAGTTTCATACAAACAAAGCTATATTATAGCACCAAAGGATAGTTTGTGTAAGAAATAATTTAATTTAATGGAAACAAATTCAAAACACACACTAGTACAAAAACAACAATATATATGACTGAAAAAACTACTAAAAATTGCTTATAAATGATTGAACTTGGTCACATGACCATTAGTAGTTTATTGCTAGTCATATATAACGTGACCAAATTGATGACTAAACCATTTTTAATCATTTATTGGTTGTTTTGGTTGATCAATTTGGTAGTATATTTAGTCATTAATTTAATCATTGATTGTTGTAATCTGGTCACTTATTTAGTCATTTTTTATTCACTGATATATTTAGTTGTTAATTTAGTCATTGATTGTTGTTAACTGGTCACTTATTTAGTCATTTTTATTCATTGATTTAACACTAGTCATATATTTAGTCATATTTGTTCACTGTTCATTGATTTCTATCAATTGGTAGTATATTTAGTCAATTTAATTATTAATTGATGTCAATTAGTAGTATATTTAGTCATTTTAAAGCTTGCATTTAGTCATTAGTATATTTAGTAATATATTTTGAAGCTTACACAATGAAACAACTTTAAGAAGGTAACAACAACTTGTTTTATTGATAAAAAAATGCTTACAAACAACATACAGATCTGAAAATAAGTTACAATTCTTTCTCTTTGCTAAAAAAACCTTCATGGTTACAATACATAGCTCAAAGAATGAGCAAGAAACTAATTTTCTAAGTATCATTGAGAATAGAATCACAAAGACATTCATAGATGTCTCCTTCACAAATCCATGACTGTCCCATGAAGCTCACTGTCCTAGTTCAAGATCACACTATCATCTCTGTCGAGATCCTTTCTCATGCACCCAACTTGCTCTAGTTCATAAGATTCCACTGTGAATTGTTACTTGTAGCAATAAAATTTCCTTATCTCTAATATAGAAATCAACATCCCATTATGATACTACTATTGTAAAATATCTGTGTCTTGAAAGATAGCTCATGATAACCCTCAAACTTGTTGTTGCTCACTTGTACCAACTCTATGGTACTATCCTAGGTATTCACGCATCTAACACGAAGACTCTTGACTATCATGAGATTTGGCACTGCCAAATGCATACTATAAGGTTGTCTCCTTACCCCTTTAAATGCCTCTTGAGACACTGACAAGATTGTAACCTTTGCATAGTTCTTCTCATTGATTCGAAGATTATCTTTTAATGTTTGCATGATCACTGTCTTTTGCATGAATCTCTGCCCCTTGACAGTCACTTATAGGTTGTCTTCATGTATAACTGGAAGCTCTTTCACAGACTGTCCTTTCAATCCTTACTGTCATACATCCTCATTTGCAAACATATTCACTCAAGTTTGAGGAGTGCTTCTACCATGGTCGTAATTGTTTTGGAAACATTGTCATTGCCATGATTCCATTTGATTAGGACCTTCACTTTGTGTTTCTAGATTAGATTGAAATTATCCAATCTCTTCACACTCTTCCCACTATATTGTTTCAAATGTCCCACTGTCTTCTATGTATGGCTCTTAGTGTAACCCTATCATCCATGGGTCTTTAAGTGTTGCTCAGCCTCAAATGACTATCACTGCCTTTTGAGAAGGTCCTCTTATTCTTTTATAGTCATATCACTGTCATATTCGTTCCTTGTGGGTGAAACCGTGATATGAAGGATTATTGCAAACAACAAAGATAGGACCTACAAAGCAAAAGTACATTTTTCAATACTTGATCAATGATTTTTTTAAATTTTTCCTAGTTAGACCATAAGGAAAAATCTATAGAACATTATCAATAAAAAACTAATAATTGTTGGACTTGATAGACAAGATCATAAAAAAAGATAAGCTAAACTAACCCTAGACCAAAAACTATAGACAAGTTATACAATATGCACACTATATAAGATTCACTAAGGGAGGTTTTGCATAAATGAAAATAATTATGTGCCTATGTTTTTGAATCAAATACACACACCAGACTATTAACAACCATGCCTTGCAAATAAGATTTTTAGATATTGAAGGAAAGAAACACACAAATGACACTTTCAAGTTTGCTAAAATAGAGACCAACTATTTAGTGCAAATAAAGATTGAAGGAATACAACACACAATTTCAAGAAATAAAACAATAATTGGAAGTCCATGCAACATAACTCTAGCCATGATAGGCACATTATTTAGTTGGGATTTTTTGTTATCTAAGGAGTTATCTGAATCTGATGTTGCATTATTAGTTGTGGAGGATGTTCTATGGTAGACATGTATGCAAAATGTGGAAGCATATAAAAAACTCATGAACTGTTTGATAGAATGCCTCAAAGAGATGTAATCTTATGGAATGAAATAATTGTAGGATATTCACAAAATGGATTTGTTGAAAGGGCTTTCAAAAATCTCAAGAAAATGCAATTAGCAGTTCTAAAGCCAAATTCTACAACCTTTGCCATCATCCTCCCAGCCTATGAAAAAATGGGAGCTTAGCAATAGGGTATAGAAATCCATCAAAGCATAAAGGATAGATTTGTCAGATATTGTAGTGGCAACTACCTTGGCAGAAATGTATTCAAAATGTGGAAGCATAGACAAAGCATGTGATGTGTTGTTATACCTTGTTTGGTTTTGGGGGGTTAAGATTTTGGTATTTTTGTGGGATATGTGAAGGGGGTGATTTTGCATTAACTAGGACCATATAGGTTACAAGGTTAAGCCCTTTAGATTTCTAAAATTGAAACTTTGAAAATCCCAAGAATCTTAAGGCTCACAAGGATCTTCTTTATAGAAGTTCCTATGCAAAATTTTGGGTACCCTAGACCCACAATAAAATTCAAGTATTGCTTGTAAACCCAAGAGGTTCTAAATCATGCATAGTTCTAAGTCCCACATACTTTTTACTCTCACAAACTTTTAATTTCTGCAAAGTTTTACCTGCAAAATCTATTTATGGGTTTCCAAGCGTTAGATTCTCGCATAGGATAACATTAGTGTTGAAGGGGTCCTTGGTTCTACAAATCTAAAATATCTACAAAGTGCTAATGTTTGCATAGTCTCAAGGCCCTACAAAGGTTTTCTTTCATAGGCAAGTACTGCTTAGTTTTTTGCAAGTTGGAATTTGCGAGGATTTCATTATGGGTTATCGAGGTGAGTTTTCTCACATAAGTTAGTAAAAGTCTAAGTTGGATCCTATTCCCGCATTGCTCCAAAGCCCACAATCCTTCAAGACTCATATAGGCTCAAAACCCACAAACTTGAAACTTACAAGTATTTTGAAATTTATTTTGGTTATGGATTATTTCATTCATTTATGAGGTACTTTTTTTTTATCACATTCACTTAGGGATTTCAAGAAATGTAAGCATATGGTTTTGGGTGTTGGTAACAACATTGTTTTTTGCTACGTAAGTGTTGGTAACAACATTAATTCATAGAGGTTAAAATTATTTTTAATGTTGATTACTCAATATTTTATGGTAAAGATCGATAGAGCATCCAAGATAAAATTCAAATTTTGAGTGGATCCCCTTACAAAAAAATCATCAACATGGTCCATGATCAATGACATGAACATTGTCCATGTAGACATTGAGGATTCCAAATAAAATATTTTTGGTGACAAGAGAACATAGCTGACCATGAAAATAAAATAAAGTGGGATAACACACGCAACCGAATTTCCTTCCTCTATGCTATGCCTCAAACTGATCATGGGATCTTGGGAGTACTATCATAAAGATTCTTGGAGAATAATTATTACTGAGGGGAGAGTCTTGGTTGACTTGTATTTTGATTCTATCTCACGCACATTCAAGAATCCATCATTTTCGTAGATGACCATTTCGAGAAATGAATATGTAACAAAGGTCTTTGACAATAATCTTGGTGGCTACCTCCTACACATTAATTACCATTAGATGAAGAAACCAAGAGAGAACACCAAAAAATTACTAAACACCCTCTACAAAAGTGTCTTCAACGATAAAGTCAATGATCTAGTCACCCTTCTGAGCAGGATAATGGGGTTGTCATCCACATCCACATTTGAGAATTGGATATTTTATTATATTGAGGAAATTTTGAGGGGAGACACAAGATTTGATTGGGCTAAGATTGTTAACAACAATCTACACAACCAATTATCTATAGTGAAGAAATCCTCAATCTTTTATATGGTCTTCTATATTATGTATCTATTTGTGACAACTTTCAGATACAAAGGGCTAAAATTCAAGGGTAATGTGGGTAAAAGCCATAAAATGAGTATATAGTGTATTATTTCTATCCCTAATTGCAGATTCAAAATGCAAAGCATCATTACAAGAGGGTGAATGATGCATTTACAATTTTTAATGTCAAAACATTATAAGGAGACATAGGAACAAGATTATCCTTATTGGCTATGGAGATAGTCAAAATGTTTGGGTATTGGTACATCCTATTCCAAAAGATCACATACTTCAATATTGAAGGATTCTTAGGGGCTCCATATAGATTGCCTAAGTACCCAAATGATAAGATCATAATGTTGGAGTTAGCAAGGTGGTTGTGTATAGCATACCATTTTTTGCATGGAAAGCATAGAGAGGGACTTCCATACCCTCTAAAATTTAGAAGAGGAATTATTTCATGTCCTTCAACTCTATCAACAAAGAATTTTGATGTGGAGATTCAAAGTTTTGGTTTTCACTTCCACAACGAAGGGATGATTCTGATCCCTTCAATAAGATGAAGAAGTAAGTGGGAAAATAATATGCCCACCAAATACAAATCTAATACTTTTGGGTCAATTTATTGAATGAATATGAAGTCCACAATAGGTCTTATATGAGGGTGAAAATGGAATATATTCATACCTTCACCTCTTTGAGGTACCTAATCAATTGCAGGATGATGGAAAAAGCCTCAATGAAAAATAGTTCAATAAAGTGGCTACTCAACCTATCTGTCTTCTGGATTGGACCAATGAGGAAGAGGTTAACATTGATGTGCTCACTTGACCAGTGTTAAGAAGAACCAAGAGGTGGTTGAACACTCGAGTATCAATCCTAATAACACAAGGGGTTGAGTTAACATATGTTGAGAAAGAAGGGGAAGCCCCATCAAGTGATAAGGAAAGAATATAAGATGAAGGAGGCTTTGGCACAATATTTATAGGCAACAATGTTGAAACTCCTCCCAAGGCTAAAGGAAAAGGAAGAAAGGGCTCAAAGGAGAGGTGAGAAGTATCCCACAGAAAAGGCTTGGGTTACAAAAGAAAAGCTAGAGAGACAAGAAATCCCCCACAAAAGAGGAAAAAGAAGGATGGCACCATGAAAATGGAGCCTATTCTCGAGGAGGAAAAGGAGCCCCCACCTCCATATCCACCTTCTACTTCCATCCCTCCATCACCTCCACCTTCTTGTATTCTTTCATCCACATCTATTGCAGTCCTCTCTTCTTCGACTCATCCACATATTCTTTCCTCACCTCCATCAATCAAAATTTTAGTTGATTTGATCACATCCATCCTCACTCCCTCCACTTCTTCTATTCTAGTGGAATTGAATCCCCTTCCGCTTATTTCATTTCTCCCTCTTTGACTTCCTCACTTCCAAGCTCATAATTCACCATATCTACTCTATCACCAACCATTCCTTCCACCTCCTCCCCTATCTCTCTCAACCTCCTTGAGACTTTTATGTCTCATTTGTCAAAACTACCCAAGAATTTTGTAGATATTATCCTCTCACCAAAAAATATAGCTATGATTAGGGTGAGTGCAAGATCATGGGGGTCCGAAAAGTGGCAATATGACAAAAAAGTAGTTGACGACCCTTTTTTTATCCAAATTTGATGAAATGAAAAGGGTTTATTGAGAAAATTGTCATCTTTCCACCAATATAAGATATTCCTTATTTAGAGTTAAATAGATAAATATTATTTATTTTCTACATGTATTCTGACTAAAGTCTTAATTGATAGGTTGATTGAAAAAAAATAAAAATTCTTAAACGATTTAACATTTTTTGAATTCGACAGATGCAACACATCCTATGATTCCCATACTATAAAATACAAAAAAATAAAAAATGAATTTCATAAATTTTTGACCAAGTTATGGTGGTTAGACAAACAAGTTTTAATATTTTTAAAAAGTTTCAATAAAAAAATCATAACTAATTATTTACTTGCAAAAAAATTACAAAAAGAATGTGGCACATTCAGGCATGTTTCCTATACTTATTGAAAGTTTCAAAAAAATATATTATTTTTTGCTTGTACTTAGGTTGGTCAGACATACACCTGCTTTTTATTTTTTCCTGAAAATTTAGTATTACTGTATTGAAATTTCAAATTTTCACCAAATTGGTTTAATTTTTTTCAAAATAGGACTAGTATCTTAGAAACTACATTCAATTTTCTACAAATTTTGGTCTTACATTTTTTTAAAAATTATGTTAATAAATTATTCAAAAAATTTATGTCAAGTTTCCTAACTCCATTTTTCTTAATTTTATTGCCACTTAAGGACCTAGTTTGGACCCCCATGATCCTACATTGAACCATTAATCAAGTAGTATAGGCCACCCCTCCTCCTTCTCAAGGAATTTTGGAGCCTCCAATTATGGGGAGCATGGAATTTTTTTTGAAAGAGATGCAAATACAAGAAAGGGAAGATATGGTAGGAATTCCATCAATGGAGGAAGCTTCAATTACTTTGCAACACTAGGAGATGCATTTCAATGAAGTTGTGGAAGTTAAGGTTGTTGAGTCTCATGAGGAAAAGAAAATAGAAGATCTCAATAAGGATCAAATAGAGGAGGTTTCAACAAAGGATATATATGTTGAAATTCCTTCCTCTCCTCTAAAAACTTCAAAAAAGGCACTACCACTTGCTTGGTTAGAGGAGTATCTCAAGAATAAAAGGCATGTGGTAGAGAATCCTCAAGCCAGTTTGGAGGCAATTTTGGCCCACATGGGGAGGTCAAAGGTAAATAAGAAAGCCAAAATAAGGTCACATATGATCAAGGATGCTTCTAGTTCTACAATTTTGCATATTGTGAATCATACCGTGGATAAAGATAGCTCCACAATTTTTCCCAATGAGTGCAACGTTTCATCAATAAGCATTGGTCCCACTAATCAGCCATAGGAAATTGATGAGCTATACGGGTCTATCTCTAATATTTTGAAAATCATGGATAAGAATGGGGCTACAAAGGAAAATCTAAAAGCACAAGTTGTAGAACTCACAACCTTCATCCAATACTTAGTGATGCCAATGCAGAGTGCTCTGCGGAAATCTATTACCCTAGCTTTGCTGTCAAAATATGATGTTAATAAGATAGAGAAAATAAAAATATGGACTCAAACCACCCATGATTGGTTTACAGTAATTACAAACATTGTCAAGGCTATATGAATGACTATTTAGGATGTAATAACTTCCCTATTTTAAAGGAGGAGATAGATAAAATGGTTGGAGACTACAAGGGATTCTCCCAATATTACACAGTGGTGTCTTTGAAGCTTGAATAAATAAATATACTTCCTATATAAGTAATTGAGCATGATGAAAACCTACCTAAGGAATTATTGAGGGAGCCATCTTTTTGGTTGTATGTGTTATATTTCAGAAAAAAGTGATAATGCAGGTTGAGTCGAAGATGAGGATTATTGTTGATCAACTCAACGAAGTTTTGGTGGACTGTAACCATTTTTTGTAGGATATGGTGAAGATACAAATAGATATTTAAAAAATCTAGATGATGTAGGCTTGACATAGCAATGGCAGAAAGTGATACATAAAGAGCATACAAATAGCTTGATGAAGTCGTTTTTGGATGCAACAACTCAATTGTTGGTTAGGTTTGAGGAGGTGATTGGACATATATCCTCTTGTATAGAGCTCCATCGTAGATTAATGGATGAGTATGAAGCGTTAGGATATAAAGTATTTTTTGCCTTGGGTCCTCCAGATGAGAAAGTTATAGCAACACTAAAAGTTTTTGATAAGTTTGCAATGAAAGAGAAGGCTATTGGCATAAGCATAATTGATGATCAATATTTATAAAATTTGTTAGTTGTAATATATTTTTTGGAAGTCATGCCACCAAATTTTCTAGGATTTTATAAGATGTTTTTAATGAAAATAATGTATTAATATATTTTGCATTCTCCTAGGTACATTTAAAATTGAATTTAGTTGGGGATGGTGAGGAACAAGTTGCAAATATTTAATGCCTCTTTCTTTTATTAAATGCAAATGTAATTTGGTCCATTGGAGTTGAGATGATCTCAAACAATTATTTTGTAAACCTTCTCTATAAAAGGCAACCTTATCTCATTTGTAAGGGGTTGAAATGAGTTGTAATAACATTCTATAAATTAATACAGACATTAATGTTTTATTGTTCCACTTGTTGTTTCTGAATATATGCATAGTTCCTTTCTCCAAATTTTAGATTCAATTCAGATATGATAATGGAAAAGTGTTAAAGTACTTGATAGATCTCTAGTTAATACCATATAATTTTATGATTGTAAGTTACTTTTCAAGGTTATTTTGAGCCCATTAATTGTTAGAAGTTCAATTGTGAATGTTCATTTATATTAGTAAGAAATTGGACCTATATGCATGAATGTTTATAGTCTGAAAATCTTAAGTTTCCTTTGAAGATTGCACTATTTCTATAACATTGTGGGTTTAACTTTTACTAATTAGTTTGTGATGGATTTGTCTATCTACAACATAAACCATCATTGTAATTGACCTTAGGTTTTTAGATTTAGTTACTCTTACCCTCATCTTTTACACTTTATTTATAAAAAATGAGTTTGTTAGGAAGCCAAGCATCATTTAGATTACCATATCAAATGTTAAAATTCATTTTTAGATTTCAGATCTGAAAATACAACTAGGGTTTCATCTCATTTTCAGATCTTTCAAACCCTATTTTTAGAGTTCTAGCTTAAATATACATAAGGCCCCTTGTAAAATAACAAAAAATTACCCACTATGTCATTTTATGCAAATTAAAGACCTAACTATTGAAGCCTTGGGGTTTTATTTTTGTTCAAGAGAGATAAAGTACTGAATTAGATTTTGTATGTGTTGTGAATGTACAAAAAATATCATCAACAAGTATGAGGGAGTTTTTAGTTATAAATTAGGATCAAAAGCAACTAATATACATGTCAACTTAAGTGTTTCATTTATACTCAAATTTATGTTTACAACTTCCTTAATAAGGAGTGGTGACCCATATTGAAGTGGGGCAAGAGCCAATGAAAGGTAAAGCTCGCTATCAAAGGATGAATCTATATCAAGTGTGGATTTAGATGGTTTTATGCCCTACATACACACCCCCATTTCCCTTTGTACTAAAATGGTTCTCCCCATTTTCCCTTTGCTTTGTTTTTTATTTTGTTCGTATTTTCCCTTTCTTTTGTTTTGTCCCAAAAGTTTCTACTTTCCCAAGCTCTCTTTGCATTCTTTTTGTTGGGTCTTGGGAATCTAGATAGATTTTGGACCTTTTATCAAAAGGTCTATATCCCTTCCAGATTCCTAATCCAACTTCATGTCTCTTTGTTTGGGTTTCAAGAAGTTGTAGACAGATTTCAAACCTCTTGTCAAAAGGTCTAAATCCATTCCAAATTCTTGATCCCACTCTATCTTCTTTTCATTGGGTCTCATGACTCTAGGTAGATTTCAATTTTTTTATCAAAAGGTCCAAATCCCTTTCAAGTTCCTGACCCAACTTTTTTTCCTCTTGTCAAGTGTTAGAACTCAAATTGACTTTCACACTTTAGGACTTCTCTTAATATGTCTAAAGTCTAATTTTTTCCTTAATCTTGCCCTTGTCTATTTTATTTTCCTAGGGCCAATCAAAGTTTTAAACCTTGAATAGACTTAGAACCATTTTTTTATTTTTGTCCCAAAGTCCATTTCCAGCCCACAACCCCACTCACCTATTGCATTAATGGTGAAGTTTCTCCTACATGCACAAATTTTTTTAATGTCTTTTATTCCATTAATTGAACTAAAACTATTGATTAATCTACAAGGCTAATAAAAATTTATAGAGATCGATACTAGGAAGGATTATTAGCTTGCATATCTCACCATGGTTGGCTTCCTCCTTTGATTTGGGTCCTAGTTTGGTTTGTCTTGTTTGTTTCTTTGTTTTTATCTTATTTTTTGGTTTTGGATTTGGTTCTATCCATTCCCTCATTACTCATGTGACTTTGTTCGGTATGTGCCCTTGTTTGCTCCATGCTGTAGGTTTTAGGGTTTTCCTAATTTGGTCCTTGTGATCTCTTTTAGGGCTTGAGTTTCTCCTTCTCTTTGGTCCCAAGTCCAATAGACGAGTAATGCACTTAGAATATTAACTTAATATGGATTAGGGAATCCTTGAGATTGTTTAGGAGTTTGATCTCGACCAACCCTATATGATGAGTAAAATTATTGAAATCCCTAAATCCTATTTAGATCCTAGTACTCGCTAATGGCCCTTGTGGATTGTCTAGTTACGATTAGGGTTTTAAAATATCGACCACGTGTATAGGTTGATGTCCTTTTGGGTTCTCAATCCTTGATAGGATATTTTTATGGAATGAACCAAATCACAACTCAATTCCTAATTTTGATCCCCACACTCATTAGTCTATTTGAAAATTTTAGTCCTAATTAGACCATTCCTAAAATTTTATCATTGATGATCATTCAAGTTTTAAAAACTTGATCAAAATTTTTGGATAAATTTTGATATCCCTTTTTAGTTTTGATTCCCAAACTATCAATGATCCCTACGAGATTTTTATCCTTGTTTAGATCTCCATCAAAAGGTTCCAAAAGACCCTTGTCCTCCTGCAGTTCTATTTCCTACATTATAAATCCTAATGTCCTATTGAGGTTTTATAACATGATCAAACCCTTTAAGAAAAAAGTCTTAATTTAATTTTTGAACCTAATTCCCACCAATGACTCAAAGTATGTAAAATCATAAGGTTCCAACAATGTTTCTAAACTTGATAGGATTATTTTTACCCATGGTTTGGCCCCAAATTTTACTTGATTTAAATTTCATGAAAGGTAGAGATGATGATTGAAAAATGAAAACTCCCCTAAATTTTAGTTACTAAATGAATTTTTAATAGGTTCTTTTTCACTACAGGTATCTTAAATTCTTGATTCAAGTGAAGATTTAACTAGAGAGGAAGTATCAAGGGAAGAGAGGGAGGATAGGAAAGAAAATAAATCCAAAGTTGACAAACTCCCCATTACAATGAAATACAAGTTTCAGGGAGTCCCTAGAGTGTCTAGGTTCACCTCAAAAGTAATGAAAATAATAGATAAAAAGTTGGGCTATATCAATATGGAGGAACTCAAAGAAGAAATATTTACCTATGATTCTTCTCTTAGAGCACAAAAAGTTTCCAATTTTGGATTAGCACATGTGGCATCCTTTCTAGTGGTAGTTCAATGCCCCAAAAACATACTAGATGTAGTCCAATACTACAATCCTATAGATAGAAAATATTATGATCCTTATAACATTAATATCATTGAAATTTCTACTCCTATGATTAGGGTAGAGTTTGACCTCCCCCTTATGCTCAACTAAAAATGACAATTGAAGTAGAGGTAGCATGAGAATACAAGAAAGATATAAATGGAAACCTTAGGCATCTTAATAAAAGGTGGCTTAGGAATGAAAGAAATTCCATGGCTAAAATTCCATAAAAGCTAACAAGGTAAAAATCCTATTCTAAAGTAGGGGACATCATTACCCTACTATACAAAGCTTTTGGAAAAGAAGAATATAAAACATATGATACATGGATGTTTCACTTTACCCAGGTCATCTTCAAAGGAGAAGTGTTCTTGGATTGGGGCCAAATTTTTTTTGATTCTCTTCATGCTCTATTGGCCACTATAAAAAAAAAAAAACAATTCTTCATGTCTTCTTAGGTAGTGAATTTGGTAGCCAGAAAAGGGAATTTCCTTGGATTGACCACCAAAGGCATCAAAGGAGAAGAATCTAGGAAAAGTAAAATTTGGGAATTCTATCCCCAATTAGAATTAAAGGAGGCACTTTTTTAAAAGGGTCAATGATGCCTTCCTATACCTACTAATTAAAACCAACTCACTAAAGACATAGGATTTAAGATGACTAAAGAGGTCATGGACTTGATAAAAGACTAGAGACAATGGTTCATTTAACTCCCCAAGTCCACTTACATTAGGATATATGGTTTTGATATAAAAGATATACATTAAGCACTATAGGACAACAAAGAACCTAAGAGAAAAATGACACAAAAAAACCAAGACACTACATAACCTAAAAACCTACCAACCCAAAGTTAGGAAAGTTTGAAGCCAAATTGTTTTAATGATTTTTGCTTAATCCAATACAAGGATCCAACTATCCTAATTTTTATTTTTTTTGGAACAAGAGATATTTGTATGATCAATGAAAGAACCTTTATCCAATTCTAGAACATTAAAGAGAAATCCATCATTGTATATTCTATAGGAGCTTTCTCAAGCTATTTTCATCCTTTTGTATACCCTCAAAGAAAATAATACACTCCTCAGTAGTAGAAAAAATGAGTTCCTTTTACATCCAAATTAGATGGTGTCTCTTGATGCTTGAGAAACTAGTGGTAGTATGACCCACTTTACAACAACACTAAAATATAATTGAAGAGTCTTCAAAATAAACCTTCTACACCTAAATTCTAAATTTGGAAGATAAAGTGATTTGATTAGGGAGCACCTTGCTTTTTCAACAAGAACAAAAAATATAGGAAATAATAAGTTCACTTCTTGAATTTAGTGACCTTATAAGTAGTAAAGTATTTCCCAAAAGTATTGGCAATAAGCATGAAAACCTCTTCATCCAAAAGCTCTGATGGCATCCCCAATAGTCTAACCCAAACATGGAACATGATGTAGTCATCACTCAAAAGGTTAAACCCTAGGCACTAATTTTTTAGATAGAGGCCATTTAAACCCATAAATCAAGGACCTTCCCAAAGAAACCTAAAGCAATATTCAAGAAAATAAAAGGAAAATAAGAAAAAATAATTAGCATAGAGACAACCTCTACCTATCCTCTTGGTTTCCAAATCCAAAGAACCCATCTTTTAACAATATCAATGTTGTAACATTTACTGCAAAATCTCCCAACCAATGGGTTTCAAAATTGAGAAATTGACTTAATCATAAGGGAATTAAGGACAAAAAAATCTTCCCTTCCTTAATGGCTTGAGCAGAGAAAGTAGAAATATAACCATTCCATGGCACACTTTGCTCCACAGTATCCCTTGACCATTCATCCACACTAACACTCACAATAGTCATAGGACCAACAACATCCTTCAAAACTCCCAGAGCCCAAACAACAAGGGAAAAAGTCTCCACACTAAGCACAATAAACACACTCTCCTCAATAGTATCCATTGAAAATTAAAATACACCATCACTCATTACACTCGCAAGACCAACAACATCCTTTGAAACCCCAAAGGCTAAATAGGAGAAGCAACAAGGGACAAAGCATCCACACCACACACATAAGGTACACTTTCCTTTATAGTAGCCCTAAGTATTCACCTATGCTATCCCTCACAATAGTGATAAGAACAACAAAATCCTCTAAAACCCCTAGAGCCCAAATAGGAGTAGTAGGGAATCTGGAGTAGGAAGCTCACCATTCCCCAAAAAATCCTCTATCACACTTTCCACAACAACAAACCTAGAGCATTCAACCACGCTAGTCACAACAACCTCAACATTGACATAGCCAACATGCAAGCAAGGACCTGCAATAATCTATAGAGGAGCCTAGGGACTGAACACTCAGGACCCCAAGCCACAAGAGGGTCTAGAACAATTCGCTACCCTGATCTACCTCAAGGTACATGGAAGGTTTAGGAAAGTTGTAAGATTTTTAAGGTAGAGAAAGAAGAGCACTCTCAGTACTTCTATCTTTCTACTAGGACTTGAGAGTTTCAAGGGGTTAAGAGAGTAGGTTTCTAAATTTCATACCGTACCTTAGATAGCTCTCCGCCATAGGACAAAAATGCATCTAACAGGGATGACAACATGATGCACTAGCATCTCATAGGTGTGTTGGCATCCATATAGATAAAAAGTATGAAATGCAGTGCAAGAACTTGGGAAATGAGCTAACTATTTAACCAATATAGTCTTATGCAATAACAAAAGTAGAAAATGACAAAATAAAAAATAATGAGAGATATGTTTTAAAGTTCTAACTAGAATTTGACAAGAGTAAAAGGTGATGGAAATACAACTTACGGATGGTCTAGCCTCCCAGAAGCTGCACAAAAACATAAAACCTACACACAACAAATCAGGGGAAAATGTTGGGGCTATTTCGGGGCCTGTCATAGTCAAACCCCTATTTCAGTGTTCCCATCTCCACTGATGTCCAAAATAGCCATGATAAAGAGAACAATGGAAGAAATTCCAAACAAAGGCAACAACACTATGCTACGTAAATCACATGACGATGCTATGTAAATGGACAAATGAAACAATATCACCTTCCCAATTAAGATGCCCTCAAGCACATAGAGGAAGATGCAAAATTGGTAAAGTCAATGTTGTTGCAACAATGAAGAATCAATTTCACAAGACACCAGGTCGTAGATCCAATGGTGGAAAAAGTGCAACAAGAAGTGAAGTGTGATCAAGAAATGTGTAGAGAATTCAACAATGTCAAGCCAAAGTGTGTAGAAGTATGAAGAAGATTGAATTGCATGAAGAATGAAATTGTTTTGAAGTGAATAGCAGCCCAAAAGAGCCATTTGAGGTCAGTCAAGGGAACAGGGGCGTTACTCTTCATCTCCAATGGAGAAATGTAATGCCTTTACAGATTCCAGAGGTGGGAATCCTGTTAGGACAACAACATGCCACATAGATGTCCACGCACCGCCTAGTGTCTCTAACAACAATTCCCCCATCGACACTATAAACAGTCGCCAAGTGGGTGGAAGCAGAATTGATGAAGTGGAAAAGCATCATCAGGTTTAATTTTTCTAAGGTGAGGGGATGCAAACAAGGAATTTGTGAGGGGTGCAAATTCACTCCATTACAAAATCTTGGAATCACAAACCCCTGTCACACCATGAACCTTAGAAACCTCTAGAGCTCAAATATGAGCAACAACAGGGGATGAGGCCTCCACATCGAGCACAAGATGATAGGGGGAAGAAATAAAAAACACCTTCTTGACTTGGCATGGCTAATGCCATTAGGCCCTAAACTAGATACAATAATAAAAGAAGAGTGCACCAATGAAGCATTTATTTGCACTTCCCTCTACAAATTAAGGAGAGAAACATCCTCCTCATACGAATCAAAATTGTACCTCTAAGCCTCGAACCATGGTGTAAAAAAATAATCCCTATCATTTTTGGCTAACGAGAAACACCATTCCCCAATCGGTTCACCATCGTCTTCTTCCCCTTCCCCTTCATCCAAACCAAATCCACTTCATCCCATGCTCCCTTCACTTCGTCCATCTTTGTAGATCCACCCTTGCACAAGTCATCACTCACTTATTCCATTTGATTAAAAATAACTTAAACCTTATTTAAATGTTGTGCTCACACTCAACACACAAAATCATTGAATTTATTAAATTTATTATATTCAAATTTGCATTCATATAAATTATGTTAATTATAAATTAATGATTACATTTATTATATTAATAAAGATAAACATAAATCAGTAAATATATATACATATAAATATACTATTTTCACCATTATAATATAACTAATATTTAAAATCTATTATAAAATCAATAAAACATAATCTAAATAATTATGGAGAAAGCTAAATCCTAGACAAAAAACATCTATGTATGTGACATGATATCGTACCCCCCATCCCCCATCCCACACGATGGACAAAACACATTGATGGAAAGACTTGACAGACGATTAGCCATGTGTCGTCACATGTCCTCACCAAAAAAGAATGCGCGACCTGATGGGAAAGTAAAAAACCTAGACAAAACACACATAAACATGCCATTTTCCACAATTTCATTTTGTTGTTTGCTGGGTGGGGAGGGACATGTCACAAATAGAGCAACGAAATGGAGTTGTAGAAAACCCTATGCTTTTTTCCAATGAGAGCAATGGAGGAAAAATGATAGTAATGCATTTGACAAGAGCCAATAAGGTAGTTATAAATCTATCTATAGATGGAATGGAAGTTGAACGAGAGAAAAACATTCGACAGGCACGACAACTAGCCAATAGGTATGTATATATGCCATTGTATATGTCATTTTGCCATTCTGTAGAAATTGTGAAGCACGATCGTTAAATGGGTTTTTGTGAAGCATTGAACGACGGTTAAATGGGTTTTCAATGAAGCATTAAATGGCTATTGGATAAAGAAAATGGGTTTTCGTTGATGAAAAAATAAAATGTTTTGTTTGCGTGTAGGGTTTTCATTTCAAATGCATAATTATTTATGTTTTTTTGTTTTGAGGGTTTTCAAATTTCACTATGAAGAATTTAATGACTATTGGTTGGGAAGATGGGTTTTAATTGACGAGAAAATAAAGGGGTTTTCATTTGAAATGCAAAGGTGTTTTGTGTGTTTTTATGTTGGCGTTTAAATTTTTCCTTTCGTTGTTCATTGTGAAGATGGGTTTTCATTGATGGGAAAATAAATGTTGTTCCTTGTGAAAATATGTGATTTCATTTGAAACACAATGTGGGTTATGAGTCGATGGGTTTTGAAAATCATAATTTGGAATGGACAGAAATCCCAAAGTTTCATATATGCAAACAAAACCTTTTATTTTCCCATTGACATTCTCATTTTGAACAACTCTTTGCTATAGTCAAAATGACATTTAACTTTCTTCATGTAATTGGAACAAATAAAATGCTTGCATTATTTGCAGTGTTGGAAAACACATTGTCTCCTCTCAGTTTAAATGCAAAGGGTTGTCTCACAGTGGGTTGCTTGCTTCTTAACACGTATAGTTTTGTAACATGGAATGTTGCAAAAAATTATGAATGTCATCAAAATCACACCTTCCATTGTTGTGTTTAAATTTCGAATGACTGAAAAAAAGAGTGCACAAAATAGTTGAATTTTGGAAAACATAATGTGGGTTTTCAGTTATTTGAATCTCCTTGTTTAAATGTAAGGTATTGTCTCACAGTGGGTTGCTTGCTTCTTAACACCTACGGTTTTGCAACATGGAATGTTACAAAATAGTGTGGATGTCTTCAAAATCACACATTCCATTGTTGTGTTTAAATTTTTCATTTTAAACTCCTTTACAACTAACAACCCAAATGATTAGAAACAAATCACTTTGTTTAGTCTCCCCTTGCTCTCCAACCTTTCACTTGCAACTCCACTCTCCAACCTTTCACTTTCAACTTGCAGAATGAAAGAGATGAATACATAGTGTTGAAGTTTGTTGGAAACAATGGGTGTTTATAAAACAATCCGCATTTCATTACATTCCTATGGTTTTAATAACAAAAGCTTTTGAAGACATTCATATCGTTTTCTAGGATTTCGGGTTCTCAAAACACTGAGAAACCTGCAACCCACAACAACAATGCACCTATATACATACAAAAACGTATGAAACCATACATAAAAACATACACCCCTCACCTCAAGTTGGTTGGTTATCTCCCTTGCCTGCAATTTGCCCTTGCTCTCCAACGTTTCAATTTCAACCTGTAGAATGCCGTTTCGATTTCAACCTATAGAATGTCATTTCGATTTCAACTCGCAGAATGCAAAAACCCATCACACATCGTGTTTTCCAAAACTTTACGATGTATAGTACTTGTTACAATTTAAAACACACATGTCTTAATCACATCACCACCCTTTCCCACCCATGTGTAATGGATATCTTTTCGCTCAAGATAGAAAAATGCTGATGTAATTTAGCGATGAGACACCTCCTCACTTTCCTCATCATGACCTTTCCTTCCATCTACTAGTTCTGTTACCTTTATCATCCATCTGGTAGGCCCCACACTATGCCGTCTCTTCATGTTATGCATGTTTTCATACGTTTTTGTATGTACATAGGTGCTTTTTGTCTAGGAGTTAGTCGAATCCAATAATTATTATTGGATAACACATGCATATTTCATTAGCCTTTTTAATTTATAAAATGTAGCCTA
This sequence comes from Sequoiadendron giganteum, assembly GCA_007115665.2. Taxonomy (NCBI): domain Eukaryota; kingdom Viridiplantae; phylum Streptophyta; class Pinopsida; order Cupressales; family Cupressaceae; genus Sequoiadendron; species Sequoiadendron giganteum. Next base: position 117,902,863 of record CM021105.1, on the reverse strand, counting down.
AATATATGTACATCTATATTAAATAGACAAGCCTTTCGCCATAATATCTGCTATAAGTTGGAGAGCCAAAATCTACCCATAGAGGAATAATAATATAATATATTCACAAAGAACATTACCTTGATGTGCACATGACAATTATTATTATACATATTTGGCAGGTTGTTAGGCAACAAGCCTTGTGACGAAAGCTATGGCTTTATTACAAATATTATACTATGATATGGGAATTAATTTTTAAGTTTTATATGTCATCTAGTTGTTCAACAATGATGAATGATTATATATATATATATTAATTATATATTATAATATCTTATAATCATTGGTGCATTATTAATTGTTTTTTAAATTAAATTAAATTTGTATTTAATTATTAAAAAGTATTAGTAAAAAATTTATTGATATTAAAATAATAGATAATAAAGATATAAGTGTAAATTTTAGGAATCTTAATAAAATGTGGCTTGGGAATGAAAGAAATTCCATGGCTAAATTTCCACAAAATCTAACAAGTTCAAACTTCTATTATGAAGTAGGGGACATCATTACCCTACTATACAGAGCTTTTGGAATTTAAGAAGAATAAAATATGTATGATACATGGATGTTTCACTTTATCTAGGTCATCCTAAAAGGAGAAGTGTTCTTGGATTGGGGCCAAATTGTGTTTGATTCTCTTCATGCTCAATTAGTAATTGTAAAAAACACAAATCAATTCTTCATGTCTTCTTATGTAGTGAATTTGGTAGCAGAGTTGGGAATTTCCTTGGATTGACCACCAAAGGCATCAAAGGAGAAGCTTTTGGATAGATTAAAATTTGGGAATTCCATCCCCAATTAGAATTAAAGGAGGTAATTTTTTTAAAGGGTCAATGATGCCTTCCTATACCTAGTAATTAACCAACTCACTAGGGACATAGGATTTAAGATGACTAAAGAGGTTATGGCCTTGATCAAAGACTAGGGAAAATGGTTCATTTAATTTCCAAAGTCCACCTACATCAGGATATATAGTTTTGATAGAAAACATAGGCATTAAGCATTAAAGGACATTAGAACCTAAGAGAAAAAATGACGCACAAAAACCAAAACACTACATAATCTAACAACCTACCAACCCAAAGTCAGGGCAGTTTGAATCCAAATTGTTCCAACATTTTTTTCTTAATCCAATACAAGGATCCAACAACCCTAAAATTATTTTTTGGAACAAGAGAGATTTGTATGATCAACGAAAGAACCTTTATCCAATTTTAGAACCATTAAAGAGAAATCCATCATTGTATATTCTATAGGAGTTTTCTCAAGATATTTTCATCCTTCTACATATCCTTAAAAAAACTAGTACACTCACTAGCAGAAAACTTGAGTTCCTTTTTCCTCCAAATGAGATGGTGTCTCTTGATGCTTGAGCAACTAGTGGTGGTGTGCCCTAATTTATAACAACACTAAAAAATAACTGAAGAGTCTTCAAAATCATTCTTCTACACCTAAAATATAAATTTGGAAGATAAAGTGATTTGAGTAGGGATGGTTATGTGTAGGATCATCATGGAAAAAACAGGGCCTTAAGTGGCGATGAAAATTCAGAAAATCAGAGTCAGGCAACTTGACGTAAAAAAATGAATAAGTAATCTATATTATTTCAAAAATATATAAGAATAGAATCTGTAGCAAATTGAATTTAGTTTCTAAACTACTTGGTTTATTTAAAAAAATAAAATCTATTTGGTGAAAAATTGAAATTTCAATGCAGTAGTACTTAAATTTAGGGAAAAAATAAGAAGTAGGTGTTTGTCTGCCCACCCTAACCACAATATTAATGATAATATTTTTTTATAAGATTTTAGATATAAGTAGAGGACTCATGTCCCGATGTGATGCATATTTTTTGTTGTAATTTTTTTCCAAGTAAATAATTAATTATGATTTTTTATTACAAATTTTAAAAATATAAAAACTCGTATGTCTGACCACCTTAACTTGGTCAAAACTTCATGAATTTTTATTTATTTATTTTTAATCCTATAGTATGCAAAGCATAGAATGTGACACATGTTTCAGATTCAAAAAATGTGATACCGTTTGAAAGCTATAGATGTTTTTCAATCAGCCTATCAATCAAGACTTTAGTTATAATTCAAATAGAAAATGAATAATAATTATTTATTAAATTCAAAGTAAAGCATAATTTATATTGGCGAAAATTTGAGAATCTCCTTTAAAAACCCTTTTTGTTTCATCAATTTTGGGTAAAAAAAATGTTGTTAGCCACATGGGTCATCATATCACTTACATATCACCACTTTTTGGCCCATCATGATCCTGTACATACCTGGATCACATAATTTTTTCAACAAGAATGAAAAATATAACAAACAATTTAAACACTTCTCAAATTTAGTGACCTTATAAGTAGTAAAGTATTGCCTAAAAGTATTGGCAATAAGCATGAAAACCTCTTCATCCATAAACTCCAATGCCATCCCCAATAGTCTAGCCCAAATAGGGAACATGATGTAGTCATCACTCAAAGGGTTAAAACCTAGGCACTAATTTTTTAGATAAAGGCCATTTAAAACCATAAATCAAGGACCTTCTTGAAGAATTCTAAAGCAATATTCAAGAAAGGAAAAGGAAAATAAGAAAAAATATTTAGCATAGAGACAAAATCTACCTAGCCTCTTGGTTTCCAAATCCAAATAACCCATCTTCTAACTACATCAATGCTGTAACAATTACAAAAAAATCTCCCAACCAATGGATTTCAAAATCGAGCAATTGACTTAACCATAAGGGAATTATAGACAAAAATAATCTTCCCCTCCTTAATGTCTTGAGCAAGGAAAGTAGAAATAGAACCATTCCATGGCATACTCTCCTCAATAGTAGCCCTTAACCATTCACCCACACTAACACTCACAATAGTCTCATGACCAACAACATCCTTTGAAACTCCCAAAGCCCAAACAAAAGAAACAACAAGGGACAAAGTCTCCACACTAGGCACAAAAAACACACTCTTCTTAATAGTAGCCATTGAACATTCAACCACACTATCACTCATAACACTCACAAGATCAACAAGATCCTTTGAAACCCCAAAGTTCGAATAGGAGAATCAACAAGGGGAAAAGTATCCACACCACACACATAACGTACACTTTCCTCAATAGTATCCATTGAGTATTCACTCATGCTATCCCTTATAATAGTGACAAGAACAAAAACATCCTCTAAAACCCCTAGAGCCCAAATAGGAGCAGTAGGGAATCTAAGGTAGGAAGCACACCATTCCTAATAAAATCCTCTAACACATTTTCTACAACAACCCCAGAGAATTCACCAATGTTAGTCACACTAGCCTCAACACTGACATAGCTAATATGCAAGCAAGGACCTACAACAATTTTGGAATTGCAAACCCTTGTCACAACATGAGCCTTAGAAACCTCTAGAGCTCAAATAGGAGTATCAACGAGGGATGAGGCCTCCACATTGAGCACAACATGATAGGGGGGAGAAACAAAAAAATACCTTCTTGACCTAGCATGGTTGATGTCATTAGGCCCTAAACTAGATACAACAACAAAAGAAGAGTGCACCAATGGAGAGTTTATTTGGGCTTCCCTCCATAAATTAAGGAGAGAAAAATACTCCTCGTCTAAATCAAAATTTTACCTCTAAGTCTTGAACCATGGTGTTAAAAAAGAATCCATATCTTCATTCACTAACGAGCAACACCATTCCCCAACTGGTTTAACATCGTCTTCTTCCCCTTCCCTTTCATTTGAACCAAATCCACTTCCTCTTGTGGTCCCTTCACTTCGTCCATCTTTGCATCCACCCTTGCACACATTATCGTTCACTTATTTCACACTCAACATACAAAATCATCAAATTTATTAAACATTCACATTTGTATTCATATAAATTATGCTACTTATAACTTAATTATTACATTAATAAAAAAACATAAATTAATAAAAATATACAATTTTCACCATTATAATATATTTAATATTTAAAATCTATTATAAATTAATAACACATAATCTAAATAATTGTTATTGGATAAAACATGTATACTTGGTTAGCCTTTTAATTTATAAAATATAGCCTAAATCTATGTACATCTATATTAAATAGACATACCTTTCGCCATAAAATCTGCTGAAGTTGGAGAGCCAAAATCTACCTATATATAGGAATAATAATATAATATATTCACAAAGAACATTACCTTGATGTGCACATGATAATTATTATTATACATATTTGGCAGGTTGTTAGCCAACAAGCCTTGTGACGAAAGCTATAGCTTTATTACAAATATTATACTCTGATATGGGAATTGATTTTTATGTTTTATATTTCATCTATTGTTCAACAATGATGAATGATTATATATATACTAATTAATTATACAATACAATATCTTATAATCATTGGTGTATTATCAATTGTTTTTTTAATTTAATTTAATTATTAAAAAGTATTATTAAAAATTGTATTGATATTAAAATAATAGATAATATTTTTGTTAGAGTAAATATCTTTATATTTTTGAAATTTGTAAATAGTATATATAAGAATAATCAATTTTGTTGAATTTCATTTTACTTAAACATCACTATCTTTAAATAGTCAATAATAATTTTACATTTCATTTAATATAAAAAATATAAAATAATTATATATATATTTTATTTAATTAAAATTTAAATAAATTTATTCATAAAAAATAATAAAATAATAAACTTATTTTTATTAACTAAAATAAATAATATAATTTTTTAATTTTTTTTAAAACTTCAAACATTTCATATAAGTTAGCAAACCATTACTAAGTTATTCTACAGATCCAGGCTATCACAGTATCTCCTTATAATTTTAGTTTGAAATGTTCCATTTACCTAATCAAAATATTAAAAGGTTTTTATACAGAAGATATATATTCTGTGAAGCATGATCCATTCACTAGACATATTATATATAACACCAACCATATAGCATATAATATTGTTTTGGAAGGAATACCCTCAAAACAGAAAAAAATAGAACTTACAGATAGCCACTTTTCATTGTCTGTCAGAAATGGTGGAGAACATCTTAATTAAATTGTCTTCCAAATTCAACTTGGTTAACATTTTAGAAGTCTGTATCTGTCATTGTGTATTTTTTTTATTGTTGTAACGTTTTGTATCGAATCTATAAAATCATTTAATTTTCTGAAATGAAAATACGATCTTTAGACTGAAACCTCTTCGAATTAACAATAAAAAATAAAAAATATATTTTATTTCTACATTACTGTTGATTTAATTTGATATTACAATCATAACGATTCTTTTACTATTTTTAAATTTTTTTTTGGGTCTACTTACAATCTGTAATTACTGTTTAGAACTGTACTGTTATAAATTGCTGTATTCCAATATTACTATCTTAAATTTATATTTCTTATATAAACTGTTTTATCTATTTTGAACTGCTTTTCTTCTTAATCGTGCTCACCAATACTACAGACAAATATATTTGCTTTAAGATATATATAATCTGCCTTCAAAGGTTATAAAGAATGATTGTTCATTTATCATCATTAATGGACGGTCTGCATGTATCATGCCAGTTGACTGATTTTTTAAGATTATTTATTGAAGGCGGCTCCATTAAAAGAATAAACATTCACGTTTTAGATCTTTGAATAGATTTTATATAAGTTGAGCAATTATTGGATTTGTGTCGTGTTTGACTAGCCAAAGAGTTGGTGTAACAATTTGTTTAGGATATGTCTACGTCTGGTATTGACCACCCCCCTTCTCTCTTTCTATATATATTCCTTTCTTTTTTTATATATATAATGTATATATCATTTGCTCTTTAATATTTATAAAATTAGTTATGTGGGGTTATAGAGAGCGTGATTTCACATTTCCTTCAACAATCAAATAACTCTTCTTAAAGACGATTCCTATCAATCATGGATATACATGACCCAACTTTAATTGTGTGCTTATAGTCTTCTTCTTTGGATTCACTAAAAATCACTCACTCTTTCTTATAATAAAATCTTTCATTCTGATTATATCTTTTATCTATAAAATTAGTGTTTCTCTTTCTATTGATTGAGAAAAATAATTAGTGTTTCTCTTTCTATTGATTAAGAAAAAAATTATTCAATTAGGAGATGAGTTTATATATGTATTTATTTCTCTTTGAAAATTATTTGATTAGGAGATGGGTTTGTAAAGCACATAAAATTCTAAGCTAAATATCTATAGATTAATTCTATTAGGAGATGGGTTTATATATGTACTTAGAAAATTATTCGATTAGAAGATGGGTTTACATTTGTACTTATTTCTCTTTCTTGAAATTAAACTTTTGGTTCTAGTTATATCTTTTATATATAAGATTAGATTTTCTCTTTCTATTGGTTGAGGAAAATTTCATTTGATAGGTACAGATGGGTTCATATATATTTACTCCTCTTGTTTGTGAAGTAAGTAAATTTTCAACCTTCTTTCTCTGATTTTAAAAAATGTAAAGCACATAAAATTCTAAGCTAAATATCTATAGATTAATTATTTAATTTTGATAATTCAATTTTAAAACTAAGTTCTATGTTACATATGAGAACTCTATTCAATTGATTAAAATAATTTGTCATAATGTCACTCTTTTCAAAAGAGACAATTTGTTCAATCTCTCTTAATCAATAAATGAGAATTTTATTAGCCTAGTCAATCATTTATTAAAAAATGATTCGACTTTTCTTTATTACACAAATCATAACTATGTGGGAACTTGATAAAGGCATCGTATAAGGGAAAGTGTGATTGTGGTGCTTAACAAACCATGTTTATGCAATATGTATTAGTTTACCACAATTTTTGGCATGGAAATCTGCACAACCCATGTCAAAGAAGGTGAATTGTGTGATCATTAAGAATCACATGTGAAAATTTAAAATGGAAAGCTCCAAAATCCTTTCAAAATCCATTACAAAGCTCACAAATGACCTTACTTCACTTGTTCTTCCCCAATGCACCTTGTCAAGATGCCAAATGTCATCCTAAAGTAGTGAAATTAATTGATCTACCCCCTCCCCCCACATGCATTATCATCTTTATATCCCAACTGTTGTTCCATAACACACATTCGTTGGTGCTTGGGTTGCTTCTACAAGTACCTAAAAAAATCCTCTATAATGGTGGATGTGGCTATTCCATGATAACATAAAAATCATCATATAAAACACCATACAAAACTGTATGGTCATTATAAGGAGAGACCAACCAAGACAGGGGGTTGAATTGATGAATGTGTTGATTGGACGAAACTATTATGTGATGAAGACGTCAAGTGAATAATGCCATGTTGGGTACACGTTTTTTTTTCTCACATTTTGTGTCATATATTCAATGGACTATGGCGAGACTTTTACTATTGCATTTTTTCTAATGTATTTTATGCTTTGTTGTATTATGTTCAACAAAGTATTTTTTTTCTATTATTGAGTCTAAGAGGAGGAGTTGTAGGGTGACATGTGAGGAAATATGTGAACCAATTCTAATTTATTTTTGGTTTTTCAATTGTCTAGTGTTCTAAAATAAAATTGGACAAATAAATTGTAGGTTGCAAAACACAGTATGTTGTAAAATTTTGCATTCTCTTGTTGAAACTTAAAGGGTGGAGTCTACTAAGAGGAGTTGCAGGCGGGGGATACAGTAAACAAATAATATTCAAGTGATGGGTGAGTAATAATGTGAATCAATTCTATTTTTTTTGGTTTTGGATTCTCGCTTGTTTAGGATTTTAAAAACACTTTGTAGGTTGCAAGTAGTAAAACATTTTGAATTTTGAAACCTTCAATTTCTTATACACAAAGAATGTCCTGAAATGTTATTGTTTCAAATAAGACAAATATATGTATAGTTATGAATATCTTATAAAAAATACGAGGTTTGACAAGATTTCTTTTTTAACGCGCACTTTAAGACCTAGGGTACAACTTTTGGAGTGTGTGTGATATTAGAAAAAGGGATCTAAGGTGTAAATCGCACTGGCTCCAACATCAAAAGGGAAATGGGTTAAAATTTATCTCAAATACCCACTTGGCTACTAGCCTTAATGGAAGAGTTAGAATTGGGATCAAGGTTTTAATCATTTTGGGGAGGGGGGTTGAAATGATGTGATTGTAAACTAATTTGATCATGCAATGGTGTACCTAGGTTAATTATGATAATGCAACAAATTGAGATGATTTCTAAAAAATGAAAAACTAAAAGACAAACAAAATTCAAAATAACAGAGGGCACATAGAGGAACCTGACATATAAATTTGAGCTTGATATGGCTAGATAGGAGTGTTGGGCACCCTAGAATGGGAATCAAATACTTAGAATCAGGTTCCAAACTCCTCTTGCTCCATGTCTATAGGTTATTCTTATTTTGAATTAGTGTTAGAATCTTTGTTTATCACTAATAAAATCCATTTTCCCTATTTTGCTGACTTGTAGGGCTTCAATGCTTGAATGAATAATTAGGTCTTCAATCCTTTTCAATTTCACTTCAAATTTGCAACTTACACACAAGAAAGAGGGGAAAGGGTTGTACTGAATAGGGGCTTGCCTAAGTCAGATCCCATTTTGGTATTTCTACCTCCTCAATGACTATGATGATGTAAAATATAGCTTACCCTCCCTTAGGCAGAGGTTGAATGATAAACAAGTGACAAATTTACAATTGTTGCAACTTACTACTAAAATATATATTCCTTGATGGACTTAAGTCACTGTACTCATCACCTTCAAGGAGAAATTGATATTTTATTTGAAGTCCTACAAGTGAACTAGTACTCACAAAACAAATGGACAAACAATAAAAACTCACATGAAAGTATGATGCATTGCTAACATGAAGCTTGACTTGAAATAATGTTGGGTAAAAGCACAAACTTGTGTCACACTTTATAAAGGAATCGACCAACAACAAAAATAATTCTGAATTTCGACTACATAAAAGTGGTCTTTCTGTTTTGAATTTCATGGGCCGTCAAGAAACAAATTGAAAAAACTTCATTTCTCCCTAATTTTTTTTCTCCAAATAGGTAACTTCAATATCTACTACATGGAAAAAAAATCAAATTTTGATGCATATTTTTCTTGTAATAACGTTTTAAAGTCAAACATGTAAGAATTTGATAGTTTTCACGACCGTCAACTATTTTCAAAAATTTTAATCATTTTCAAAAAACAAATTATACCCTTTTGAAGAAGACTCTCTCCTCTACTGCCCCATATAAGTTTTAAATTTTTTTAATATGTTTTACTATTTTTTTTTAAATTTCTAATTAGACTCTTTTTTAATTTTAACAACCTACTTGCATTATTTTAAAAATAACATATATTAAAACTAATCAAAATATTAAAAAAATTATATATTTGGATTCCCCACTCCGAGTCTACAAAAATGTATTTTTTATTTTTTGCAGAAAAATCATTTTGACTGGAGAAATACTTAGTTAAAGTTGAAAGTTTCAGAAATTTTCGAAAAAATGTTGAGTTGGTTGCAAACTAGGATGCCAACTAGACAATTTCAGCCAAAAGGGTTTTTGTCAGAAGGGTTTCATCCAGAACCCTTCTGATAGAAACCTCACACATATAATAAGCCAAATTGAAAGCCGATTTGAAAGTTGAAAGGGAAAATAATATTTTTTTTGGTTTTGGTCGAAACCTATTCAGCTGAAACCATGTGTGTCACGTATACGCCACATGGTTTCGGCCGAAACATACTTGACCGAAACATTTTTGGCCAAAATTAGTTCGCTCGAAAATATTTATTTGGTCGGAAGTGTGATACAGGTTTGTGCTTTTACCCTGTTGTAATAATTCTACAAATTTTGCTCTTAATTTCTCAATTTCTCAATTTCTCAATTTCTCAATTCAAAGTGTTAGCATTATTTCTCAAAATTGCTAGCTCTTGTTAGGTATGCTTAGGATTTCAAATGATGAAAAAGACTTGTATTTATATGTAATTCTTTAATTTCTTTCAAATTTATTACCAATAGTTGACAAATGATTTTGGATTTTGAAATGTTAAAATACCATCATTGACATATTTTAAATTGAGCTAAAATAGGATAGACAAGGGCACTAGGCACCATAGCCCAAACCTATCATTTTGGGGCCTTAAGTATTTGTAAGCGATTATTACATATTTATTTCCAATTCCACTTCTAATTTTTTAAATATTATTACAAAATGGGAAAATTAAATGCACAATTGTGTCCAAGCATATGAGGGGGAGCTAAAGCTAGTATGCAATTGTCAAGGGTGACAATTTACGATGCTACACATAGTACACACATCATACTGCACACACTGCCTACTATAAAAATTTGTAGGTTGTAAAACACATATGTTTTAACTTGCACTTCACAATGATCCCGACCATTGTGGTTTTGATCTATGTATATCCAAGTGTGCAATTCAAATAGAAATGACACCATTATTGTTGGTATTTGGAAAATACAATACATTTCTTTACGGTAGAGGATACAAAACATGACGTGTTTTGTATGTACCTTGTTAAATATAGGTTACAATATGTTTCCAAACCTGTAATTTCTCTTACCCAAACATATAGTTATCAAATGTTGTTATTTCAAACATAGACAAATATATGTATAGTTATTAACATATTATAACAAATAGGAGGTTTAAAAACATGCTTTAGTTTTTAACTTTCACTTTATGGAATAGGTAAGCCTTTAGAGTACACACTTCTAATAACACATGATGTTTACTGTAAAAGAATATAGGCTACAAAACACACTGTGAGTTCTAACATTCACTTCACAATGATCCCAACCCCTATGGTTTTGATTTGTGTATATCTAGGTCTACAACTCAAATATCATCAACAACATTATTGTTGTTATTGGAAAAATATAGTACACTTGTTCAAAGTAGAGGATACAAGACATGATGTGTTTTGGATACCTTGTCAAACGCAGGTTACAAAACACAACATGTTTTAAAACCTACAATTTCTCATACCCAACACACAATTGTCAAATATTTTTGTTATTTAAAATTTATATAGAGATGTGCATATTTATGAATGGCTTATAACAAATAGGAGGTTGTAAAACAGGATCTTTTTATTAACCTACACTTTATGGCATAGGGAAACCTTTGGAGCGGGTGCTTTGCAAAATAGACTATGTTTTAACCTACACTTCACAACATTCCCAATCCCTTTAGTTTTAATCTATATATAGGGTGATCCGATAATAGTGGTTTACAATTTTTGGCCAAACTGGATACTGGAATTATTATTTTTAACTAAATTTTCACATTCGGGCACCTATAGTAGTTAAACCATGAGGAATTTGAAGATTATGCAAACTAGACTCTCATCACATTTTGTCTGTAGATTCTAAAAATATTTTTTTGATTTTTTTTGGAATCAAATTACACTTCTTTTTCCATCTCCCACGAAAACTATTATTTTTCTTCAGAAAACAACATTTTTAAAAAGTGACGCTCACCGTATACAACATAAATTTTTTTGTACGAAGGATAAAATTATAATTTTTTCGAATTTAGATTTGTAACTATGATATCTAGCACTTTCATTTGGTCTCATAGTTTTTTATTGAATATTTTTTCCTTAATCAAGTTTCGAAGTCAAACTAATTGCAATTGAGACATAGGTGGACTGTATACAACATAATTTTTTTTGTATGTATCGAAATTCAATTTTTTTTTTTAATGGATCAAGGACATCAATACCTAACACAAACATATTTTAAATTTTTTTATTTTGATAATCTGCTATTTTTCCACATGTGCAAAACAAAGAGGTTGATTTTCGGTGAAAAACCTATGTTTAATAAAACTAAAAAAAAACACACATAATAAAACCAAAAAATATTAAAATTATATTCATTGGATAGCTCGTTTTGAGGATTACCATATTCTAGTTGGGTCTGTGAAGTCTCCTCCATTTTCATCCTCAACTTGAGCTTCGAAGGGCAAAAATTTGCTAAAATTTGGTGGAAGAGGGGGAGAAGGGCAAGTATTAGTAAGTAGTTGGGTCCACGTAAGACAAAAATTTTATGCTAAAACGATATGTCGCTTATGCATCGATACGATCCTAAACTCAGAACGCCAGACATTGTTATGGTTCAAGCCATAAAACCTAAAACGCTGCACGCTACCATAATGCTGTGACATCGCTTCAAAACGCAGACACGTTTCTAAAGACTATTTATTTTTTTAAATAAGCGACTGCGAAAGTCATTTTCACAGCCGAATTAGGAGCGCTAGACAAGAGATAGCAAATCGCGTACGCGTTTTGGACAGCCAGAATCTGCAAAATTTTCACTCTCACCTCCTCCAGTCAACACACCTGACCTTAGTGACCTCCAGGTTGGTTGAATTTTACAATATTTTTGCATTATAATTGCTATTTAGTTATTTTTGTTTTATAATTGCTATTTAGTTATTTTTGTTTAGTTTGTTTTAATTTAATATTTAATAGTTTTTAAACTGCATTTAATTAACCGAAAACATCAACTAAACAAACAACATAAAATTTTAAATCGAAAACCTAAATTTGACACATTTAGTTTTGAAATTTAAAACCCTAAACTGTAGGTTCTAAAAAACTAATTTACTCAGACCGTTAATCTTTGAACCTAAACCCTAGAAAACGTAAACTAAAACCCTAGAAAACATAACATAAACTAAAACCCTAGAAAACATAAACTAAAACCTTAGAAAATGTAAACTAAAACCCTAGAAAACATAAACTAAAACCTTAGAAAACGTAAACTAAAACCCTAGAAAACATAAACTAAAACCTTAGAAAATGTAAACTAAAACCCTAGAAAACGTAACGTAAACTAAAACCCTAGAATTTACGTAAACTAAAACCCTAGAAAATGTAACATAAACTAAAACCCTATTTGTAGGTTAAAATTAGGTTAAATCTAGGGTACAATTAGGGTTTGGCTTAAACTTTAATATATATTGTATAGTTAGATTTCAAAATTACAATTAGGGTTATGATTAGGTTTACTTTGTTTAATATTAAAGAATTCAATTACCTGCTTCTAGGGTTAAAATTCATTCTAGGGTTAGGGTTCTAAGATAAATATTCGGGTAAGGGTTGAGGTTAGGGTTTGTATTCAACTAGGTTTAGAGTTAGGGTTATATTTTTATTAGGGTTAGGTTTAGGATTATGAAATTATGAATTAAAATTTAAGATGCAGGTTAGGGTTGGAGTTAGAATTAGCCCCATCAATTGATGTAGGGTTCTAGGGTTGGGGTAAAAATTAAATTAAGAGTCTAGGGTTAAATGGTTGTAATTTTGGTGAGAGTTAAACATTCAATCAATATTTAATTAGGTTTATGATTAAAAAGTTTATATGCATTTAGGGTTAGTGTTCAACTAAGGTTATGATACCCGATTTAATTACAATTAGGGTTAGAGTTTAAGTTAGAATACATTAGGTTTCAAGTTATAATTAGGGTCTATGGTTCAAGTTATAATTAGCCCGTCTATGGTTCAAGTTAGAATTAGTGTGATAAAAATTGTAATATAAGGCAACATATCCCTAGATGAAATCGTATTTCAAAAAATTCTTCATCTATATCGATTAAATTTTTTATCTTAAACTTGAAAAATAAGGATTTAAAAATCATGAATACTAGTGGAACTTTTTAAAACACATAGGGTTTTAGTCTTATTTCTTCAATTTTGTTTCTCACAATCTTAGTTTTGAAAGAGTTTATTTACAAACTTATATAACAATGGGGTCTTTAGGTGTGATCAACAAAGTTTATTTTTAGTAGAGATAATTGTGAGGTATCACAAGACAATGCATTTCCCTCAATTTGTTATAACAACCATAGACTTTTAGTCATAACATATTGAATTTTCATTTCCTTCACTCTTGATTCAACATAATCTAGGTCGATTGTTACCATTTTGTCAAAGGGGACCATCCTAGAACAACAACTTATAGATTTTCCTTCATTATTATTACTCAAAATTTAAAAAAATCAAGAAATTAAAATGTATAACTCTAAATTCTATAATTGGTGAAGGATTGGGTTGCAAACTTTCTTAGATTTGACCCTACCGAATTGGTAGTTTGGATTCCTTATTTTTTTGCATAATTATTACTTTTAATCACTATAATTTTAATTTATTTGCATCCTTTAAGTTTCATGTAGTATACTATTGTTTAATAATCTATTATTAAAATAATATTTAATTCTCATACCTTTTATGTCTCTCATATGAACAATATTTTGTGTTCTATGGTAACTCCTATTATCATTTCCCCTTTTCAAATGTACCATGATTCCTATGTTTCTATTATTATATGTTTAAATGTATTCTTAATATGTTTAAATGTATCCTTATAACCAATTTTTTTATTTTCTAGATCTTAATGGTTATTACATTATTCTAATATACATAGACACTAAACCCTACATTCTAAAATATGAACACAAACCCTTACCCAAAACTCAAATTGTAAACCACAAATTTGAAATTTTCAAAACTTGTACAAACTTAAATTATAAACTTTAAAATGTGTACATGCTATGGATTTTTAATGAACATTACTGATTTTTTAATGATAAATCAAATGGTCTTCAAATGAATTGCATTTTGGATTTGTGCACGTTCAATGTGATTTTTAAATAGTTCTTTCAAATTGTCTACATTATTTAATTAGTTTGTTGATATATATTTTTTAATTGTTTAACATGTGCAGTTGCCATTTGGTTGTACATTCACATGGATCCACTATTTAGCATTGAGGATTTTATGCTTGAACCACATATTCCTATAGATCCCATAGATCCTAACCCACCACCACCAGAAAACCCCATTCCTCCAAACCCTCCACCTCCTAACCCCCCACCCCCTATAGTAGACCAGGATCAGTTGAGAGAGAGCATTAGGGCAAATCTTATAGTCATTCAAGAAAATATAGATCTGATAAAAAATGAGCCTAGAATTCCCCCCCATCTCTCACGGTTTGCATCTACGATGCAAATTATTGTCGATTCTGTTCGATCTATTGATGCAGACCTAGATAGGTTCCATCAATGGAGAGATGAGAGGAGAAAATTCTATGCAGATGGATTGTCTTATAAAGAAATTAACGACCTTAAAATTACCAAAGAAGCCATGTGCCAATATTTTTTTAACCCTCAAACTAGCCAACCAATTCCACCCACCAAAAAATGAATTTCAATTTTATGGTGTAGGCACCCCTTGATAGCTGCACATTTTTGGGATAGATGGTGGATGGTGTTTGATACTCCACCACATGGCAATTCTGAGGTGCCCCTATACTTTTTGAGAAAGTTATGGGCAGAGTTTGAGCTGGGTTTAAAACCCAACTATTTTGATATGAGGTCATTTCAGGGAGCTGGGCGTGGCATGCCCCAACATAGATTAGGAGCACGTGTTGATCCTCAACGACGTGCTCCAATTGCTCCTATTGTTCCTCCTGCTTCTCCTGGTGTTCCTGCTGCATTTCAGTAGCAAACCATGCTATCGACATTAGGAGCATTGAGTTCACTTTCAGGACATCTCACTCATCAGACTTCACATGCGGCGGCTGAAGTGGTCAATAGAGAGCATGGAGGCTCCAGCAATAGGAATACTCAGGCATCCACTTCAAGTGACCCACCTGCGTCTGAGACAGAGTCATTTTTGGATTTACTATATTCTGAGCATCATCTTTCACAAGTATGTTCATCTTTTGAACTTAATATATTTTTTTGGAATGTGCAAAATTCATGTTTAAATAATAACATCAAATTATATATATAATACAATATTAATTCAATAAGTGTTTGGTGTAGACGCATGATCAGACAATGCCTGAAACTCAAAATGATCATGTCTATATGTCGAGTGTTGTAGATATGGGCTCACCTTTTAGTCAGGTACTTAAACCAATATATATTAAATTTAGTTTGTGTGGATATATATATCTAATTTATTTTGAATGTTTACACATGATGTGTGATTGATATATATTATATCTAGATGCAGGGAGGTCAGATGAGCATGCCTAGTGTTGACCAAGCACATGTTGTGGTGAGCGCTCCTGAGTCATCATCAGCTCAGGTGCGTTCTTTCAAAAAGTTTGTTAAGTTTGAATTAAATACACATCATAGATCTAATTTAATTTTTACATTTACATACATATGCGTGAATGATCTATACAAATTGTTGTACATATATATGCAGGCATTTCATGAGACACCCATTGCAGGTGCACCTGAGACATCGTCAACATTTATGCATGGGCAATCCCAGGTGCGTGATCTTGAGGTCATATCATTCAAGGTTGTAAACTTTACTACTAAATATCCTAAACAATTTTTACGGATCTTTTAAATATATATATATATATATATATATATATATATATATTCGAGGTTTTAACATATTGATTGCTTTATATGAATATGCAGGATATAGTAGATCAGGCATTTGAATCTTCTCAAGTGACAGTTATGCTACCCGTTGAACAAAATGTTCAAGTAGATCCACATGATCATATGGTAAATTATTCATGTCTTAAAAATCATTTTTATTGTATTTACTAGATATTTAATTAATTTTTTTTTTTTATCCAAAAGTTTATATTTTGTCAGGTTTAAATATGTTTAATTATATCAAAATTTATAAATAAATTTAAATCTAATTTCAAGTTACTTGTACTCTTTTACAGCATGATGTAGGTACATCTAATTGACCTGGAACAAAGAGGAGACTTGATTTGACTGATCAGCCTGATAGTTAAATGGTTTTAAATTTTAAATAAACTAGACATCTCTAGTTTTATTTAAACTTTTATGTGTTGGACTTGACATATACGTATTTTTGTTTATTTATATCAGATGACTTTAATGTGATGATTATATATATGCAGTCAATTATGATCATGTTATGTTCATTTTGATGATTATATGCACTCATATGTATATGTAGATCTAGATATTTTATCTAATTTTCAAGTAATACATGCAATAGATATAAATTCTTATCTCTACAATCAAATTTCATAAATATATAATTTATCACATGGTTAAAGGTGATAAATTTAAATATTCCTTAAATAGTTTAGATTATATTCATAATAAATTAAGAGCTTGCGTAATTTTAACTATTTACCAATTCTAGAAAATATTTGAACAATTATATGAAATGTATAAACTATAAAATTGGAATGAGATTTTTAAAATGCTACTAATAAGTTAATTGAAAATCATACAACTATACAACATGATGAAACATATATGTGTGCACATGTATATCCAATTATTTAGCTTATCAATTTTTACGTGAAGACCAAAAATTGATATTTACATAGTCTCTTGATAAAATAATTTTTCAGTGACAATCGCATGGTAGACCGACTTGGTGAGAACCTACAAAAATAATTAATGTAAACTGTAAGTAGTTCTATAATTTTTTTGATTCATTTAAGTAAATATATAGTAAAAGTTACAAAATTGGATCTTATAAATTTCATAAAAATTAAAATGATGTTTTCCATAGGATGGATGAATGGGATGCATGTCATGAACCCTAAGGTATGGCTTAATGGGTCCTATGAGAATGGCTTAAGGGGAATTATGTGAGTGACTTAAGGGATGCAAGATTGTGGAATAAGGGTACATGTAAGAGGATATGACTTAAGGGTCCTAAACCCTTAACCCTTAACCCTAAACC
>CM021105.1:117643062-117884970 GCA_007115665.2 Sequoiadendron giganteum | reverse complement strand
TTGTTAGTTGTAATATATTTTTTGGAAGTCATGCCACCAAATTTTCTAGGATTTTATAAGATGTTTTTAATGAAAATAATGTATTAATATATTTTGCATTCTCCTAGGTACATTTAAAATTGAATTTAGTTGGGGATGGTGAGGAACAAGTTGCAAATATTTAATGCCTCTTTCTTTTATTAAATGCAAATGTAATTTGGTCCATTGGAGTTGAGATGATCTCAAACAATTATTTTGTAAACCTTCTCTATAAAAGGCAACCTTATCTCATTTGTAAGGGGTTGAAATGAGTTGTAATAACATTCTATAAATTAATACAGACATTAATGTTTTATTGTTCCACTTGTTGTTTCTGAATATATGCATAGTTCCTTTCTCCAAATTTTAGATTCAATTCAGATATGATAATGGAAAAGTGTTAAAGTACTTGATAGATCTCTAGTTAATACCATATAATTTTATGATTGTAAGTTACTTTTCAAGGTTATTTTGAGCCCATTAATTGTTAGAAGTTCAATTGTGAATGTTCATTTATATTAGTAAGAAATTGGACCTATATGCATGAATGTTTATAGTCTGAAAATCTTAAGTTTCCTTTGAAGATTGCACTATTTCTATAACATTGTGGGTTTAACTTTTACTAATTAGTTTGTGATGGATTTGTCTATCTACAACATAAACCATCATTGTAATTGACCTTAGGTTTTTAGATTTAGTTACTCTTACCCTCATCTTTTACACTTTATTTATAAAAAATGAGTTTGTTAGGAAGCCAAGCATCATTTAGATTACCATATCAAATGTTAAAATTCATTTTTAGATTTCAGATCTGAAAATACAACTAGGGTTTCATCTCATTTTCAGATCTTTCAAACCCTATTTTTAGAGTTCTAGCTTAAATATACATAAGGCCCCTTGTAAAATAACAAAAAATTACCCACTATGTCATTTTATGCAAATTAAAGACCTAACTATTGAAGCCTTGGGGTTTTATTTTTGTTCAAGAGAGATAAAGTACTGAATTAGATTTTGTATGTGTTGTGAATGTACAAAAAATATCATCAACAAGTATGAGGGAGTTTTTAGTTATAAATTAGGATCAAAAGCAACTAATATACATGTCAACTTAAGTGTTTCATTTATACTCAAATTTATGTTTACAACTTCCTTAATAAGGAGTGGTGACCCATATTGAAGTGGGGCAAGAGCCAATGAAAGGTAAAGCTCGCTATCAAAGGATGAATCTATATCAAGTGTGGATTTAGATGGTTTTATGCCCTACATACACACCCCCATTTCCCTTTGTACTAAAATGGTTCTCCCCATTTTCCCTTTGCTTTGTTTTTTATTTTGTTCGTATTTTCCCTTTCTTTTGTTTTGTCCCAAAAGTTTCTACTTTCCCAAGCTCTCTTTGCATTCTTTTTGTTGGGTCTTGGGAATCTAGATAGATTTTGGACCTTTTATCAAAAGGTCTATATCCCTTCCAGATTCCTAATCCAACTTCATGTCTCTTTGTTTGGGTTTCAAGAAGTTGTAGACAGATTTCAAACCTCTTGTCAAAAGGTCTAAATCCATTCCAAATTCTTGATCCCACTCTATCTTCTTTTCATTGGGTCTCATGACTCTAGGTAGATTTCAATTTTTTTATCAAAAGGTCCAAATCCCTTTCAAGTTCCTGACCCAACTTTTTTTCCTCTTGTCAAGTGTTAGAACTCAAATTGACTTTCACACTTTAGGACTTCTCTTAATATGTCTAAAGTCTAATTTTTTCCTTAATCTTGCCCTTGTCTATTTTATTTTCCTAGGGCCAATCAAAGTTTTAAACCTTGAATAGACTTAGAACCATTTTTTTATTTTTGTCCCAAAGTCCATTTCCAGCCCACAACCCCACTCACCTATTGCATTAATGGTGAAGTTTCTCCTACATGCACAAATTTTTTTAATGTCTTTTATTCCATTAATTGAACTAAAACTATTGATTAATCTACAAGGCTAATAAAAATTTATAGAGATCGATACTAGGAAGGATTATTAGCTTGCATATCTCACCATGGTTGGCTTCCTCCTTTGATTTGGGTCCTAGTTTGGTTTGTCTTGTTTGTTTCTTTGTTTTTATCTTATTTTTTGGTTTTGGATTTGGTTCTATCCATTCCCTCATTACTCATGTGACTTTGTTCGGTATGTGCCCTTGTTTGCTCCATGCTGTAGGTTTTAGGGTTTTCCTAATTTGGTCCTTGTGATCTCTTTTAGGGCTTGAGTTTCTCCTTCTCTTTGGTCCCAAGTCCAATAGACGAGTAATGCACTTAGAATATTAACTTAATATGGATTAGGGAATCCTTGAGATTGTTTAGGAGTTTGATCTCGACCAACCCTATATGATGAGTAAAATTATTGAAATCCCTAAATCCTATTTAGATCCTAGTACTCGCTAATGGCCCTTGTGGATTGTCTAGTTACGATTAGGGTTTTAAAATATCGACCACGTGTATAGGTTGATGTCCTTTTGGGTTCTCAATCCTTGATAGGATATTTTTATGGAATGAACCAAATCACAACTCAATTCCTAATTTTGATCCCCACACTCATTAGTCTATTTGAAAATTTTAGTCCTAATTAGACCATTCCTAAAATTTTATCATTGATGATCATTCAAGTTTTAAAAACTTGATCAAAATTTTTGGATAAATTTTGATATCCCTTTTTAGTTTTGATTCCCAAACTATCAATGATCCCTACGAGATTTTTATCCTTGTTTAGATCTCCATCAAAAGGTTCCAAAAGACCCTTGTCCTCCTGCAGTTCTATTTCCTACATTATAAATCCTAATGTCCTATTGAGGTTTTATAACATGATCAAACCCTTTAAGAAAAAAGTCTTAATTTAATTTTTGAACCTAATTCCCACCAATGACTCAAAGTATGTAAAATCATAAGGTTCCAACAATGTTTCTAAACTTGATAGGATTATTTTTACCCATGGTTTGGCCCCAAATTTTACTTGATTTAAATTTCATGAAAGGTAGAGATGATGATTGAAAAATGAAAACTCCCCTAAATTTTAGTTACTAAATGAATTTTTAATAGGTTCTTTTTCACTACAGGTATCTTAAATTCTTGATTCAAGTGAAGATTTAACTAGAGAGGAAGTATCAAGGGAAGAGAGGGAGGATAGGAAAGAAAATAAATCCAAAGTTGACAAACTCCCCATTACAATGAAATACAAGTTTCAGGGAGTCCCTAGAGTGTCTAGGTTCACCTCAAAAGTAATGAAAATAATAGATAAAAAGTTGGGCTATATCAATATGGAGGAACTCAAAGAAGAAATATTTACCTATGATTCTTCTCTTAGAGCACAAAAAGTTTCCAATTTTGGATTAGCACATGTGGCATCCTTTCTAGTGGTAGTTCAATGCCCCAAAAACATACTAGATGTAGTCCAATACTACAATCCTATAGATAGAAAATATTATGATCCTTATAACATTAATATCATTGAAATTTCTACTCCTATGATTAGGGTAGAGTTTGACCTCCCCCTTATGCTCAACTAAAAATGACAATTGAAGTAGAGGTAGCATGAGAATACAAGAAAGATATAAATGGAAACCTTAGGCATCTTAATAAAAGGTGGCTTAGGAATGAAAGAAATTCCATGGCTAAAATTCCATAAAAGCTAACAAGGTAAAAATCCTATTCTAAAGTAGGGGACATCATTACCCTACTATACAAAGCTTTTGGAAAAGAAGAATATAAAACATATGATACATGGATGTTTCACTTTACCCAGGTCATCTTCAAAGGAGAAGTGTTCTTGGATTGGGGCCAAATTTTTTTTGATTCTCTTCATGCTCTATTGGCCACTATAAAAAAAAAAAAACAATTCTTCATGTCTTCTTAGGTAGTGAATTTGGTAGCCAGAAAAGGGAATTTCCTTGGATTGACCACCAAAGGCATCAAAGGAGAAGAATCTAGGAAAAGTAAAATTTGGGAATTCTATCCCCAATTAGAATTAAAGGAGGCACTTTTTTAAAAGGGTCAATGATGCCTTCCTATACCTACTAATTAAAACCAACTCACTAAAGACATAGGATTTAAGATGACTAAAGAGGTCATGGACTTGATAAAAGACTAGAGACAATGGTTCATTTAACTCCCCAAGTCCACTTACATTAGGATATATGGTTTTGATATAAAAGATATACATTAAGCACTATAGGACAACAAAGAACCTAAGAGAAAAATGACACAAAAAAACCAAGACACTACATAACCTAAAAACCTACCAACCCAAAGTTAGGAAAGTTTGAAGCCAAATTGTTTTAATGATTTTTGCTTAATCCAATACAAGGATCCAACTATCCTAATTTTTATTTTTTTTGGAACAAGAGATATTTGTATGATCAATGAAAGAACCTTTATCCAATTCTAGAACATTAAAGAGAAATCCATCATTGTATATTCTATAGGAGCTTTCTCAAGCTATTTTCATCCTTTTGTATACCCTCAAAGAAAATAATACACTCCTCAGTAGTAGAAAAAATGAGTTCCTTTTACATCCAAATTAGATGGTGTCTCTTGATGCTTGAGAAACTAGTGGTAGTATGACCCACTTTACAACAACACTAAAATATAATTGAAGAGTCTTCAAAATAAACCTTCTACACCTAAATTCTAAATTTGGAAGATAAAGTGATTTGATTAGGGAGCACCTTGCTTTTTCAACAAGAACAAAAAATATAGGAAATAATAAGTTCACTTCTTGAATTTAGTGACCTTATAAGTAGTAAAGTATTTCCCAAAAGTATTGGCAATAAGCATGAAAACCTCTTCATCCAAAAGCTCTGATGGCATCCCCAATAGTCTAACCCAAACATGGAACATGATGTAGTCATCACTCAAAAGGTTAAACCCTAGGCACTAATTTTTTAGATAGAGGCCATTTAAACCCATAAATCAAGGACCTTCCCAAAGAAACCTAAAGCAATATTCAAGAAAATAAAAGGAAAATAAGAAAAAATAATTAGCATAGAGACAACCTCTACCTATCCTCTTGGTTTCCAAATCCAAAGAACCCATCTTTTAACAATATCAATGTTGTAACATTTACTGCAAAATCTCCCAACCAATGGGTTTCAAAATTGAGAAATTGACTTAATCATAAGGGAATTAAGGACAAAAAAATCTTCCCTTCCTTAATGGCTTGAGCAGAGAAAGTAGAAATATAACCATTCCATGGCACACTTTGCTCCACAGTATCCCTTGACCATTCATCCACACTAACACTCACAATAGTCATAGGACCAACAACATCCTTCAAAACTCCCAGAGCCCAAACAACAAGGGAAAAAGTCTCCACACTAAGCACAATAAACACACTCTCCTCAATAGTATCCATTGAAAATTAAAATACACCATCACTCATTACACTCGCAAGACCAACAACATCCTTTGAAACCCCAAAGGCTAAATAGGAGAAGCAACAAGGGACAAAGCATCCACACCACACACATAAGGTACACTTTCCTTTATAGTAGCCCTAAGTATTCACCTATGCTATCCCTCACAATAGTGATAAGAACAACAAAATCCTCTAAAACCCCTAGAGCCCAAATAGGAGTAGTAGGGAATCTGGAGTAGGAAGCTCACCATTCCCCAAAAAATCCTCTATCACACTTTCCACAACAACAAACCTAGAGCATTCAACCACGCTAGTCACAACAACCTCAACATTGACATAGCCAACATGCAAGCAAGGACCTGCAATAATCTATAGAGGAGCCTAGGGACTGAACACTCAGGACCCCAAGCCACAAGAGGGTCTAGAACAATTCGCTACCCTGATCTACCTCAAGGTACATGGAAGGTTTAGGAAAGTTGTAAGATTTTTAAGGTAGAGAAAGAAGAGCACTCTCAGTACTTCTATCTTTCTACTAGGACTTGAGAGTTTCAAGGGGTTAAGAGAGTAGGTTTCTAAATTTCATACCGTACCTTAGATAGCTCTCCGCCATAGGACAAAAATGCATCTAACAGGGATGACAACATGATGCACTAGCATCTCATAGGTGTGTTGGCATCCATATAGATAAAAAGTATGAAATGCAGTGCAAGAACTTGGGAAATGAGCTAACTATTTAACCAATATAGTCTTATGCAATAACAAAAGTAGAAAATGACAAAATAAAAAATAATGAGAGATATGTTTTAAAGTTCTAACTAGAATTTGACAAGAGTAAAAGGTGATGGAAATACAACTTACGGATGGTCTAGCCTCCCAGAAGCTGCACAAAAACATAAAACCTACACACAACAAATCAGGGGAAAATGTTGGGGCTATTTCGGGGCCTGTCATAGTCAAACCCCTATTTCAGTGTTCCCATCTCCACTGATGTCCAAAATAGCCATGATAAAGAGAACAATGGAAGAAATTCCAAACAAAGGCAACAACACTATGCTACGTAAATCACATGACGATGCTATGTAAATGGACAAATGAAACAATATCACCTTCCCAATTAAGATGCCCTCAAGCACATAGAGGAAGATGCAAAATTGGTAAAGTCAATGTTGTTGCAACAATGAAGAATCAATTTCACAAGACACCAGGTCGTAGATCCAATGGTGGAAAAAGTGCAACAAGAAGTGAAGTGTGATCAAGAAATGTGTAGAGAATTCAACAATGTCAAGCCAAAGTGTGTAGAAGTATGAAGAAGATTGAATTGCATGAAGAATGAAATTGTTTTGAAGTGAATAGCAGCCCAAAAGAGCCATTTGAGGTCAGTCAAGGGAACAGGGGCGTTACTCTTCATCTCCAATGGAGAAATGTAATGCCTTTACAGATTCCAGAGGTGGGAATCCTGTTAGGACAACAACATGCCACATAGATGTCCACGCACCGCCTAGTGTCTCTAACAACAATTCCCCCATCGACACTATAAACAGTCGCCAAGTGGGTGGAAGCAGAATTGATGAAGTGGAAAAGCATCATCAGGTTTAATTTTTCTAAGGTGAGGGGATGCAAACAAGGAATTTGTGAGGGGTGCAAATTCACTCCATTACAAAATCTTGGAATCACAAACCCCTGTCACACCATGAACCTTAGAAACCTCTAGAGCTCAAATATGAGCAACAACAGGGGATGAGGCCTCCACATCGAGCACAAGATGATAGGGGGAAGAAATAAAAAACACCTTCTTGACTTGGCATGGCTAATGCCATTAGGCCCTAAACTAGATACAATAATAAAAGAAGAGTGCACCAATGAAGCATTTATTTGCACTTCCCTCTACAAATTAAGGAGAGAAACATCCTCCTCATACGAATCAAAATTGTACCTCTAAGCCTCGAACCATGGTGTAAAAAAATAATCCCTATCATTTTTGGCTAACGAGAAACACCATTCCCCAATCGGTTCACCATCGTCTTCTTCCCCTTCCCCTTCATCCAAACCAAATCCACTTCATCCCATGCTCCCTTCACTTCGTCCATCTTTGTAGATCCACCCTTGCACAAGTCATCACTCACTTATTCCATTTGATTAAAAATAACTTAAACCTTATTTAAATGTTGTGCTCACACTCAACACACAAAATCATTGAATTTATTAAATTTATTATATTCAAATTTGCATTCATATAAATTATGTTAATTATAAATTAATGATTACATTTATTATATTAATAAAGATAAACATAAATCAGTAAATATATATACATATAAATATACTATTTTCACCATTATAATATAACTAATATTTAAAATCTATTATAAAATCAATAAAACATAATCTAAATAATTATGGAGAAAGCTAAATCCTAGACAAAAAACATCTATGTATGTGACATGATATCGTACCCCCCATCCCCCATCCCACACGATGGACAAAACACATTGATGGAAAGACTTGACAGACGATTAGCCATGTGTCGTCACATGTCCTCACCAAAAAAGAATGCGCGACCTGATGGGAAAGTAAAAAACCTAGACAAAACACACATAAACATGCCATTTTCCACAATTTCATTTTGTTGTTTGCTGGGTGGGGAGGGACATGTCACAAATAGAGCAACGAAATGGAGTTGTAGAAAACCCTATGCTTTTTTCCAATGAGAGCAATGGAGGAAAAATGATAGTAATGCATTTGACAAGAGCCAATAAGGTAGTTATAAATCTATCTATAGATGGAATGGAAGTTGAACGAGAGAAAAACATTCGACAGGCACGACAACTAGCCAATAGGTATGTATATATGCCATTGTATATGTCATTTTGCCATTCTGTAGAAATTGTGAAGCACGATCGTTAAATGGGTTTTTGTGAAGCATTGAACGACGGTTAAATGGGTTTTCAATGAAGCATTAAATGGCTATTGGATAAAGAAAATGGGTTTTCGTTGATGAAAAAATAAAATGTTTTGTTTGCGTGTAGGGTTTTCATTTCAAATGCATAATTATTTATGTTTTTTTGTTTTGAGGGTTTTCAAATTTCACTATGAAGAATTTAATGACTATTGGTTGGGAAGATGGGTTTTAATTGACGAGAAAATAAAGGGGTTTTCATTTGAAATGCAAAGGTGTTTTGTGTGTTTTTATGTTGGCGTTTAAATTTTTCCTTTCGTTGTTCATTGTGAAGATGGGTTTTCATTGATGGGAAAATAAATGTTGTTCCTTGTGAAAATATGTGATTTCATTTGAAACACAATGTGGGTTATGAGTCGATGGGTTTTGAAAATCATAATTTGGAATGGACAGAAATCCCAAAGTTTCATATATGCAAACAAAACCTTTTATTTTCCCATTGACATTCTCATTTTGAACAACTCTTTGCTATAGTCAAAATGACATTTAACTTTCTTCATGTAATTGGAACAAATAAAATGCTTGCATTATTTGCAGTGTTGGAAAACACATTGTCTCCTCTCAGTTTAAATGCAAAGGGTTGTCTCACAGTGGGTTGCTTGCTTCTTAACACGTATAGTTTTGTAACATGGAATGTTGCAAAAAATTATGAATGTCATCAAAATCACACCTTCCATTGTTGTGTTTAAATTTCGAATGACTGAAAAAAAGAGTGCACAAAATAGTTGAATTTTGGAAAACATAATGTGGGTTTTCAGTTATTTGAATCTCCTTGTTTAAATGTAAGGTATTGTCTCACAGTGGGTTGCTTGCTTCTTAACACCTACGGTTTTGCAACATGGAATGTTACAAAATAGTGTGGATGTCTTCAAAATCACACATTCCATTGTTGTGTTTAAATTTTTCATTTTAAACTCCTTTACAACTAACAACCCAAATGATTAGAAACAAATCACTTTGTTTAGTCTCCCCTTGCTCTCCAACCTTTCACTTGCAACTCCACTCTCCAACCTTTCACTTTCAACTTGCAGAATGAAAGAGATGAATACATAGTGTTGAAGTTTGTTGGAAACAATGGGTGTTTATAAAACAATCCGCATTTCATTACATTCCTATGGTTTTAATAACAAAAGCTTTTGAAGACATTCATATCGTTTTCTAGGATTTCGGGTTCTCAAAACACTGAGAAACCTGCAACCCACAACAACAATGCACCTATATACATACAAAAACGTATGAAACCATACATAAAAACATACACCCCTCACCTCAAGTTGGTTGGTTATCTCCCTTGCCTGCAATTTGCCCTTGCTCTCCAACGTTTCAATTTCAACCTGTAGAATGCCGTTTCGATTTCAACCTATAGAATGTCATTTCGATTTCAACTCGCAGAATGCAAAAACCCATCACACATCGTGTTTTCCAAAACTTTACGATGTATAGTACTTGTTACAATTTAAAACACACATGTCTTAATCACATCACCACCCTTTCCCACCCATGTGTAATGGATATCTTTTCGCTCAAGATAGAAAAATGCTGATGTAATTTAGCGATGAGACACCTCCTCACTTTCCTCATCATGACCTTTCCTTCCATCTACTAGTTCTGTTACCTTTATCATCCATCTGGTAGGCCCCACACTATGCCGTCTCTTCATGTTATGCATGTTTTCATACGTTTTTGTATGTACATAGGTGCTTTTTGTCTAGGAGTTAGTCGAATCCAATAATTATTATTGGATAACACATGCATATTTCATTAGCCTTTTTAATTTATAAAATGTAGCCTAAATATATGTACATCTATATTAAATAGACAAGCCTTTCGCCATAATATCTGCTATAAGTTGGAGAGCCAAAATCTACCCATAGAGGAATAATAATATAATATATTCACAAAGAACATTACCTTGATGTGCACATGACAATTATTATTATACATATTTGGCAGGTTGTTAGGCAACAAGCCTTGTGACGAAAGCTATGGCTTTATTACAAATATTATACTATGATATGGGAATTAATTTTTAAGTTTTATATGTCATCTAGTTGTTCAACAATGATGAATGATTATATATATATATATTAATTATATATTATAATATCTTATAATCATTGGTGCATTATTAATTGTTTTTTAAATTAAATTAAATTTGTATTTAATTATTAAAAAGTATTAGTAAAAAATTTATTGATATTAAAATAATAGATAATAAAGATATAAGTGTAAATTTTAGGAATCTTAATAAAATGTGGCTTGGGAATGAAAGAAATTCCATGGCTAAATTTCCACAAAATCTAACAAGTTCAAACTTCTATTATGAAGTAGGGGACATCATTACCCTACTATACAGAGCTTTTGGAATTTAAGAAGAATAAAATATGTATGATACATGGATGTTTCACTTTATCTAGGTCATCCTAAAAGGAGAAGTGTTCTTGGATTGGGGCCAAATTGTGTTTGATTCTCTTCATGCTCAATTAGTAATTGTAAAAAACACAAATCAATTCTTCATGTCTTCTTATGTAGTGAATTTGGTAGCAGAGTTGGGAATTTCCTTGGATTGACCACCAAAGG
This sequence comes from Sequoiadendron giganteum, assembly GCA_007115665.2. NCBI lineage: Eukaryota > Viridiplantae > Streptophyta > Pinopsida > Cupressales > Cupressaceae > Sequoiadendron > Sequoiadendron giganteum. Next base: position 117,874,037 of record CM021105.1, on the reverse strand, counting down.
CATCAAAGGAGAAGCTTTTGGATAGATTAAAATTTGGGAATTCCATCCCCAATTAGAATTAAAGGAGGTAATTTTTTTAAAGGGTCAATGATGCCTTCCTATACCTAGTAATTAACCAACTCACTAGGGACATAGGATTTAAGATGACTAAAGAGGTTATGGCCTTGATCAAAGACTAGGGAAAATGGTTCATTTAATTTCCAAAGTCCACCTACATCAGGATATATAGTTTTGATAGAAAACATAGGCATTAAGCATTAAAGGACATTAGAACCTAAGAGAAAAAATGACGCACAAAAACCAAAACACTACATAATCTAACAACCTACCAACCCAAAGTCAGGGCAGTTTGAATCCAAATTGTTCCAACATTTTTTTCTTAATCCAATACAAGGATCCAACAACCCTAAAATTATTTTTTGGAACAAGAGAGATTTGTATGATCAACGAAAGAACCTTTATCCAATTTTAGAACCATTAAAGAGAAATCCATCATTGTATATTCTATAGGAGTTTTCTCAAGATATTTTCATCCTTCTACATATCCTTAAAAAAACTAGTACACTCACTAGCAGAAAACTTGAGTTCCTTTTTCCTCCAAATGAGATGGTGTCTCTTGATGCTTGAGCAACTAGTGGTGGTGTGCCCTAATTTATAACAACACTAAAAAATAACTGAAGAGTCTTCAAAATCATTCTTCTACACCTAAAATATAAATTTGGAAGATAAAGTGATTTGAGTAGGGATGGTTATGTGTAGGATCATCATGGAAAAAACAGGGCCTTAAGTGGCGATGAAAATTCAGAAAATCAGAGTCAGGCAACTTGACGTAAAAAAATGAATAAGTAATCTATATTATTTCAAAAATATATAAGAATAGAATCTGTAGCAAATTGAATTTAGTTTCTAAACTACTTGGTTTATTTAAAAAAATAAAATCTATTTGGTGAAAAATTGAAATTTCAATGCAGTAGTACTTAAATTTAGGGAAAAAATAAGAAGTAGGTGTTTGTCTGCCCACCCTAACCACAATATTAATGATAATATTTTTTTATAAGATTTTAGATATAAGTAGAGGACTCATGTCCCGATGTGATGCATATTTTTTGTTGTAATTTTTTTCCAAGTAAATAATTAATTATGATTTTTTATTACAAATTTTAAAAATATAAAAACTCGTATGTCTGACCACCTTAACTTGGTCAAAACTTCATGAATTTTTATTTATTTATTTTTAATCCTATAGTATGCAAAGCATAGAATGTGACACATGTTTCAGATTCAAAAAATGTGATACCGTTTGAAAGCTATAGATGTTTTTCAATCAGCCTATCAATCAAGACTTTAGTTATAATTCAAATAGAAAATGAATAATAATTATTTATTAAATTCAAAGTAAAGCATAATTTATATTGGCGAAAATTTGAGAATCTCCTTTAAAAACCCTTTTTGTTTCATCAATTTTGGGTAAAAAAAATGTTGTTAGCCACATGGGTCATCATATCACTTACATATCACCACTTTTTGGCCCATCATGATCCTGTACATACCTGGATCACATAATTTTTTCAACAAGAATGAAAAATATAACAAACAATTTAAACACTTCTCAAATTTAGTGACCTTATAAGTAGTAAAGTATTGCCTAAAAGTATTGGCAATAAGCATGAAAACCTCTTCATCCATAAACTCCAATGCCATCCCCAATAGTCTAGCCCAAATAGGGAACATGATGTAGTCATCACTCAAAGGGTTAAAACCTAGGCACTAATTTTTTAGATAAAGGCCATTTAAAACCATAAATCAAGGACCTTCTTGAAGAATTCTAAAGCAATATTCAAGAAAGGAAAAGGAAAATAAGAAAAAATATTTAGCATAGAGACAAAATCTACCTAGCCTCTTGGTTTCCAAATCCAAATAACCCATCTTCTAACTACATCAATGCTGTAACAATTACAAAAAAATCTCCCAACCAATGGATTTCAAAATCGAGCAATTGACTTAACCATAAGGGAATTATAGACAAAAATAATCTTCCCCTCCTTAATGTCTTGAGCAAGGAAAGTAGAAATAGAACCATTCCATGGCATACTCTCCTCAATAGTAGCCCTTAACCATTCACCCACACTAACACTCACAATAGTCTCATGACCAACAACATCCTTTGAAACTCCCAAAGCCCAAACAAAAGAAACAACAAGGGACAAAGTCTCCACACTAGGCACAAAAAACACACTCTTCTTAATAGTAGCCATTGAACATTCAACCACACTATCACTCATAACACTCACAAGATCAACAAGATCCTTTGAAACCCCAAAGTTCGAATAGGAGAATCAACAAGGGGAAAAGTATCCACACCACACACATAACGTACACTTTCCTCAATAGTATCCATTGAGTATTCACTCATGCTATCCCTTATAATAGTGACAAGAACAAAAACATCCTCTAAAACCCCTAGAGCCCAAATAGGAGCAGTAGGGAATCTAAGGTAGGAAGCACACCATTCCTAATAAAATCCTCTAACACATTTTCTACAACAACCCCAGAGAATTCACCAATGTTAGTCACACTAGCCTCAACACTGACATAGCTAATATGCAAGCAAGGACCTACAACAATTTTGGAATTGCAAACCCTTGTCACAACATGAGCCTTAGAAACCTCTAGAGCTCAAATAGGAGTATCAACGAGGGATGAGGCCTCCACATTGAGCACAACATGATAGGGGGGAGAAACAAAAAAATACCTTCTTGACCTAGCATGGTTGATGTCATTAGGCCCTAAACTAGATACAACAACAAAAGAAGAGTGCACCAATGGAGAGTTTATTTGGGCTTCCCTCCATAAATTAAGGAGAGAAAAATACTCCTCGTCTAAATCAAAATTTTACCTCTAAGTCTTGAACCATGGTGTTAAAAAAGAATCCATATCTTCATTCACTAACGAGCAACACCATTCCCCAACTGGTTTAACATCGTCTTCTTCCCCTTCCCTTTCATTTGAACCAAATCCACTTCCTCTTGTGGTCCCTTCACTTCGTCCATCTTTGCATCCACCCTTGCACACATTATCGTTCACTTATTTCACACTCAACATACAAAATCATCAAATTTATTAAACATTCACATTTGTATTCATATAAATTATGCTACTTATAACTTAATTATTACATTAATAAAAAAACATAAATTAATAAAAATATACAATTTTCACCATTATAATATATTTAATATTTAAAATCTATTATAAATTAATAACACATAATCTAAATAATTGTTATTGGATAAAACATGTATACTTGGTTAGCCTTTTAATTTATAAAATATAGCCTAAATCTATGTACATCTATATTAAATAGACATACCTTTCGCCATAAAATCTGCTGAAGTTGGAGAGCCAAAATCTACCTATATATAGGAATAATAATATAATATATTCACAAAGAACATTACCTTGATGTGCACATGATAATTATTATTATACATATTTGGCAGGTTGTTAGCCAACAAGCCTTGTGACGAAAGCTATAGCTTTATTACAAATATTATACTCTGATATGGGAATTGATTTTTATGTTTTATATTTCATCTATTGTTCAACAATGATGAATGATTATATATATACTAATTAATTATACAATACAATATCTTATAATCATTGGTGTATTATCAATTGTTTTTTTAATTTAATTTAATTATTAAAAAGTATTATTAAAAATTGTATTGATATTAAAATAATAGATAATATTTTTGTTAGAGTAAATATCTTTATATTTTTGAAATTTGTAAATAGTATATATAAGAATAATCAATTTTGTTGAATTTCATTTTACTTAAACATCACTATCTTTAAATAGTCAATAATAATTTTACATTTCATTTAATATAAAAAATATAAAATAATTATATATATATTTTATTTAATTAAAATTTAAATAAATTTATTCATAAAAAATAATAAAATAATAAACTTATTTTTATTAACTAAAATAAATAATATAATTTTTTAATTTTTTTTAAAACTTCAAACATTTCATATAAGTTAGCAAACCATTACTAAGTTATTCTACAGATCCAGGCTATCACAGTATCTCCTTATAATTTTAGTTTGAAATGTTCCATTTACCTAATCAAAATATTAAAAGGTTTTTATACAGAAGATATATATTCTGTGAAGCATGATCCATTCACTAGACATATTATATATAACACCAACCATATAGCATATAATATTGTTTTGGAAGGAATACCCTCAAAACAGAAAAAAATAGAACTTACAGATAGCCACTTTTCATTGTCTGTCAGAAATGGTGGAGAACATCTTAATTAAATTGTCTTCCAAATTCAACTTGGTTAACATTTTAGAAGTCTGTATCTGTCATTGTGTATTTTTTTTATTGTTGTAACGTTTTGTATCGAATCTATAAAATCATTTAATTTTCTGAAATGAAAATACGATCTTTAGACTGAAACCTCTTCGAATTAACAATAAAAAATAAAAAATATATTTTATTTCTACATTACTGTTGATTTAATTTGATATTACAATCATAACGATTCTTTTACTATTTTTAAATTTTTTTTTGGGTCTACTTACAATCTGTAATTACTGTTTAGAACTGTACTGTTATAAATTGCTGTATTCCAATATTACTATCTTAAATTTATATTTCTTATATAAACTGTTTTATCTATTTTGAACTGCTTTTCTTCTTAATCGTGCTCACCAATACTACAGACAAATATATTTGCTTTAAGATATATATAATCTGCCTTCAAAGGTTATAAAGAATGATTGTTCATTTATCATCATTAATGGACGGTCTGCATGTATCATGCCAGTTGACTGATTTTTTAAGATTATTTATTGAAGGCGGCTCCATTAAAAGAATAAACATTCACGTTTTAGATCTTTGAATAGATTTTATATAAGTTGAGCAATTATTGGATTTGTGTCGTGTTTGACTAGCCAAAGAGTTGGTGTAACAATTTGTTTAGGATATGTCTACGTCTGGTATTGACCACCCCCCTTCTCTCTTTCTATATATATTCCTTTCTTTTTTTATATATATAATGTATATATCATTTGCTCTTTAATATTTATAAAATTAGTTATGTGGGGTTATAGAGAGCGTGATTTCACATTTCCTTCAACAATCAAATAACTCTTCTTAAAGACGATTCCTATCAATCATGGATATACATGACCCAACTTTAATTGTGTGCTTATAGTCTTCTTCTTTGGATTCACTAAAAATCACTCACTCTTTCTTATAATAAAATCTTTCATTCTGATTATATCTTTTATCTATAAAATTAGTGTTTCTCTTTCTATTGATTGAGAAAAATAATTAGTGTTTCTCTTTCTATTGATTAAGAAAAAAATTATTCAATTAGGAGATGAGTTTATATATGTATTTATTTCTCTTTGAAAATTATTTGATTAGGAGATGGGTTTGTAAAGCACATAAAATTCTAAGCTAAATATCTATAGATTAATTCTATTAGGAGATGGGTTTATATATGTACTTAGAAAATTATTCGATTAGAAGATGGGTTTACATTTGTACTTATTTCTCTTTCTTGAAATTAAACTTTTGGTTCTAGTTATATCTTTTATATATAAGATTAGATTTTCTCTTTCTATTGGTTGAGGAAAATTTCATTTGATAGGTACAGATGGGTTCATATATATTTACTCCTCTTGTTTGTGAAGTAAGTAAATTTTCAACCTTCTTTCTCTGATTTTAAAAAATGTAAAGCACATAAAATTCTAAGCTAAATATCTATAGATTAATTATTTAATTTTGATAATTCAATTTTAAAACTAAGTTCTATGTTACATATGAGAACTCTATTCAATTGATTAAAATAATTTGTCATAATGTCACTCTTTTCAAAAGAGACAATTTGTTCAATCTCTCTTAATCAATAAATGAGAATTTTATTAGCCTAGTCAATCATTTATTAAAAAATGATTCGACTTTTCTTTATTACACAAATCATAACTATGTGGGAACTTGATAAAGGCATCGTATAAGGGAAAGTGTGATTGTGGTGCTTAACAAACCATGTTTATGCAATATGTATTAGTTTACCACAATTTTTGGCATGGAAATCTGCACAACCCATGTCAAAGAAGGTGAATTGTGTGATCATTAAGAATCACATGTGAAAATTTAAAATGGAAAGCTCCAAAATCCTTTCAAAATCCATTACAAAGCTCACAAATGACCTTACTTCACTTGTTCTTCCCCAATGCACCTTGTCAAGATGCCAAATGTCATCCTAAAGTAGTGAAATTAATTGATCTACCCCCTCCCCCCACATGCATTATCATCTTTATATCCCAACTGTTGTTCCATAACACACATTCGTTGGTGCTTGGGTTGCTTCTACAAGTACCTAAAAAAATCCTCTATAATGGTGGATGTGGCTATTCCATGATAACATAAAAATCATCATATAAAACACCATACAAAACTGTATGGTCATTATAAGGAGAGACCAACCAAGACAGGGGGTTGAATTGATGAATGTGTTGATTGGACGAAACTATTATGTGATGAAGACGTCAAGTGAATAATGCCATGTTGGGTACACGTTTTTTTTTCTCACATTTTGTGTCATATATTCAATGGACTATGGCGAGACTTTTACTATTGCATTTTTTCTAATGTATTTTATGCTTTGTTGTATTATGTAACACCCCTCCATTTTGATTTTTGTTCAAGTTGCTTTATGCTATGTTTGGTTGCAGTTACTTTGATATTGGATACATTTTGTTATGATGTTTTGATCGCTATTATTGAGCGACAACATTATTGTGGGATGTAGTTATCTGATTATTGTTTCACATGTATTATGGATTAATGATGTTGTAGAGTTAGCATGAGATGTTATTATGAGACTATTGGAATTATGATAGAAGTGTCAGTTTCGATGAGTGTATTGGTGAAGAGGACGGTTTCGCATCACTCGCTTGTGAGCGCCCTGCGAATTCGTAATTCCTTCTTCACGGTGTGTATTATATGCTGGATATATTGTATGATGTTGTTTACTTGGTTGCAGGATTGCAGGTACATGACATCGACTCCACCTGGTTTCACAGGTTTGAGCGTGTCGATCCAACAGTTAAGTTGAATGGGAGATAGTAGCTAGGTAACATGTGTCAAGTTTACACCCTAGCCTTAGTGTGTCGTTAGTTGTGTGTGTCGAGTCTTTGTTTGTCTTGCTTTGATGTTATTTAATCCTGAAGAATTTTTGATTTGGAAATAGATATTTAGAATAATTGCATTTAAATCATGTTGATGGTTATTTAATTTAATAATGCAATGTGGATAAAAGTTTATATTTAAATTAATTAATTATATTTAAATTATTTAATTAATTAAATTTAATCCAAGGGGGTTGAGTTTAGTTATTGAATAATTAAATTAATTAATTAAACGTGATGCAAGAGAATGAAAGGAAATAAAAGAATTAGAATTAATTTTGGAATTTAATTCCAACGTGTGAGAATTAAATTAGAAATTGTAATTAAATGTTTATTTGGGAAATTGGTTGCAACTTTGGAAATTAATTTATTATTTGAAATTTCATTTTAAATTGAAAGTGGGTTTTGGAAAAGTTTGAAATTGAAATTGAAAATTGAAATTGAAATTGAAATATCTAATTTGCATGTAATGTGAATTAGGGTTGTAAATATTGAAATTGAAATTGAAATTGAAATATCTAATTTGCATGTAATGTGAATTAGGGTTGAATTAGGTATTTTTGATTTATAAGAATATATGTTTTAATTTTAAGGCAGAAAAGTTTTTAGAAAAATACATTTTTTATAGCAGGGAAGAAATTTTGGAAAAATTTGCACAAGGGTTTGAAGAAAGTTTGATTGTAGAATTGATTGAAAGAAAGATTGTTTGCATTTGTTGGATTTTGGATTGGATTCATTGGAGAATTGAAGAAAATCCAAGTAATCTTTGGAGGAGGCTTGCATCTAAAATTCATCTCTCCCTGTAGCTTCTTGTACCAGGTTTTCCTCTTTGTGTTTTATTGTTCTTGATTGTTTTCTTTAAAATAGTAATGATTAAAGATTTGTTTGTTAAATCTACTTTAAAAAACAAATTTGATATTAGAAGAAAAGAATTAAATAAATTTACAGCCTTTGCTTGTGAAAATTCTTGAGTGAAAATTGTGGAAACCTTAGTTGAATTTAAATTATTTGGAGAAATTGATTTTATTGTTATTGAAATTAAACATAGAGATTGAACAAGGCATTTAGAATGTTTTTAGAAAATGAAACCTTCTGTTATTATTAAAAATCGGATTTTAAAATCTGCAGTATAGTTATATTTTCATGGTAAAATGGTCTGATTGCGTCACCTATAACTTTACTTTCATAAACTGGGTTTTCAATAAATTTAAAAGGTTTTTGCATTTTGTAATTTTCTAACCCCTTTCCAAAAATCTCAAATACCCAGATCGTAGTTTTTGAGTTATGCTTGAAACATGAGACTGCTGTTAAATTATTTTCCCATGGTTGTTCTGAAAATAAAATAATAATAAATTGATATTTATAAATATTAATATTTTATGTATTGTTATTATAATATTAAAATATTATTTAATAATATTTTATATTATAATTTATAATACTAAAGTATTATATTTATTTATATTATTTTAAATAAAATTTGTATATTAGATTGGTGGAATTAAAATTATAAACATATGGGAAAATTATTGTTATTTTAAAATAGCATGTTAAAGTTTAATTGAAGGAGTTAAATATTTGATTTAAAGAATGCATAATTTAAAATTGAATTGTGGAATTTAAATCCATATGTAAAAGGTCCAATTATTAATTTGATTTAATTGGAAAAATATATTTATATTTTGAAATATTGATGATAAAGGATATTTTATTTTGAATTAATCAATTTGATATTCTGCAAAGGATAGAAGATATGTTAATGATTAAATATATTTAAATATATTAATTTATATTTAGTATATATATAGTGAAGGTATATATCCATTTGAGAGAATAAATAATATTTTATCTTATTTTATTCTGTTGTTTGCAAATTGGGTATTATTAGTGTTTTAAAAGAAATGATTAGTATGTGTAGAAAATGTATAGAGAAAGATATTTTTTAATAGAAGTAATTACTTGATTTAAAAGAAAATATTTATTTTGTTAATATGATTGAAAAAAATATATTGAAATGTATATATATATCCATGAGTATTTTCAATCAGTATTTACCTTGTTTTATTTGAGTGCGTGTAATTTAGCTTTGCATGAAGAATTTAAATGATAAGTTTTGAATGTATGGTCAAAATTGATAAGGAAAAGGATATTTAAATATATTGAAGAATTATAGAAATATTTATATTTAAATGTTTGTTTTAATTATGAGATTTAATTATAAACAATATGAATGTGTGGCCAAATAGACAAGCCAAAAGATATTTTTATACATTGATGAAATTTCATGTTTTTAAATGGATGGTTGATGAGACATAGACTCCGGATAGAAAATTGGAAAAGATTGTTTGCAATAGTGTTAGGTTGCATTAGAAGTAAATTTAGGAACTAAATACATTGAAAAAGGCAAATAGTTATTATGTTCTATTTAGTTCCATAGAGAAATCTAGTCATTGTGAATGGAATATTAATGGTGTCTATATAATATGGAGCATATATATATATATTCAGTGTAAAATTCATTATCGTATTTTATTTTAATGAGATGCATGCAATGTATTATTGAATAGAGATTTAAAAATGGATAGAGAAACAATATATTATTACATTAAAGTGATTGAATGTTTTAAATAGAAAATTGAATGAGATGTAAGATTTGGTTAAGAAATGGAAAAAGTTTACTTGCATAGATTTGTGTTGATTTAAAAGTAAATTAAAAAATTGTTTTATTGATGAGGCAATCAATTATATTTCTATTTAGATTAATTGAATCATTGTGATTGGATTATGAAAGAGATATGGATTTAGTATATCCAAAAGTAGTATCTTCCTCATGATTATCTTAAAGGATTTAATTCTCTGTATTTAGTAAAGGGAAGTAAGTTTAATTGTTTTTAGATTCCTTATAATGAAAAGGGAAATAAGGGTTATGATTATTTTAGATGATCTAGTTATCATGTCTTTGACTTTGTCAACACTACCTATTGAATGAGTATGGATTTAGGAAATCCAAATATTAGATTTGATTGATGACTTGAATGCTTTTGTTGCTATGTTGTCAAGTTGCATTGTTGGTTTTGGGATTTAATGTCAGTCCTAAATTATAAGTCTTTCAGAAGAACTTAGAGGATAAGGGTTATTGAATCTTTATGCCATCCAGTTGTTTTCCCTTGGGTAGTGCATGGCTTCGTTTCAGTTTTACCCAGTTTTCATGAACGGAGATGTTTGCACCTCCTTGGTTTAGGAGCGGATTATGGGATCCGTGTCTCCTTGTATGGGGTGACCTTGTTATGTGGTTTCATCTTGTTGCCTCCTATGAAAGGAGTGGACTATGTGTTGTTGCCTCCAAGATGTTTGGAGTGAGATCTTTTGTACCTCCTGTGAAAGGAGTGGACTATGTGTTGTTTTCTCCAAGATGTTTGGAGTGAGTTTCTATTATTTTTATCCTCCTTGTGTTGGAGTGGATTATGATGCTTAGTTGGTATGCACTTGTGGTTCCCTTGGTGGATTGTTTGGATGTGTGTTGTCAAATAGAAGAGTGGCTTCTGTTAGGCGCCAGAGCCCAAAGAGGTAAACTGGATAACCTTCAGGAGTGATTTAAACAAGTGATAATTAAAATAATGTACTTAGAAGATTAGGAATAACTTCACATTAATCAAGATAATTTAATCCTCACTCATAGACGCAAGGACTTGTTTAGACTTGGGATGAGTGAGAAGGCCTGGAATGGTAAGATCAACTATCTAGTTCTTGCGAGAGGTAGTTGATTCCGCATGAGTGAGTATGAGTGCCGGGATTCGGTTGAGGCCACTAGGATTACTTGTGCCGGAGCCTATGAAGAATGCCCAGAGGAGATCTCATGACAAACCTTGCGATGACACTCTATCTATGACAATTGTTGTTAATTATTTTATGTGTATGGTTATGTGAATATACTTGATCTACTTTATGTCTGGAAGCAATGTGACGTATGTCAGTGGTGTTGGAGTAGTACTTGTATTGTATTTGATTTATAATTGTATTGTACTTGAGTTGTATTTGATTCGTACTTGTATGGTGAATGAGTTATACTTGTTAATTCATTTGGTTGGTTATAACAGTATGAGTCAGTTTGAGTCTGCCTTTGGTTAGAGGTAGTAGAATCTTTGTACATGTTACTTGGTTACTATCTCCTAGCATGGGGGGTGGGCCTTCGGGTACCACATTGGTAAGGTGGAACATGCACCAAAATCGTTGGGTCCCCATCTATCTTCAGTACTTGATGGCGAGTCATCCAGATGGACAGCTCGCGGTTCTTGTTGTATTATTTTGTATTGTAATATTTTAATTTGTATAAGTTATTTTATCCCTCTTATATTTATGAGGTGGAATTTTGTAATTGTAATCTTTTGTACTATTGCCTCATTCTAGGAATGAGTGATGTATCTATTGGTTTAAGATAATGTTTATGAGATTGTATCTTGGTTGATTATCTTATTATGTTATGTGGTATTCTTATGATGTATGATGTTTATATCATAAGGTTCTTAAGGCTATGGTTATATGTAATATGTATATGTGGGTTTAGGTAATCCTAACTTTGTAGCCTTAGAGGTTGTTGTTAACTAGTAAGTGAATGTGTATGTTAAATGCACTTTATAAAAAAAAATTGGTTCGCTTATGATGTTAATTGCAACTTCCTTTAAGGTTACTTGGCGGGGCATTACATATTATGTTCAACAAAGTATTTTTTTTCTATTATTGAGTCTAAGAGGAGGAGTTGTAGGGTGACATGTGAGGAAATATGTGAACCAATTCTAATTTATTTTTGGTTTTTCAATTGTCTAGTGTTCTAAAATAAAATTGGACAAATAAATTGTAGGTTGCAAAACACAGTATGTTGTAAAATTTTGCATTCTCTTGTTGAAACTTAAAGGGTGGAGTCTACTAAGAGGAGTTGCAGGCGGGGGATACAGTAAACAAATAATATTCAAGTGATGGGTGAGTAATAATGTGAATCAATTCTATTTTTTTTGGTTTTGGATTCTCGCTTGTTTAGGATTTTAAAAACACTTTGTAGGTTGCAAGTAGTAAAACATTTTGAATTTTGAAACCTTCAATTTCTTATACACAAAGAATGTCCTGAAATGTTATTGTTTCAAATAAGACAAATATATGTATAGTTATGAATATCTTATAAAAAATACGAGGTTTGACAAGATTTCTTTTTTAACGCGCACTTTAAGACCTAGGGTACAACTTTTGGAGTGTGTGTGATATTAGAAAAAGGGATCTAAGGTGTAAATCGCACTGGCTCCAACATCAAAAGGGAAATGGGTTAAAATTTATCTCAAATACCCACTTGGCTACTAGCCTTAATGGAAGAGTTAGAATTGGGATCAAGGTTTTAATCATTTTGGGGAGGGGGGTTGAAATGATGTGATTGTAAACTAATTTGATCATGCAATGGTGTACCTAGGTTAATTATGATAATGCAACAAATTGAGATGATTTCTAAAAAATGAAAAACTAAAAGACAAACAAAATTCAAAATAACAGAGGGCACATAGAGGAACCTGACATATAAATTTGAGCTTGATATGGCTAGATAGGAGTGTTGGGCACCCTAGAATGGGAATCAAATACTTAGAATCAGGTTCCAAACTCCTCTTGCTCCATGTCTATAGGTTATTCTTATTTTGAATTAGTGTTAGAATCTTTGTTTATCACTAATAAAATCCATTTTCCCTATTTTGCTGACTTGTAGGGCTTCAATGCTTGAATGAATAATTAGGTCTTCAATCCTTTTCAATTTCACTTCAAATTTGCAACTTACACACAAGAAAGAGGGGAAAGGGTTGTACTGAATAGGGGCTTGCCTAAGTCAGATCCCATTTTGGTATTTCTACCTCCTCAATGACTATGATGATGTAAAATATAGCTTACCCTCCCTTAGGCAGAGGTTGAATGATAAACAAGTGACAAATTTACAATTGTTGCAACTTACTACTAAAATATATATTCCTTGATGGACTTAAGTCACTGTACTCATCACCTTCAAGGAGAAATTGATATTTTATTTGAAGTCCTACAAGTGAACTAGTACTCACAAAACAAATGGACAAACAATAAAAACTCACATGAAAGTATGATGCATTGCTAACATGAAGCTTGACTTGAAATAATGTTGGGTAAAAGCACAAACTTGTGTCACACTTTATAAAGGAATCGACCAACAACAAAAATAATTCTGAATTTCGACTACATAAAAGTGGTCTTTCTGTTTTGAATTTCATGGGCCGTCAAGAAACAAATTGAAAAAACTTCATTTCTCCCTAATTTTTTTTCTCCAAATAGGTAACTTCAATATCTACTACATGGAAAAAAAATCAAATTTTGATGCATATTTTTCTTGTAATAACGTTTTAAAGTCAAACATGTAAGAATTTGATAGTTTTCACGACCGTCAACTATTTTCAAAAATTTTAATCATTTTCAAAAAACAAATTATACCCTTTTGAAGAAGACTCTCTCCTCTACTGCCCCATATAAGTTTTAAATTTTTTTAATATGTTTTACTATTTTTTTTTAAATTTCTAATTAGACTCTTTTTTAATTTTAACAACCTACTTGCATTATTTTAAAAATAACATATATTAAAACTAATCAAAATATTAAAAAAATTATATATTTGGATTCCCCACTCCGAGTCTACAAAAATGTATTTTTTATTTTTTGCAGAAAAATCATTTTGACTGGAGAAATACTTAGTTAAAGTTGAAAGTTTCAGAAATTTTCGAAAAAATGTTGAGTTGGTTGCAAACTAGGATGCCAACTAGACAATTTCAGCCAAAAGGGTTTTTGTCAGAAGGGTTTCATCCAGAACCCTTCTGATAGAAACCTCACACATATAATAAGCCAAATTGAAAGCCGATTTGAAAGTTGAAAGGGAAAATAATATTTTTTTTGGTTTTGGTCGAAACCTATTCAGCTGAAACCATGTGTGTCACGTATACGCCACATGGTTTCGGCCGAAACATACTTGACCGAAACATTTTTGGCCAAAATTAGTTCGCTCGAAAATATTTATTTGGTCGGAAGTGTGATACAGGTTTGTGCTTTTACCCTGTTGTAATAATTCTACAAATTTTGCTCTTAATTTCTCAATTTCTCAATTTCTCAATTTCTCAATTCAAAGTGTTAGCATTATTTCTCAAAATTGCTAGCTCTTGTTAGGTATGCTTAGGATTTCAAATGATGAAAAAGACTTGTATTTATATGTAATTCTTTAATTTCTTTCAAATTTATTACCAATAGTTGACAAATGATTTTGGATTTTGAAATGTTAAAATACCATCATTGACATATTTTAAATTGAGCTAAAATAGGATAGACAAGGGCACTAGGCACCATAGCCCAAACCTATCATTTTGGGGCCTTAAGTATTTGTAAGCGATTATTACATATTTATTTCCAATTCCACTTCTAATTTTTTAAATATTATTACAAAATGGGAAAATTAAATGCACAATTGTGTCCAAGCATATGAGGGGGAGCTAAAGCTAGTATGCAATTGTCAAGGGTGACAATTTACGATGCTACACATAGTACACACATCATACTGCACACACTGCCTACTATAAAAATTTGTAGGTTGTAAAACACATATGTTTTAACTTGCACTTCACAATGATCCCGACCATTGTGGTTTTGATCTATGTATATCCAAGTGTGCAATTCAAATAGAAATGACACCATTATTGTTGGTATTTGGAAAATACAATACATTTCTTTACGGTAGAGGATACAAAACATGACGTGTTTTGTATGTACCTTGTTAAATATAGGTTACAATATGTTTCCAAACCTGTAATTTCTCTTACCCAAACATATAGTTATCAAATGTTGTTATTTCAAACATAGACAAATATATGTATAGTTATTAACATATTATAACAAATAGGAGGTTTAAAAACATGCTTTAGTTTTTAACTTTCACTTTATGGAATAGGTAAGCCTTTAGAGTACACACTTCTAATAACACATGATGTTTACTGTAAAAGAATATAGGCTACAAAACACACTGTGAGTTCTAACATTCACTTCACAATGATCCCAACCCCTATGGTTTTGATTTGTGTATATCTAGGTCTACAACTCAAATATCATCAACAACATTATTGTTGTTATTGGAAAAATATAGTACACTTGTTCAAAGTAGAGGATACAAGACATGATGTGTTTTGGATACCTTGTCAAACGCAGGTTACAAAACACAACATGTTTTAAAACCTACAATTTCTCATACCCAACACACAATTGTCAAATATTTTTGTTATTTAAAATTTATATAGAGATGTGCATATTTATGAATGGCTTATAACAAATAGGAGGTTGTAAAACAGGATCTTTTTATTAACCTACACTTTATGGCATAGGGAAACCTTTGGAGCGGGTGCTTTGCAAAATAGACTATGTTTTAACCTACACTTCACAACATTCCCAATCCCTTTAGTTTTAATCTATATATAGGGTGATCCGATAATAGTGGTTTACAATTTTTGGCCAAACTGGATACTGGAATTATTATTTTTAACTAAATTTTCACATTCGGGCACCTATAGTAGTTAAACCATGAGGAATTTGAAGATTATGCAAACTAGACTCTCATCACATTTTGTCTGTAGATTCTAAAAATATTTTTTTGATTTTTTTTGGAATCAAATTACACTTCTTTTTCCATCTCCCACGAAAACTATTATTTTTCTTCAGAAAACAACATTTTTAAAAAGTGACGCTCACCGTATACAACATAAATTTTTTTGTACGAAGGATAAAATTATAATTTTTTCGAATTTAGATTTGTAACTATGATATCTAGCACTTTCATTTGGTCTCATAGTTTTTTATTGAATATTTTTTCCTTAATCAAGTTTCGAAGTCAAACTAATTGCAATTGAGACATAGGTGGACTGTATACAACATAATTTTTTTTGTATGTATCGAAATTCAATTTTTTTTTTTAATGGATCAAGGACATCAATACCTAACACAAACATATTTTAAATTTTTTTATTTTGATAATCTGCTATTTTTCCACATGTGCAAAACAAAGAGGTTGATTTTCGGTGAAAAACCTATGTTTAATAAAACTAAAAAAAAACACACATAATAAAACCAAAAAATATTAAAATTATATTCATTGGATAGCTCGTTTTGAGGATTACCATATTCTAGTTGGGTCTGTGAAGTCTCCTCCATTTTCATCCTCAACTTGAGCTTCGAAGGGCAAAAATTTGCTAAAATTTGGTGGAAGAGGGGGAGAAGGGCAAAAAAGGGGGGTTCGAGCGAACTCCCCTTCGAACGAACCCCCCTTCACTCGAAAGGGTCAAGGGGGGATCGCATGAACCCCCATTTTTTTTTTGAATTTTCCATTTTTTTCTATGAAGAAACGTGACATCATAGGGTTCAAGCGAACCCACCATGTAAAAGGGGGTTCGCTCGAACTCGGGGTTCGAACGAACCCCTCTTTTGGGTTCGTGCGAACCCCCTAGTTCGAACAAACCCTTTAAAACTTGAAATTTTGAATGTGTGAGCATTTTTAGAAATTTCCTTCCTCATCAAAATTGTAAACCACTATTATGGGGGTGAACCCACAAAAGTGGTTTACAATTTGAGTGAGGAAGGAAAACTTCCAAAAAATGGCCCCACTAAAAAAAAATTCATTTTGGGGGGTTTGAGAAAAATCTAGATTTGAACAAACCCCTTTGCATGTGGGAACCCACAATTCCCATTGTGGGAAGGGGGTTCGCTCGAACCCCCCTTTTCCCACCTTCCCACCCTCCGACACAAAAAAAATCCATATTTTTTCCCTTCGAAGCTCGAGTTGAGGATGAAAATGGAGGAGACTTCATAGACCCAACTAGAATATGGTAGTCCTTGGAACGAGCTATCCAACAAATATAATTTTAATATTTTTTGGTTTTATTATGTATGTGTTTTTTTAGTTTTATTAAACATTGGTTTTTCACCGAAAATTAAGTTCTTTGTTTTGCATGTGTGAAAAAATAGCATATTATCAAAATAAAATTTTGAAAAATATGTTCAGGCTGGCTATTGATGTCCTTGATCCATTAAAAAAAATAAAAATTGAATTTCGATACATACATAAAAAGTTATGTTGTATATAGTCCACCTATGTCTGAATTGTAATTGGTTTGACTTCGAAACTTGGTTAAGGAAAAAATATTCAATAAAACAATATAAAAACAAATGAAAGTGCTAGATATCATAGTTACAAATCTAAATTCGAAAAAATTAGAATTTTATCCTTCATACAAAAAAAGTTATGTTGTATACGGTGAGCGCCACTCTTTAAAAATGTTGTCTTTTAAAAAAAACTAGTTTTTGAAGGAGATGGAAAAATAAGTACAATCTGATTCCAAAAAAAATGAAAAAAATATATTTAGAATCTATAGACAAAACATCACAAATCACTAGTTTTCATCATCTTCAAATTCCTCATGGTTTAGCTGCTATAGGAGCCCGAAAGTGAAGATTTAGTTAAAAAAATTTAGTTTGATGTCTAGTTTGCTAAAAAATTGTAAACCAATATAGTGGGATCACCCATGGGTTTACCCTATATCTAAGTCTACAATTCGAATAGAAACAACACCATTATTGTTGTTATTGGGAAAATACAATACATTTCTCCACAATAGAGGATAAAAAAATGGTGTGTTTTGGATACCCTATCAAATGCATGTTATAAAACATGACGTATTTTGAAACCTACAATTTGTCATACCCAAACACACAATCGTCAAATGTTATTTTTATTTCAAATGTAGATAGATATATGTATAGTTATGAATGTCTTATAAAGAAAGAGGTTTCAAAACATGTCTTTTTAACCTACACTTTATGGCATAGGGCAACCTTCAGAGAACACACTTCTAACTATAAATGTTATTTACTATAACAAATTGTAGGCTGTAAAACATACTTCATGTTTTAATAATTAATTTATAACGTTCCCATCCCCTCTATTTTTTATTTGTGTATATCCATATTTTAAGTTCAAATAGAAGCAACACCATTATTATTGTTATTGGGAAAATACAATACACTTCTCCATAGTAGAGGATACAAAACATAGTGTATTTTGGATACACTATAAAATGCAAGTAGTATAACATGACATTCTTTGAAACTTGCAATTTCTCATACTAAAACACACAGTTGTCAAATGATATTTTTTCAAATGTAGACATATATATGTATAGTTATTAATGTCTTCTAACAAATAGGAGGTTTCAAAACATGCTATAATTTTTAAACCGAACTTTAAGGCATAGGGGTAACCTTTAGAGTACACACTTCATATTGCACACATTGCCTGCTATAACAAATTGTTGGCTAC
This sequence comes from Sequoiadendron giganteum, assembly GCA_007115665.2. Taxonomy (NCBI): domain Eukaryota; kingdom Viridiplantae; phylum Streptophyta; class Pinopsida; order Cupressales; family Cupressaceae; genus Sequoiadendron; species Sequoiadendron giganteum. The sequence goes on along the minus strand of CM021105.1, from coordinate 117,855,418 downwards.
TAGATTTGATTTGTATTAAAATTGCAGGTTGAAGTACATAATATGATTTTTAAACTTTACACATGTTTAATTTATCATTTGTAATGTATTTCAAATTTAACTTTCTTAGTTGATCCATTATTTGTAGGAAAGATGTAAACAACATGGTACTGAATTGAGGTTGTTGGCATTGATGAAGAAAATTATTTTTATTCAAGGTTATTTGAAATAGATGATTGGATTTTGAATTCCTTCTCTTGGTATAATGAAGCTATGTGTACACATGACTCATTCCCACTCCAAGAATGATTTAATCTAGCCTAGACAACTAAAATTATCAATTTTTTTAGTAGAGAGAGCCTAGATAGAAGAAAAAACACGACTTACTATTTAGATTTTGAATGCTTGAATGAGTTCTCTTCATAGTCTATATGGAAAGTTGGGTCATGTTATTTTCTACCCTTATCATATTTTATTATAAAACTATCATGTAATGTAATTAGGTTTACTACCTTTCATTAGTCATTATGTATGGTTAAATTCCTTTGGATATAGTCAAGGCATGACTCTAAATTTATTTTTAAAATTTTCATTTTCAATAAAAAGGTGAGGACCATTATCCCTTCACTTGATTATATAAGAAAAAATGTTAGTGAAAGTGAATATATTTACATGGAATGAGGTAAAAAGAATGAGGATAGGCCATGGTGCATTTGCATTAACTCTTCCCTTGAGGTGAAGTTTTAATTTTATGATAAATATTTTTTATTTATTGCTATAAAGGCAAGGCTTTACCCATATATTGCATGAATTTATTTCAGGGATTTTGTCAATGGCTCATGGGGCCCTCTAGGTCTTGAAAATATACTCTTGTTAATGAACTTGTAGGGAAAACTAATTGGATCTATATAACCCATCAAGTTAATCACTTTCTTGGAAAATTGTGGATGTTTAATATCCTCAATTTATTTTTGAATCAATTTTTTTGCATGTTTTATTGTATAGATCAGTTAGGTGACTCATAGATACCATTTATTTATTTGATCTCTATATGCACTATCGATCATTATAGACTTATAATATTATGCCATCTATTAATCTAATAAGCCATTCTCTCAATATATATAAAACTAAATGGGGAATGACACAAGTATACAAAAAATTATTAAAGATATATCGAGATGTATGATAATTCAATATTGTTTAGACTTAGGTTATAGAAATTTATAATTTACTTCAAAATAAATCAATAATGCTTTTAGATGTAGATATCTAATATTTTTACATCAATTATTCATGTCAAATCCATGGTTCATCATTATGAGATAGGAAATAAAAACTATATTGTAAAATAATTTAGTACTATAGGGAATTTGATTCCAAACTTAAATCTAGATCTAGGCGCATGAGGAAAGTTAAAAAACTAGACGCAACCATGAAATTATGTATAGCAAGAAGTTACCAATATACACATGCACCAAAACCAATGCGTCTTACAATATTTGTGTATTGCTTCATGTATTTGCATACATAATTATATTTCATTTTGCACATTATGATTTTAGGCTATATACAAACTAGCAGGTTGAACTACACATTGTATAGCTCAACTTACACAAGTTTAGTTCATGGTTTGTAAGATTTTATTTTTCTTCCCATTTCAAGTTATGTCAAATGAATGGTTGGATTTCACAACCTTCCTCCTTAGGTAAAAGAAGTATGTGCACCCCCAAAAAATGTAATCTCTATTTTATGTTGTTATTGGGTAGTTCTTTTTCTTTTAAATTGTATATGTTTGGTTGTAAGTTGAACTACATGGTGTGGTTTTCAACCTACACAAGCTTACATAGTGGTTCCTAGTATGTGTTCCATATTTATGTCTCTACTAATTCACTCAATTAATAATTCAATATTTTTTCAATAGATTCAAACATGTTATTCATTTGAGGTTGGTGGTAGCAATAGAAGGATATTTTAGGCCATTAGAGGTTATCACCAAGGTTTCAATTGACTTCTTAACCTTTTTTCTCACATAACAGATATAAAAATGTACCAAAACCAACATGTCTTATAATATTATGTATTTAAATACATCTTAACACGTAATTACATTTAATTTTGCATGTTAGTATTTTAGGCTATATATACAAATTTGTAGGTTAAACTACACATTGTGTTGTTCAACCTGCATAATTTAATTCATGGTTCCTAAGATGTGATTTTTATGATAATTTCAAGTTATATCAAAGGAAAGGTTGCATTTCACAACCTTCCTCTTCAAGTAAAAGAGGCATGTGCACCCAAACAAAATTATGTACTCTTCATTTTATGTTGTAGAGCTATGATTTTTCTTTCATTGTATATTTCTTGTTGTAGGTTGAACTACACCATGTGGCTTTCAACCTACACAAACTTTCATCATTGTTCCTAGGATGTGTTCCATATTTACGCCTCTCCTAGTTCACTAAATTATTGATTCAATATTTTATCAATAGATTCAAACAACATGTTATTCATTTGAGGTTGGTGGTTTCAAGGGAAGGATATTTTTGGTCATTAGAGGTTATCACCAAGGTTTCAATTGGCTTCTAAACCTTTCTTCTCACATAAAAAATATATAAATTCACCACAACCAAAGTTTCTTGAAATATTATTTACTTTTTATAAATATATAAGTAATTGTATTTCATTTCACACATTAGGATTTTAGGCTTTATACAAAGTTGTAGGTTGGACTACAGATTATATTGTTCCACCTACATAATTTAGTTCATAGTTCATAATATGTAATTTTCCTTCTCATTCCAAATTATGTCAAAGGAATGGCTGGATAATTAAACCTTTCTCTTCAGATAAAAGATGTATGTGCACCCTAAAAATATAGTGTTCCTCATTTTATGTTGTTGTAGCACTATGATTTTTCTTTCATTATATATGCCTAGTTGCATGTTGAATTACACAATGTGGCTTCCAAGTTTCATAAGCTTACATCATGGTTCCTATGACATGTTCCATATTTATGTTTCTCCTAATTAACTCAATTATTGATTCAATATTTTATCAATATATTTAAATGTTATTCATTTGAGGTTGGTGACTTCAATGAAAGGACATTTTTGGTCATTGGAGTTTATCACCAAGGTTATAGTCAACTTATTGACCTTTCTAATCACATAAAATATATACACATCCACCACAACTAATGTATCTTGCAATATTGTGTATTTTTTCATGCATTAGTACAAGTAATTACATGAACATTTTGCATGTTATGATTTTAGACTACATACAAAGCTATAGATTGAAATTTACATATTGTGTTGTTCAACTTGCACAATTTAGTTCATGGTTCGTAAGATGTAATTTTTCTACTCATTTCAAGTTACATCAAATGAATGGTTGGAATTAACAACCTTCCTCCTTGTGTAAAAGAGGTATGCACACCCAAAATAAATTGAATTCTTTATTTTATGTTGTTGTAGGGTTATTATTTTTCTTTCATTATATATGTTTAGTTGTAATTTGAGCTACACAATATGTTTTTCAACATGCACAAGATTACATAATGGTTCCTAGGAGGTGTTCCATATTTATGCCTCTCCTAATTCACTCAATTACTGATTCAATATTTTATCAATAGATTCAAACAACATGTTATTCATTTGAGGTTGGTGGCAAGAATGGAAGGATATTTTTGGTCATCATAGGCCATCACCAAGGTTTGGTTGACTTATTAACCTTTTTTCTCAAATAAAAGATATAATCATGCACCATAACCAACACGTCTTTCAACATTATGTATTTTCTCATGTCTATATAATTAATTAAGTTTCATTTTTCATGTTACGATTTTAGGCTACATACAAAGTTTTTAGTTGAGCTACACATTTTGTTTTTCAACCTACACAAGTTAAGTTCATGGTTCATAACATGTGTTTTTTTCTCTCATTTCAAGTTATGTCAAAGGAATGGTTGTATTTCACAACCTTCCTCCTCACATAAAATAGGCATGTGTACCTAGAAAAAATGAGGTCTTCATTTTATGTTGTAAGACTATGATTTTTCTTTCATTATTTATGTCTAGTTGTAGGTTGAACTACACAATGTGTTTTTCAATCTACATAATTTTACATCCTGGTTTCTAGGATTATTCTATATTTATGCCTCTCCTAATTCACTCAAATTACTAATTCAATATTTTATCAATAGATTCAAACAATGTGTTCTTCATTTGAGGTTGATAGCTATAATGCAAGGACAAATTTGGTTATTGAGGCTCTTTTAATTTACTTTTATTTCTAATTTAATATTTATTTCTTCTTTGTTTATTATATAGGATGGAGAGATGACAAAAATGGGGAATGCTAAAGGACCTAGAATTCCAAAATATGTTGGAATTTTGAGAAAGTTTGTCATTGATGATGTTGTTTGGAAACATGAGCATGCAAAGTACATACCGACGTGTTACAATTTTTTCATTGATGTCAAAATTATTGCAAACTGGTTTGACCAATCCTAACAAGTTTTGGAGTTGTTAAGGAAGACAATTTTTCTAGTTGATTTGGTTTGGAAATATCAATTGTGTGGAAATTTGACTAAGTGTTGAATATGCTAGTTCAGTAAAACAGTGTGTTAGTTTTTGGGTCCATGCCACTCTACAAATGAAGATATCACTTTGTGCTTCTAACATCATTTTTCTAGATGTTAGATGTATCTAATTCCAAGATTTCATCATGTTTGGACAAGTGGATTGAGAGATATGAGTAATAGAGTTTGGCCTAACATATTACTGTTATTCTCTCTATAATGTGTTTGTGTGGGAGAACCTGCACTTCTCCACGGATGAGCTTTTGGCCTTGCGGCGTTGAAGATAAGTTGCCATATATCAGTAGATCATGGATTCCAGTTGGCATCAAATTTTAAGGTCCACTTGTCGAGATGTGGATACACGTTAACGAATTTTGATTTAGGTCTTATGTTGTGCCGACCTAACATGTTTGATGTTGTGTGAAGGACAAATATGTATTGTTGACTTAAGATCTATTATAGGTCCATGCCAACCTAAAGATTTTTTGAGTTTTTAATTGTGGCACATTATGTGGGTGATTTTTTTTGAAGTTGACAAGGTATATTTTGATTTTTACATCTAATTAGGTCGACCTAATTGATGTTATGTTTGATGTGGATATATTAGATTGTTTTTGATATCTTGATGTAATGTAATGGGAAATGTGATGTCTATGATGTGAGTTTGAGTAGAGCAGTATGAAATTAAGTTGTGAAGGATAAGTTGAAGATCAGAGTTGTGCGAATGAAGAGCATGACAGAGTGTTGAACCAAGATCAGATATAGATTGTTATTGTGATTCAATGGAACTGTAATTCATGCATATGTTAGATACAATTGTAACAACTCAAATTAGGTTGTGACCCACCATCTATCTTCTATCTTTTTCTCTATGGAAAGTGAGTCCACCTGCAATGAGAATTTATGTAAATATACTATAACTAGTTATTATATATTGTGAGCTAACCCTCATCGTGGTTTTTCCCATTTTAGGTTTTTCATGTAAAAATATTGGTGTTCATGTGTTTTATGATATTGTGAATGTTTCATGCTTTCTTTCTTTACTACAATTGAATATGCATTAGTTATTGGATGTTTAATGTTTGAATGGTTTAAGAGAATATTGATTCACCCCCCTCTCAGTATTCTGCGTGTTTAAAAAAAATATCGGGGATGAAGTATGCCTTTTTCCCTCTCATGATTTGAAATGAACTCTAATTGGTGTGGAATATGATGTGGTCACTGACCTTGTTGTAGTAATTCCTCTTTGTATACTTGACACTTTCCTTGTAGAGTAAGTATTTTTTTGATAGTGCAAAAGCTTTATTTTTCCACACAATCCATAGAGTGAGTGTGATTGTGAACTACAATTATCAAAGGTCACAAATATTTATGAACACGGTTCACAATTATCAATTTTCATGTCTAATTTTACATGATAATATTTTTCATTTCCTTTAGCTAACATGACGATGCTTTCATTGTAGCTACTAGTGTTTGTTTGGTCATGATGACCATAGGAGCAACCCTCCAACAAAGAAAAGAGTGATTTTTTTAAAGAGGTGTTGTTAATGCCACCTATTTGCAAAGGTTATGTACAATAGATCAAATGTAGCATTGCTAATATTTAATGAAATTTTCATGTCGATGTGAATGGTGAATTTTTTCATGGGTTGAATGACACAATATTTATGAGTCATGATCTTAATTTTCTCTGAATATTTCCATGAAATGCAAAAATTGTATTGAAAGTCTTTTTCTAACGGATATGAGTTTCAATGCTATAATGGAGAGACACCTAATGGATCTTGTTTTTTGTGGCATGTTGAGTAAAAGAGAAGGATTATTACCCAAAAATGATGTAATAAATGCTTAGAAAAGGGTGCATTCTATCCACTCTTTAAAATATGTTAATGATGCCACTAGTATCCTAATGTGGCATATGCAAGATAAGAAAAAAAAATATTTTACTTTGAGAAGCCTCATGGAACTACCATGCCTTTTATTATGTGGATTTAGACTCCATGGATGCTTTAGATGATGGTCCATAAGTCCCATGATTAAATCATTTCAATGAATTTGACATTTTACACAAAAAATATGGATGATATTTTGTAAATATAAAAAAAAGTCTTTCTATTTTGAATGATCTTATTGCCTTTATACATGATATTGATTATGATAACTTTTTTTATGCATTACTATATACTTTGCTCTACTTTTCTCATTTTCAATGAGAAATAAAATATCTAGTACCTTTTTCATGGGCCTTTTCCTCATGAAATAAGATCGATGACATTTATGATTGGTTGTAAGAGGTGCAAAGATGTGGAAAACAAGCCAAAAATGATTTGATAATCAATGCATTTTTTTATTGATGATGTAGTATAAAAATTCTAGTTGTATAATAAGTGCATGTTTTTGTTGGATGGTATCCATGTCAATTCTTCTTTGTCTTTTTCAATACCAAAATATCTTTTGAATTTAACATTTAGGATTTCTTATGTACTTTTTATCAAGTTTGTTTTTGGATGCCATGTACTCCTATACATCTAGAATTTTTGTGGGGCATGGTTGAAGAACATACATAAGTATGCAACCAAGGAGAGGGCAATGGAGATATTTTAGAAAGTTGGGTTGATAATGATGGCCATGAATGATAGCGAAGAGAGAACTATTCACCTATTGAATAATTTCTTTGAGGAGTTCAAGGATTAGTCCTAGTTTTTGAAGTACTTCAAGAAGACTTGGTACAATGGACATGGACATATTGGTCAGTTGAAGCCTCGCAAAAGTTTATTTGATTGTCAATATTTTCATATTATGTGGTTACCTCTTTATAATTCTATTTACATTTGTTGTCTTTCAATTTTACATGCATGTGGGTGAAAAAATTGAAACACTAGAGTGGGAAATCAAACAAGGTTGTTGATTCGCTAAGCAAAATGAGAAACCTAATGACACAGATGAAGGTGCCCATGATGGGATTTGATGAGCTAAAGAATAGAGGTACGAGACTGATCTTGACCTTGTAGAGGCTTGGAAGGCAAGCAGAGACCTAATAGACACTGACAAAAGCAAGTGGTTGGACTATTTTATTCAATATGGTATGTTGTTCAAAGAGAACCAATTGTGCATCCCCCAGAGCTCAATGCAGGAGAACTAGATCAAGGAAAATCATTCTAGAGGATTAGCAAGACACTTTAGCATTGATAAGACTGCAACTTTGGTAAATAAGAATTAATTTTGGCCTTTGATCTACAAGGATGTTCAAAATTTTGTTCAAGAATGTAGGACCTATCAAGCAACTAAGGGGACCAACAAGAATACTGGTTTGTACCAACCTCTTTTAGTTTCCGAAAGTCCTTGGGAGGATATCAACATGGATTGTGTGCTTGGATTTTCAAGGACTCGAAGAGGAAATGACTCCATATTTGTGGTGGTGGATCGATTCTCTAGGATGACACATTTTATCCCTTGTAATAAGACCTATAAAGTAGTACACATTGCAAACCTTTTCTTCCAAGAAGTGGTGAGACTAGATGGAATACTATATGTAAAGCATTATTTTAGACCAGGACATTAATTTTACAAGATATTTTAGAGAACATTGTGGAAGAAGATGAAGACACACCTGAAGTTTAGTTCCACATTCCACCCCCAAATAGACAGACAAACAGAGGTAGTGAACAAGAGTTTGGGGAACCTACTCAAATTTTTGGTAGGAGACAAGCCAAGAAACTAGGACTTAATCTTAATGTAGGTAGAGTTTGCATACAATAACTTAGTAAAGTGGAGTACAATGAAGACATCGTTTGAGATTGTTATCAGATTACATCCTAAGGGAATTTTGGAATCAGAGAAATCAACTAGCGGATAACATGAGTGCAAATGAAGAAGATTTTTTAGACCATGTGGAGGTTGTGCATAAGAAATTTAAGCAATATCTAGAGACAATGAATGGAAAATAAAAAGTTTAGGAAGATGTCAAAAGATTCCATAAAGAGTTCATTTTTGGAGATGAATTCATGTTGTATCTCTAGAAGGAAAGGTTTTCAGTAGGCACATACAACAAGGTGAAGATGAAGAAGTTTGGGCCATGTAAGATCCTTTGAAGATTTGATTTTGGTAATGCCTATGAGGTGGAGTTACCAGAAGGTGTTGGAATTTCACCAACATTCAACATTATTGAACTCTATCCATTCCACAAAAAATAGTCAAAAGGAGACAACACATAAGCTCCTCACCAAGACCAGTTAATACAACAACAATTGGAGGAGATAGAGAAAATTCTAGATAGCTAAACTAAGCACAACACCTGAAACAAGGAATGTAGGGAATTTCTAGCCAAGTGCAAAGGTAGGCCATAAGAGGATGCAACATGGATCATAGATGCTAAATTGGAATGAATTGAATCATTTTCAAAGTTGGCAACGTGCAAGGCACACTTTTCAAATAACCCTAGGAATCTGATGCAAGAGAATCTTGGAGAACCATACTACATGTCACCACAACAAGTTTTCCCCTACAAAATAGAATGAAGCTAGAATGGGAAGTCTACGACAACATACCCAGGAAATAGTCCCCATGACACTACTACTTGAAAGAGCCCTTTACTAGAAGATCACCCAAACAAGCAACCTAGACTTAGACCAGTTGGAGTTAGTGTGCAAAATCTCTTCGTACCTTGTAGAGTATTCACTACTCATCACACGATGGATATAGAGTAGGACAACCCCCAATTAGGTTTGCACTTACTTTTGATGCTTCCCCAGTCCCTTGGGACCAAAATACATGTTTTATTGGACATCTAACTTGGGATCTAGTTGAGGTCGACATGGATCACTCCTGATATTGGGAGCTAGTATATAATCACTCTTTGAATTTAGTAGAAAATCAACAAAAAGGTGATGAAGTTAGGAGATATGAAATTAGATTCAAGAAACAATTTTGCATTTAGTAGCGAATAATCTTGTGGTGGCTTGTGACCCAACACGTGTGGACCATGTAGCCTATTGTAATCTACATTTGAGAAGGCCTATGAGCTATATGTTTTATGTTTGTAATCAATAAAGTTGCATATTAATTTTGATTATTTGTGTTGAGTTGAATTCTACTACTTGAGGATGGATAGTCCATTTTGGACCCAACATCCTTGATTGCATCACAATCTTTCTATATCCTCTATACCTATCTCTCTACCTCTCTCCCTCCCTCGCTCCTCTCTCTCTCTCTCTCTCTCCTTCCCTCTATCTCACCTCTCTCCCTATCTCTATAAATATCTCTCTATATATCCCTCTATATCTCCCCCTCTCTATACCTCACTCTCTACCTCTCCCTCCCTCCTTCCTTCTCTACTTTTCTCTATCTCACCTTTCTCTCTCCCTATTCATCTATATATCTCTTTATCTCACTCTCTCTATACAGGTATCTCTCCACCTCTCCATACATCCCTCTTTCCCTCTATATCTATCTATTTATATACCCTTCTCAAGACCTATATCTTTCTCTACATTTCTCTCCCTCCCTCCCCCTTCCCTCTCTACTTCTATATATCTCACCCCTCTCTCTCCCTCTCTATACCTATCTCTCTACCTCTCCCTCCCTCCTTCCCTATCTAATTCTCTCTATCTCACCTCTCTCTCTCCCCACATCCATCTATATATATCTCTCCATATCTTTCACTTTCTCTACCTCTCTCTACCTCTCTCTTCCCCCAAGCTCTAGACCTATCTCTCCACCACTCCCTCCTTCCCTCTAGATATCTATCTATATCTCTCTTCCCCTATCTAGCCCTATCTCTACCTCTTCCACTCTCCCTCCCTTCCTCCCTTCCCATCTCTTTCTCTCTAACTTTTACTCTCTCCCTCCCTCTCTACTTCTCCCTATCTCACCTCTCTTTTCCTATCCCTCTAGATATCTCTCTATATATCCATCTCTCTCCCCTCTCTAGACCTATGTCTCTAGCTCTCTCTCTCTCTCTCCCCCTCCAACCCTCTCTACTTTTCTCTATCTCACCTCTCTTTCTCCCCCTCCCCCTCTAGATATCTCTTTATCACACACTCTCTCTACACCTATCTCTCTATCTCTCCTTCCCTCCCTATTTACCTTTATGGGTGCTACCACAATAGTGGTTTACACTTTCTGGGAGATCCTAATTTTTGCTGAAATCACATATTTTTAGAAAATATAATGATTTAAGCCTTGAAAAGTTTCATTTAAAGGACTCCAATTGAAGAGGGTTTGATCAAACCACCTTAGACCAAGCCCCCTTGGATAGAACCCCCCTAGTTTTAAACCATACCTATAACGAAGTCTCCTTTACACCTATCAAAATGCTGATAAAAAACCAATTTTGATTTACCTTTTGGGGGATCAAATGAGATCATTTAATTTTTAATTTTTTTTATGTAGTCCTTATTGTAAGCTTCCAAAAAAGTATAATTTTAATTTGATTATTATATTTATTTTTTATTTCTTGTGAATGTAGGTTTTTCACCAAAAATCAAGCTCTCTGTTTTGCACATGTGGAAAAATAGTAGATTATCAAAATAAAATTTTGAAAAATATGTTCAGGCTAGGTATTGATGTCCTTGATCCATTAAAAAAATAAAATTGAATTTGAATATACATATAGAAAAAGTTATGTTGTATACAATCTGCCTATGTCTGAATTGTAATTGGTTTGACTTCGAAACTTGATTAAGGAAAAAATATTGAATAAAACACCATGAAACCAAATTAACTGGTTAGATATCGTAGTTACAAATCTAAATTCAAAAAAATTAGAATTTTATCCTTCATACAAAAAAAGTTATGTTGTATCCAGTGAACATCACTCCTTAAAATGTTGTTTACTGATAGAAACTAGTTTTCAAAGGAGATGAAAATAAAGGGTGATCCCACAATAGTGGTTTACAATTTTTGGCTAAACTCGACACTGCAATTATTATTTTTAACTAAATCTTCATATTCAGGCACCTATAGTGGCTAAACCATGAGGAATTTGAAGATGATGCAAACTATAGTCTCATCACATTTTGTTTGTAGATTCTAAAAATATTTTAAAATTTTTTTTTGGAATCAAATTGCACTTTTTTTTCCATCTCCCACGAAAACTGGTTTTTTTTAGAAAACAACATTTTTAAAAAGTGACGCTCACCGTATACAACATAAATTTTTTTGTATGAAGGATGAAATTCTAATTTTTTCGAATTTAGATTTGTAACTACGATATCGAGCACTTTCATTTGGTCTCATAGTTTTTTATTGAATATTTTTTCCTTAATCAAGTTTCGAAGTCAAACCAATTGCAATTCAGACATAGGCGAACTGTATACAACATAATTTTTTCTGTATGTATCGAAATTCAATTTTGTTTTAATGGATCAAAGACACCAATAACCAACACAAAAATATTTTTAAATTTTTTATTTTGATAATTTTCTATTTTTCCACATGTGCAAAACAAAGAGCTTGTTTTTTGGTGAAAAACCTATGTTTAATAAAACTAAAAAAACACATAAATAATAAAACCAAAACATATTATAATTATATTCATTGGATAGCTCGTTCCGAGGACTACCATATTCCAATTGGGTCTATGAAGTCTCCTCCATTTTCATCCTCAACTTGAGCTTCGAAGGGCAAAAATCTAGAGTTTTTGTGTCAGAGGGTGGGAAGGTGGGAAAAAGGGGGTTTGAGCGAACCTAATGGGTTCGCTTGAACCTCCAAGGGTTCACTCAAACCACCTTTCCACAATATGAAATGCGGGTTCCAATATGCAAAGTGGTTCGCTCGAACCCTAGTTTGACGGAACCCCTTTTGGGTTCGTTCGAACATTGAGTTCGCGTGAACCCCTCAAAATGATTTTGTTTTGCATGGGTGAGGTTTTTTGAAGTTTTCCTTCCTCACTCAAATTGTAAACCACTTTTGTGGGTTCATCCTAAAGAGCAATTTGATTCCAAAAAAAATGAATTTTTTTTTAGAATCTATAGACAAAACTTCACAAATCACTAGTTTGCATCATCTTAAAATTCCTCACAGTTTAGCCGCTATAGGAGCTCGAAAGTGAAGATTTATTTAAAAAAATAGTTCAGTGTCTAGTTTGCCCAAAAATTATAAACCAGTATTGTGGGATCACCCTTATATATCTCTACATATCTCTCTCCACCTCTCTATACCTATCTCTCTACTCCTCCATCCCTCTCTACTTCTCTTTATATCACCTCTATCCCTATCCCTCTAGATATCTCCTTATATATATATCCCCCTCTATAGACCTCTCTCTCAACCTCTCGACACATCTCTTTGCTCCTCCCTCCCTCCCTCCCAACTTATCTCTTTTTCCCTCTTTAGACCTCTCTCTAAGCATATATCTCCACCTCTCCCTCCTTCCCTCCTTCCCTCCCTACTTTTCTCTATCTCACCTCTCTCCCTCTCTCCCTCTCTCCCTCCCTCTCTAATTCTCTCTATCTCATTTGTCTCCCTATCCCTCTCTCTCTATATATATGAATCCCCCTATTTAGACGTATCTCTCTACCTCCCCCTCTCTCTCTCTCCAAGCTCTAGAAATTTCTCTCTTCCTCTCCCTCACTCATTCCCTCTCTCTTTGTCCCTCTTTAGACACCTCTCTCTATACCTAACTCTCTATCTCTCCATCCCTACATCCTTCCCTCTAGATATATCTCTCTCTCCCCCTCTCTAGACCTATCTCTCTACCTTTCCCTCCCTCACTCCCTCTATCCCCTTCCCTCTCTAATTCTCTCTATATCTCATTTTTCTCTCTTTCTATTGTTCTAGATATGTCTCTCTCCCCCTCCTCTCTAGACCTATCTATCTACCTCTTCCTTCTCTCTAACTCTCCCTTCTTCCCTCTCTACTCTCTCTTTGAGATATCTAAACAATTTTGGTTGACTTTTAGAGACTATTTTAGAGGTCAAAATACTCTTCTAAATATTTTGGTTTATAATCCCATAGTTGTTTTAAGAAGGATATCTTGTTTTGGCAATACCTCATTTCAACTAGTCAATCCAACCCAATGGACAAAGTCACAATTCATTATAATTAAAAAAATTGCTCAAATCTATTATCCCTTACTAACTAACACACAAGACATTAACACCTTGAACTTATGCTACTGGGATGGGGATGGTAGCAGACGAGAGAGTTGTTTCTAGGGAATATTTTTAGGAGATCACTTCTTAGGGGATGACAAGGAATGGAAATAAAAAAATATTATTTTTTTTAAAAATATATGAGATTTCAAATATTCACATGATAACATTGACAAGGCCTGTTCATCATATACATTATAAAACCTTAATGCATAAAATTAGAGTTACATTGCGATTTCACATGACTTGACAAACCAATTAATAAAATTTAATTTCTTTCATTATCAAAGTGCATATATATTATATAAAAAATATATAACAAAATTTCCAAACACTACAGACTTTCAACTACAATATGAAAAGAAAAAAATGTTCCCCCTAATCAATATATGCTAGCACTACATCAAAATTGGAATATGAGCCTATCATTATCACTATGAGAGATTGTCTGATCTAATGGAACCCTAACAAATCCCTCTCATACCTCCTCCTTATCAGCTTATATGGCATCTTTGGGATATCAACAGATCCCAACATGCAACTAGACTCTACCAATCTTGAAGTCACAAGGTACCATGCATGGCCACCAACTTCATTGGTTGTTGAAATGTAAGCCTATTCCTCTTGATTGACTACATGAAGTTGTAAATAAGGTCAACCAACAATGACCCTAAGGTCCAAGGGAAACACCCTTGGTGAGCTTCTTGTTGCAATACAAGACGAGGTCAAGGACTAGATCCATCACCACTAAACCTAAATTAAAAGCTTTTGAGACCACGCAGACCTTCTAGTCATATGTTATTTTTAATAATTTAATCACTTTTCAAGTGAATGAAGTATCTTTGATACTCTCTTTCCTTCTTCTCATTGATATTCTCTTCTTTTCTCACAAATTTTGTTCTATGTTTTTGTCTTCTTCTTCACAATATAAAAAATAGAAAATTAAGTTTTCTTTATTGTTTTTATTTATAAGTGCAACCTTTTTAGATTTAGGGTTGGTGCAAAGGGGTGTGGTGATCCTTGTAGAACCTCCATCCCTTTTATTTGTTTTCAATTTTGTGTTTTATTTTTCAATTGTATTTTACGTTGACTAGACCATAGAAAACAACTAACTATCCCATGCCATAGTCTTTATACCCAAAAAAGAATTGACCTTTCAAAAATGTTTTCAATTTATTTTTTATAATAAAAAATAACAAGAACATTTCTGACCTATCCTTGTGTCTTTAACAAACCTAAAAACATAAGAAATGCAAACATATCATATTTAGCCTATTATCTAGTTCGTCTACATCTACTACATTGCCTATACGTATTTTCATGAGCCATAGATATCCATGTTGCTACGTCATATCAATGAAGAAGGCCATCCAATATAAACCTAGAATAGCCCCTATAGATGAAGAATAGTGAATAATAAAACTCAGAATTTAAAACTGCATATTTCCTTAGGTGTGGTTAGATGGTTGTGTATTGTGTTAAAAGGAATCTACCCATAGTAAGATTCTAACTAGTATTCGCAGGATATTATGAACAACAAAAGTTGCCATTGAGAATCCTTATACATAAGGCTAAGTATTTAAAAAGCATGATGGTTGATAGGAGAGAATCCTAAATACCTTTTTAATGTGATTCTTTCTATTGTAGGCTTTTGACTCGGAAAGCATAACCAACAGCATTTATTTAAAATAATCATTCTCAACAACAGTTATTTTAAAATAAAATCATTCTTGACAGCTTGAAAGATGTTCAAATGCCAAGCAAATTATTAAAAAATCAATAGAACAAGGACTGGAACATTTTTCCAACCTATAAACTTGTCCTTTCATGGAGAGCCCAAGTATATACTATGTGCATACTCAAAGATATTGGGATTGTAATCCATATGTTCCCTATATTATGGTGATGTCTATTCAGACATCAGAATATTTATTAGTTAATAAAAAAAAAAAAATATTATGGTGATGTCTATTCAGACATCAGAATATTTATTAGTTAATCAAAAAATAAGAATATCCATAACAACTGGATAGACATCACCATACTTTATATTACATCATCTTATTTATGACAATACTATGCAAGATTATGTACAACCAAAAGATTACTTGTTCTAATATCCTCTCCCATAATGGTCATGTCATTGGCCTTGTTGGGATCCCTCCAAACTACAAATGCCTGTCATACTATGCCGTTTATGCAATATATCCCTCCATCTAGAAATAAATCTCTTCTATTTCCTTGAAGTTTGTATGTTTTCCTCAGGGAATCCCTTGCCTGAATTGTTCTTGGTCTTAAACGAATCACAATCCTCTATTTGGGAATCAACATAGAATTTTACGAAAGGGATATTTTTCTTCAATGCATTACATAAGTGCCTGCTTTTAGCCAGAGAATCTTCATTTAATTAAAGCATTTTGAATTGTGGGTGCTGCATCAAACTCATGCTGACTGTTTTCACTTATCTTCGTTGTAATTACATGTTAATGCATCATTTGTCTTAGGATTCCAATTATTATTTTTTTTCAAAAGAATAAATTTTCATCACATTAATAACAGAAATACAATTTCTATTATTCTTTTGCAAAAAAAAATTCATAAATCTTGGAAATATATATTAAAAATGGTAATGTGATGATGAATTTTCTGTAGCCGTGAATTGTTGGTGGTGAACTTTTCTTTGGGTGAATTTTCTTGCGATGAATTGTTTACGGTGAATTTGCTTGATACCATGAAAAACATAATGTATTTTACAGTGTGAATGGTTTTATATCTCGATGTATTTAAGAGTTCCATTGACCTACTTCAATAATTCATGGTCATGAATATAATTTCATTATTTCTTTCTATACTCTTTCTTAAAGATCTTCATCTATAACAACAAACAAAATACCTTTTATTTTCATCAAATGATTTTGTTGTACCTTTATTTTCACCATTCTGTTAGATCTGCCACCTTCTTCCCCTTCTTCCCTCTGGTGATCTTGTCACTTCTCTTTAGTCTTTGCAAATGCAATCTCTATATTGTCCCCATTGTTAAGGCTCTTGTTAAATTGCCCCTCCTTCAAAATAACACAACCAAATCTTGGAAGAAATGATTCCTGATTTTAGTTGCAGCGCTTAGTACAGTTGTGAAATATCTACAGTACAGTAGTTTTTGAATGTGAGTGACAACAAATATCTGCAGTCCTCAAAATACTCTCCAACTAGTATAAATTGGCCTTTAATCCCCCATGGTTTTGCTAAATGTTGGTCATAGATACACACTGAATTGGTTTGAAATTGTACAATATACTTTTCAAGTAGTTTGCTTTAGTGGCATACATTGTTAAAAAATGGTTTTAATTTATTACAACCTCCATTGGAACTAACATGGATGATTTGTGCCGGTACCTTACAATCAAAAGTTGTTCTTCTCTGATATTTTTCGCATAAGATTTTTAGTAAATTAAGATTTACATTTTGTAATAATGTCACTTTTGTGATCTAGTAATATTAGTTTTGTATTAGTTGTTGAGGTTTAGTTTCTTATAGATAAATTTTAGGAAGTTATATGAGAATGCAATGTTTTATAAAAAATTGCATAATATTTTATAATGCTTTTTTATTGAATGATTATTATTTTTTAACCTAATATTATAATTAGTATCTGTTTTTTTTATTCTTTCAATACCATGACTTAGAACAGCAACAAGGAACAAACATCATTGGGTAAACAATATAGTAGCGAATCAGTTGCACCTCACCAATAGGACAAAGAAGAACAAACTAGACTAACTACCCAAAAACAACTACAGATCCAATAGATCAAGGTGACTTTGAAGCCAAAACTCTTCAGAAGGCTCTATATTCTACTAACAACAATATCCTTTGATTCAATCAAATTGGGATTTTTTTTTGAAAAATCTCCATTTTTTAAGAGCCAAATATGAATTTGAAAGGAATAAAGGATCCCTAGAGTGCTCCACAGATGGAACCACCCTCCTATTTTCTTTGTTAGATGCCTTAACAGGAAAATTTTGAGACTCAAAAGAAAGGTTGACCTCTCCAAAGGTGCTCCCTAACGAGTAACTTCTCCTTACAAAACTCCTTTGAACTTCTCTCCATAGAAAGAGACCCTTTTTTGGATAAAAAGATAACAGCAGATGTCTGAAGTTGTCTTGCAAACAATTTCTCACATCAGTAGTCTTAAGGAAGAGAAGATTCAAGATAGTGATATTACTCCATGTGACTTTGTCTTCTTTTAGAAGACCTACAGCCATGAGAAGCATTTCTAAGAATGAAGCAATGGTTTAAAAAAAAAAAAAAAAACCAAGCAATCCTCATTCTTGCTCTATTGCACTCAATCACTCAACCTAGAGGATAAGGTTATCTAAAAAGGAAAATACCTTATCAACATTAATGTCATTAACATTAATGTTGAATACCATTTATTTATTTTCATTTGATAACTTTGTCAACAATAATGAGCTGGCAGAAGAAGCTAGCAATACCAAGCCACACCCGAATTATTCAATATTACTATTATGAGATCATAATTTAGTTTTTCAGCATTCTATTTGCTCTTTCATTTCTAATATCATATCAGTGAAGTTGTGGATCATATCCCTATGGAGATGTCAGGTTTTGAAATAGAGGATACACGTTGCTTTTTTGTTTTGTGATTTTTTTTTAATCGCCAAAATTATTTCCAGGTTTGGTTGTGGATAGCTATAGATTTGTCTCCTTTCCATTTGAAAACTCTGTGACTTTGGGCGTGAATGGCGGAGCATATAATGATGATGAATGGTTTGTGAGAAGAAAAATGAACATCATCTAATAGATCAAATGCTCTTAAAGGGACTAGTAGAAAATCAGAATTGTTGAAAAGTGTGAAGGTTGCACTTTTGTAGATTTTAATGTCACAATTTGTAGACTTCATGTATAAAAATTATGGGTAGTAATGAAACTTTTTAAGGAACATGTCTAGTTTCATACATTTATGAATATTTTTAGAGGTGAGTTTCATTTGCAAGGAGTTCCTAACTGATTTGAAACATGATGTGTTTGGCGGACTGGCATGCAAGCAAATTTCTATTTCTATTTTTTCAACATTGTTGATGGTGACTTTGTGAAGAGTGCCCAGGGAAGTGCAGAGGTGATTATGTTGCTGATTAATTTACTTGTATAGGCTATCATAAATAGAATCTTTACTCCTTTATTTAACGCCTTCATTCCACTTAATGATGGTCAAAACCTTTCTAAAAGCAAGGGTTTAATGGTGTCATTTGAGTGAAATAAGCACGGGATCTTGGTGCATGGAAGGGCATGTTGGTGATAAAAACATCGAGTCTCAAACTTCTGAAGGTAAGACTTCTTTTTAAATGTTATGTCAAAATTTCAAACACTTTTAATCTTATGATTAGGCGGGATAATTTTAGAATGATTATTGAGGTGGGTAAGACCTCCTTCATTTTTAATTCTATTAGATTGATGGAAGTTCCTTAAGATGCTGCAATTGAATGAAAATATAGAATATGAATAGTTTCAATACCACAAACCAGCCTCACTGCACAATGTAGCCTAACTTTATTGTCACAATGTACGTATGAGTTGGTTTGATTTTGCTAGGTCAAGCAAGAAGACTCACCATGGGGAATGTTTGAAGGTATGGATATTACAATCCTTATTGTTTTTAAGTGCATCTAAATACAAGGAAGCTAAGAAATACTACAAACAATGTACACATGAAAAATAAATGAAATTCTTTATTTATTTTGGTATGTTGAGGTGATGAAATATGGAACGAATAATAGACCGATTCCTATATCTATTTGGGTGTAAATTTATTGAATTTACTTAAATGATGCAAATTTACAAACTAGAGGCAAGATCTTAATGAAGGTCACCCAAAAACTATATCATTAAGAACATACAAACAAACTAGATTCTACACATATGTTTAGAAATAAATCTAGAATTGTAAAATATTAGATGATAAATACATAGTAATCCTTAATAGCATGAACATTTCCTTTATTATTTTAAGAAGATAGCTCACAAAAGTATTGTGAAGATTTCACAATCTTTTGACTAATTAACTAATCACAAATACATCTAGAAATGAACAAAATACACCTAGAGATACTCAATCAAGGTCAAAACTACACTTTATATTCATTCTTCAAAGGTTATTAGGAATATGGTTACAAGATTCAAGTAAACCCTCATCAATACACTAGTAAAATCTAATACCCATAACTAGAACTTGAAACCCTTAGGCTTCTTGCAAATATTTACTCTCTTAGAATAGTTTTGTTCAAGCTCTATCTCTATTTTTCTATCCCTTTGCAAAGTGAAATATTATTTTCCAAATACCCCTTTGCACAAGTTTAACCGCCTTAAGAGAATGTTAGATCTTCATTAATTTCATAAATTCACTTGAATTCCACCCAAACAATATTCTTGAAAGTACTATCAAAGGAATGGAGGAATTTTCCTTCAAGATTCTCCAATATTCTCTACATTAATTACAAATGGATCTAAAGAACATTATGTGAGAGTTCACGTACAAAAAATATAGGAAAATCCTTAGAAGGTTGCATGCCATTACTCTTAGACCTGTAGGAGATGTCCTAGGGTGGGTCAAGTAGGTGAAACAATGAATTGGGGACATAAATTTCCCTTGATACCCTTTCTACATTTAAAAATAGTCACTTTTCATAGTTATCCCTTATGTCAAGCCTTTCTATCATTTTTGAAACCTTTTCTTGACTGCATTGATACTTTAATGAAGGTTGAAAACCACCAAAAATTTATTGACATACACTAAGCATGACTTGCCTTATTTTTTCAGCACTTTGACAAGTTTCTATGACCATTTCAAGTCCTAATTAAAGGTTTGAGACTTTCCCAATTTATCTAATAAGGACTACATAATAATTTGTTGGTGTTTTCTCCTTAGTTCAGAACCAAGCATCTAGCACCAACAAATACTACAAAGATAGTGTCACAAAATTTTCCCTAGTTCAAAACTAGGTGTCGAGTGTTGAAAAAGGTTCTACAACCTTATAAAAAAAATTACAAGCATTAAAAACTTTCTCCAACACATTAGCACTTAGGATTTTTAATGAACCTAAGATTCTTCAATACAAGGTGGACCCACTTAAGATCTCTCAAACTAATTATCAATGGTGGGAAAATATGGTAGAGAAAATAAAGGGCACACTTACTTAGCCAAGTTCTACAATTCAAGAGTCTTGTAGATATGGGCACCAACAATATATCTATTTTGGGATGTGTGCCACTAGCTAGCACAATCAAAATTAAAAGATCTAAGAGTAGACTATCAAAAGGATCACTTGATAGCAATAAACTTCATCATAATCACACAAAGAACATGATTACATAAGAAAAATAGTACATATATAGAACAATACAATGCAACACAAAGAAAGAAACAATATATATATATTTACAAATGTTTTTATAACCATACCTTAAGAGAAGTAACATTTAAGATGTTAGCCATGGACTGGTAGCTCTAAGATAAAATGTCAAAAATTTGGTAGGGCCCAACCTAAAAGACATCAAATTTTCTATGTTTGACTTTTTCCTCTAACCTAGGAATTCCACTTAAGAACAAGATCTTCTACCTAAAACTCCCTCCATACAACCTTCTTATCAACACTATACTTCATTTTTTGTTATATCAACAAGTTCCTCACATAAGTAGCCCTCTTGGCTTCATCTAATTTGGTCATTGGTGCACTCTTTGATAAATGGCATCTTCTTATTTTCATTTAATTTTCTATAATAGTTGATAAACTAGTAATTCAAGGCTAATTGATAGCTTGGTTTCCATATTATAGATGAATTCAAATGAACTTCTTCTTATAGCCTTCTTGTAGGTTTTGCAATGATTTTTTTCAATTTGATGACAATTTGGTACACTTTTAAACGTGACCGGTGGCGGTGACGCGACACACCCTCCGGTACCATGGGGGTGGGGGAGACTAGACTTCGTGGCCAACCCCTTGCAATAGGAAAGGTTTAGCCAACCAAGCTAGGACCCCAACCCCACATTGCTTTATGTTTTAAATCTACATACAAATATTTCAAAAACAGATATTTCCTATAGATACATTCTTGCACCTCCTAAAATTACAAGTAGCAGTTATAATAATTCTATAGTTCTTGGCAAGTCTTTACAATATCAGGAGTTAGGATTGCACGTGGGACAGACGATGATATGTTCAATCTAGTTGTTGTTGTCCATACCCAAAAGAATGGAGGATTTTGTTGGGTTAAACATGTATGCAAACTGGTGAAGCATAGACCAGGCCCGAGCTTATTTGCAACAAGCATGACGTCCATTGAAGCATAACAGGATGAGGAATTTTGTCAGATATTATGGTTGTAAATTCTCTGGTTCAAATATATGCAAAAATGTGGAAGCATGGACAGGCACGCGAACTGTTTACAAAATGCCTCAAAGAGATGCGATCTTATGGAATGCAGTGATAGAGAGGATCCAGAATTGGTTGACAGAGAACGAGCTACAGGAGGCGCAGAAAATGAGTGTGCTGATATAGCTGTGCCACTGTGGAATGGTTGTATGGGAATGTCATGGGATTTGATATCATGTATACAAATCATTTTGATGCCATGCTTGCATAAAATTTTGTAATGGAATCTTGGTAGAGTATACAGGAAATGAGCATTTTTAAGCTGCATAAACTCCCATTTGTTAGGTTGGCCAAGGCATTAGTCTAGTTCTTGGCGAGCTGTTTTCTCAATGGCATTAAATACATCATCCATGTGAATCCATTTTTTTAATTTTTTCACTCACCACAATGCCATGTAACGAGATTTGACCAAAGGGCTAGCTGCCATTTGAGGATCTTAGCTTTGTGTTTCAAGGCAACTGGAGTGGCAAGGTCATGCCATGATAGGTTAAAATTGAGAGAGGGTCACACTAGATTACAGTATTTGATATGCTGAATCTTAGACTCTCTTGGGCATGTGGCCTGATAACTATGAAGTTATTGTGCAAAGTCTGAGCCATGGAGGTTCCCATGTGAGGCACATACCTAGAGGGCATGATATGTGGTACAGTGATTGTCTCTTCTTTTTTGCATAGTGCATCTTCTCTCTACTCACTCAATCTTGTTCTTTCATTTTTCTTTCATTCTTTTATCTTGAGGTCAATCCTCTCATAATGCCTACGTCTCTTGTTTTACTTCTAGTGTGACTCCTACCTCTTATGTTCCTTTAGTACCATTCACCTCTTCTTCTACAATTAACCACTTATCTCTAATCCCACTAGTCCCATTCCCTCTTTTTCTCCTTCTAGTGTTATCCCCTCATCTCATTGTGTTAGTGTTTCACGTCCCTCACCATATAGTGTTTCTTATCATCCCTCTTATGTTGTATCATTACCTCTTGTTTCTCATCATCTTCATAGTCCTTTCATTGTTACCCATGCTACTACTACTATCATCATCCCCACCACTACTCTAGATGCACTAGTGCAAAAGCTAAATAGTGTTGATAAGAAATTTTATTCTATTCCCAATAATCAAGACGCTATTACTTATACTTCAACACATAAAATACCTCTTATGTTAAAAGTTGTTACACTTACATGTTAAATCCCTATTATTTTTATGGAAGTTTACTTTGAGTTGTATCATCGTAAAGATGACACAAGTACTCATAATTCTTTAATACATGCCTAGACTATGTTTATGATGAATTGTTTTTGGCTGTTATTTTATTACACTCTTCATTTATATTTTATTCAATGGTTCTATGTTATTCATTGGTTCTACTCATTGCCTTTTGGCTCTATTCATTTTTTGATCAATTAACTATAGTAATGCTTGGCCATTTCCATAAAAATATGGACTTCAAACTTGTTGTTTCAAATTTATTAGCATGTTCCCAAGGCTCTAATGAGCATATTGATGATTATACCATTTGAGTTAAATTACTTTGTGCTAAAATGAAACATCAACTTCCTAATTACAAGTTGCAAGGGATTTTTTATAAGGGTTTATTATCTACTATATGTGATATTGCTTTTTTGAACAAACACACTTCTTTCATGGAGTTTTGTGCTCATGTCAAAGATGTCAAAATCAAATTGCTTATTTCTAATAGTTTGAAATATGGGTGCTCAATATATCTTCTATACCTTCATACCCTTCCAAGTTGAAAAGGGTAATCATAAGAAAAAATCTAAACCTAACACTAATCATATGCCTACTACTTCTAACATTGTTCCTTTTAAGCCTCAAACAACTAGGAAATTTATGAAATTGAGTGAAACTCTAGATTATGTGCTCCAAACCCTATCGAGTTCTAATTTGATTACTCTTCCCCTTATTCATCCACTCAACCCATATAGAGGGTTACATAAGGAATGAAATGAGTGAACTTTTTAAATTATTATTGCCCAAAAAATTATCATGAACAAAACTCAATAAAACACAATCAACATATTTTTAAAAATAGAACATCACCATAACAATAGGGTAGAAAATGCATTATTTGCAAGGAAAACTTTAGTGGCAAATCTTCGCCAATTGGCGAATAATTTAAATCGGGACCTCCAAAAATGGTGAATAGTACAAGCTAGAAAGGATGTTGAATCATCAGGTTTTTACAAAAAAATCATTTTGTCTCGATTAATTCGCCTATGCATTATTTTTTAAATGATGCGTCATTGGAACTGATTTGCCAGTAGTTTATACTATAATTAAAAATATTAATTATATTCGCCAATTATATTATATTCCTACCATTAATTTTGGGGCAATATCGCCACTAATAATAAATTACCATTTAATTTTAGGGATATTTTAACCTTGAATAGGGCTTTTATTTATTGTCATTGATTAGCTTTTTAATCGGATGGTTGTAGTTGATTCCGTAACCTATATGCATGTGCCTTAAAAAAGGCTTGTTGAGGCCCGAAATTTGTTTTGGCCCACAGGATTAGATTTAATTGTGTGGCCCAAAAAATTTTTTGGGCCTCAACAAACCTTTTAAAATGCACGTGCATATAGGTCACGAAATCAACTGCAGCCATCCGATTAAAAAGCTAATAGATGGTACCAATTTAACATTTCATTTAGTCTTATTTTTAAAGTGAGATTTTTTTAAAATACTTAATTTGTGTGTTGCCCCCTCAACCCCCACAAGGGGGCTCTTCCCCCTTGACCCCTGCAAGGGGTGCCGCTCCTTGACCCCGCTGGTGGCTACCGCCCCTGGGCCCCTAGTTCAATATAAAAAAAACAAAAAAGATATAGGGTAACTGCGTCAACCAACTATGCAAATTTTTAAAGAAGAGATTCGCCATTGTAATTAATCTTTTTAGTGACTATTCACTAGGATTTTCCATTGTGATTATTATTTTTACCAATTATTCATTAAGATTCGCTAGGATTTTACAATTTTTTTAATAATGTGCATGAGATTCGCTAGGAAAATTAATAATTTTTTTCAAATAAAAGGAAAGATTCTCCAAGATTTTACACCTTCGCCGAGGGGGGGTTTCTTAAAGTTATCCCTGATTATTTGTGTTGTTATAATTTTGCATTGAAGCATAAAAGTGGAAAGTCAAATAAGGTAGTTGATGTTATAAGTAGGAGACACATTTTTTGATAGAGATGATAATAAAGGTAGTTGGATTTTAAAGAGTTGAAACATTTGTATAAAGCCAATCCAAATTATATGGAAGCATGGAGAGAATGTAGTGAACTGGTAGATATAGATAGAATTTTAAGTGACTTGATTATTTTATTCAAAATGAGATTTTTCTTGAAGGGTAATTAGTTGTGCATTCATTTAGGATCAATGAGAGAGAATTGGTCAAGGAGAAGCATAATGGTAGTTTAGCAAAGCATTTTGGAGGAGACAAGTCTATGGAATTAGTGAATGACAACTATTTTTTCTCATAAATATAAAGTAAATGAGAAAATTTATTCAAGGTTGCATGACTTGTCACGTTACAAAGAGGGAAGTCAAAATATTGGATTGTATCAATCCTTACCATTTCTAGAGAGACCTTGGGAAGATATAAGTATAAGAAGATAAAAATAAATAGGATATTACAATAGGAGGAAGAATGAGTGTAACACATCAACCATGCAATACACTTATTAGATTGATTTAAAGGCCTTTTTCAAGGGCCAATGCACCATGTAGGATTGAGAATATTGAAAGGCTTTCTAGCAAAAATATAGGTGGGTAATTAAAATGTTTCCACCAATATTTGTGTACTATAGGATGGAATACAAAAAAATGAGATACTTCTCATGAGGGACCTACAAAAGAAATAGAGTCAAAACTATGAGAAATTTTAGAGACACAAGCACCCAATTTGGAGAACTCAAGGAGGTCACTTTTGAAGACAAGGTCAATTTCTTATCGAAGGAGTGGTAGGCAGCTAGAAACTTTAATAATTTTGTTGGTAGTGATTAGCTTTTGTGTCCTGTTATTATTCTTATGGTGTGCATTTGTTGGCCCTATTATGACCAATTGGTTCTCTTTCATTTTGATTATTTCCATTTCATATCTAATTAGAGTTTATTCTCTTACATCTCGATTGTTACTATGTAAAAGGACTAAGCCCTAGTTTAATCCTATTTTTATCAATATAAAAAATAATATGGGTGGAACCTATAAGACAATATCTAGGATTAGAGAGCTAGATCCCTAGATCCCTAGATCCCTAGATTGAATTTGGTGTCTAGGGGTGAAAAGGTAAAGAGATTGCAAAAAGCAACTTAAGCATAAAAAAGGTTCATGACACATCAATCAATAGAAACATGTACACATAATAGCTAAAAATGAACAAAGATAAGATTAAGAATATTTAAGATAATATCTTTCTTACTATTAAGTTCATTGATCAATTAAACATTACACAAATACAAGTACTCTAAAAAGATACATAGAGGCTCCTTTATGTTGAAACAAAAAGAGAAAAATTATTTAGTTAGCACATCATGCTCAAATGTTCAAAATGTAATAGTAGAATATAAAAAAAAACTAAACATCATGCTTGAATAACTTAGCTATACAAAGTGTTATATCCTAACCTAATAATGGGCAAGGTAAGTTCCTGAAAATGGGGGGCCAAAAGGGGGTTAAAAGTGAACAATTTATTTTCTTAAAAACAACTAAATTTGAACGTAGATAAGTAATTCAAGATGCATACACTCAATATTTAAAGATATAATAAGAATAAGAATTTTAGTAATTTGAATTTCTAAATATTTTTTTAAGTGGTTAAGGTTAAGGAGATGAAATATAGCATAAGATTTGGTGTTCACCTCTCTATTTTTTGTTGTATTAAGTATTTTTAAAAACTATTTGGTAGAAATATAGCAAAGAGTGTGTTGGGTACCAAAACTATTGCTCCACTTCCCATAACATATTTTCACTTTCAATTCCAAGGTTTTCATCATGAAAGTGAAACTTTCTCAGATCCACAAACCATGGAAGGTTGAAGGCCAACTTTGCAAAATTGGGTTTTCTCTCCTACTCTTTAAGCTTAGCTTAGACTAAGGAGGGTGTTCCTAGAGATTTGACAAAGTGGACAACAAAAATGGTGATAGGTAAACCCAACCTATCGACTTGACTCCAAAGATTGTCACAAATCCAAGAAAAGCTATCTTAATATCTATATATAACCTATTTCATCATTGTTGTAATGAGTGTAAGGTGGAGGAAATCCATATAAACCGCAAGGTAAAGTGACAAATTTATAATTTATATAATTTTGTACCCTATTTATTGTAGAATTATGAGCTACTTGAGATATGTGACTAAACTAGAATTATTCGTGTAACGATCTATTCTTTTTAATTATTTCATTGAGTCAATAAATTCCCAAATCGGTTCCTATCAATAGATATAGTGTCATGATTAACAATAAGGAATTTCAAAGAAGCTAAGAATACAATAATTGATCAAAGCATGAAAATGTAATTAAGGTTTGAGTATTATAGAAAAAAACATAAGTAGTCCATTATTGAGCTAGACAAATCTCTTTGTAAATACAAAATGATCATTACACAAATTGTAATAGTTTTAAATTTTTTGTCACAATATTAGGGCCTAAATTTTATAATCAGCCTTTGCTATTAAGAATTTTTTTTGTGAAGTTTATTTGGTTATAGTTTCCTTTCAAATACCATAGACAGATTTCACAATATTTTATCTCATTATTGACTCATAGATACTTATAGGAAAATCACCCCTTTCTTTCCTCATCAAACGTTTTATATTAAAAAGAAACACATTTCATGATGTACCATTTTTCCACTTTCATGATGTCTATACTCGCTTGTTCTTTAGTGTTCACAAGAGAATCATGACCATATTTTTCATTATTATTGTTATGAGCATTATAATAGAATTGTTTTTTCTGGGTCTATTCCATGTCAAGGATTAGATAAGAACTCCTTTATAGTGGAAGACTATGGTGCCAAGTATCTCATACCACAAATAAATGATGTGCAAAAAAAGTTCAAAATCACACTTTCTTATTAAGAAAACTAGACCTATCAATGATATGTCAAATATAAAAGTAACACCCTAATGTGATAGCCAAGGGCGGGTGGGTAGGCTAAAAATATATCTAAATAAAGATCAAAACCCAATTAAAATATATATAACAATTTATGAAATTAATCATTGATCCAAAAGAAATTAAGGAGTTTCAAATATGAAAATAAAATATTAATATCAAGATGCTTATTATATGAAAAAGTTTAGAGTGGAGATTGTTTCATATAAGATCCATTGGGTTCACAAAAATTATGAAGGAAAATAAACTTTCCCTATGCTTTGACCTGAGCTAATTAAGTAGTTGCAATCAAATAAGAAGAAATACACTTAGATTAAATAAGTATAACTAGGACTAATAATAGTACATTTTATAAAAGCCAAATAAGGAACTTAAATATGGAGGGAAATACTTAGATCTACGATCAACAATTATGGGCTAACAACAAAAAATATGGAATTATACTAGTATGTACTTAGAAAATGGTATCTCTTTGTTAAATCAATGTCTTAGACTCTACATTGTTCTTGGATTCTATCAAGGGTTGTCTAGAATTATTAGTTGGTGATGAATCCCACTAGACCTCTTCATTAGAGATAGAGATAAAACTATGATTATCCTAAGTTTAATATCATCCATGTTGCTGAAACTAAAGGAATTATCTACTTCTTTACTTAATCTAAGAAGAAAAATATGGATAAGATTACTTGTGACTAAGAATTATTTTAATTTATTTTATTGTATATTTTCAACATAATCAAAACAAAAACTAGAAAAAAATCTTCCAAAATATCTCCATTGAGTGGTGGATTTGAAATGATTCCTTCTACATGTCATCATGTGAATCACTGCACATATAGAAAAAGGATTGCATAGACTAAAATTGTTAGTCTCATGAAACAAGTTAAATCTTGATTAGCTTCTACAAAATAAATTCATTGCCAATTTCATGAGAAGTTTCTAGTATAAGGGATTCACTTGTTTTGATGAGAAACAAGGGAACTGAGATCTCAATTTCCCTATCATCATCCAAGTCAATCACACATGATTAAAAATCAAACATTTCACACATCTATAATAAGAGAACCTCAATATCACATGTCAAAAGGAAATATAAAGATAAAATAATACAATCTTCACCTATAATACCTAGCCCACTCATTTAATTAATCTCAAAAGGTTGTACGGAGATTAAAACCTTCTCATTCTTGTCATTATCTAATTTAAAATCTATTGTGCATGATAGCTCACTAGAAAACTCATATAGCTTAGGGGAGGTTATGAAAAAATTATATATATTAGATACATAAAAGAATGGGGAGAAGCACTAGTGAATTCATTAACTATGGATGTTCATAGTGAATATACAAGCTAACCAAATTATATATTGTTGAGAAAGTAGCTCGGAAGATATTCCAGCCTCGAACCGTGCCACCCAGGCTGGAGTGGTTGTGGAGAAGATATCTCCAATTTCCTGTTTTTTCTTCTTGATCTCTTGCGCACTTGTCAGTTTGACAATTTTCTTTTAGAAACAACTTTGTTTTATTCTAAGTTAAACACTTTATTCCACCACTTGTTAATAAGAGGTTATAAAAGGAAATTGATGTGTGTGCTGAAGATATATAGATTCAAGATTTTTTTGCAAGGAATGACACAAGAGAAAGGGAGATTGGAGTGAACAGAAGAAGGAGTTGAGACATTATCAGGATTGCAGTATTGGTGTGGGTTTGGTGAATTCAACTCAGGACAATTCTCATAATCAGATTATGCCAAGTTTTTGCAGTTACTGTAAAGTTCCTCTTTTCTGTAATAATAAAATCTCTCATTGAATGCTGGTTTTCTCAGAGTTAGAGGTTTTCCAGGTAAATCGTTGTATCAAAGTGTGATTGATTTTCTCTAACTTCTGTTGTGTTTAGTATTTTTGTGAATGGTGTTGTGCATATTTTAATTCTTTGTTTCAGTCATTTGATTTTTGTTATTCAAATCTCTGAATTTAAACAATAGTGAATTTATTACTGAATTTCACAATACCAATAGGAGAGATGTATTTTCACATATACGACTCAAATTAAATTTTTGTTAAACTAAAGAAGTCGCAAAATTGGAACAAAACTTGTTTAAATTAAAATTATGGGGGAACATACACATTTACATCATAAGATGTTGAACAAGAGAAATTTCCTCTTTGACCATATTTTTCAATCTCCGCTCTTCCTCACATTCTCGATTATGTCTCTCATAAACAACTGCTTTTGCGATTCAATGTTGTCATTTCAAACAGTAACACTTCTTTGCCAGATTGGACTCCGAATGGATTTATAAGCCACCTGAATCCTGTGCAAAAATAACACTTTAGAGTTACTTATAAAACTTTAATTACTAATGGCCAAATAAATCAGTATATCTATTGAATAAAGTTGATATAGAAAAGACTTACAGAAAAAAGTTAACAGAAAAAACAAGTGTAGCCTGTGTAGCACATTGGTGAGGGGTTGAGCTTAAAGAGCACTTAGAACGCCATTTTTCAACTCCACCCTGATCACATATGTCTTGCGGCTGCCAGGTAGCACAAGTCTTGTATTGTAGGAAGGATGGCTTCTACCCAACTAAGAATCGACATCCCCTTTCTCCTGTTTATGTTATGCTTTGATAGCCAGAGAGCTGTCATCAATGAACATCTTGACGTCTTCCTTCGACAATCTAGGCAAATCGAACTATTAAAGCGATGAACCTTACCGTAGGGTGACATGTTTGCTACCCTCTACTTTTTCTGCACTTCTTTGCTCGCGCTACGCACATCAACTGTGTGATCTTTGGTTGGTCGGCGCTTGGTCTAACGACAATGCTGTTGTTGTAGGGATCTAAATGGTCCCGAGTTCAAAGCTTCTTCAATATATAAAATTTAATCGTGACAGTGATAATTGTGACTGACATGGAAATAAGATTTTAACCCAAAAAAATTCAGAGTTTAGAGTGTTGGTTAAGCCTAGTCTACACAGAGTATAAAGTTACGGAGAAATTATGAGAATTTTTAGGCTACCTGGATGAAGGTTAATGCAAGTTGGAAATAAAAAAAAATCAATGTCCAAGCAATGAGAAATTGTAGTCTATGGGAGAGGATCCAATACGTGAGCATGTTTTGATAGTTATAGCATTTTTTGATTTAATGTATAATATTTTCAACAATATTGGATCAATAGTTGTGACTTTAAAGTTGTTAGTGTTGATGATGACTACCCATAATTGAATGCAATGTATTCCTTAGATCTAAAAAGCAACAAATCATGTGATGCCACATCAGTGCACCAATAAAACATGACTTAGTTCACAACTATCGGTCTCACATTTTTGGGTGGCCTTTGTGGACACCTCGACAAAAAGCATGTTGGTGTGCCATCATATTTGATGATGTGGTCACGAAACCTTAGTTATAAGAAGGGGACTTGTCAAGTAAGATGTTGTAAAAAAATGAGAGTGATTTGAAATTTTCATTTAAGATTTTGAGAAGCACAAAGTTAGGGTGGTCAACTATCAGGTCCTCTCCCCTACCTAGATAAAGGTTAAATCACTATAATAGAGTTGGAAATAGACAAATTATTTTCCAAGCAATAACAATCAATTAAAGTCAGGGACTTCAAAGGGGTGGGTTGCAAACCAATAAACCCAATGACCTCTTTTTTCTTTATGTTGCTTTTACATATCTATTAATTAAGTCATGAGTGTTATATTAATGATTTCTAAAAATGTAACTAATAGCCCGAAGATCAAAGGTCATTTCAAAAAACAATTATAGATGGAAACATATATATACATGGTTGAATTGTAAGAGAAGATGTCTTTCTAGCTTCTCATCTATAGAGCTTGGTAAGAGGGATTTTCATGTAAAAGTTTATGGTGGCGATTGGTTACATTTTTAACACAACCATTGAATAGGGATTTTTGAGAGACTTTGAGTTTTCATTTCATTAAAGAATTGAAGGAACACTTTAGAACTTTATGTCTGATTTCCCTCATAGATTACAAGTTTTTATAACATTAATTTATAATCATTCTTTGATGATTCTCTATTATGTATGGTTTCATTTTGGTTATAGGAATTGAAAGAGGGTAAACCCACAAAAGTGGTTTACAATTTGAGTGAGGAAGGAAAAGTTGAAAAAAATGACCCCATGCAAAAAAAATTGCTTTTGGGGGTTCGAATGAACTATTTGGTTCGAGCAAACCAAAATAGGGTTCGCTAGAACCCTGGTTCAAGCGAACCCATTTAATGATGGGGCCCACCATTGTCAACAAAAAGCCAATTGTGGAGAGGGGGTTTGAATGAACCAAGGTTCGAATGAACCCTAGGAGCGAACCCCCCCTTTTCCCCCATTCTCCCCCTCGGACACCAAAATAGTCCATAATTTTGCGCTTTGAATCTCAGGTTGAGGATGAAAATGAAGGATACTTCACAGACCCAACTGGTTGATGGTAGTCCTCGGAACGAGC
The DNA here is from genome assembly GCA_007115665.2 of Sequoiadendron giganteum. Lineage (NCBI taxonomy): Eukaryota > Viridiplantae > Streptophyta > Pinopsida > Cupressales > Cupressaceae > Sequoiadendron > Sequoiadendron giganteum. The sequence goes on along the minus strand of CM021105.1, from coordinate 117,822,709 downwards.
TATCCAACGTATATAATTTTAATATGTTTTGGTTTTATTATGTATTCATTTTTTTTATTTTTATTAAACATAGGTTTTTAACCAAAAATCAAGCTCTCTATTATGCACATGTAGAAAAATAGTAGATTATCAAAAAAAAATTGAAAAATATGAGTGCATTAGATATTGAAGTCCTTGATCCAACAATTTTTTTTTGAATTTCGGTACATACAAAAAAAGTTACGTTGTATACGGTCCGCCTATGTTTGAATTGCAATTGGTTTGACTTTGAAACTTGACTAAGGAAAAAATATTCAATAAAAAACTATGAGACCAACTGGAAGCACTAGATATCAGAGTTACAAATCTAAATTCGAAAGAATTGAAATTTTTATCCTTCATGGAAAAAAAGGTTATGTTGTATATGGTGAGCGTCACTCCTTAAAAATGTTTGCTGAAAAAAGCTAGTTTTCGAAGGAGATGGAAAAAAAAGAGCAATTTGATTCTAAATTTTTTGAAAAAAAATATATTTAGAATCTATAGACAAAATGTCATAAATCACTAGTTTGCATCATCTTCAAATTCCTCATTGTGGTTTAGCCGCTATAGGTGCTCGAAAGTGAAGATTTAGTTAGAAAAATATATTTCAGTGTCTAGTTTGGCCAAAAATTGTAAACCAATATTGTGGGATCACCCAAGAATATTATTAGACTTTGAGCTATTATATCCTGTCTTGATTACATATTCATCTTATATCTAATGTGTGATCAATTCCTCATTTTTCTTGCATGTTCGAAAGAGGTGATTACAAATCTTAGTAAGTTATTTTTGCGGGCACAAATAATTGAGCTTTGTGTCACTATTTTTTTCTACTCACTTTTAATTCAACTCTATTATTGAGAAATCTAGGTCATTTTCTCATGTTTCTCATCTAGGGTTTCTCTTTGTATTTTTTTCCCTTTTGTGTGTCTTTCATACTTTTTCCCAAAATCTCAAATTAATATCATATAAGGGAGTCCCCCCCTCTCAAATGTAAAAGAAGACGATCACTATTAGAGAGTTTGTCATTATCCATTGGGCAAGTCTAAGCTATTTGCAATGAAATAATATAGTGAAATTTTTGTTTGCCAACAATATATGTGATATATGCATGAGCTAACTCCCATGTATACTTATGAGGTGTATAAGAGTTAATCATTTGTGTGTGGGTGTGTGACACAAATGAGAAATCAAGCCATGTTATGTATAAATGATGTATTATTTAGCCAATCATGGTGTGAACACATGATATTGGATATAATTTTATTGTAATCGATTAAATTGAAAGTAAAATTTTAATGATAATATTTTATTTCAAAGTGAGATCAAAATTATCATACAAAAGGAAATGATGAATTCTCTCTATCTTTGGTGTACAAACAACAAAGTCTTTGATTCCCAAAAGGGACATATAGGCAAGGTTATCATGAATGGGCCCTCAAGGATTAAATTTTGTGTCCAATGATAACCCTAAATTTTGGATCTCACCGCATTCTAGTGTGAGATTATGAGTTGTGGCATAGAATTGTCACCACAAATATGGTTGGAAAAGTTATGTTGGCACTTCTAATTTAGTTGGAAGATGATCGGTTGACTATGTTAGAACTAGTTGTGAAAAAAACTAGTTCTACAAAAAAAAGTAGTAACTAAGGGGCGATTATTATAATAAATACATATTTTGCACTTTCCCCCTTATTTGGCACTTGTTTTAGAACCCACATACATATAAAAAGCATGATTTTGACCATATTCAAATTTCTTTGAACATAAACTATCTCAAAAACACCCTATCTCACATGAATACATCTCTTCACGTGTCAATGCCTTATTCAACCCCTATTCTCTACCTTATGGTTGGAACACTTGTGTATTGTATTCTTTTCCTCCTAGAAAAGACCAATTACAGTAGTTTTCAAATATTTAAATGCTCATTTTCTCACCTAGTTATGTGTCTTTTCACTCAACCCTAACCCTAACTCACCTCTAATAATCAAAGGAGGGCTATAAATACGTACTTAACTAGATCTTGACTAAAGGTAATGGAGGCTAGCACCTACAAATAATTGTATGCACACCTCTTTCAATCATCTAGGATATTCACCATTATTGCACATGCCATGCTACATTGTTATAGCTTTGTACACTTGCAACTATAAGTTGACACACTTCAAATTATTCCAAGTGCTTTTCTTGAAACATGACATAGGATTCTAACTAAAGAAAACCCCTAAATGTTTCATAAGCACCAATTTTCTCCTTTCCAATGCTAACGATTATTAGTTGCAATTGAAGGAGTTGGCACTTTGATAATTTATGTCAATACATAAACATTGTGATTGTGTGATTACAAGTGAACAATGTGCTAACCTAAACATCAACATATAATATTGGTCATGACCACGCACAAAGGACATTGCACATGCATTCTCATCCCTAATTTTTTTTGACAAACTATAAAAGGGTGACATCAATCCAATAATGTGATCATTTGATTCCTCCCTCCAATAAAAAAAATTTAAACATGCATCGCTAACTCCCTCTTCTTTCCTTTCATGTAGTGTTAGCTCATCTAAAAATATCATACTTATTTACTTAAATTAAATCTAATTTCATTAAATATGTTTGATTATTTTATGTTTAGATCAAAGTATTTCGATGAAATAGAGCATATACATTACTTTATAAAATAATAATAGCATATCTTGAAGAAATAGTAAATGAAATATAATCATGTCTTGCAACCATGCACAAAGAGTCAATGTGGTCTAAAAAAGGAAATAATTATCCCAAAAATATTCATCATAACATCATATGTCATCAAAACATGATTAAAAAGACTAAACAATAAGATCTATAAAGCTAGATGGAGGAGATTCAATCATCAAAGTTACTTGAACCTCTATCACCCAAACACTTTCTATCAACTATATATTCCTAGCAAATGAGAATATTTTCTTCATTCTCATTTGAATCAAAATTAATATAACTATGTTGCAAGTATGAGTAGTTGGTCTTGTCATTGATGTCAACAGGCTTATGTTTGTGTTGTCATTGTTGTCAACTGGTGATTTGGTTAATAATTTGTGATGATGCTTTGATTAGTTTCATTATGTCGCCATTAGTAAGTGTTACTAGTGTCAACCTCTAGTGTTGCTTTGGAAAGCTTCTATTTGTGGATATTTTTTGGTTGATTTTTTGTGTTGCAGTTGGTTTGGTGATAATAAGGAAGTGGTGAAGATGATGAGAATATGATTTTGGTGCTTGGTCTCCAAGTGCTTTTGAGAAAATTTGAATAAAAGAGGAAATAGTGTGTTGTAGAGGTGTTCTAGCATACAAAGTGGTGTATTGGTTTTACTCCACATTTCTTCTATGTCAAATATTTGCTTGTGTAGTTCAGATATGTTGATTATAGGTGTTCATAGGTATTATATCTAGAGTTTCTTAGTCTAGATCGTTGTGCGAAGAAAGTTGTGTTCACCAGTGTGTGAACTATTTATTGAAGTAGTGTCTGGGTGAAATGGTTTTTCTTTGCATTTCTCCGTAGTTTGGTTTCTAGTTTTGCAGTTCTAGAATTGTGTTGATAAGGTTCATATCTACCTTCAGTTGATTTTTTTCATGATTTGGTGCTCCACAAGTTGATATCTTGAGTTACAGTGTGTTGAAGATTATCTGGGTGTATAGGTTGAGTTTTTTCTTCAGGTGGAAGTTGTCGCAAAGGAATTTGTTGGATTTAAGGGTTTTTTTTTAGAATATTCTAGATTGTATTTAAGTGATATTTGTTGTTCATGAGTCATCTTTGGATCAAAGGAAGCATGCACTTAATTATTTAATGGTGTTTGGACAAGTTTGACCGACCTTGGGTGTTTACACTAATTGCATATTTGCTTCGATGATTTTGGAAGTGTGGTGTGGCATGTATGAGTGGATTTAGGACCAAGTTAAAGTGTGATGTGGTCTGCCTTCATTCCTTTCCATCATGAGAATATTTTGGTGTGGACCTAATTTGAATTTTCACAATTGAGGTGCATAGCTAACCTTGGAAAAAAATTTCAAGGTTGAAAAAGGTATAAATAAACTTGTTGTGTTGATGGGGGATTTATGTGTAAGGTGTGTGATGCGAATTGCAGAGGTTTGAAGTGTGAATTTGTGAAGTGTAGTACATGCTTCAATGAGGTAGACCATTAGAAGCAGTGAGAAGATGGTGTCTACAATCTTCAAAAAGACTATGAATGTGTTGGCCATATTGCGGTGGAATTTTTTGTTGCATTGAGATGGATTTCTCACTGTAACATTCTTCTTTTCTTCTTTTTTGTAATGTGGAAGTGAGTGATTAAAAATGATCCTTTCTTTCTTTTGGGTAGTGAGCCTATTATATTTAGTATTGCAATTACTTTATATTGTGAGCTAATCCTCACTGTAGTTTATCCCTTCTTGGGTTTTCCATGTAAATCTGGTGTTCTATTGTGCATAGTGTTGATGTGTTTCAATTTCTATTATTTGATTTCATCATAAATCATTCCAATAGATTAGAGGTTATTGAAGTTAGTATGGATTTGAATGTTTATAATGGTTTTTATGTTTTAATGTACAAATAATTCACCCCCCCTCTCAGTTGTCTTGTGCATTCAACAATTGGTATCAGAGAAAGGTCCCTTGGAATAAAGCTTAATTGCTTGAGGTAGATCTAGGATGGTGCACAAAAGAGATCCTCCTCTGTTTGATGGATCAAATTATGCATTCTAGAATACAAGGATGGAAGGTTTTCCGGTATCCCTTGGATATGGAGTTTGGAAGTCTATTGTGATTAGATACACTATGCCTAAAAATGGTCCAAGTATTGATGATGAGATCAAGGCCTATGAAAAAAATGGTAAAGCAAGGCATTCTCTTTTAAGTGGTCTTTCTAATACTAAACTTGTGAAAGTTATAAATCTGAAAACTGCTAAAAGAAGTCTAGATAAAGTTGTAAATAATTTATGAAGGAGATGATAAGGTCAAGCAAGCTAAGATGCAAAATCTAAAGATCATGTTTGAAAATATGTGGATGTTAGAGGATGAAAACATTACAAGCTACATGCAGAAGGTGGACAAAGTTGTCAATTCCATCAGAGGGCTTGGTAGAAATCTTGAAGATGATGAGGTGGTAAAGAAGGTACTGATAACTCTACCTAAAGCTTGTAGTCATAAGGCTTCTTCTATTGAGGAATTTTAGAATCTAAATAATTACTCTAGAGATCAGCTACTTGGCACTTCAACTTCTTTTGAATTAAGAAGTTTTGGTTCAAGTAATGCAAAAGTTAAGACCACTTTCAAGACTGGAAATAAAAAAAGACCGGAGAATCAGATCTGGATGATGTTGATGATGTAGAAGCAAACATTGTCAGGAGAGTGAAAAGGGGTACTTGGAAAGTATAAAAGTAAGTTACCTTTGAACTGTTTTAGGTGGGGAAAGATATGTCATTATTCTTCAAGATGTCCAAACAAAGCTTTGAATGACAAGAACAAGGAAGAAAAAGGTAAAGCAATTAAGAAAATTTCTTATGTTAGAGAAGATTCCAATAGATCTGATGATGAATTTTACTATGGGGATGACGAGGATAGTGAATGATTGTTCATGGCTATTAAATTTGAATCTAATTCTACTAACTCTGAGAGATGTGTGAAGGAAAGTGCTCCAGAAGCAGGTCAAAATGCTATGGTTTTTGTTTTTCATACTAGAGAAGAGAAGAACTACTAGATCATAGATAGTGGATGCTCAAATCATATGACCGGTGACAAAAGTAAGTTTTTTAAACTTGAGAAATATGGAGGTATATTTAAGTTTGGTGATGATACATTTGCTAAGATATGTGCAAAAGGTTCTATCATCTTTGATGGAAAGCATAATACAGATCGTGTTTTTTATGTTAAGGGTTTGAGACATAACCTTTTGAATGTTGTACAAATGTGCAACATAATTTTATGTTTCAGGATGATGGATGTGAGATTAGAAAAAAGTCTAGAACCGTGGTTGCTACTAGAAGAAGGAAAGATGGAAATGTTTATCAGCTTAAAGGTGTTGATGGTCATTTCTTTATGACTCAGATTAATGAAAGTTGGCTATGTCATAGAAGGATGTGTCATATTAATTTTGATTGCCTAATGAGGATAAGTTTAGTTCAAGTTGTGAGAGATTTGCCAAGGATTACAAAACCCATCAATGCTATGTGCAAGGAATGTCAAATTGGGAAGCAAGCAAGAATAATTTTCAAAGTCAAAGAATAAACTACTACCAGACCATTAGAACTAATATATACAGGCCTTTGTGGTTCTACCAGAGTAAGAAGTTTTCAACGTGATAGGTATTTCATCCTATTGATTGATGTTTATTCTATAATGACATGGGTTATTTTTCTCAAAGAAAAATCAGAAGCTCTAGATAAGTATAAATCATTCAAAGTTATGGTTGAGAATGAAATGGACATGAAAATCAAGTGTTTGAGGTTTGACAGAGGTGGAGAATTCACCTCCAATGAGTTTAACATTTTTTTGTGAGAATCATGGAATAAAGAGACATTTATTTGCCCCTAGGACTCCTCAATAGAATGGAGTGGTTGAAAGAAAGAATAGGACTGTTCAAGAAGCTGCAAGAATAATGATGAAAGAGGAAAACCTACCAGAAGTATACTAGAGAGAAGAAATTCATACTACTATCTACATACTTAACAAATTTCAAGCAAGAGTAAACAGTGCAAAAACTCCCTATGAGTTGTGGTATGGAAGGATTCCTATATCAAAAGAGATGAAAAAAAAACTTAAGAAATTTTTATACAAGATTTGATGAAGGTAGTTTCCTTGGATATTCTGCAAGAAGCAAAGCTTGCCAATGCTACAACAAGAGGTTGAAGAAGATTATTGAGAGTGCAAGAGCCAAAATGGATGAAGACTTACAAAAGAATTCAGTGGTGATAGATGGATATGAATCAAATGAGTCCCTGTACAGAGAAAATGATAGAGATGAAGGCAAGGAGAGAGAAGTTCATATTGAAGAGGAAGAAGATATGAAAAGTATCCCTAAGACTCCTAACTATGTGCAGAAGAATCATTCTGAAGATTAGATCATTGGTGACAAAAAAAAGGTGTGTTGACAAGGAGAAAAGATGCAATGATTGAAGAACCGATAAACCTATGTTTAATTTCTAAATTTGAACCTAAAATAGTGATTGAAGCATGCAAAGATGAATACTGGATCAAGGCTATGGAAAAGGAACTAATGCAGATTGAGAAGAATTAGACTTGGGAACTTGTCCCAAGACTAGCAAACAAGAATGTAATTGGAACTAAGTGGGTATTCTAGAACAAACTAAATAAGAATGGATAAGTGGTGAGAAATAAGGAAAGGCTTGTGTGTAATGGCTACTCACAAGTAGAAGGAATAAATTTTGAGGATACATTTGCTCTAGTGGCAAGAACGGAAGCTATCGAGATGTTTTTGTCTTTTGTAGCACATGAGGATTTCAAGGTTTATCAAATGGATGTGAAGTCTTCTTTCTTGAATGGTGAGTTGTAAGAAGTATACATTGAACAATCAAAAGTATTTCAATTATCAGACAAACCAGATATGGTCTGTAGATTGAAGAAGGAACTTTATGGACTGAAGCAAGCTCCTAGAGCTTGGTATTCAAGGTTAGATAGGTACTTGATACAACAAGGATTCAATAAAGGTACCACAAATAGTAATATTTATTTCGAAGTTGAAAAATATCAAATCTTGATTGTGGTTGTGTATGTTGATGATATAATATTTGGAGGAAATGAAGAATGTGCAAGAACTTTGCAAAAGAGATGCATAAAGAGTTTGAGTTGTCTATGCTTGGGGAGATGATTTTCTTCCTTGGACTGCAAATCAATCAGCCAAAAAAAGGTATATTCATTTCACAATCAAATTATGTCAAGGAAGTGTTGAATAAGTTTGAAATGAAGGATTCTAAATTGGTATTTAATCCTTTGGTTATTGGATACAAGCTAAGTAAGAATGATGAATCTCCCAAGGTTGATCAAAGAAAGTATAGATCAATGATTGGAGGATTGTTATACCTAACTACTACTAGACCGAATATCATGCATGCAGTTTGTCTTGTGGCTATATTTCAAGAAGATCTTAGAGAGCAAAATTTTGCAGCAGTAAAGAGGATATTTAGATACTTGAAGGGCACTTTGGAACATGGTTTGTGGTATCCAAAGGATATTGGTTTTTCTTTGAGTTCTTATATAGATGCAGATTGGGAAGGTTGTGTTGATGAAAAGAAAAGTACAAGTGGTGGTGCATTCTTTCTTAGATATAGATTGGTGTCTTGGCTAAGTAAGAAGCAAGAATCAGTGTATAAATATCTATTGTAGAGGCATAATACATTGTAGAAGCATCTTGTTGCACATAGGTGTTGTGGATGAGACAAACCTTGAAGGATGTCAGAGTGATATATGATGTACCATTTTATATCTTTTGTGACAATACAAGTGCTATTAACATTTCAAATAATTAGGTGATGCACTCAAGGACAAAACATATCTCAATTCGGTATCACTTTTTGAGAGAGAAGGTTGCAGAGAATGAGGTGAAGCTTGAGTATGTGCCTACAAAGGATCGGGTTGATGATATATTCACTAAGGCTCTTCCTAAGGATACTTTTAGGTATCTCTGAGCAAAGTTAGGGGTTATTAACCCTCCATATTTAAACTAGATACATAAGGATATGCATCAATCCAATTGATTTCATGATTTATTCTTTGTTCTAGACTAATGTTGGAAGCTACCTCTCGAGGGGAGTAGGTAGTGGAATTTTTGGTTGTTGCAGTCAGGGGGAGTAAGTATAGTTGTAGGTTGGTGTTGTCCTTTGTAAATTGTGCCAAAGGATATTTGTAGTGGTTGCTAGTTGGTACATTTTGTTGTGTGCTCCTAAGGGGGAGTATGCAGAATAGTAAAAGAGGAAAAGATGTTGTAAAACAGTTTTGAGTAGGTACAAGTATGATTGATGTTAAAGGGCGAAAGAGATGCAAATGTGTTTCCCTTTTCAATTGATGTCAAAGGGGGAGAGAGAATAATGTGAAAAAGGAGAGTAGTAAGCTAAGGGGGGGAAAAGTAAAAGTGAGAAAGAAAGAGTTGGCATGGAGCAATATGTTGATGATCACAACTATTATGTTTGTTGTTGGTGGTTTTTCACATCACGTGTTGCCATCAATGACAAAGGGGGAGATTGTTGCACTTGTATGAGTAGTTGGTGTTGTCATTGATGTCAACTGGTGATGGTTAATAAGTTGTGATGATGCTTTGATTAGTTTCATTATGTTGTAATTATTAAGTGTTACTAGTGTCAACCTCTAGTGTTGCTTTGATAATCTTATGTTTGTTGATATTTTTTGGTTGAGTTGTTGTGTTACAGTTGGTTTGGTGATAATAAGGAAGTGGTGAAGATGATGGAAATGTGCTTCTGGTGCTTGGTTTCCAAGTGCTTTGGAGAAAATTTGAATAAAAGAGGAAATAGTGTGTTGTAGAGGTGTTGTGGCATACAAAGTGGTGTACTAGTTTTGCTCCACATTTCTTCTTTATCGAAGATATACTTGTGTAGTTCAAATATGTTGATCAGATGTGTTTATAGGTTTATATCCAAAGTTTCTTGCTATGGATTGTTGTGCAAATAAAGTTGTGTTCACTAGTGTGTGAACTATGTATTGCAGTAGTGTCTAGGAGAAATGGTTTTGCTATTCATTTCTCCATAGTTTGGTTTCTAGTTTTGTAGTTCTGGATTTGTGTTGATAAGGTTCATATATAACTTTAGTTGAATTTGTACATGGTTTGGTGCTCTGCAAGTTGATTTCTTGAGTTACAGTGTGTGAAGGATTATTTGGGTGTACAGGATGAGTTTTTTCTTCAGGTGGAAGTTGTTGTGAAGAAATTTGTTGGATTCCATAATGTTTTTGGAATATTCCAAATTGTGTTCAAGTGATATTTGTTGTTTGTGAGTCATTTTTGGATCAAAGGAAGCGTGTACTTAATTGTTTAATGGTGTTTGTGTAGGTTTGTCTAACCTTGGGTGTTTACACTAATTGTGGATTTTCTTCTGTGATTTTGGAAGTGTGGTGTGGCATGTATGAGTGGATTTAGGACCGAGTTAAGATGTGATGTGTTATGCTTTCATTCATTTCCATTGTAGGAATGTTTTCTTGTCGACCTAATTTGAATTTACACGGTTGAGGTGCATAGTCGACCTTGGAGAATCTTTTCAAGGTTGAAGAAGGTATAAATAAGTGTTGTATTTATGGAGGATCTGTGTAAGGTGTGTGATGTGAACTGTAGAGGTGTGAAATATGAATTTGTGAAATGCAGTGCGAGCTTCAATGAGTTAGACCACTAGAAGCAGTGAGCAAAAGGTGTCTACAATCTTCAAAAATATTGTGTATGTGTTGGTGATGTTGTGGTGGACTTTTTTGTTGCATTGAGATAGATTTCTCACTGTAACATTCTTCTAAATTCTTTTTTGTAATCTAGCAGTGAGCCCTTCTTTCTTTTGGGCAGTGAGCTCTCTGGTAGTGAGCCTATTGTATTCGATATTTCAATTACTTTATATTGTGAGCTAATTCTTGTCATGGCTTTTCCCTTCTTGAGTTTTCCACATAAGTTTGGTGTTATATTGTGAATAGTTTTGATGTGTTTCAATTTTTGTTATTAGCCTTCATGCTAAATCATTCTAATAGATTAGAGGTTGTTGAAGTTAGTGTGGATCCGAATGTTTATAAGGGTTTTGATGTTTTAATGTATAACCGATTCACCCCCCCCCCCGTCTTTAGTTGTCTTGTGCATTAAACAAACTAAACATATTCAAATTAATCAGTTCACTATATTTTTTATTTTAATTTTTATAAATTAAATCATAATAAAATTTATAGATATTAAAGAGAAAAATCAAACACATAAATCCAATATTGAAATTTGTTGTCATATTTATTGAATTGTTGATTAGAAACTTTCTACTATTTTAAAACAATTTGTAAGAAATTTTATTGGCAAAGGTCTGTACCTAAGCCTAGTGAAGTATATAAAATTTGTTATAATGACTAGAACTTCATCTTAATTATAATATATATAATTTATGGAATTTTATAACTATACATAAATCAATGGAAACATGGATTGAAAATTTATGTAAAAACTTTATTTGTTTATAGTAATTTATTATAAAAAAAATTGGTGAAGGTTTGCATCTAAAGAAAGTCTAGTGAAGTACATAAAATTTGTTAATAATGAATAGACCTCCATATTACTTATAATATGTAATTTGTATAAATTTTCTCACTATTTATAAAATAATTGGCTTATAGATTGAAACATTGTTTAGAAACTTTTCACGTGTTTATAATAATTTGTAAGAAATTTTATTGATGAAAGCTTCTATCAAAATCTAGTGAAATATATAAGATTTGTTATAATGAGGACTTCCATTTTAATTATAATATATAATTTGTAAAATTAACAACATGAAATTTCTATAATTAATGATATTTTTGAATTTTGATTGTGTGATCATTTTTACATCAATGTTATGGATCATACTCCATGATCCATCATTAGGATGAGTTAGAGCTGGAGAAAATAGTGGAATAATAGTAACATACCAAGATAGATAAATAGATGTGGGGATTGGGGAGTTGAGGGCATCAATACTAAATCTTTTAGAGGGGCCAAGAAAGACACCAAAACAACTAATTAGTGTTGCACAAATGTTTTTCGTTGCACCAAAAGATCAACTTGTTAATGCCCGATACAACCGCCAGAGTTAATGAATCCACATGAGGTGGTTAAACCATGTCATGAACCCAAGCGTTGTGTTGGATAGCACAAGGAGACCAAGGGAATACACCTTGCAACAATACCCCCAGCCCAAGCAAGGGGTTTGAACCTGTGACCCAGGTTTTGATACCAGTTGTTGCACAGATGGTTGTTGTTGCACCAAAAGATCAACTTGTTAATGCTTGATACAACGGCTAGAGTTAATGAATCCACAGGAGGTGGTTAAGCCATATCATGAACCTGAGTGTTGCACTGCACAACACAAGGAGACCAAGGGCACACACCTTGCAACAATTAGACCTAAGAAAGGGAGAGGAAAGGGGTCAAATTGGGAGGTAGAAAGAATAATTAGAGAAGATCCAAATAAAACAAGTAATTAAAAAGAAAGGAATAAGAGCCAACGGGAAGCACACATCAAATTTTAACTAAATTTGTCTATTTAACTGTAGATAAAAAGTAATTTATATTCTAATAGTTTTAACCTATTTATATATGTAAAAAATATAATATAGGGTTTATTTTCCTATATAGATATTTGCAAGTAAGTTTTTAATAAGGATGCAAAAAATATATAATAAAATGTCTAGAAGAGGATGCTAACAAGCATGAGAATATATGATGTTAAGTAGCCATATGAATATGTATATGACATGGTATATGAATGCACATGTGAATATAAGCAAGGATGTATATACCTCTATTTAAATATCTATAGAATGAGTAAAAGAGGTGGGAGAGCATTCTTGAGAGAGAGAGAGAGAGAATGCATTTGTGATAAAATGATGGAAAGCACAAATCTATGTCTATATATGTGAATAAATCTATTGAATGAATGTATAAAGATGAGCCTATGTTCATAAGATAAAAAAAGGATTAGTTCATGCATTTTCATGGGTGTGTGCACATAGCTAATAACAAAAAATAATAATAAAAAATTATTAAAGAGAAAAAATAGGAGAATACAAAATTATAATTATATTCATATATTTCCATATATATTCTTATATATTATGTACTTAAAATATATCTTTTTAACAGGGGATATCCTATGGTGTGACAGTGGGGATAATTTTATGTAATGTCATCAACCAAGGTTCAAACCTTGTGGGATTACCCTCTACCACATCAACAATTGAAGGTCCCCCAAGCTCTTGTATATTGCTTTACCCACAACATGTGAAGTGGAGAATTTACATGTCATCCAAGAGATACATCCCTTCTTTAATTTTAAAATAAAATAAAATACCATTGACTCTAAATATGTCTACTATGTGTGATTTCTACCCTTACTTGCAGCACTTAGTTGGCAAGGATTCATGACAAGTGGTTGTGGTTTTCTTGTGCAACTTCAAGGAGGCATTGGCTTCTAGCGATTAGGATTTTTGGCTTCTAGTGATTAGGATTTTTGGCTTCTAGTGATTGTGATTTTCATTGTGAGGGCAAGCATATTTAGTTGCCCAAATCTATTTTGTGGTCTTCCCTTAAAATGTTTCTATTCTAGGCGTGATTGGCTCTCAGGGTTGTCCCTTCCTCATTCAATACTTAGCACATGTCCTTGAGATTTGTTTGGACAACATCACTTGTGATAGGGAGGATTATTTGTAGGATCATGCTCTCATCTAAATATTCACAAAAATATGGTTGAAGTTCTATGTGATCTCCATTCTTGGATCACAAAAAAATGGAAAGAATATATGGAAGAAGAAATTTGCATTTACCCCTACACCAAGGGTTTTTTTATCTTGGAATTTAACTCCATTGAAGACAAGGAGATGGTGCTAAAAATTGGCCCTTGGATTTTTTAAGGAGATTTATTATGCATAAAAACTTGGTTCTCATCTTTCAATCCTTGAACTGAGTCTTTCTCATATACTTTTCTCTAGGTGTGGTTACCTTATCTTCCCCTGTAGTTTTGGGAATTGGAGTGCTTGAGGGCCATTGGAAATGGTATAGGTAAGTATCATTGCACCTCAAAAGAAACAATTAATTATGAAAGCCCAACTATGTACATTTATGTGTTGAAAAGGATTTATCAAAAGGGATTCCTATTGAGATCTCTCTAAAGATGGGAACCAAATGTTGGAGACAACCAATTGATTATGAAAAACTCTTTAAATAAGTGTAGAAAATGTTTTTCACCTGATCATTTCACCTCTCAATGTCAAAAGTTACAAACCCATTAGTAGGGTAATCATGCACCAGGTGGAAGGACCACTTAGTGGATTGGGGTAGAACCCCATCACTATGTCGTTACACTCAGTGTTTAAAATGACTTGGATTCTCCCTAAGCTCTTCCAGGGATTATTTTGAAGCCAAATTATTCCTCTTCATCTAATAGACATGATCCATCTACTAGGGCCACTTAAGAGTTTTTTAACACTAATGATCTCTTAGCTACCTCTTCAATCTCTATGGAGAAATAAACCATAAATATTGTGAATAAATTTGAGGTCCCATCAATGATACTAAAGACTTTAGGGACTATTTCTACTAAAGGAAAAGCGAGCAATCCAAAAGAAAAATCCAAAATACTCTGTAAGTGCTTTCCTCAAATAGATCAAACCTGAATAGAAGTTAAAAGGAGGAATTCTCCCCCTTCAAAAATTAAGCATCAAATGACACTACAATCATCAATGAAAAGGAGAAAATTTGATGAAATGAGTGAACTTTTAGCACTCTTGTTGGTAATGGACCCCTTGATCAAAAAAAAAATTAACGGAAAATAAATTTGCAAGTATTGACTTATATAAGAGATCAAAATAAGTAGAAATAAATGAGAAAACATATTATAAACTAAAAGCTTGATCTAGTAACCCTAATGAGGGTAATTGAGCATACACACACTCACTTCCTAGTTGGTCTAGTTGATTAAGATAGTTTAGGAAATGGTAAGTAACCTTTTGTCTTGGTTTGTGATTTTTTTTTATTTGGTTATGATCTTGTTCTATGCATGTTTTGATAGGGGCTATGACTATGTGATTGAGACCTCATGATTGAAAGAAATTTATTCATTTTATGTTCATATATATATGTTAATTGGTGAAGTATATACATAGAATGTATATATGTATATATGTAAATTCCTATGATAACTCACACATAATCTCATGAAAGAATGAATATGATTAAGATAGTCTAATTATAAATTTGAGAGTAAGAATAATAATGCTTAAAATCTTGAGATAGGAGCATTCTAAGACTATAAGATTAAATAAATACCTATTATATGTTAATTTGTTATAAAAATATTTATGAATAAAAACCTATAGATTAGAGAGAAAACATATAAATAAATTTAAAAAATTATGGAAATAAAAGAATATCCTTATAATAAAATATTTATCCTTATAAAAACTTGGAGAGAGAGAGAACATATAGTTCTAAAATACAATTGTATTCTTATATGTATATGGGAATATAAGAATATTATGTATCTAAATATATCACAAACCATATGTATTCTATTAGTTCCAAACTTTAAATGGAAATTAATTTATTTGATACTGGCCAATCATGATTCAGATTTTTCCATGTTTTATTCAACGGTGCTTAGTGGAGGATGCAAATGTGCTCAATAGTTAACTACTCTGCAATTTGGTTGCTTTTTATTGGCCTGGATCAGTGTCTGCAGACATGGTTTTAATTTCACGAGACAAGAAAGCACACAAATTTTGAAAGAGGCTCTGAGAGCTCCGACAGTTAGCAAAGTGGATGCATGCGGAGAGATAGCTGCTTTTATCGTTGATGGTGGTAACAAAAGCCAAAGCCAAGCCCACAAGTCTCTGTTTTTACAATCTTTAACAGGCCTGGAATTTGATGGTCTATCTGACCGTTTTTTTCTTTTTTAACCGTATATTACAACCTAAAAATTTATTAAACCGTAATAGTTGACTTGCTATATTTTTATAAAACCGTAAATATGACACTTAAAATTATTATTAAACCGTAAAAATTTATTGTAAGTATATATATATATATAATGTTTATGATAAAAATATAAATTAGTTTAAAATTGGAATAATTCTTTCTAATTTTACTTTATATTAATATATATGATTTATTATAAATATATTTGTTAATTCAAAATCTTTCAAAAATGAATCTTTTCAAAATTAAATATAGTTTTTTCTAATTTTTTAAAGATTTTGACATTTTTACTAATAGTTATCATTGTTTTATATTAATATATATGATTTATAATATTTATTATAAAAACATATATTGATTCAAAATCTTTTTAAAATAGAATATAATCTTTTTTAACTTTTTGAATATTTTAACAAGATTTATTTTCTACATGATTTTAGAAACTTCTTATTAATTGTCACAGTAAATTTAAGATTTTTACATTTATTTCTAATTATCAATATTTTCTAATTTTACATTTTCTTTTAATATATATAGATATCCATATGAATAATAACATAACACAAATTTTCATTCATTGTTTTCTCAAAAGCATTTATTTTATAGCATTTTGTTTACAGGGATTCAACTTTGATTCTTTTGAAGACAATACTGCCTTTGGTTTTATTGGTGACCAAATTTTATGTCTTTTACAAATGATTCATGTTTTTAGATAGATGATTCTTTTGAAGATAATATGCTTTTGGTTTTATAGGTGAGCAAATTTTATGTCTCTTACAAATAATTCATTCATGTTTTTTTTTAGGTGATTTTTTTACAGGGGATTTGTGAGCTTTGATTCTTTTCAAGATAATACAACAACATCTATGTTTTTATATAGATCAATTTGGGGATTGAACTATTTTTAATTTTATATAGTTATTTTTTGCTAGATTTGAAATTGATATTTATATTTAAATGTGTTTTTAAATAATTGAATTTAAAATATATATGAAAAATAAAATCAATTTGTAATATAAAATAAATTAATTCAAATAAAAGAGTTTCAAATTGATGGATGAATTTATGATATTTGCACATATGAAATCAATAAATTAGTTTATATTCAATCTATTCTAATTAAATATTAAATTAAATGTTCACTCCAATTTTATAATTTTAGGAATCAATCAATAAAATAGTAATACAATTTTACAAATTAGAGAATAAATATATGGAAAAAACAATCATATTGTGTAATATAATTATTCTTAAACTAATAATCTATGCATTGTCAAAATGTAAATTTTATTTATTTATACAATTTTTCATTTATCAATAAAATTTATTATATGCAATTGATTTTACTAATTGAGTGCATGCATAGTTTCTAAAATTTGTAAAGTTTCTAACATAATTATTTTATAAAATAATATTTCATAGATTACTAATATATTGATTTAATATGTATGATTAATAAAATTAATAATGTTTTAATATAAAAGATTTTATATAAAATAATATAAATTAAATATTTTTTGATAGTTAATTTTTTTCATAAAATGTAAAGTGACAGGCATTTAAATGAACAAACCGTCACAAAATTTCCATATGACAGACAGAGGTGGCCGTCAAATTCTAGGCCTGATCTTTAATCTTTGTTTGGCTCGAACACCAGACCTGCCAAAATCTAAACACAAACCCTTGAAAGCTTTGAAAATAGTCGTGAAGAAGGAGAGGGAACTGGTAGACCAGTCGAGAAGCACTCTCTCTCGTTTCTCAACAGGAAAATCCCCAAACCTCTGAACGAATGGAAACTCTGTAGCCGAAGACTGCCTTACTGCAAGTAAAAACGTTCCTAAAGATGTTGACAGCAACAACAAAATTGACTTTCAGGAGCTTGAGTACCTCAGTTTTGAACAGATTCCTTAGGGTTTCTGCAACCTGCCATAAGGTAATTAACTTTTCTCTCAGCACCTAAAATAAATCAGTCTTAAGAACATAATCCTGTATAAAACATTGTGATAAAGATCTTGATAAAAATCAGCATTTCTAATAACATTTAATCATCTCTAATAAGGAGTAGCCCATTAACAATGTAGATTTTAGTTACTTATATAAATAGCTCTGCTACACAATTTCATCTATAATTATGGAATCTAGTTCCATCTCACTGTCAGATATATTTCTAAAAACTGTGACAAAGATCTTGTTAAACATTAAAGGATTGGTTATCAGACTTCATCATCACTCGTTGGATGACCTGATTAGTGATGTGTCTGGAATACAGATTAGAGTTTTTTATGTACATATAACTTCATTACACAATTTCTCCTTAAAAGCATAGACAAAATATTGAAATCTTTAGTACATTAATTTCGAGCTCAGAATAAGCTTACCTCAAAGGTGCTCCATCTGTTTGGCAAACAAGTCCTATAATATTCCTCAACATCCTTACTGGATTTAGATCCATCGAGTAAAATACCACTAGCTTCTAAAGGCGGAGAAGGAAACAAAGCTGCATAGCTGTCATCTATGACAACATTCAGGCCCTGAATCAATACCATATAGCTAGCTTTGGATTCTAGCGGGAAAGTTGTAACTTTGTCTAACAAAATATCCTTTATCCTTTAATTGATGTCTATACCCTGTTTGAAAGCCCCTATTTTGGTACAGCAGGGAGGATGGCGAAAAGATTGTGTAATTTTCTTTACGCCTGTCTATTGTATTTGCTTGAAGGTTTACAAACTTTTCTCAGCAAATCCATTTCGTGCATATCCTGCAATCATTGCAGTTCAAGAGGATACATCTCTTAGAGGCATTCTGTCAAACAGTTCACGTGCCTTGACTGTGCTTCCACACTTGGTTTGCATGTCTATCAAGGCAATTGCAAGTATAACATCTAACAAAAATTCCCCTTTGTTTATCCTCTGATGGATGTCCCTACCCTGTTCCAAGGCTTTCATGTTTCTTTCTTAAATATTTTTCTTTGGAAGTTGAGTAGATGCCTTGCACTATCTGTAAGTGGTGGGGTATGCAGATTTCTTTGAGTCAGTTTCCTGTGCTGGAGGCATATAGACTTTATTTAATCGTTCAATGTGTTTATGTTATACATATATAATAAACTAAGACCTGGGTCTTTACTGAAATAGGCCATTGAATCTAAGAACCAAGAATTGGAGTTGGATTTGTCTAGCCTTGGAGCAGTGAATACCATGTTTGCAGGTCTTCTTAAGTGTGTATCTCTCCAACTTAAGTGACATCTTGTGAAATGTTTAAGACATTTGGCTGCTCATATCATCCAACAATTTGATCACAAATGATTGGAAGCTTGGTGTCTAAAGCAAGCTTGGTGTGCCCATAAAGACTACAGTATCAGTGACTATTTTGGAAGAGGCATTTAACTGGCGCAGTTACAATTAAACCACTTATTTTAGGCCAGCCTGTACATAGAAGGGTGAGGAGAAATCATCTCTTTGAATTTTCAAAGTGTTTTATTTGTAATATTCATTTTCTTGTCTTCGAAATGCCATAAACATTAAAGATGGATGTGAACTTACTACAGGCTGAAAAACAATGTGCACACTTTTATTTCGTTAGAAGCAGAAGAAGAGGCAGGGTTGGTAATATGAGCAACATCCTCTGATAAAAGAAAATTCAAAGTCGGTTGTACTATTATTGTGCATATTTACAGACTTTTACCAAATTGTTTTAGAAAAATTTCTTGCTGCCAATTACTCAGAAATACTTTGATGTTCTAAAGATTCAGTGATCTTGTTTGTTTTATATCTTGAGAAAGATTATGTTGGGGCTGCATCATGTCTCATCTTCTCTTAATGGTGGATTTGTATACGGAGATTTTTTAACAAGATTGTAACAAAAATGCCCAATTTTTTTAAGGAAGTTAAACTATGAACTTCAAGAAATGATTTTTGTCTAGGCCTGGGTACTAAAGGATATTCTAATGACTATTCAATAGTGGAATTCTGTCATCAACTTAACTACAAATTTTAAGCTTTCAAAATCATCAATTGTATTAGAATACAATTATTGTCTGAAGTTTTGAATTAATGAGGAAGGGTATGATGGATTTAAACTTGTCCATAGGTAACATGGCTTGGATTCATTAAAGTTTCTTGCTAGTTGATCCATTGTACATTTGTGTAATTATTTGAGGTGTTAAGTGACTGGCAATTTCAGGGTGTCATTGAACATGCTTGTGTATGTTTAGCTTATAGTGCCATTACAATTCATTTCTTATTAGTAGAAATTCATTAATATTTCATTATTATCATTTTCTATTATTAGTATAATATGTTTCTATTTGTTTAGTTAATGGTCATCTACTCGTATTTAGTTAGTTTCTAATTTCGTCTTTTGTTAACGTTTGTTTCTTTTAGAAACAATGTCTTTGTAAATCTATATAAGGAACTTTCGTTCCTCTGTTTAATATATAACATCAATTATTTGAACATGTTATCAGAGTGGGTTAAAAAGTCTTAATTTTTTGAAAATCAATTTTAGTTTCTCTCGCATCTGATTTTCTACTTTTTCCCGCGTTTTGTCTGGTTGGGTGTGGGTGCATCTTCTTATCTTCTCGTGTTCGTGAGGAGTTGTGTGTGTGTGTGTTCATTTGGTGAAGCCATTTCTCTGTGCACACGTTTATTTTTATCATTATTTTTTGCTCTGTTTAGACGCGATTTTTGGGCAGCTTTCATGAGTACATTTTTGTGCCATTTAACCCGCATTTTTGGGTGATCTTCTGAAATAAAAAACACAACCCTCTTCTACTAAATCATGACTAAGATATTCTTTTTAGTTTCTACGTGGGGTCTCTTCTACTTACATTTTCATGAGAATTTCTTCTACTTTTTTCTACGCATGAAGGTTTTTGATCGCGTTTTTTTAAAGTCACGATTTTTTGAGAATAACAATCGTGCGAGTTTTTGTCCTAGTTATGGTGGAATTTTTTATTATGGTCACGCGAGGCACTGCTTTTGTGTCATTTTCAATTATGTACATTGATGTTCTGGGTTTTATAATAATTTTTTTCTCCTTAATTTTTTTTTGATGTGTTTTCATAATTTTGACCCTTAGAAAATTATGTTTGGTTTTTTTAATTATTTGCCTGAAAAAATCATGGAAGGGTTTATAATTTTTTCAAGAAAATTAAGGGTTTTCTCTTGTATGCTCTATTCAGGGTTTTCGCAATTCAGGAGGGCTCTCTAGTTTCTAGAAAGGTTTTACTATTTTTCCTTAAAAATGATGTTATGTATGATGATCTGTGTTTCGTATTTTGTGCCAACTACCTGTTTGGTTTTTTTGATTTTATCCTCAAAAATCATTTCTGGCCTTGTATAATTCGTAGAGTTGTGTGGGATACCTTTGTGGGTTTTTACCATTTTTTTTTTGAAAAAATGATGCTTTGTAAACTTCAGCTTCCGGGCTTTCCAATCTTTCCCTCAAAAATCATGGTTTGTTTCAGTATGTTTTGGTCGCACCTCAAGTTGTTGGGGCAAACATCTGCACAACTGACTTTTTGCACTCTGTTATGGGCATCATGTTCATCTGCAAAAGTTTGGAGGGTTTGTTGATTTTTCCTCAAAATCTTGGCAGTTGTTCTAGGTGTGTCTCTGGTTACAAGGAGGGACAATTATGTTACCCAACATCAAGTTGGATGTTTTGTGATCAGTTTTGGTCATTTCTAGAAGTTTTACAGTTTCTGGGAGGGTTGGTAACAGACTCATCTCAAGTGACAGGCTCTTGTCTTTTGTTGCAGAAGCGTTCTGAGAAGAAGGGGGTAGCCTTCTTTGTTATTTCCCTAGGTAGTTAGAATGATGACTACTAAGGTCCAGGGTATTAGTATAATATCTTTCTATTTGTTTAGTTAATGGTCATCTAGTCGTATTTAGTTAGTTTTTAATTTCGTCTTATGTTAACGTTTGTTTCTTTTAGAAACAACATCTTTGTAAATCTATATAAGAAACTTTCATTCCTTTGTTTAATATATAACATCGATTATTTGAACATCTATGATATATTGAAATGGGTAGTTTACTTATGTCACTATTATTTTATAAAATAGTTGTTGTGCTTTGAAGAAGAAGAGAACGGGGGATTGAGTCTTGCTTTGCAGGTATGATGTATTTTTCTAAATTTGGAGCTATTTCTAAGTTAATAATCATAAGGCACTAGCTTGGGATAGTGACCAAAGAAATTTTTGGACCTGTTGGTTACACATTTGACAGAACTGTGGAATCCTAATCTCTGAAGATCATATTTACATAGCGTGAACTCTAAAGTTACATCTGTTTGTAGATACAAATCATGGAGATAAATTAATATTCCATTCTTGAAACAAGAAATTGATTCAAACTAAAATAAGGAAAGCCTCTCTTTTGGAACAACAAGTTAGTTTGAATGTTCCTCAAGAGAAATAAAATGAACCATTTGTTTAAATAAGTTACTAGACATTGAATACTTTGAATGGATGATGACACTTTCATTTGACTCTCTAGAATCTTTCAATAATTTCTTACTAATGTTAATTATTATGGATCTTCTACACAAGTCATTTTTATGTAAAACTTACTTATTTTAAGTTTTTAACAATTTTGTATTTATTAGCATAATGTTATAGCTTGCATCTACATATTATGTAGAATTTGAGCAAATACAACTTCATAGGAGCTCAGTGATCTCTACAAGCTAAGAATGCCTGTTACAGGGAGAAGCAAACAATAAAAATGCTCAAAAATGTGGAGCTCTGTATTATCCAATGTGTAAAAGAATAATAATACAAAAGAAAAGTTTTCAACCACATATAGGTCAAAGAAACCCTAAAAAGGAAAACCCTAGGCTTGCACATTAATAATTAATAAAATAATTAATTATTATGCACCTAATGTTAGCTTAAGTGTAAAAGAGATAAGAAGGAACTTTAATTAATTAAACAAATATTGTTTAATTAATCAAGTAAATAACCAATTACTCTAACACCCCCCTTAAGCTAGACTTAGGGAGAAGCTGAAACCTAGAAGAAGCTATTGAAAGCAAAAAACAATGGGTCCCGACAACAAGGCCAAATCAGGTACCCAAGTACAAGGAAATCTCTATGAAATGGAGAAAAAAAGAAAATCGAGTGGGAAAAAACTCCTCTCCAAAAAGAGATAGAAGAACATGCTGAAAGAAACATGAAGGAAGGAAGGCCTCATAAAGACCCCCCAAGGACAACTTCCTTCACCCCAAGCATAGAGCACAACTGAAGATAGTGCGACGATGCAAAAGGCTTCGTGAAGATGTCTGCAACCTGCTCGACAATGGGAATATACTCCAAGATGAGAGAACCATCCTGAATCAACTGTCTGATGAAATGCATATGAAGCTCAATGTGCTTCATCTGCTGATGCTCCACCAAGTTGCGAGAAATGTGTATAGCACTCTGATTGTCACACCAAAGAATAGTGAGACTATCAAGAGGAAAACCAAACTCAGTCATCAACTGTCGAAGCCATAAAATCTCCTGACTAGTGAGCACAACAGCTTGGTACTCAGCCTCTGTAGATGATAATGCATGAGCAGTCTGCTTCTTGCAAGACCATGTGATAGGACTAGAGCCAAGACAAAAAATAAAGCTAGAAGTAGACTTTCGATCATTGACATCACCAGCCCAATCTGAGTCAGTGTAGCCAACAATGTGAGGATCCCCTGATGTGTAGTGAATGCCATAAGAAATGGCGCCCTGAATGTACCTCAAAATACGTTTGGCAACTTGCCAATGACTCTCACGAGGATCATGGGAGAATTGAGAGACAAGGCCAACCACAAAGGAAAGATCAGGACGAGTGTGAGTCAGGTACAACAAACTGCCAACCAACTGCCTGTAAAGTGTAGAATCGACTAAAGGAGTGGGGCAAGTAGTAGTCAAAACAACCCCTGACTGAAAAGGTGTGGGGGAAAGCTTGCAATCAAGCATGCCAAAGCACTGAAGAATATCAAGAGCATAATTTTGCTAGTAAATGGAGATCCCATCAGAAGACTGAATCACCCGAAGACCAAGAAAATAGTGCAGAAGACCGAGATCTGTCATCTCAAACTGCTCCATCAAAGCTTGTTGAGCATGCTGAATCATAGAGGATGAGCTACCTATGATGAGGAGATCATCAACATATAGCACAAGACTCAGGATCTCATACTCAAGATTTTGAATATAGACAGTGGGATCAGAATGACAGCATGTGAAACCAATGGAGAGCAAAAAAGAGTCCATCTTCTCATACCAAGCCCGAGGGGCCTATTTGAGACCATATAATGAACGCTGAAGTCTGCAAACCAAAGAAGAATCCTGCACAAATCCCTGAGGATGCTCCACATAGATCTCCTCCTGTATGTCACCATGCAAGAACGCACACTTCACATCCATTTGAAAAATGGGCCATCCCCTAGAAGTTGCAAGTGATAGTACAAAGTGAATAGAATTCATCTTGGCGACTGGGGAAAATGTCTCAGAGTAATCAATCCCCTCAACCTGGGAGAAACCCTTCGCAACAAGACGTGCTTTGTACTTATCAATAGAACCATCAGCAACATACTTGGTGTGATACAACCATCTGCATCGAACCATCTTTCTGCCCTTAGGAAGAGGACAGATTTCCCAAGTACTATTCCTCATCAAAGAAGAATACTCCTCCTCCATAGCACTATCCCACTCAGGGTGACCTATCGCCTCTGAAAACTTCAAAGGATCTTCTAAAAGAGCATGACTCAAAAGACTAGAACCCGCAGTATGAGATTGGGTGCAATGAGTGTCTGAAGGATCACCTGCCATAGATCCTGTTGCCTCAACAGTAAAGCAAGCCCATTTGGGCATCTGAGGTGGAGCAAGTGGAGGTGGAGATGGGGGATCATCAACATCCTCATTAGAATCATCCTCAACATAATCCTGAAGAGTTACAGTGGGAGGAGTAGGTAGTGAAGTGAACACTGGAGACAGGGTATCCACTGTGGGAAGGCGCTCAACAAACTGGACATCCCATCGAAATAGGACCTCTTTGGAATCAGGATCAAACAACCTGTACGCCTTAACATCCTCATAGTAGCCGACAAAAATGAGGGGTCAACTCTTATGCTCCATGGCTCTCCTCTGAGCATCAGGAATAAATGCCCATGCCTCACTACCAAATACTCAGAATGATAAAACATCAGGCTTGTCATGAGACCAAGCCTCCTCAGGAGTCATATGCCAAATTGCCTTGTAAGGCATTCGATTCTGAATATAGTTGGTACAATTAACTGCCTCAGCCCAAAAAGATGAATCCATGGGCTTGGACTGAATCATACAATTTGTTGGATCTCCCGTAAAGTCCTCATCTTTCTCTCAATGACACCATTCTGTTGAGGGGTGTAGGGAACAGTAAACTGATGTTGCAAACCATGCTCATTGCAAAAATCTCTGAAAGTTTGATTCACATACTCCCCCCCATTATCTGTACATATCCACCGAATAGAAAGGCCAGAATGCTTCTCTACAAATTTCTTGAAGATTCGAAAGGAATCAAAGACATCAGACTTGTACTTAAGAAAGTACACCCATGTGCGTCTGGAGAAGTCATCAATGAATGTGAGTACATACTTGGCCCCATAAAAAGGAGTGGGAAATGACATGAGGTCACTATGAATCAACTCCAAGGGTGCCAAAGCACGAGTGGCTCTTCCCTTCGGAAAGGGATCCCTGGGATGCTTGCCAAACACACAACCATGAAAAACACCGTATGTGTAGGAAATCTATGGAAGACCAAGAACAAGTGCCTGTGTACTCATCTATTGAAGATATCTATAATTGGCATGGCCCAAATGCTCATGTCAAAGCTTACTCACTGAATATGCATGTGCTATAAGAGATGAACTTGTACCCTTAGAAGACTCAAATCCATCAAATTTGTAAAGACAAGATACAATATCAACATTCCCAGTAGCCACAACCAGATCAAAGTCATGGAGGTCCCGAATAACCACATCATTTGGTGAGAACTCAACTATCTTACCAGAGCCAGTATGGCAAATCTGATAAATGGACAGGAGGTTTGTCGAGATGTCAGGAGCAACCAAAACATCCTGTAGAGTGCTCCCATCCAAAAAGATAGAACCTGAAACCAAGACTAAAAGCTGTGTAGAGTCACCCAGTGCAATCTGTGAAGTACCACAAGAGGCAAGAGAAGTGACCAACTGCTGAGTGTGATTCATATGGTGAGAAGCACCAAAATCTAAAATTCAAGTGGACCCATAGGTCAATGCTCGAGCAGTGAGAGCATGGCCTTTCCCTATGGAAGGAGAAGACGACTAAGGTGAGGAGATGTGATGTTGTTGCATGGCTTCCTCTAAAGCCTCTAATCATTTCCAACACCTGGAAACTGGATGTCCTTCCTTGCCACAAAAGCTGCAAGTGTCTCCTGATTTCTGCTTAGTCTTGGAGGAAGACTCACCAGACTTCGAAGATTTCCCCTGTTTTGGATTAAGTGGTGGTTTGGAGGAATGCTCACTGCCTGCAAAATCTTTCTTGGGCTTCGGTTTCTGCTTTTGTTTCTCCTTAGATGAATGAGCAACCAATGCTTTGTTCTTTGATCCTGAGAGCATATCCATCTGAGAAAGGTGTGACTACTCACGAGACAAACGTTCGCAAAACACATCAAAGGTAGGCATGGTAAAATGAGTACCTAGGCCACCCATGGTGGAATAGAAGGAAGAAACAAATATCTAAAATGGACCACGAAGCTTTGAAAAGATCAAATAAATCCACTCTATGTTAGACTTATTCTTGCCACAACCCTGTAAAATAGTGCAAATAGTTTTGAACTTGTTCAAAAAGTCCTCAATAGTGGGAAATGATTCAGGTAACAGTGAAGTCAGCTCTGCCTCAATCTGTAATGCTCATAACTCATTAATGGTCCCAAAAAGTGTCTCAAACTTCAACCACATGTGTAACAATACAAACTCATCTTCTGATATTAACTACCAATTTAAGTTTCAACTAACATCTAAGTTTTCGATTTCAACTGAGTTGAAACAACTAACTGCTTCGACCAACCAATTCGTGAAAGAACAAAAACTAAATAACTGTTAAACTAGGGTTTCTACTTTTCATTTAAAAGGTAAGAACTTCAAGAAAAAAAATAACATTCAGTTTACAACTATTTTCAAACTTCAATTCTGTTGAAAATGAATGACTATCAGAATTAACTGGAAAGAGCATTTTCTGAATTCCAATAATAGAAATATAACGAAATGAACTAACTTTTCAATGATTCCAAAACAAAATTACAACTGATCATTTTACACTGAGTAATCATTGCAAATGCTTTAAGAGAGAGAATAGGGTTTCCAGAGTTTCAGTTAAGAAGCTGAAGTACCTGATCCTGCCTCAATCATCAAGGAAAAAGGAAGATATCATCAGGGGCTTTACCACCTAATCGAAGACCTACTGGTCTCCCGTGTTCCTTCAATTGAAGGAACAAGTCCCTTCACGAGGGTAATCAACAAGGATCTCTTTTTATCATCATCATCATGCCTCTGAGCCTGGTGTCAAGGACCTATACCTCCTGATCGACCTTACTAAGGGTACCTCCCAACTAGAATGGCCATTCTGATTAGGGGTATATATGGTGCTTGATAGCTAACAAATGTTGAATCTAGCATCGTACCTTGGCCAAGGATTTAATATTTAACAGGCACTCCTGTGCCGTCAACACTCTCACCCTTGCTCGACATGACAACCTTAAATCGAGTTTCTTATTTAGTGCCTCCTCTGGTTGGGTTATCAATATCCTCTTGGATCGAGGACAAACTTAACCTTAGGGTTTATTGATATATAACTAGCTGGGGTCCATTTTTAGTTCAAGGTTATATCTTAACCATGAAGGATTTGACACCACAATTATCTGATTAGGAAAACATATTCTTGTAAGATTAAGTTGTTTTCATTGAGCACTTAAGAACCCAAATGGCCTACTCGATTAGGTGGTCTTCTAGACTGTATCCTTCAACTTAATATTAGGTCTCAAGGTTTAAATTATACAACCAAGTTAGGTTTTCATTATATCCAATATATTCGCATTTACAGTTCATCATGCAAAAGGGTTACAATTTAGGAGAAGTTCGTTTCAATCAACAGAGATGAGGAAAGACTCTAAAGGTTCAGACCTGAATTTCTTAACCAAAAAACATGAGCTTATTCCTTCTTACATCAAGGTTGAACAATTTAGCTACACACAGTTCAAGCTATTCATATTTGTTTTTCACTCACCCTAAACCCAAAAGAAAGACTAATTTGCTATGATTGAGCTAGAAAAAGTTCACATAAGCTACAGAAATAAAGATTAGAATTGAAGTTCCTTATTTGGATGGACTATGTGCAATCATAAGAAGAGAAAGTTACAGCCCTGATTCGGGTTCCCGTACAAAGACATGCCAGTGCAAAAATTGAATGCGACTCGACTATAATGGTGGTTAGTCAAGAAAAGATGAACAGCTTCGACTTGACTATACATTCTAACCAGAGAAGAATCCATCTACAGAATTGCATTTAAAACTAGTTCCATCGGATCAAGCACTCAGTTCCAAAGTTTCTTTTATAGTTACTATTATTTGCTATTGAAGATGAGAAAATCATGAAAGTTACTATCATACGTGCCTGATTAATTGGCTCGGAGCCTAAAGGAGCCGCTAAGAATTCCCTAAGTGATATGGGTTGACAACAGACCCTGCAACAATGATAACTAAGAACTCAACCATGGAAAACTCTTTCCATCGACACCCTCCAGAGATTTTCAATCCCGAGCAGATAGATTGGACGGACTAAAGAGTCTTCTTGGCCCAACGGGAGATGAGTTAAATTGATGTGAAACTTGACTCCAATGAAGAAGGAAGAATGTTAGGATGCGATTATTATCAGAGCTTCCCAATAATTAGAATGGGTGAAGGCAATCAGCGGCGGATGCACGAGATGAATGATTCTTGAAACCTATGGAGCGAACCAGCTTAAGGTATGAGCTTCAATAGGAATGTCCGTCCCCACCCCCATGCACTCTCCCCATATTCGGAACCGAAGACTCCAAAGACGGCATCAAAACGTTCGCCAAGAATCCCTTCCACTACCCATGATCTTGGGCGTTTCCATTATGCGGGAGTGCCAAGCAGATGGCGTTTTCTCCATAACACCGACTTCCCCATTTAATCCATTTAATTTTCAAACAAGGACTTTTAATTTAATATCTCTTATTTTTAATTTAATATTTAATTATCACTTGCAAAAATAAATATATATATACCAAGAAGGGTTCGCTCGACTTTCAGGAGATTATAATTAAATATTTTAATTATATCTATTCTTTTAATTTAATATTTATTAACTATTGCATCCTCCTTTTCAAGCTGATTATAGATTTATATATATTATTTAAATTGGCTTATTTAATAAATAATTATATTAAATATTAATGGCCAAGTTACAATTTCGATTCCTTGTCTTACACCGGCTCAAGGTGAGATGATGATGACAATTTTCGATCCTCTGTTAACCACTACCTCTCCCTGATGACATCTCCTTTTTCGTCGCGATGTCGTTCGTCCTACATCCACTGACAGGTACTATGGTTAGATTGTTCACAACGGCTTCATAAATATGCCTTTAAATATAATCTCATGAACACATTCAATTCCATGTGAACAATAAATTTACTTGCACATAAAAAGATTGCTAACTTACAGTTACGATAATTAAAACATCTATTTTATTCACGACTTCACATTCACATGAAAATAGTTACTTGCAACTAACTCTGCATCCTAAAAATAAAGTTACATAACCAGATTCATTGTTTCAAGTAAGGGATGTAACAACATGGCTCGAGGAGTGAGCGAAGAATCAAGGTGAAACAAAAGACTATCTGAAACGTGCATGGATAGCAAACCCATAGCTTCATCCATCTTGTTCCTATGCTGCATAATCTCAAAAGGACGCTGCAACTGAGGCTAAACCTCATCTAAACAAGACCACAACCCTCATGACCTAAGAAGCCTCATCATGCGAGACTTCCAGGTGTGATAGTTGTGTGATGTGAGTAACTCAACTAAGGAGTTTGCCATGAAACCCTGCACCTGTACCTGCTTGTGTTTTTTATTATTATGTGATCTTGAATAGATAGAAGATGCAGAAGGGTTTAATTTTTTTGAGATTTTTGGTGTTCTGGTTTTCTAATATAAATGACAGAAAGTGAGAAAAAAACACCCCCCCCCACAAGAGATAAACCCAAACCCTAGTACAAATTGATAAAGAGGAAGCAATGCATAAGCAAAAAAATTTCAAAACAAATTCTAGTGTAACTGATGAAAATTCTGAGAAAAAAAAAGATCACATATCTGAATAGAGCATGATGAGAGCTTTCCAACGCCTATTCATTTTAAAAAAAACGGAGTTCGTTTGCACCTTCTATGGCCCCAGAAGTGCAGAAAAAATACCCCACTTTGACTGGAAAAAACTATAACCAAGCTTGAAAATTTTTGGAAAAAATCCTACACCATCAGATCAGTGTTGGAATCAACTTTCCAACGCCTATTTTTGTTCAAAAAACTGAGCTAAAACAATCGAGTTATGCCCGTTTGAGTGAAAGGGGGCAAAAAACAACTGATTGAGGGGCCTGGTGGCTCTCTGGTGGTGCTCTAGAGACTGGCGGCGCACAGGCGGTGCGTGGGCAGCGTGTGGGCTAGCGACGCGGTGGTGGCTGCTTGGCCACGGTCGGTGGATGATGTCAGCAGCGGTGATCGGGCGACTCACCAGTGGTGCGGCCTGTGTGAACGGGCAGCGCCAAAAATAATAATAAAACTTCATTTTTTAATTTATTTTTTTGATTTTTTTTTTGCATATGGCATGCCCTGGGGCCGTACGGCCTTAGTGCAATTTTTTTTTGCCTCCCTGATCAACTGTAGCCAAAATCAATGAATGAACATTCAATTTAGGCGTTTTTGGATGCTATGAATCCAACGACGAGGTCCGTTTGGGCTCAAAGTGAACCCAAAAACTGAAGTATGCCAGATCCACCAAAAATCACCCTGAAACCCTAGACCTGTTTCCGATGCAAAAATTCTCAAAACAAGAACAAGTAGCTGCAGATCTGAAGCTCTGATACCATGTAGAAGTTGAGCAAATACAACTTCATAGGAGCCCAATGATCTCTGCAAGCTAAAAATGCCTATTATAGGGAGAAGCAAAGAGAAGCAAACAATAAAAATGCTCAAAAATGTGGAGCTCTGTATTATCCAATGTGTAAAAGAATAATAATACAAAAAAAAAAGTTTTCAACCACATATAGGTCAAAGAAACCCTAAAAAGGAAAACCCTAGGCTTGCACATTAATAATTAATAAAATAATTAATTATTATGCACCTAATGTTAGCTTAAGTGTAAAAGAGATAAGAGGGAACTTTAATTAATTAAACAAATATTGTTTAATTAATCAAGTAAATGACCAATTACTCTAACAGAATATAAGTGTGACATGGTATGTCGGTGATACTGCTAAAGAAATCTAAACAAATGTTTTCCTTATTTGTTTTATCAGAAGATCTTATCTTTCATGAATGGACTCAAAAGCCTGGCTCCAACCTATCATTTTTCCTTCTTCTATGGAAAACCTGTCGCTTCCAAAGACACTCTTACCAATTTCACCCAATTTGTCCTTTTGACCTTTATTATGTCTTTTTCCCATCTCTCTGACTCCAACTCTTTATTTACTTACTTTGGTGGCAAAACTTCCACTTAATTCGAGTGGTAGTTTTTCAATAGCCAGTTCAATTATGCAGCCACCCCGTTGGTTTCATTTGCTTCATTAAATGTTTTTAAAGCACTAATTGTGGAAAATGGTGGCTTGATCATGATCTATCTAAATAAAGGGCCAAGAACCAAAAAGGACACATTTTATTTTCCCTAAGCCCTTCATTTTAATCCCACTCCCCTCATATGCATTCAACGATCCCTAAAGCTCATGTATCATATAAATACAAGTGAATTACTCTCTTGCAGTAAGGAAATTCATGTAATGTAACTCAACACTCCTCTATCTCACTCTAACCTCAGTCCTGTTGTTATTTTCTACTTCATAGCTTAGTTATGCTTTAGTTAGATCCCACTTTATCTTTGGAAGCCACTCAAGACAAGTTGCAGCAAATTAAATCTTCTTGAATGTTCTTTGAAGCTGAAGACACATGTCATAGATCACTTTGTGGTGCATCATCAGACTTGGAAAATCAGGATTTTAATTTGTTTATATTGATTTTATTAGAATTGTCTTAGATTTAAGAGGTAGATTAGTGAATAGTTGCTTTGTTTTTTCTATGTTATGCTTGCAATTTTCCTTTCTTTCTTTCTTGTGTGCTTTGAAAAGAACCATGAGAGGTTTAGGTGGAATTTTCTATACTTCTTACCTCATGCTTCATTACATCTCCCACATTTCATCTATACTTGCTTGCTTGGTTGTTTCTAATTCAGTTCTTTTCAATTGCTTGGTTTATTTCTAAACAAAAACTGGTTATTGGAGATTCAGTATTTTCTCCATTGCAAACTTATCAAACTCCTAAGAGACCGCCAAAAATAATTCTCTATTTGTTGATTACCATTCTTCCTTATTTATGTTTCCACTTTAATTGTAGGTTTACTTGAGTGATTTGTCAGTATTCAATTTTGTCTCTCCCTCAACCATGATGTTTCATCATCATTTTAGTATTTTTCAGATTTGCATAGGCATCTATATAAGCTCAACTTCATCTTTCTTGACAAATTGATAGTCATTTGTGGGCCATTTTGACTTCCCCCATTATTGCTTTCCTCATTTCTTTGTTGATTTACGAGTTTTGCAAATTGTCTATAGTCTCCAAATAGCCTTACAAATTTTCACCCTTTGTTTATGCTTACTTTGTTGTTGTTCCCATTCATTTTTAGAGTCACATCAGTCCATCTTATCACTGTTTTCAATCTTCCTAAGGCCATATCAATCCTATTTCATTACACTTGATGTGATTCAAGTGAGCATAGGCATTAACTTTTGGCATGCTTTAAGTTCTTCATGATGGATTTTACAACTTTTCAACATTGGAGCTTTGTTGTTTTCTAGTTCGTTGAAAAGAGTGTTTTGGCATTTCACATAGCTAGTTCTCAATGAAGCTTGTCTATTTGCTTGCATGGTATAGAATCACTTGGATACTCTTGAGCATTGAACTTTGTTTTTGCATCAATCATTTGTTGTTTAAAGTTGCAAAGAAACATCACCCATTTTGCAAGTAATTAGAAATAAAATATGACATGTAATATTTGAATCCTAACAAATTGATGATTAGAATAGAATCATGTGCTCTTTAAATGTAATAGTTTCTATTTTTTTTGTAATTGTGATTCTTCTTTTTTGGAAAGACAAGATAAAGGTCTTGTCACTTGCATACACAGGAAAATAAGCTTCTAATATAGGAGGTACAACATTGCACTTTGGACTCCTCATGTCATTAAACAAATGTACTTACATTCCCTTGAGCTGGTAGTCAAGATTAATCTCACATTTTTTCTAGGCCAAAACTATTCTACAAGTCTTAGGCAGGAACTTCGCTACCCTGCAGCTCTTGTTTTTTATTAGAGGTAAAGTAGGTTTTGAAGGGGCCCCAAAACCCTTTACAAAAAAGGAAAGCTATTTAGAAATATAACTAAACAGAACATGCAACAACCAACACGCAACAAAACATCAACAAGACAACTGCCAAAAAGGAGGAACAAAAACAAAAAACTACACATTCTTCAGAATATTAGTAGCTTCCATGTCGCTCTCAATTATCTTCTAATGTGCATCCATAAATTCATTAACTTCTTTAATAGGGACCCTGGCTTGCATCTTGGTCTTGTTGTGAGTTCTAGCACTGAGCCCAGCCTGTACTTCTTGTTATTCTTGATTATACAAATATTTACTTATATAATAAATATTAACATGACTAAAATGTCATATATATATAAACACACAAATATTAGTTAAATATATATCTTACAATTATTTTTCAAGGATAATATTTAATTATTTTTCTTAGTCAAAACTTAATTAAAACTAGATGGTGAAATAGTTTTAATTATGTATTGATGAATGAGCTTGGTATGCATCCAATATATTGCATATAGATAAAAGAATTAATTATTTTCCTTATGGTATCTACTGAAAAGAATTAACCTATATAATGCATACAAGAAGGAAATCAAGAATTATATATTTAAAAGTTATTAATTTAAAATTATTTATAAAAATATATATATGCAAACAAGAAGGCGGCATAAATATAACTATTGCAAAACTAACCAAACTAGGAGAGACAAGGAGAGAGGGTAGGGAGGGGAAGGAATCAAGGGTAAAGAAACTCAAAAGAAGGGAATGAGACGTACTAAACGGAAAGAGACAATCATAAAAGGAAGTGGGTAAGGCTTAGGAAAGGACAAATTAACATGGAGTCAAATAAATAGAGGGAGAAGAAATTCAAGACAAAAAGGGGGTTAGATGTGACCTTAGGGAGAGAAACCAAGAAGACAACCACTAGAAACTACATGATGACCTCCATATTAATTTTAAGGAAAGGAATTGCAATGACTAAGGATCAAAGTGAGTAATATTTTGAAGTGGGTAAGGTTTTAGAATGGGAAAGGAAGAGAAGAAAGGAGATAACTAAGGACTAAGCAATCCAAGGAACCCCAAATACCTCAAGTTTAAATAAGGGCGAACACTAAAATCAAGGAGGTAACAAATGCAAGGAGAGACAAAAAGGGTAATTAAAAGAAGAAATGTAGGAGAAAGGATGGGTGGGAAGGGTGGCAGGGAAGATGCGAGTAATATAAGGGACATAGATGGAGAGGTTGCAAGAGACAAAGTGAGAAGAGGGGAATCAAGAAGGGAAAAAAAGAAAAAAATTTAAGGCCATTTAAAGAGGTTTCCAAGTGAAAACTCAAATTCTATCCACCATCCTGGTTGAGGTTGGAGGGGTGATTATTGATTTCAGTGGCCTCTTTGAGTTTTCTCTTGAAGTATTTATCTTCTTTGAATTTTTTTTTGGTGTTTTCCGAGGAAATATAGTGTTTGGTCTTTGAGGAGTGCTTTGCTAAGGTAGATTGTAAGAATCACTCATGTCTTATGTCAACATAATTCCCTATGATTCTGGTACTAATAAAATGGCATGTCTCTCCAATGTATGGGATGCCACATAAAGACATCACTTTGTAGACACCTGAGTTGAGAAGCGTGTCTTGAGGGTCTTTGGGAGAGGGGATGTGATTCCTTAAAGTGAAGATGGGCTTGAAGATGCAATGAAGACCCTTTTTGAGAAGGATCTTGACAATTTTATTAAACAAGCCCTCAACATAAGGGAGGGAGGGAAATGGGAAGAATGGAGGGGTGTTAGGAGAAGGTGTGTTGTACACCTTCCATAATGTTATAATGTAATATTTATTTATTATGTGGTGCACCTAGGGTATTTAGGGATGTGTGCATCACAAGGGTCTAGCATTCTTAGGGCCACTTTATGTGTTGTATGTAACATTGGTTTAAATATTTAATGTGGGTTTGTACATGGAAATTTAATATTTAATATTAGGAAAACTTACTACCAGTATTAAATGAGGTGCTAATGGTTTTGTAAGTTCATGGTATTAGTCAAATAGTTTTATGTAATACCACTTGGTGGTTTTGTGCGAGCTTGTTTTTATAAAAGCAGACACATGGGTAGTTGTCTAAGGTTGGCTCATTGTCTCATCTATTTGGCTAAGGGGATGAGAGCATCTCTTGTTAGCATTTGTGAGGGTTGAAGCATGGCATGGGATGTGTGGTTACATGCTTGTTCGCATAGAGTTCTTGTGGAGGGCTTGATATTTCAAAGTAGTTCATGAAGAGCTCTAAAGATGTATTATAATGCTTATTGTTGAATAATACATGAGTGATTGATGCTTTTGGAGGCTAAGTTTTTCCCTCTTGAGGGTTTTCCCAGGGTATATCTTGTGTCATCTATGATTGTATGTTATCCATTCTTTTGCATATGGATTATGAATACTTGTTTGCATAGATTTCTCTACTTGGGTTATGTGGAAATTATCTTGGGTGGATGCATATTTCCTTTTAGGGGGTGGCCTTAGTTTTGTGAAAAAATTGACTTTGGATTCATTAATCATCTTAATAATGTGTTTCCTTTTATATCCATTTAATCTAAATGCTCGAGTAAGGTGGGAAATCTCTTGGTAAATTTATTCATCATTGCATATTCAAAATATAGATAGAAGCTAAAGTTTTGAGAATACCAACTTTTTGGTTAGGTTGATGGTGATAGGAAAATTGAAGGTAAAGGTTAGTGTGGTTGGCTTTGTTGAAGAAACCACAGACTAAGGATTCGTCTAGTTGCTTGATGAGGACATCAAGGAATGGGATTTTGTTATCAAGTTAAGTCTCTTTGGTAAAATATATGCAAGGGGTTATTTTTTTGAAGTATGAGTGGAATTCTTCAAGTTTCTCATGATCATGGGGCTAACATATGTTGGTATCATCAACATAGTGTTTTCACCACTTTGGTTTGAAAGGGGAGGAGAATAGTGAAATGTCTTCAAAATTCTCCATGTAAAGGTTACCCATGATAGGAGAAAGAGGTGAACCCACATCTACCCCATCCACTTGCTGATAAACTACACCTTTGAAGGTAAAGAAAGTGGATCTAAGATATAATGCAACCAAGGTGATAATTTTATAACTAGTCTTTTTCATAATTAGCTCAATCAAGTCAATAATGGTAACCTTGGTGAAGAGGGAGGCAACGTCAAAGATAACTAAGAGGCCACTTTCATCTAGCTTCTTATCTTTGATAAAATCTTGAAGGGTGATGTCATAATTTAGTGTGTCCTACTTCTAGGACATCCTGATTTTTACTTGAAATCACATATATTTTTTAAAAATTAATGATTTATGCATTAATGGGTTCCATCTAAAGGGTTTTAATTGAAGAGGGTTAGATAATACCCACTTAGATCAAACCCTCTTGGATAGAACCTCTCTAGTCTTAAATCATACCGACTATGGAGTCTCAATTGAACACTTATCAAAATGCTAGAACAAAACATCACTTTTTTTAATCTTTTGAGGGATCAAATAAAGTCATTTAGAAATTATGTAGCCCTTATTATAAGCTTTCCAAAAAGTATAATTTCGAATATTTTTAAATTTATTCTTATATTTATTTTTTATTTCTTGTGAAAGTAGGGTTTCCACCAAACATTAAGGTATTTGTTTCACACATGTAGAAAAATATAAAAATAGAGAAAAAAATCGAAAATAACTTTTATGTCCTAGATATTGATGTCCTTGTTTCAAAAAAAAAATTAAGTTAAATTTTGATACATACAAAAGAAGTTATAAGTTACGAAATAGACATATGTCCAAATTATAATTACTTTGACTTCAAAAATTAATTAAAAAATATATATTCAACAAAAAATATGAAAGAATATCCATGCACTAGATATTGATGTCACAAATATATTTTTTAAAAATTATAATTTTATCCTTTCTATAAAAAAAGTTACGAGTTACGACATAAACACCACTTTTTAAAAATTCTTGTTACTATAAAAAAAACAAGTTATTAAAAGATGTAAAAGATCACGATTTATTTCCAATTTTTTTAAATACATATTTAGAATCTACACACAGATCCTCACAAATCATTCACATCATCTCCAAATTATTAATGGTTTATTTGCTATAGGTTTTGTAAAGTGAAAATTTGATGAAAAATGTTGATTTCAATGCCCTACTTTGACCAAAAAGTGGGATGTAGTATATTAGGTCTATGTACAGAATGGGAAGAGTTCTTGATGAAGGAGCTCAACTTACTAGAGAGGGGAGAGATGATCTTAGATAGGTGGGTGTTCATCTTGTAGGTAGGGGAATTGATGGTATCTATTATGGGTCTAAGGGGAATACCTACCGTATGGATTTTTGGGACACCATAGATATAAGGGGTCACAGGCTCTTTGGAGGGGCATAACCACTTTTTGGTGCCATCATCAAAATATGAAAGGGATAAATAGATTTAACTTTTTTTCCCAGTTTGGAGATAGAGTTGGAATCTAGGATTTTGTAGCTACTACTATCGGATAAAAAGGGTATGCATCTTAAAGAAATGTAGTCATGTTTTCCCATGATAATTGTTCCATTACCTTTTTCTACCTTGGAAATGACAAGTCATTATTGCTCAATAAACTCTTAAAGGAATGAATTTTAACTTTAGGAATGTGCATTTGGGAGGTTTGGCATGTCCAAGGGCAACAACACAATCTTGTCTAATTTATTTTGTAATGTCAACAAGGAGAGAATGAGTATCATTTTCAATTTCAATGAGAAAGTCAATAACCGAGATAAAGTGAGGGGCGATTACAAGGTTGATACCTATTTTTTTTTAAATTGAAGGCGAAGGAGTCTAAGTGGGCATCTA
Organism: Sequoiadendron giganteum; assembly: GCA_007115665.2. Taxonomy (NCBI): domain Eukaryota; kingdom Viridiplantae; phylum Streptophyta; class Pinopsida; order Cupressales; family Cupressaceae; genus Sequoiadendron; species Sequoiadendron giganteum. Next base: position 117,784,482 of record CM021105.1, on the reverse strand, counting down.
AAAGATTGACACCTAGTTTTCTCTCCCAATCATGAACAACATGGGATTTTTTGATACTTTCCAAGGATTGAGATGGGGTAGGGAGAGAAGTACGTAGGTTAAGGTTAAGAGATGGTGTGGAGGTGGGAGTAGGATGCTCAAGGGATTATTGATGAAGGGAAATAGAAAGGGAGAGTTGATGAGGGGGTTCAAAAATAGTAATTTGTTGATTTGTATAAATCAATACACTTACATACTAAAACTTCACATAGAAACTTTAAACTTATTCATAATAATTAGTGAGAAATTTTAGTGGTGAAAATTTCTCGACTTTCCATAAATTAATAGGTGAATGGATTAAAACTTTTGACTTGTTCATAATAACTTATAAATAATTTAATTAGTGAAGGTTTTCATCTAAGTATAGTGAAAGTAAATAATTTTTTTGACAATGACTAGATCTCATCTCATTATAAATTTGTTGACCATTCATATGGACTAAAAAAATGTATGTTCACACATTGAGTGCAAGTTTCCATTCAAACTTTTGTAACAACACTACTAGGAGAGAGGACCTAGTAGACACCTATGTCCCAATAGCCGTTGTGGTGTGGCACACCTAACACCCTAATTAAATCTTTTACAATAACTAATACATGAAAATTAAAAGCCCAATAAAGTATTCTAAATGCACTAATAAATGTGCACTTTTGCATGTGTAGCTTACCATTGAAGGTGGACAAAATACATGTTAGTACACTTGCAATATACGACAAGATGGTCCAAATAGGGGGTGCTTCAAATTAAAATACTTTTTAAATTACTTACAAAATTTAATGTTTACAATACCACCCACTTCAAGAGGGTTCAAAAGCCAAAGAGTTTATTACGCCAAAGACATTCCCTATATGAACACAACCACCTGACTTTAGTGATCCATGATTTATAACGTGTTAGAATGATGCAAGATGGCTGAGAAAGATTTGGCCATTCAACAATTTTAGAAATATTAAAAAACCAAATCTCTACATTCTCTCCCATTTTTAAGTTATATTTTTCTTTTAATGAATCAAAGAGATAATATCATTGATTTAAAAAGAAACTTTTTTAGAAATCAAATCTCTACATACTCTTCCATTTGTTTTTAATTTATATTTTTTCTAAACAAGGAAAGGATAAATATATGGCTTATTGTATAAATCATAGCTTACTTTCATTACAATGCATATACATGAAATCTCATGCAAGAACATGCATAGGACCAAGAAATAAAATCTCTACTTTGAAAACCTAAACTTTTTTGAGATCTCTACATACTCTTACATTCATTTTTAAGTTATAATTACTTTTAAATAAACAAAAGATAAAAATCTAGATTTTTTATAAATCATAGTTTTACTTTCATTGCAAAGCATTTGATTTTTTAATATTTTGTAGTATTATTTCAATTGTTCAATTTTTTAAAAAAATTTAAAATTAATGTAATTGATATTTTTAATTACTAATAAATATATTATGGGTATTATATCTACTTTCTATTTACATTGATTATAAATGGTTCAACTTGATAATATTGTTAAATTTATTTATTTTATTGTTAATGAATAAGTCTTAATATAGAAAAAAAAATCCATGGAATCTCATGCAAGAACATGTAGAGGATCAAGATATAAATAATGACTTTACCAGGTTGATGAAGAGATAAAATCACTACTTAAAAAACCTACTTTTTTAGATCAAATATCTACATACTCATAATTCCTTTTTAAACTATAATTATTTTTAAGGAAACAAAGGATGGACATCCAGCTTCTGGTATAAATCATAATTTTATCTTCATTACAAAGCATTTGAAACTCTTTAATTTGTAGTCTAATTTCAATTATTTAATTTTTAAGTATTTTTATTTTCTAGAATTAATATTTTAACTAAATTAAAACAATTGATATACTTAATCAAGAGAAAATAATGGTATATAGGTAAATTTATTTTATTTTATATATATTATATACATAATTTTATTTGTATATGTTAGATTATAGTTTATTATGAGGGAGCATATATCAAAATTAGAACTTATCATTTGGTTAAACTATCACAAGTAAATGATTCAACCCATTAAAATTATTCAAGGGTCAAATAAAGATCAATCATACTAAAAATTAAACTTTGATAAATTATATAATAAAAAATAGATCATCAGTTTCACTGCTTAAATACAACTTTTTTATATGATAGACATAAATTATTCAAGGGTCTAAAGGATAGACCGGGACCACTTGAAAGGATAAATCCAACTCCCAACCATATAGAAGTGGATTTGAGATACTTTTTCGAAGGGTCTCTCTATGACAAAAGAGAAAAAACATGATTACATACAACTGAAGTTTATTGACCTTTCAAAGAGCATTGAGTGCCACTTCATCATGCAATAAATCCCTATGCTCATCAATCTAATTATATTACTTATGCATGATGATCTTCAAAGATATTTTTTCTTTTTAACAAATAAATGTTCCTCTCCATCTCCATCTCTATATTTCTATCTATCTTTATCTCTATCTTCTTACCCCTCACTCTCTCTCTTTCTCTTCCTCCTCTATCTCTTTCTCTTTATATCCCTACCTCTCCCTCTCTCACTATTGCAAACATAAAACAAACCTATTTGTAATGGAGCTTGATTATCTTCATGATTAAAAAAAATCAGTTGTGTTTGGATCCTTGTAAGTGGATGCATAGTTGATTTGAAGCTACCATTTCCCTATTCATACCATTGTTGGAGCATATTATGGTGCCCCTTGGTAACCACATTCACTAGGCAATATGTATACAAAATATGTGAAATATTTGCTTCATGTTCATCTTCATGTCTATCTTCCTCTCTATGTCTCTCCCCTATCTCTATCTCCTTACCTCTCCCTACATATCTCTCTCTCTTCCCCCTCTATCTTTCCCACTATATCTATATCTCTATCTTTTCCCCTATTTCTCTCTCCTCTCTCCCTCTCTCCCACTCTATTTTTATATATCTACTTCTCTTTGTTTCTCTCTCTCTCTCTATCTATGTCTTCTTCTCCCCTTTTTCTATATCTCTATACATCTCTATCTATCTGTCACTATATCTCACCATTTATATCTCTGTATCTCTCCCTCTGGATTCTTCCTCTATATCTCTATCTCCCTCTCTCTCTTCCTTTATATATCTATATCTCTTCTTCTCTATCTGTATCTCCCCCTCTAGTTCTATCTGTATCTCTCTATCTATTTGTCTCCCTCTTCCTCTCTTGCTTTATCGTAATCTCTACCTCTATCTTTCTTTCTCCCCCTCTATCTCTAGACATGTCTCCCCCTTTCTATCCACCCCTCTCCATCTCTCCCTCTTTCTCTTTTTAGACCTCTATATCTATATCTATTTGCCTTTGTATTCATATATCTCCATATTTCCTCTCTCACCTCTCCTTTTATCTCTATCTCATTATATTTCCATCTCTCTCTACCCCTATAGCTCTCCCTCTCTCTATATTTATCTTTCTCTTTATATCTCCCTCTCCTTCTCCATCTCCATCTCTCTCTCTCTCTCAATATTTCCCCCTCTATCTCTCCCTCTCTCCCTATTGCAAAGATATCATGAGTCTATTGGTAATGGAGTCTAATTATCTTATTGATCTTCAAAGGTTTTGTTTTAGTCATGTTTGGATCCTTGTAAGTGGATTCGTAGTTGATTTGAATCTATCACTTCTCCATTGAGACATTTGTTGCACAAACAATATCATTTGCTTTTATTTCCTACCAATTGACCTCATGTACTACACAAATGTATGCAAAGAAAAACCAAAATTCTCCTTAATTGACCTTACACACCTCTTCAACGTACCCATTGCATAACAAGACGTGATTGCTAGTATTAACACATCTTAGTACTCACTCATTGGTCCCTCAACTACCGTAAATTCAAGCCCCTATCAATTAGATGGGTTGTCAAAGACGCATTCTCTCATACTTTCTCTCACATTCACATGACTCATGTCCATTTAATGTAAGTACCTGTAACAAACAATAAATAGTGTAAAGCTCCCCTACCAAACATAAAAAAAATAAAAATTCAAAATTCAATCATATCATCTTAAATTTAATACAAAAAGATCATCTTAAATTTAATAAAACTAGCAATTGCACCTTGGTGTGCAATGGGTACGCCGAAGAAGTGTGAAAGGGAAATTAAAGATTTTTTTGGTCTATTTTTCTTTGCATACATTTGTGGAGTACATGAGGTTAGTTGGCAAGTCATTTAGAAAATATGTTGTTTGTGCAAAGGTCTCAATGGAGTGGTGATAGATTCAAATCAACTATGCATCCACTTACAAGGAGTCGAACATGGTTGAAACAAAACCTTTGAATCGAGAAGGTAATCAGGCTCTGTAAAGAACTGCATCATGTTATGTTTGCAATATGGAGAGAGACAGAGACAAGGATAGAAAGAGGGAGAGAGAGGGGTTATAGAGATAGAGATGGAGATGGAGATGGAGAGACACACAAACAAAGAGAAGTAGAAATAGACAAATAGAGAGGGAGAGAGAAATATGGGGAGATATATGGAGAGGTGGAGATATATGGGAAGATAAAGATAGATAGAGATATGGGAAGATAAAGAGAGAGAGAGAGGGGGGGTTAGAAATGGAGTGATAGATAGGGTGATAAGGAGGGAGCAAGGGAGGGAGAGATGTGTAGAGATAGAAAGAGGGAGGGAGAAAATGGGAGAGAGATAGGTAGAAAGGAAGAGAGAGAAGAGGGGGGAGAGAGGGAGAGATAGCTCAATATATAGGAGGGGGAGGGAGAGGGGGAGAGATATAGATAGAGGGCGATATAGAGAGGTAGAGAGGTATAGGGAAAGAGAGAAAGATAGAAAGATAGGGGAATAAAGGTAGAGAAAGAGATGGATAGAAAGAGATAGACAAGAGTGATTGGAAGATAGAGATAGAGATATATAGGAGAGATGAAGGGAGAGATGGAATAAAAGAGAGAGAGCTCAATAGGCAGAGAGGTAGAGAGGGAGTGATATAGATAGAGGGAGATATAGAGAGATACAAATGGATAAGGGGGGAGAGAGATAGGGATATAGAGGTAGATATATATATATATATATATATAGAGAGAGAGAGAGAGAGAGAGAGGGGGGAAGAGTGAGAGAGAAGGAAGGTGGCAAAGAAAAGTAATTGAAAGAGAGGTATAGAGAGAGAGAGGGGGGAATAAGAGATAGAGATAGGGAGGAAGAAACAAGGAGTGTGTGTGTGTATGAGTGAAAGAGGGAAATATATATAAATAGATAAAGGAGGGAGAGGGAGGGAGAGAAATAGAGAGAGGAGAGAAGTAGAGAGATATAAAAAGAGGGAGTGATAAAAAGAGAGGGAGAGAGAGGAATTGATGGGGATAAAAAAAGGGAGAGATAAGGATACAAAGGAGACATAGAGAGATAGATATAACTTGGGAAAGATAGAGGAGGTGAGAAGGAGATAAATATAAAGAGAGGGTGAGAGAGATAGATATAACTAAATAAGAACTATTAATGACATTCTAAAACCCAACAAATCTGAAAAATCAAGTTCTAAAGGATTGGAATTTCAAATGTTGAAAGATCCAATAATTTTTTTTAAATGAATTATATAAGACTAGAATTTTAAAATGCATAGAAGCAAAAACAAAACTTAGAAGAACATGGAATTCAATTAAAGGGCAACCTAAACTCTGATCAAAGGAAATTTTTTTTGTAAAGATATTTCGTGCAAACAAAACCCATTCCCACTATTTTCTTCCAAGATACAAGGAAAGATGATGATATGCCTTTTTTAATTCATTTTCAGTGGCATTGGGTTTCAAAGTGAGCAATTTATACTCTTCTTTAAGCTTGCCATAGGTAAAATTGACCATCGCTCTAACATTTTTCCTGTGCCACAAATTCCATTTTTTTCTTCTAAAAAAGAGATTGGAGTTCCCCTTGGTACTTATAATCCTTCCAACTATAATAGGCATGATCGAGTTCCCCCAAGAAAACCCAAACCAACCAGCTCAAGTGACAATCTTAAATCCCAACTTCACTGTAGACAAAAGAACATAATGTTGCAAAAAATATGGTGTATCAATGCTTGAAATAGATAAGGAGATAAAGCCCAAATATATAACAAACTTTATGTAGTCAATACTGATGCTCTAGTATAAAACAACTTAATTATAGACCTACTGTGTCTATTTTAATCCCTAATCCATTTTTGTGTATCTTGTGTTGTTTTCATTTCTTTTGTGTAGCCTATGTCACCTATAACCATTCATATCCCATTTCCTATATTGTTCCCATGGTCTTATTGTTCCTATATTGTGTCCTTTTTATTTTAAGTTTTATTGAAACTCATGTCCTTATCCCACCTTCATTTTCTCTTTAATTTGATAGTTTTTCTTTTTACTCAACATACAAATTAATCAAAACAATAAAACATGATCTTTAAATTATACTTAATAATTATAATCTAAATGGACTATATGAATATAAATTTGAAAGAAATCCTCATACAATACAAACTTGATCTTTTGTGAGGTCTATTTAATCTTTATAAAACAATTAGAAATTTAATATTTTAACAGTTTGTAGTATTATTTTCATGAAATATTGTTTTTAATGGTTTGTGACGTTACATCACTTAAGCTAAAACAAATGGTACCCTAGGATTTATAAGAAAAAGAAAAATGGATGTTCTTGAGTATTCCAATTCCTTCTCTATCATCTAGACTTTAAACAAGTCATAGAAAGGACTAATAAACTGTGAATACAAGACAATAAAATCGAAAGCAACGTGGAGAGTTTCAGTTGCCTATCTTCATTTGCCTCTGCCTTAAAAATTCTTGCATATTGTTGTAGGAGATTTTGTCGACTTTAACTGAAGCAATAGCCCTCTGTTTGAACCTTTTTCAATCTAACTCTCATTTCTCTGCCTTGCTCGTCCTCCAAATTCATCAACTTCCTCACCAACGCTTCGACTTCTTCCCTTAAAACGTTTTCCTGCATTTCATAGCCAACTTTCCAAACATAATTTACAAATCTCGTGTTTGTCGGCTGCTCTGAGAAGAATGGCCAACATATCATGGGCATGCCCAAGCTTATGCTTTCAATTGTGGAGATAAAGATAGGGTAAAGAGAGAAGAAGATAGAGATAGAGGAGGTGGAGATGGAGATATAAATAAAGATAGGAAGGGAGAAACAAGGAGTGAGAAAGAGAGAGAGTGAGAGAGAGAGAAAGAGAGATAGAGATAGGGAGGGAGAAACAAGGAGTTTCATCTTCAACAATTAAAATACATTAGCAAGAGAGCTAAGTGATGTTGATAAAAAAATTTGAGAGTCTCGAGTCCATATATCAAGGGAGCTTCATATACCTGAAGGGAAGCCTCTAGTGTCTTTATTGATGAAGTTAAAAATTTGCTATGTAAACTCAAAATACCCCAAAGCTAAGAACAACTGGGTCTTATTTCATCAATTTGTATGCTTCCTCGATAGTTTGAACTATTGACTTGGGTAGTGCATAGATAACTGAATCCTATTGTCTTGTATTGTTTACATTAAGTGGTAGCGCTTCCTTTCTCCAATCTATTCCCTCACATTCCACCCCCTCTCTCAATCATCTCTGTAAAAGATCTGTTAAGTAGTTAGATTGCTTATACATTAATTTACATAATATTATTTATAAAAATATTATGTATATAATATTTATATTTAATGATGTACATTATATATCATATAATATGTAATAATAAATATAATTTGAATATATTGTTCAAATAATTTTATATATATTTAAACATTAAATATAGATAAATACTAAACATATAATATATTTAATATTTTAATTAGTATTATATGTCAAAATTATATAATAATATATAAATTATATAAACAATAAATATATAATATTATACCAGAAAATACTTAACTTTTATATATTTTATATTATATGAACTTTTATTTTATAATATTATATTAAAAATATTGTAGAAAAATATATTTAAAATCTAAAATAAAAAATAAAAAATAATTAAAAGTAATTGAAAACATGTTTAAAAATAGTACAAAGTACATAAATTATAGTAATTTACATTACATAAAAGATTGTATATCTGAACTGTTTTTTATGCGAACGAAACTTTGTGTGAAGCGGCGACCGTATTAAGTATTTATAGAGAAATCAATTAATACCGGTGAACGGAGAACAAAATACCGACGAAAAAATGGTGAGCAGAATAAACGGTCATAATCATTTACATCGTCTTACATATCTTGCTCGAGACTGTACGCCGTTGATTGGGAAAATAAGCTTGGTGAAGCTCATAGAGGGAACGCACAATAATGGCTGATTGCTTCCCTCCAAACCCCACGCAAACTCCACAAGTTCTTCGTCTGACAACTCAGCGATACTTCCGAAGCACACACATATAACTGATGATTCTTTTTGCTTGTCCAACCATTCCAGGCACGCAAATTCTTCATTCCATATGGTACTTTTTGTGGTGACAGTCACATCGCCATAGCACGCAAAGCTGAGTAAAAGTGGACCGATGGAGAGCACGTTATCACCGAATTTAGAGTTCAGATCTTTCAACACCGGTCCTTCTAACTCTTGAAAGGTGTTAAGCAGAACTAGGGAAGCCTGATGAGTATTTTGTGCCTCCCTCATCCATGCTGAAACATATAATCGACAACATCGGTTACTGTCAGAATGCTGGAGAGATCTTTCACACGTAGAGCTTCCATTTCAAGAATACAAGTGATGACATCATTCTTGCAGCTTCCTGTGTCGTCTGTAACCCATTCACCGCCACTGATTAATGTAGAGGAAAATAAACAAAAACAAGTCTTTATACATAAATCACTATAAGAAAAGCAGGAAATTTGATTACCTTTGAGAAGGATATAACCTTGGTGAATGAGGAGAGGCATATAATAATAGGCAGAGAAACCGCAGGAACTAGTTGTCCAAAAGGCAACTCTGGTACGCCAAATTTGTAGGCGATCTGCTGAGTAAAGGAGAATACCCTGTCTGCAATGATGATTGTTAGCGGTGGCATAAGATTTTTAACAATATTCGCGACATGAAATGGGGCATGCTTTTGTAGGTACTAACAAAGCTTCGACAGCTTAAAAGTGCGGCCATGGTCTGGCGGAAGACCATCTGGGAAGATCTGGAACCTTAGGTACTCAGTAGACGTATTATTCAATCGCTGCTCTATGAGTTAACAAACGTTACCACAATATGGTTGGCAGTGAGAATCTTGGCTAGTTGCATGAGGGGAGTTATGTGGCCTGCGCAGGAAAAGGAAGTAGCACTGCATGGCCTATGACACCATTCATTTCAAATTCAAGATACAATTCCATGAATTATTGTGAGGGACAGAGCAAGATGAAGATGCATTTGAAGAGCATTCATGCTGAAACTCAAGCAAACATTCAACATTGGCGACGGGAACCCCGTCTGTTCACCGACGCTTTGGACCGTTTTAAATGGCCAGCATGTTTTCTTGCTATGGCACGTCTATCTAGTACGCTGACAACCAAGATGAAAATGACACTTGGTTGTGTCAGTGATAAAGTGAAAATGGTCCTCTAGTTTATTCAATGTGATATCCGTAGAAGATATTTGTAGCTCCGTGAATCAATGGCCGAAATACTTTCAATCGCTGGTATGGTAAGGTAGACGATATGAGCCATTGATGGTAATTTTTAGCTTTGTCTTGTTCAAATAGGATACGCATCCGTAGAAGATATTTGTAGTTCCGTGAATCAATGGCCGAAATACTTTCAATCGCTGGCATGGTAAGGTAGACGATATGAGCCATTGATGGTAATTTTTAGCTTTGTCTTGTTCAAATAGGATACGCCTTCATGTAAAAAATATAATTTAAAATTCAAATGATTAAGCAAAGTTTTATACATGTCCAATAACATTTTTAGCCACATAATAATATTTTTTTTTTGGGTTGGTAGAGAACAATAAACTATTGTCCTCACTTCAGAGACTCTGGGAAATTTTGTGGAAAATTGTCCAAAATGTCAGAAAAAGCAGAAAAGGGAACGAACAAAAAACAATCAAATCACTGTACTGGTTGATCTGGAATATTTTTAATGGAGGATATAATAAGTTCACATGTGTTTCTTGTTGTGGAAAAGAGAGGAGGATAATGAATCATTCGTCTTATCACTGTAATATATCTGCGGGTCCATAGAGTCTATTAATGCCTACGTCAGAGCAAATATCTACCATTATTTACAGTGCTAAAGTGGTAGTTTGTGCGGCAATAATTATTTGTGGTTTCGTCAAATATAAAAAATATATTTGTGGCCTTATCAGCTTGAACTGATTATTATTATTTTTAAAAACTAAAATGGTTGTTATGTGTAACAATATTTATTTATATGTAAATGTTTGTGAACATATATATAAATTTAAATAAATAAATTATGTAATATTTGGTAAATACAAGTTTGTAATATAATTGGTGAATTTAAAAAATAATATATAAAAATTTCTAACATCTGGTAGATATAAATTTATAATATAATTGGTGAATCTCTTACTTATTAGATTTAATAAATCTTACATGATATAAACATCATTATATATTCTTAAGAAATTTATGGTATTAATGGTTAGACAAATATCACTACACAAAAAATTATATAAATTATTATTTATTGATTAACATCAATATCAACATCAACAAAATATTTATCAGCATGGTTGACACATGATAACTATGAATTTAATTAGAATTCTAATATATATATATAAATTTCAAGAATATAGTGTATATCAAACTTTATAAACATGTCAAGTCAATGGCTCTAACATTAATATTTTGTAATTTTTTTATGTAGATAGTGCATACCACATAGATTGAAAAGGAAATGTGATTGTAAGTATCAAGACACTCTTATGACTTTAATACCTCAATGAATTGTGCTAGAAGCAATCATTTTATGATGAATGAAGATTCAAGAAGCTATGGACATATCATGTTAATGATTCATTTTTCTCATTTGTCTCATAATGTGTACTTTTAAAATCTTGGAATAATGTTCAAACAAAAATTGAAGGGATACTCTTAGTGAATCAACAAATTTGACTTGTAAGATGGGATTGAATGTCAACCTTGGTCTCTCCACATCACCAATTTATATAAAAACTTCTTTTAACATATAAAAGATTGTTACTTATTTATGGTTAGGGTCAATGTCATTTAATAAGAATTTGTGTAAGGCTGCCTCTTGTAATATGTGACATTTACATCCATATCAAGAAAATGGGCATGCCTTCATAAGTATCAAACTTCACAATCTTGTACAATGGAAATTCAAGTAAGCTTACAACGTTACCATTAAAGTATTTTTTTATAGTATCAAATGTATCATTGGTCATCCCATCCTCTATCAAATATTACAAACCAACATTACACATTGTTCAAAAAACAATAACACTTTGTTTTTCTAACATCATCCATCGTCAATGCCATAAAATTTGAAATAGCTAGTTCATATGGAAACAATACACATAATAAACTTGTTGAGAATGCCTTTAGTGTTTCCTTCTTGTGAAGTATGTCAAAAAATTGTTGGATACAAAACATATGTGAATCAAACAATGCATACTTTTAAAGACTCGATATCATATTAATTTGATGTATGAGGATTTTTTAGTCTTTGTATGTTGCATTTTCGTTCATAATATTTGTAAAAAAAGAATCAATCTCACATATTTTTGATCACCTCCAAATTCATAGAAAATAATTTTTACAATGAATCTCAAATGTAGATCACAATTTTCTACATGTATTAAATACATATTGTATTACAACTAAAAATTAATATAAATATATTATGTATATGAATGTCCATACATATTTATATAGTTATATAAAGGAGAATGTGTGGGATAAATTTCACCCACATACAATATGATATAAGGTCACCAATGCAGACAATTAACCTTTCCTTCAAATATTTTTCAATTGTGATGTAATCATCTTTTTAATATTTGTAAATAGCTTGGGGCTTATGAAATTCAATTTATTGACGTGAATATAGAAAAAAAACCTTTTATTATTCTTAAATAGTAGTTAACTATGATTGATCTCACAAAGATTATATTCTTATTAAATCAAGTATTTCGATGGATACCAAATTTGTTTTGGAAAGAATGATATTATTTTTATTGAAGAATAATGGGTATTTATAAAATATATAATGTTAATAAAAAACTATTTCTAGCAACATACTAAAGTTAAAAGATATTACATATGATAAATAAAATTATATGAAACTATTTGATACACTTTATTTGACAAGATAATCAACAAAAATAAATAGAGAAGATATCAATAGAAAGTGAAGAAAAATGATTTAATGTTAGAAGGTCATCTCAGTTTGTTCACTATTAGCATATTTTAAGTGGGAGAAATGAAAATATTAGATAAATGTAATGGTAAAATTTTAAAATTATGTTCCATTTATTTCAGTTAGAATTTATGGCTTCAAGAAAAATATATTACATGTAAATTAGATCAAAATTTGATTTCAAGTTCTCTACCTATCCTTACAATTTGAATGATCTTGATGTGAATTTTAACTAGTATCCACCAAAAAAGTTTCACAACTCTTCCAATTAATCTATATATAATCCTCTCATCATTCTCACATGCCTACACATAGGTAGTAACAAAAAAACATAAAAATATCCCAACAATGTCAGTTTGAGGTTCCAACAAAATTCTATACTACATGTACAACTGAAAATTTATAGTACTTGAGTATTAAAACACATTTACATAATGATAAAAACACATATACAATTGCATAACTTTAGACTTTAAATAATCCAAGTAGTAGCTATTAGAGAAAATATCCCAATAGTGGTAGTGTGTTAGAAAACACAAATTCATAGTACAATTCCACATTCAATGGTCTAAGTATGATACACTTGTGCTAAGAAACAAATACCATAGATAATTTTTTTGAATTATACAACAATCTTCAAAACTATAACAAATATGAGCTTCAATCCATTAGTATTAAAAATTGACATATATTATTCTAAATAAACTAGAATAGAGGTACATTGTAGAACATACAAAAGATTATTGTAGTGAAAATTTGTCTACAATATGCTAGAGTTATAATGTACACATATGAGTATAGTTGTTTAAATATATCAACTATATATATATATATATATTTGTATATACACACATATCTATCTATGATAACTATTATGTGTGTGTGTTTACATATATCAACTATTTATATAGACATATAACAAAATATAACTATTATATATGTGTGTGTGGACATCTATATAACAAAATATGTAAAATAATATAGGTAAATTCTCATCATAACCACGTATGCATATAAACATGTAACTAGAAATTGGAAGGAGATTTTTACATATATCAACTATATACATATATATTTGTATATACACACATATCTATGTATAGTAACTATTATGTGTGCGTGGATATCTATATAACAAAATATATAAAAAAATACAGGTGAATTCTCATCATAACCGTGTATGCTTATAAACACACGTAACTAGAAATTAAAAGGAGAAATGATGGAAGCCGTTACTTGGAACACTCATTTCAATGCCTTCAATTGAGTGGAGGGATTCAACAAGCTTTTGAAATGATGAAGAGTGTAGAGACCATGAATGAAGCCTGTTGAAAAATGATTAGAGTGAAAAGCTAGGTTTCACAATGGATGCAAAAGGTATTGTGTATTTAGACTTGAAAGATTATAAAGTGGATACTAATAGGAGTGTGGTTCATGAAAACAAAAAACCCTAACATGACAAAAAGAACACAATAACATGACCTTATACACACAAAGTTCTAAAAGAGAGAATATTGCAATAATATATAAAAATATCAAACCCTAAATATATTATGAAACCTACCCCCACACACACATATAAACAATGAAACTTTGCATATGAATATATAATATCTATCATTTTGTAGTTAGAAGTATGTAAGTTCTCATCATAACATTAGCATGTAAAACAATATAAGCACATGTAAATTCCTATCATAAAAAACTTGTAAAAAAATATAAGTATGCAAACTCTCATCATAATTGTGTAATTACATATAAACATGTAGTTGTAATTTTATTTAACATCCTTGTTATTTTTCACATTACAAATTAACAAAAGTTAAGAAGCTCATAAAATTTATATTATAAGCTTAGAAATGATGGAACGTGTTACTTGGAACACCTATGTTAATGCCTTTAATTGAGTCAAGAGGAAAATATTTTGGAATGATGGAGAGTGTGATGGTTGTGAAGGAAGCATGTTGAAAAATGATTGAGGTGAAAATATAGGTCTTGCAATGGGTGCAAAAGGCATTATGTGTTTGGAATGAAATGTTATAAAGTGGATACTAATAGGAGTGTAGTACATACCAACATAAATCCCTAAATTGGCATTTGGAACCAAAAAACAAGACATCCTAATCCTTTAATGTCTTAATTTGATTTAATTAGGTGACATAAGAAAATAAAAAATTCCATACCAACACAAATCCTTAAAATGACATTTGGAACCAAAAAACAAGACACCCTAAACCTTTAATGCCTTAATTTGATTTAATTAGGTGACACAATAACATATATTAATTAGAAGAGTTGTATGATTTTTTTGGTGGTCATAACACACAGTTATTAGGCACATATATGTGGGTATCGGCCACACCTCCAAATAACCACTTTTGGACTTTTATGCATGTAAGAACTCATCCACAACTGTCATAACTACCCAAAATTTGAAACAATAGCTTTAATATCTTAAGTCACATATGAAGAAACCCAAAAAAATGTTGAAATTTTATGTTTTGTGTAGGAGCTTAGGGTGCACGAAGTTAGGGTGGGTGGCCACTAAGTCCTCTCCCCTAGCATGTGAAATCTTCTATTGAGTTAATCTAATTATTTGATTAATTTTTTTTATAAATTGTTCTTATGGAATATCTTTGTGCATGTTTGGC
Organism: Sequoiadendron giganteum; assembly: GCA_007115665.2. Taxonomy (NCBI): domain Eukaryota; kingdom Viridiplantae; phylum Streptophyta; class Pinopsida; order Cupressales; family Cupressaceae; genus Sequoiadendron; species Sequoiadendron giganteum. Next base: position 117,769,425 of record CM021105.1, on the reverse strand, counting down.
TAGGCACAAAGGCTATCAACATGAAATAACCAAAATTGTTTTTTCATTTTTGTGGATTGAAATAATCTAGAAATTCTATCAATACCAAGAAAAAAAGGGTATGCAAGATGTCAAATCACATCAACATAGAATTTTTCCCTCGCATTTGTAGCAATGAAGGTGGAGTACTGACCAGACCTATTGTTGAGAAAACATGAGCCCACAAAATCATATAATATTGCAGCACAAAGTAGTTGCAAAAATATAAAAGAAAAGATAAAGCAAAAAAACATAATACATTCAATAAAAACAAATTGACAATATGTGATGGAAACATCCATGAGACAAACTATTGATATTCTTATTGTTTAGAAGAAAAAATACAATTCCTATCTATTACAACTTGATTTACCTTTAAAAGCTACAAATATATATATATATATATATATATATATATATATATATATATATATATATTTTCTAAAAAAAATAAAATTAGACTTTTCTCTTAAAACATTATTGAAATAAAGGAGGGGTTAAAATTTATTCAAACAATAAGAAATACAAAGTAAGGGCATCAAACAGCCCTACCAAGTTCCAGTAAGTGATCCAATTGATGAGACAAACCAATAGGTAATTGATCCTTATCCCCAATATTCCAGTTTTGCATTTGATCAGAAGCCCATTTGGCCAGACAATCCACTAGACCATTCCATTCCCCAGGGATATGAGTGAAAGTAATAGATTCCAACTCTTAAAACATTATAAATTATCTCTTTAAAAAGTAAAAAATTAAAGAATAAAATAAGATTTTTACTTTATTGTTGTGACAATTCAACAACAATACCCAATTGGTTCTAATGGAATGCTAAAATCCCTGGTCAATTTAAAGGTAAAGCTCGTTTCATAGCCTTGTTTGAAGTAACAATTCTTTGTCCAATTACATGACTGCCCACAAAGTAGAGTACTTTAAAAATCTCTAAAGACCTTGATAAGGTGCTGGATCCTTCACCAATTTCCTACTTTAGGAGTTTGAAAACTAGAAAATATGTATGTTCCTAAAGTAGGGGATATTCAATGGCTAGAGAAAATAAAGAACACACAAAATAATGGAGAATAGGAGATGCCATCTCATGTGCATCCATACATTTTCGTTGTACCAGAGGCCTTGCGTATTGAAAGGCCAAAAGCTTACCTGCCTCAGGTAGCTTCTCTAGGACCTTATCATCACCTTAAACTTGAACTGTATGAGGCTGAAAGATATAAATCTCGGCTTACTATCCAAATTGAGAAAAGAGCAAAGAAGGGGAAATTTGAGGCTTTGGTTAAAGAGATCATTGATATGGCAAAGGAGATAAGGAACAACTACAATGATCCTATTGAGTGCGAAGATGAAGTATTAGGCTGGATGATGGCTTGAGATTTTGTGTTTATTCTGGAGTTTCTTGGCTGCTATAACGAATGTCAGAGCCCAGAGGCAAATCCTTATCTTCAATGCGTGGATGTAGTTTTTTTTTTTGATGAATAAGCAGCTATCTATATTAATTTAAAGATAAAGATACATAGTCACAAAAAAAGAGTGGGTGGTAAAAATGCACACCTCGAAAGTCACATGGGCAGCACCCAGAAAGAGCCAAAAACTATCAATCGATCACATGGGCCGAGCCTAATAGTCCAAGATTACAAAACATATCAATAAAAAAAGGCCATTAAGTAGCCAGAGCAGTGCCAAGGAGGGTCTCTGTCATCCATGTTTTTCCCCCATACATCAACGGGGTTTGGAGTGATGTCATGAGGAGCACCCTAGCCATCGTCATCATCTTTTTTCTCTTTATTTTCTTCCTCGCACTGAGGCGAAATTGCAAGCGCCAAACGCAGAAAGAATTTACCAATATCCAGCCATCCAAAACTAGAGGCAAGTGGATCATTAGAGGGCCACTCGGAACCGCCGCCGTCGCTCCTTGAAGCACCACTAGAGGGCCACCCCTGGCTAGCCTATGGCAGAGGAGAGCGGGCATGCCAAGGAGGGTGAGAGTCTCGCTGAGGAGGAGGCTAAGAGTGGGGACATGCAAAGCCACTCCACTGCCGGCTTTGAGAAGGCGACCAACTACGGGAGGAGGTGGGTGAAGTGAGGACCCGAGCAATAGTACATGGGGCATTGCCCCAGTGGTCCAACAAAACTTGGAGGTGAGCAACCTCCAATGTAACTTTGTTTGCTTGCACCTATATCTGTAAAAGCATATTAGAGCAAATAATAGATTTAGCATATAAAGATACATTAATATCCATTTGAGAATGAGAAAATATGCAGGCATTTCTGTCTTTCCAGATATTGAAGAGGATTTCCACTCTGAAAGTGTGCCAGAACTGGGTAAACTTAGCAGGGATCCTAGGCGACTCTCCTAACAGAACAATATGCTAAGAAAAAGGTTCCAGACTAAAGGGCCGAAAGAAGTCATGAATCCATGTCTAAAGCTGCTGAGCTCTGGGACAAAACTAGAAAAGATTCTTAATAGTCTCAGCTTGCCCACAAAAAGGGCAACGAGGGTCTTGGACCCCAAATAAACAAGCTGAGAGCCCATAGGTAAGCCTTGGAAAAGAATACACCAAGCAAAGTGGGCAAGCTTTAGACTAACACTTGCAGACCAAGTGGCAGCAAATCTTTTACGTCAGACATGAGCAGAAGATTGAAGTAGCCACCTTTGGTTCAAACTGTGAATCATCAGAAAATGGGGTGAAATCCACCTTAACCAAGCCGAGGCTTGTAGTTTCTGAAAGGGGTGTCTAGAAACCACTTCCAGTCCATTGTTCTTCCCATGTCAGGCTAATATTTTTAAGCTCGAGAACCTAGTCCCACTCTTCATTTTGAAAAAAGTTCTGGCATGGGAGACTGGTTCAGAAGATCAAGCTCTAAACAGACTTAAAAAGACAATTTCAAGTACCTGTAAGACGTTCTCCCCTTTCATACCCGTTAGAGAATCATATCGTCCCCTTACACGAGAAAACTCTAGTATTTCACTTAATGAAAGGCATATACTGGAATGCCTTTACAATTTTGTCATCCCAAAAGAAAATCCTGGTCAGGTTAATGTTCATATTGAAGATGATCAAAATAGAACCATGGCGAGGTTCAAAAGTTTTCACTTTCTTCGTAGATAACATCGAGATTTAGAGATTTTTGTCTTGGTCTCCAAAATGAAAAATCTTCCTTCGACTGCAAAATTACACAGGAGAGGAGTAAAATTTGATCCTTTTACATGGGCATCTGAAAAAATAAGGTTTGATAGAGCGAGCTCTACTCTGTTCCTCCCTTGTATAGAAATGGATTAAAAAACAGACATTTTCTTGAGAAATATGGTGGCAGTGGAAGCATTCATGATGTGGAAAAATAGAGTGTTTACTTGCTATGCAGATCTGATGGACATAATCATTGACACTCCTAGTGATGTTGCGGTGCTGAAAAGGTATGGAATCATCACCAATGACTTGGGAAGTGATAAAGAAATAAGCAATATGTGGAATGGTATTCACAGGTCAATATGGAGAAGTGCATATGAGCCTATTGACCAAACTATCAAGGATGTCAATGCTTATTACAGAAGTAGATATGGAGTTTTACCGGGTGAGTTTCTGTAGGAACATTTCTCAAACCCATGGCGAGTTGCTTTGGTGGTGGGAGCATGTACTCTACTTGTTCTAGCTTTCTTGCAGACATTATTCTCATATTTTCAACTGCCCCGCCATCATCATAAACACTTTTAGATATATTTTATCTGAGTGCTTTGCTAATTCTGATGTGTTTGCATTCCCCCTCTTGTACTACCATTAATATTGTTTTGGTGCCATGCCATGTAGGTCAGGCCATCTCTACGGCATGGTCATTAACTATGTTGGGTCTTAATTTACAAGATATATGTTGTAGTGACATATCCCTATGCTAAGAGTTGTGTAGTAGGATTTCATGTCTAGTTTGAACTAAAACTGAAAGGAAATGCATGTTTGTAAATCCTACTTTTTATAATATATCTTTTCAAGCTGTGTAACTGTAGACACACTTGTAAATCTATCTCAAACTCTTACTCCTTCTAGTGGATTCCAGTGTTATTGTAAATCACATGTATTAGTTCATAGATTTCAGTTAATTTTAACTATATTATAGGAACCTCTATCCAAGTAACCACAAATGATGACCTATTTGATGATTTTGACTTCACAATTTCTAGGGATACTTCAGTGTCTAGTTAAGTGTATGAAATACTTGAGAATGTGACTCTGGGAATAGAGCAAGAATCAATCAATGGGATTCTTACTAAGGGAATTTTAATTCATTCAGTTCTCCACATATCATGTGCTTTACTTGTAAACATTACTTTGTTGCAAATTCTCAGCAATCAACTGTCACGATGTCAAGTACATATGTGAAATTAGTTGATTAGATGGGCATTAAAAAAGATTGAGGAACTTACATTGAAGGATTTTTTGTTTTCTACAAGATCAAGATTGCAAGGTGACAACTAGGCTTTGCTTATCAAAGCAACTGTCCTAAGTGTGAACTGCTTGGCTTTTCTCAATGCCTCTGAAATTAACTATCTTAGGATGGGATTCCATGGAGGGGCTTCCTAAAATTTTCAGTGGGTGCTGTTGAGAATTTTCAAGAAAATTTTATTGGGAGTGGTCTCATTATAAGCTCTTAAATTTATGAAATCTAGTGGTCTGATGAATACAATATTTTGCATATTCAATTCAAAAGAGTAAATAAATATAACATAATAAAAAAATAATTGGTAAGAATTTTAAAACTTCGTATGAGTGAAAAGTGTTAGAAAAATTCCTAAGCTTGTGGGGTAATTTCTAGCTCAACCTGAAATGCACTCACTTAAATCTTTAAACTAAAGAATAGGGACTGCTATTATTGAAAGAAATATTCTAATTAATCTTGTATCATTTTTCTTTTCGTCGTCAGATCTCTTGAACCTTCAAAATAGATGAAGCCCCCTGCATAGGACCCCAACCTTAGGGCTCCATCTATCTGAAAAAACAACACCAGGCCTGCCAACTCCTCTTCAATGGGAAATAGAGATTGCCATCCAGATGCCCTGGAAAACTAAACACACCCAACATATAATGCTTTAGAAAATGTCAATTGACAAACCAACCACTCATTTATTGCTTCATTCAAATGCAACATAAAATGGAGACTATCTTACTACATGCACATTAGTTTTTGGCTGCCCCAAAAAAACATTTTCCCTTCTCTTAAACCAAACACCAAAATAAAATATTTCAAAAACTCACCCACCCCAGTAACATCACAACTAATATAAACCTCACTAATTGTCTTTCCTTAGACAACCACTGTTGTTTCTGAAAACAACTATGGAATGAGGAGGAGTTTTTCCAAAATCTCTCAATTTGTAATAGATGATAGTCACACTTTCTGTGTGCTTAAATGCATATATTTTGGGCTGCTATGTATTCCAAAATTTTTGCCATTGGCATTACAATATTGGATTTTAAAGAGTATTTACAATGATTTGGAATATGTGTAAGGGACACAATGTGGGAGAAAACATTGTAAAGCATCATTGGATATTTGGTATGAAGTAAAAAGAATCTATCACAATTTATGTCATAAAATATGTAAAAAAACACTTGACATTATGAAAGGTGTAAGAATATATATGACAATGTGTAAGAAGTTTTTTGTGTTCTTTGAGCTTAAAAGTTGTTATAGTGTCTTCTAATGGATTATTTATAGTTGTTTTTGTGCTTTTTGGACTTAAAAGTTGTTATATTGTCCTCTAGTGGATTATTTGTGAGTTGTTTTTGTCCTCTAGTAAAGTTGGACAAAAAAAATCATACAAAATGTCTTGAAACTTCTAGAAAAATGCTTGTAAATCTTGGACATATATCATAATGTCTCTTGTACATTTTGACTATTTGACTTGTGGTTTGAGTCCATTTTTTGAAAATTGTATGGTATCATATAATTCTATTTGCCTATATATTGAAGGCATGGGATAGTAGTTTCACATCTTTTCTAGTTGAAGTCTTTTTATGCTATGAGAATATTGTTAGATTAAAAGGAAAAAAAAAATTATATTGTAAAAGATATATATATATATATATATATATAGGGTTTATTTTCCTATATAGATATACATGCAAGTAGTTTTTAATAAGGGAGTAAAAAATATATAAGAAAATGTCTAGAAGAGGATGCTAATAAGCATGGCAACATATGAGGTTAGGTATCAATATGAATATGCGGATGCCAATATGTATATGACATGGTATATGAACGCACATGTGAATGCAAGTAAGGATGTATATACCTAAAATGAGCAAAGAGAGAGAGAGAGAGAGAGAGAGCCTATATTCATAAGTGAAAAAAAGGATTAAGCTTATGCATTTGCATGAGTGTATGCACATAGCTAACAATGAAAAAAGAAAATAAAAAATATTAAAGTAACAAAGAAAATAAGAGAATATAAAATTATAATGATATCATATATTTTATAGATATAAAAATGATTAGAATGTGAGGAAATGATTATGTTCTCATATATTTGTATCTTTATGTTTAGGTGTGTGTAAGATATTTTTAATAAGGGAGATCATATGGTGTGACAATGGGGCTCTTGCTTGTATTGCCATCAACCAAGGTTCAAACCTCATGGGGTTACCCTCTACCATGTCAACAATTGAGAGGCTCCCAAGATCTTGTATCCTACTTCACCTATGACATGCGGAGTGGGGAATTTGCATGTCATATAAGAGGTACATCCCTAGTTTATATTTTTAAAAAGTAAAATAACATCAACTTTGAATATGTCTACTAGGTGTGACTTTTACCCTAACTTGCAGACTCATTGGAAAGGATTCACGACCTATAGACTGCTTGTGTAGCTTTAGGGAGGCATTGACTTCTAACCATCAAGATGGGAATAAATAAATAATAAAAAAACATCCTTATAAAAACTTGGAAAGAGACAACATATAGTTACAAAATATGATTATATTCTTATATGTATATGGGAGTTATAAAGAAGATTATATATCTAAATATATCAACAAGATTAATTTAAGAGAAAAGAAAAATAAATAGTGTAAAGCTCCTATACCAACAATAAATAGTGTAAAGCTTCCATATCAAACATCAAAATAAAATATTTCAAAAAATTCAATCATATCTATTTTAAATTTTATAAAAAATAATAATTTAGAATGCAATGATTGAATAAAGTATAGCGTTTTGTAGGCTTTCATAACAAGATTAGCTCATTGTACAGGGTGATCCTTGCTAATAAGAATTTTTTATTTTATTTTGTGTTGATGGAGAACAATTAACTATTATCCTCATTAGGTATAGAGAATTTGGAAATTTTGTGGAAAATTTTGTCAAAAATGTCAGAATAAAGTTGTAACACAAGTTCCTTTGTAAACTAGTGGCTATATATTTGTTTGCAATCAGCTTTGGTTATTTTCTTCTTTTTGGTGGTTGTATAATTTTTTGCAATCAGCTTTTGTTTATTTTCTACTTCTTTTTACAGTTTTTAACTATATTGTCCTCTTTGTAACCGACATTATTTCAATACCAAAAATAAGTCTTATGATGGTTGTATATTTGTTTGCAATCAGCCTTGGTTATTTTCTTCTTTTTGGTGGTTGTATATTTGTTTGCAATCAGCCTTTGGTTATTTTCTACTTCTTTTTACAATTTTGAAATGCATTGTCTTCTTTGTAACCTGCATTCTTTTTTATGCTTTGATCCTCAAGCTCGATTTTGACAAGGCTTATGATCGTATAAGATGACCATTTATCCTTAAAATGCTTCAATGGTTGGGATTTGGTCCTAATTTTTGTGCTCATGTTAGAATGTTGTTCATGGATTCCAATGCTAGACTGGCCGTTAATGGAGCCCTATCTCCTCAATTTCCTCTTCAAATATCCATATGACAAGGCTGCCCTCTAGCTCCATTCCTTTATGTCCTCACACCAGATGCTCTCAGATATCTCCTACATCATGCCCAATCCAACCACCTCATACATGGCATTTCTTTGCCTACTAACTCAACTTCTCTCAACTCCCATTTTGCTGATGATAGCATGATTTTCATTCAAAAAACTGTTGATGATGTCAACAACCTGTTGGATATCCTTGAATTTTTTTGTGAAGTTTTGGGCTCTCAATTGGCAATGCACAAAATTGAATTCTGGATGACACATCCCAACCTTCATCCTTCTTGGATTCCAAAGGAATGGAAAGAGATTAAACATGGACGCATATCTAGATACCTTGGAATTCCATTTGGAATTAGAGTTTCTTTGAAGGACATGTGGAATTGGTTTTTAAACAAATTCAAATCAAAGTTGTTTTCCTAGATAAATCGCTTCCTATCATTAGCTGGGCATATTCAGGTGGCTAATAAAATTCTCTTGGCTCGTCATGTATATATCTCTTCCTGTTGGCTGCCATCTAACTAATGTTACAACCAGCTAGCACAACTTATTCAAAGATTTATCTAGTCCAAATGGGGAAATAGAAAAGGTATGGCAAACACTTCTTGGTCACACTGTATTCTTCCTAAGGAGAAGGCTGGATTGGGCATCATTGATCCATACATGCAAGGGGTCTTTCTTTTAGCTAAATGAATTAGTAGAGCATTGGATGGATGCTCGCCTTGGAAATGCTTGGTTTGACATTGTATTCAAACAACAACTGTTGGTAAAACATGGGACACTGTGCAATGGAGTGACAAGGTTTGCTAGCTCCATACTTTAAGACTTATGGATCAACCCCTCTCAATTGCATATGGAAGGCTTGGCAATTGGTTTCTTACAAGCTTTCTTGGTTTGATAAATCTTTTAGTCATGAATTGAGTTTTGCCACATCCTCAATCTAGTGGAATCATTTGATCCAAGAAAATAATAAACCATTAGTTATTATACCAAGTTTGAAAGCCAAATTCCACTTCAAAAAAGGCATTCAAACATTTAGAGATTTATGGGATCCCTCGAGATTCACATGGAAATCTTGGCAACAACTCAAGCTATGTTTCAACTTAAGCTACAAAGATAAGGCTATTGTGTTGGAAATCCAAAAAATTGTCCCACCTAGCCTCTCTATCCTCATTTCTTCTAGTTGTCGCACTTTCTTTCTCAAGGATTGGATGTGGCCTAATGGACATGGTCTTAGATCCTTTCATCTTAAAGTTTTGTATAATCAGCTAATGCCAAACTTTTCTCTTTCCAGCCGACTTAATTCTATTTGGTGTTGCAATCTTAGACGAAGTAGCTGGAACAATCTTAGCTTGCAAATTTGGAAATCTAAAGCTGATGCCTAGTCCCAACTTACCGCGTGGAAACTTCTTCATGCAAAACTCCTGATTGGATCTCGTCTCAAATTCCTCTATCTGCCTCCTTCATGCCCCTTTTGTGGTAGGGTCGAATCCTTCAAACATTGCTTTTGGTTTTGCCCTCATGTTAAGCAGTTGTGGATATATCTTTTCACCCTCATACCTGCCCTCTTCCATTTCCCTTGGACATGGAAAGCTGCTCTTCTCGGTTTATCAGCTAACCATAACTTAATCTCCAGCTCATGTCGCCTTACTATCATTAAATGCATATGGAAATTTAGATGTTTGGCTGCCTTGTCTCAGTCATTTTCGTCATGTGAAATGGAAACACATTAAATCTGCTCTAGTCTGTTAAGCCAAGTGAAGTGGATAGCCCATTTATCCAATCAACATACTCATATTGTGACTATCAAGTGGCAGGTTGAAGGTCTTCTTACACAACTCAAGAACAAGGTTTTGCGTTAAAGATTCCAATCTACTTCAAACACTAACTTCCAGCCAGACGTGCTCAACTACTAGTATAACTTGATTTGTGCAGGGTATTCAGCTGGCAGTTGTTCTATGTAACAAGATCTCCTTTCACTACAATCAGCAAGTTTGTTGTTTTATTGTGCTTCCGCAAACAGAGGGGTATGCTACTTGGAGATAGCGGTGCATGAGATGGTTCATCTGCTGTTAAGATAGCTGTTTTGTTGCTGCTGAAGCAGCTTTGTATTTGTTTTTATTTTTTCCTTTCTGTTGTTAAAGTTGTGCTTTGTAACTCTTTGATTCAGCAAGACAGTTTGAGTGTGCATCCTCAGCAGTGCTGTTTGATTGCTGCTGTTAATGCAGCGTTGTTTTAGTTTTTATGCTGCTGAGGTTGTTTCAGCCTTGTATTGTAACTGTTATTATTCTTTTCAGATTAAAAAAAAAGAAGACAAAGAGAAAAGGAAAGAACAAAAAACAATCAAATCACTGTACTGGTTCGTCCGGCATATGTTTAAGTGGAGGATATTAAGTTCACATGTGTTTATTGCAGTGAAAAAGACGGAGGACGATACTGAGTCGTTCGTCTTATTACTGTAATGCCAATACTGTCTATGTCTACGTCACAGCAGATATCCACCAATATTTATAGTGCTAAAGTAAGAGCGAGTATGGGCAATAATTATTTGCGGTTTCTATATTTGTGGCATTATCAGCTTGGACTGATTATTATTATTATTTTTAAATAATAAAATTATTGCTGTGTAATATTTATTTATAAATGTTTCTGAACATATAATTTATTAAAAAATATGTATTTTTAAATGAATATGATAGGTAATAATAAGAAAACATAAATTTATAATATAATTGATAAATCTATTATTTATTAGTTTTAATAAATCTTATATGATATAAATATCATATATATTCTTTAAAAAGTTATGGTATTAATGATTAGAAAAATATCATCACACTAAAATTTGTATGAGTTCTTATTCTATTGATTAACATCAACATCAGCAAAATATTTACCAGCATCACCTACATATGATAATCATGAATTTAATTAGAATTTTAGTATATATAAATGCCAAGAATATAGTGTATATCAAACTCTATAAACATGTCAAAGTCAATAGCCCCAACTTTAATGTTTTGCAAATTTTTATGTAGATAGTACATACAACATAGATTTGAAAAGGAAATATGATTGTGAGTATCATGATAGCCTTATGACTTTAATAATACCTCAATGAATTGTGCTAGAAGCAATCATTTTATGATGAATGAAGATTCAAAAAGAGACCACGTGTCATGTTAATGATTCATTTTTCTTATTTTTCTCATAATGTGTATATTTTTTTAATCTTGGAATATTGTTCAAACAAAAATTTAAGCGATACTCTTAGTGAATCAACACATTTAACTTGTAAGATAAGAGTAAATGTCAACCTTTGTCTTTCCATATCATCAATTTATATAAAAACCTCTTTTAACATATAAGCGATTGCTACTTATTTATGGTTAGGCTCAATGCCATTTAATAAGAATTTGTGTATAATTGCCTCTTGTAATTTATGTTTTATTTATTTATTTATTGGAAAAAGCACTTTATTAATTTAAAAAACCAACCATACAATCAACCGACAAACCGGTAGATAAACTAGTAACCAAATCGAAGAAGAGTTGTAAAAATAAGAGGGACAACAAGGAAAGTAAGCATGTCTTCATAACTTGTATCAAACTTCATGATCTTGTATGATGGAAATTCAAGTAAGTTTACGACCGTTAACATTAAAGTATTTTTTATAGTATCAAGTGTATCATTGGCCATCTTATCCTCTATTAAATATTACAAACCAACATTACACATTGTCCAACAAATAATAACACTTTGTTGTTTTAGCATTATCCATTGTCAACACCCTAAAATATTAAATAGCTGGTACATATGAAAATATTGCACATAATAAACTTGTTGACAATGGATTTAGTGTTTTTTTCTTGTGAAGTATGACAAAAGAATTGTTGGATAAAAACATATATGAATCAAACAATGCATACTGTTAAAAACTCAATATTATGTTCATTTGATGTATGAGGACTTTTCAATCTTTGTATGTTGCATTTCCATTCATAATATTTGTCAACTTTTTTTTCAATATCACATATTTTGGATCACCTCCAAATTCATACAAAATCATTTTTACAATAACAACCTCAAATGTAGATCACAATTATCTACATGTATTAAATACTTATTATATCAAAACTAAAAATTACTACAAATATTATGTTTATGAATGTCCATACATATGAATATATTTATATATAAAGGAGAACATGTGGGATAAATCTCACCCACATACAATATGATATAAGGTCACCAATGTAGACAATTAATCTTATCTTAAAATATTTTTTAATTTGTAATGTAGGCTTTTTAAACATTTAACAATATTTGCAAATAGCTTGGGGCTTATGAAATTCAATTCATTAACATGAATATAGAAAAAAAACTCAAAAAAAGATTATATTCTCATTAAATCAAGTATTTTGATGGATACCCAAATTGTATTGTAAAGAATGATATTATTTTTAATCAAAGAATAATGGCTATTTATAAAATGTATAATGTTAATAAAATACCATTTCTTGCAACATACTAAAGTTAAAAGATAAAAATATCTCAACAATGTTAGTTTGAGGTTTCAATAGAATTCTATACTACATGTACAACTGAAAAATTATATAATTAAGTTTTAAAACATATTTACACAATGAAAAAAACACATATTACAATTGCATAGTTAGACTTTAACTAATCCAAGTAGTAGCCATTAGAGAAAAATATCCTAATAGTGGTAGTGTGTTAACAAACACAAGTTCGTAGTATAATTCAACATTCAATGGCCTAATTATGATACACTTGTGCTAAGAAACAAATGCCATAGATAAAAAAATTAAATTATACATCTATCTTCAAAACTATAACTAATATGAGCTTCAATCCATTAGTATAAAAAATTGACATATATTATTCTATATACACTAGAATGGAGGTACATTGTAGAACATAAAAAGAAATTATTGTAGTGAAAAATTGTCTACAATATGCTAGAGTTACAATGTGCACATATGAATTTATAGTTATTTACATATATACACACACACATATCTATCTATAATAACTATTATATATGTTTGTGTGTGTCTATGTGTTTACATATAACTATTTATATAGACATATAGTTTTGCACAATTTTATACATATATAGATATATAAACACACATATATATCTATTATATGTGTGTGTGGAAATCTATATAACAAAATATGTAAAAGAGACATGTAAAATTTCATTATAACCATGTATGTATATAAACATGTTATTGGAAATTAGAAGGAGAAATGATGGAATTCGTTACTTGGAACACTCATGCCAATGCCTTCAATTGAGTGGAGAGGATTCAACAAGTTTTTGGATTGATAAAGAGTGTAGTGACCATGAATGAAGCATGTTGAAAAATGATTAGAGTGAAAAGCTAGGTTTTGCAATGGATGCAAAATGCATATGTATTTGGGCTTGAAAGGTTATGAAGTGGATACTAATAGGAGTGTGGTCCATGGAAAACAAAGCCTAACATGACAACAAGAACACAATAACATGACCTTATACACACAAAGCTCTAAAAGAAAGATTATTGTAATATATATAAAAATATCAAACCCTCTTGATATATTATAATATGCACCCACCCATTCCCTTGCACCCCACCACACACACACACATATAAAAAATGAAACTTTGAATATGAATATAATATCTAGATCATGTTGTATTTAGAAGTATGTAAATTCCCATCATAACATTAGCACATGCAAAAAATATAAGCATGTAAATTTCTATCATAAAAAAACATAAAAAATATAAGTATGTTTAAACTCTCATCATAATTGTGTATGTACATAATAACATGTAGTTGTAGTTTTATTTGACATCCTTATTATTTTTCAATTACAAATTAACAAAATTTAATAAGTTAATAAAATTTATAATATACGTTTAAAAATGATGGAAATTGTTTCTTGGAATGCCTATGCCAATGCCTTTAATTTAGTAGAGAGGATCCGACAAGTTTTTGGAATGATGGAGAGTGTGACGGTTGTGAAAAAAGCAGGTTGAAAAATGATTGAGGTGAAAAGCTAGGTCTTACAATAGATGCAAAAGGAAATATGTATTTGGAATTGAAATGTTATAGTGGATACTAGTACATGAGTGCAGTCCATACCAATAGAAGTCCCTAAATTGGCATTTGGAACCAAAAAAAAAGACACCCTAAACCTTTAATGCCTTAATTTGATTTAGTTGGGTGACAAAATAATATAGATCTACCCACATATAGGTTGTTAGGCACTTATATTTGGGTATTGGCCACACCTCCAAATAACCACTTTTGGACTTTTGTATATGTAACAACTCATCTTGTAGCCGCTACAACTACCCAAAATTTGAAACAATAGCTTTAATATCTTAAGTCACATATGAAGAAACCTAGAAAAAAAATGTTGAAATTTGATGTTCTATTTAGGAGCTTAGGGTGCATAAAGTTAGGGTGGGTGACCACTAGGTCCTCTCCCCTAGCATGTGAAATATTCTATTGAGTTAATATAATTGTTTAATTAAAATTTTCTATAATTTGTTCTTATGGAATATCTATGTGCATGTTTGACTAGGCACTAAAGGCTATCAACACGAAATAGCCAAAATGGCTTTACATTTTTGTGGATTGAAATAATCTAGAAATTCTATCAATACCAAGAAATAAAAGGTATCCAAGATGTCAAATCACATTAACATAACATTTTCCCCTCGCATTTGTAGCAATGAAACTGGAGTGCTCACCACGTCTATTGTTGAGAAAACATCGACCAATAAAATCATATAATATTACAGCACAAATTAATTGCGAAGAAATAAAAAAAAAGATAAAACAAAATAACAAAATACATTCAACAAACATGAATTTATATTGTAAAATCCTAACAATGTCATGGAAACATCCATATGACAAACTATCAATATTGTTTAAATTTTTTTTACAATTTTCATGTAACTGCTATTAGAACTTGATTAGACTTTAAAAGCTACAAAGATATGTGTAAGATCTTCTAAAAAACTGTAATCATCAAACTTGGAAAAATTAGCATTTTTTATAAAAGAATGAAATAACTTTATTGTTGTCACAATTCAACAAGTACCACAGTATGCAATTGGTTCTAATGGAATGCTAAAATCCCTGCTCAATTTAAAGGTAAAGCTCGTTTCATAGCCTTGTCTGAAATGACAACTCTTTGTTCAATTACATGAGTGCCCACAAGGTAGAGTGCTGTACAAATTTCTGAAGACCTTGATAAGGTGCTGGGTCGTTTACCAATTTCCTGCTTTAGGAGTTTGAAAACTAGAAAAGATGCCTGCTCCTAAAGTAGGGGCTACTCAGTGGCTAGAGCAAGTTAAGAACACACAAATTCATGGAGAAGAACAGGTGATGGCATCTCATGTGCATCCATACATTTTCACTGTACCAGAGTCCTTGCGTATTGAAAGGCCAGAAGCTTACTTGCCTCAGGTAGCTTCTCTAGGACCTTATCATCACCTTAAACTTGAACTGTATGAGGCTGAAAGATATAAATCTCGGCTTACTATCCAAGTTGAGAACAGAGCAAAGAAGGGGAAATTTGAGGCTTTGGTTAAAGAGATCATTAATATGGCAACGGAGATAAGGAACAGCTACAATGATCCTATTGAATGCGGAGATGAAGTATTAGGGTGGATGATGGCTCGAGATGCTGTGTTTATTCTGGAGTTTCTTGGCTGCTATAACGAATGTCAGAGCCCACGATTTGAAGAGGCAAATCCTTATCTTCAATGCGTGGATGCAGTTTTTCACCCTGAAAGAAAGAGCCCATTGTTCTTCCCGTTTCAGGCTGATATTTTTAAGCTCGAGAACCAAGTCCCACTCTTTATTTTGAAAAAAGTTCTGGCATGGGAGACTGGCTCAGATCAAGCATTGAACAAACTTAAAATGACAATTTCAAGTGCCTGTAAGAAGTTCTCCCCTTTCATTTCCGTTAGAGATTCATATTGTTCCCTTACACTAGCACACTTTAGTATTTCACTTGATGAAAGACATTTATTGGAATGCCTTTACAATTTTGTCATCCCAAAAGAAAATCCTGGTCAGGTTAATGTTTCTGTTGAAGATGATCAGAATAGAACCATGGCGAGGTTCAAAAGTTTTCACTTTCTTCGCCAGATAACATCGAGATTTAGAGAATTTTTGTCTCGGTCTCCAAAATCATATGTCAAAGCTGACAAAAATCTGCCTTCGGCCACAGAATTACACAGGAGAGGAGTAAAATTTGCTCCTTTTACATGGGCATCTGAAAAAATAAGGTTTGATAGAGCCAGCTCTACACTGTTCCTCCCCTGTATAGAAATGGATTACAGAACGGATGTTTTCTTGAGAAATATGGTGGCAGTGGAAGCATTCATGATGTGGAAAAACAGAGTGTTTACTTGCTATGCAGATCTGATGGACAGACTCATTGACACTCCTAGTGATGTTGCGGTGCTGAAAAGGTATGGAATCATCACCAGCGACTTGGGAAGTGATAAAGAAATAAGCAATCTGTGGAATGGCATTCGCAGATCAATATGGAGGAGTGCTTATGAGCCTATTGACCAAATTATCAAGGATGTCAATGCTTATTACAGAAGTAGATATGGAGTTTTACTGGGTGAGCTTATGCAGGAACATTTCTCAAATCCATGGCGAGCTGCATCGGTGGTGGGAGCATGTACTCTGCTTGTTCTAGCTTTCTTGCAGACATTATTCTCATATTTTCAACTGCCCCATCATCATAAACACTTATAGATATATTTTGTCCGAGTGCTTTGCTAATTCCGGTGTGTTTGCATTCCCCCTGTTGTTCTATTATTGATATTGTTTTGCTGTATGCCTTGTAGGTCAGGCCATCTCTATGGCGTGGTCATTAACTATGTTGGGTCTTAGTTTACAAGATATATGCTGCAGTGAGTGTTGTATAGTAGGATTTCATGTCTAATTTTTACTGAAACTGAAAGGAGATGCATCTCTGTAATTCCTACTTCCTATAATGTCTTTTCAAGTTGTGTAGACACACTTGTAAATCTGTCTCAAACTCTTACTCCTTCCAGTGGATTCCAGTGTTATTGTAAATCACATGTATTAGTTCATAGATTTCAGTTAATTTTAACTCTGTTAAATGAACCTTTATCCTAGTAACCAAAAATGACGACCTATTTAATGATTTTGACTTCACAATTCCTAGGGATACTTCAGTGTCAAAGACTTGAAAATGTGACTCTGGGAACAGAGCAAGAATCAATCAATGAGATTCTTACTAAGGGAATTTTAAATCATTCAGTTCTCCACATATCCTGTGCTTTACTTATAAACATTACTTTGTTGCAAATTCTCAGCAACCGTGACGACGTCAGGTACAAATGTGAAATTAGTTGCTGAGATGGGCATTTAAAAAGATTGAGGAACTTATATTGAAGGATTTGTTGTTTACTGCAGGATCAAGATTGGAAGCTGACAACCAGTTTTTGTTTACCAAAGCAGCTGTCCTAAAGTGTGAACTGCTTGGCTTTTTTCAATGCCTCTGAAATTTAGGAATATTTTAAAGAGAGTGGTCTCATGAATTTTGTAGTGTAGCTTAAGTTCTTAGTTTATGAGTCACACTCATTGACCCATGTTTCATGAGTAGTGGTTCACAAGAACCCATCTCTCATGATAATGAATGGTCCACTTGACACTCATTACATCTAGGTGATTCTCACATAGGTGAAGCACTGGGCCTAAGAAAACCTTGGGCTCTTGTGAACCACTACTCATGAAACATGGGTCAATGAGTTTGATTCATAAAACTACACGATTGAATTCTCATAGCAATATCACAATTTGACATGCTATGGAAAATACCTCCTACTTATTACTTATCAATCCTGTAATATTTTATTTTTTTGCTTCATGAAATCCCACTCCTTCAAAATAGATCCTGAAACCCCCTACATAAGACCCCAAGCTTAAGGCTCCTAAATTTATACCAAACTTGTGTAGCAAGCTTAGAAGTTAGAACAGCTGCAGACATCAAATTTATATCTGGAAATAATTCAAGGAAGTTACAGAAATAACAATTCCCTCAGGATTTTAGTTCAGATATACCCACTTTGGAGTTTGGCCTTGCTTTTCTCTGGTAGTTGCAGGTTTCTTTTCTTATCCTTCACATGTATCTGAAAAAAACACACCAGGCCTGCCAACTCCTGAGAAATAGAGATTGCCATCCATATGTCATGGAAGACAAAACACACCCAACATACAACGCTTTAGAAAATGTCACTACAAACCAGCAACTCCTTTATTGCTCCATTCAAATCCAGCATAAAATGGATACTATCTTACTACAGGCATATTAGTTTTGGCTGCCCTAAAAAAGCATTTTCCCTTCTCTTAAACCAGACACTAAAATAAAAATTCAAAAACTCACCCACCCCAGTAACAGCACAACTAATAAAAACCTCATTAATTGTTTTTCCTTAAACAACCACTGCTGTTTCTAAAAACAACTATGGATCTCCAAAATCTCCCACTTTGTAATGGATGATAGTCACATGAAGATATTTTGGACTGTTCTGTGTCCCAAAAATTCTGCCACTGGTATTAAAATATTGGCATCACACAAGCTTCATTTTCTATGACTACAATAACAATGGCCTCCAAGTGAAGAAATCACAAAATTTAGTGCTGATATTGTGCATCAGCCTTGGAGAGGCGAATAGCTTATGTCCTAGTAATTCAAGGCATTTTTCGTAATTGCTTCCAAGAACCAATGTTACTTGATGGAACTATAAACAATCATCAGTCAACAAGAACAATCGGATATAAACATTAACCCAAAGCTTGATTCTAATCCAGTAACAGTGCAGGGTACCCACAACCCAAAGCTTGCTGCTAAATCATTATCAATGGGGTATAACGACAACCCAAGTCTTTAATTTTGTAAATTAGTTGAACTTCCAAGAACAACTTTGAATTTGGTTATCATTATCAATGTAAGATCACTGCGACCCAGTTTAGGCTTTGTGTGTTGATCTTGTTAAATAAATTTAATGTCTTCTTTTATGAGATTTCTAAGTGTGATATTCATTTTAAATTATTGAAATTTAGTTATTTAATTAGTTGATAGGTTACATCTAGTGTGAGATTTGAACCTCAAACAAATCTTGTGTTTATAAATCACTGTTGAGTTGTCCGAAAACAAGTTTCAACTATAGTTTAATGGTAAACTAGTTGTCGTTTAATGGTAAAAGCCTCCAAAATATCAAGTAACCTTATGTCCCCATGCGGCTGCTTAACTCTATTTTCTGCTTAAATTTAAGCAACAGGGGTGTTCCCATGCATAAATTTAATTTTTGGGAAAGGATAATTTGGAATCTTTTCCTATTTTCATGGAGCAGCTACTGTTTAGGAATTGAAAATAAGCTGTGGAAAAAGAGGGGGGGCTGGAAATAAGCAGCAACTGCATATTTCTAAAAATCCACGTGGCTCCACAAATTTCTTTCCCTCTTTTTTAATATTTGAATTTATTTATTTATTTCTAATTTTTTATTGTCAAAATTATTATTAATACTATTAATACAAATTTAAGCTGCTTGCTTAAAAATAAGCAGAAAAACAAAGCATTCATGGGGCCATCAGCTCCACAAATAACTCCTAAATAAGTTGAGCAGTGGCTGCTAGACAAAATAAGCTAAGCAGCCGCATGGGGACATGAGGTAAAAGCCTCCAAAATCTCACTTATCACATAAAAGACAGATAAATATTGATTTGACAACTTTATGGGAACATTCTATTTTCATTTGTAGTATTTTTTTGTCAATTTGATGGCAACTTTCCTTTTTCATTTGCATTGTTTTATGTTTTTAATCTATATGCAAATATTTCATAATCAAATAATACTTAATTTCTTTAAGGAAAAATTCTAGATTTGTCTAAGTTTATTTCATTCCATTATTTAACATTTATTATTAAAATTATTTAATCCAACCACACGCAACTAGAATTTGAATGCACAAACATGCACTCTCTAACATATTAACAACCATATAATTTTTTATTGATGTAATCCTTGAACCTTCTTTAGATGCAAGTGCTAGTAATTAATTAACTATGTGCACACATTTAAAGATCATTGAAAAAGTCAATTTGGGTTTTAAAGAGTATTTACACTGGCATTGGATACTTGACATGAAGTAAAAGGGTATCTATCATAATTTATGTAGTAAAATATGTAAAAGCACATATGACATTATTAGAGATGTAAAAATATATATGAAAATGTGCAGAAGTTGCTTGTATTTTTTGGACTTAAAAGTTGTTATATTGTTTTTTAGTGGATTATTTGTGGGTTGTTTTTGTCCTCTATTAAAGTTGGATAGACAAATTCATATAAAATGTCTTGAAACTTCTAAAAAAATATTTGTAAATCTTGGACACGTACCATAAGGTGTTTTGTACATGTTGACTCTTTGCCTAGTGGTTTGAGTCCATTTTTAAAAAATATGGTATCATATATTCTATTTGCCTATATATTGAAGGCATGGGATAGTAGTTTCATATCTTTACAGCTTGAAGTATTATTATTCTATGAGAATATTGTTAGATTGAAAGGAAAAATTAAATTATATCAATGTACTCTATATTTGAAAATTAATACATACTTGTGCTCTCTTTAATGGTGGAGTTTGTACTCAAAAGAGTTTTTCCTACATATATCCATGTTCTTGTGGTTTGTTATTTTTTATCGTAGCATATTTTTTCATTTTAATTAATAGCCTATCATTGTCAAAGAATTTGATCACTAAAAAGGTAATTGCTACTATTCTATTATCACCTAGATAACACCTCAATGATGTTATTGTTGGAGAGAATGAAGATGCCAACACATCAACTCAAGACCTTTCATGTACAAAGCTTGTTCCACAATGACAAATATTTTGGTGCATATGATGTCTTTTAGCCTCCCCTATGCCAATCGACATCAATATGGGATAATTAAATTCAATATAGTCCTAAAAATATTTTTTAAATTATTTTTAATACTCTTGCAATTATATCAGTCCTAAGAGAAAGATTCTTTCTAAAGGTCATTTTTAATGCTAGAAATTTTGCCTTAATTTTTTTAACAAAATCACCTCACCAACCTACCTATAGAGATATAAATGAGACAACCATAGATTCATATTGTTAACAAACTATCCCAATCTTGGAAATTGAACGTAGAAGATATGTGCTATTTATAGAAGGAAAAAGATTTCCCTAAAGATGCCAAAGTGGGAATTTATACATGAAATTACTCATGCTCAGTCAGTTTTAGTAATAAAAAGTTCTTGCATCCAAGTAATTAACCTAACTTGCAAAGTGTGTTTTAACTAACCAATGCACAAGCCAAAGTTTTAGAAGTGTTAAACATATCTACTCAAGTATGGGTAATCCCATAAATTTGGTTGTATATGAAGAATTGTCTTCTCATTCTAGCATACAAAAGAAAAAAATATACATGAATGTTTCACTATGGTTGTTGAAGGTAATAAAAAAGTAAAGGTAAGCCCTAGGTAGATTTCTTTTAAAAATGCAACAAATGAAAAAGTGAAACATATAGCTTTCTATTATTCTATACACATCAACAAATATAACATTAAAATAAAGATTTTATAGAAATTCACAAAAATGTAGACAATCTCCAAACTAAATGAATTGAAATTTTGATTCCATTTTTTCTTATTTGGTTGTCTTCTAAAACATTAAGGTTTTGAATTTATAGGCATTATCAATATGGACATTGGCCTTGCCTTTAATATCAAGTGGTAAAAAGATAGTTGAAAAACTCAAGCTTGATTAAAACTTAGCAACCTAAAACTTTGATTGACTTGAGGCAAAAATATGACAAATGAAATAAATACACAAAATAATTGAATTAATGCATGAGAAGCATAAGAGTGAATTTAGAGAACAAAAATCTATTTTAATCATACTATCCCTGGATTAGAATTGACTAGATTTAAACCAAAAGTATAAATTGAATTCAATTATTGAGAAAAATAATAGAATTAATAAATAGTTAACACTAGTACATAAACAACAATAAATGACTGAAAGACTACTAAAAACTGCTTATAAATGACTAAACATGGTCGTGCGACCAGTAGTAGTTTATGCCAGTCATTTATAATGCGACCGAATTGATGACTAAACCATTTTTAGTTGTTCAGTCGATCAATTTGGTCATTAATTTAGTCGTCTGATTGATCAATTTGGTCGATGAATTAGTCGTCTGATTGATCGACTTGGTCGTTGAAATAGTCATCTGATTGATTGATTTGGTTGTTGATGTAGTCGTTAATTTGATTGATTTGGCAGTGTGTTTAGTCATTAATTTAGTCATTGATTGTTTTAAACCAGTCACTTATTCAATCATTTTACAATCACTGGCAGTCAAGTGGATTATAACTCATTAACCTTATCAAACACACAATTCAATGCCAAACTCCATATTTCGTAAACCTGCAATTCTATTAACTGTAAACAAGATTTGGTACAATGTATCCAAGGGGTTTTAATGTTGTTTGTGTCATTTTAACATTAAAACAGAATATTTCTATTCTATTTCTCCTGAAAAAGAAAGACTACATGTAGTGGCCTAACTCCCAAGGTCCTGGTAGTTGGTTCTCAACTGTCTGATGTCACTCAATTGGTTCATGCAACTGTAATATTCAAGGGGCCTGGGCTGGTAACAAAGGATTCAAGCTATGACTCTCTTTGTTAAAATAGTTCCTGTAAATCAAGGGTTTTAAAATAAAAGAAAAAGATAGATCCAAGGGGTAAATTAGTAAGCATGAATTAAATTTATCTACTATCCAGACATATACTTTTAACAATGAATGTTTTCTTAACCGATCACAAAAACCATAACATGACACAACCCACAGTATAACTGTACCATCATATACATCTTAGGTGCTTAATTCAATTCCTCTATTCGCCTATCACAAGTATTTCCAAGATCTCAAAACCACACACATTCATTCATTATTAAAACTATAGATCAACAGACTTTAATAACCTTAATTCAATGACAATTTAACAAGATAATCTTTAAACCTGGTTTCTTCTAATGACTTTCATCATATAAGAAACTATCATGCTTCACACAATCACTGGCATTCAAGTGGATTATAACTCATTAACCTTATCAAACACACAATTCAATGCCAAACTCCATATTTCGTAAACCTGCAATTCTATTAACTGTAAACAAGATCTGGTACAATGTATCTCTGCAAAATGCTCTCTGAAAATTCTATCTCCTAACACTAGGTAATCCAATCCAATTTTCAATTAGCCGACCCTTACAATGTAATACCCCATTGGTATTTATAGAATACAAAAAAGAAGTTCGAACTTTACTTCTATCTTAGGCTTTCCACCTTTTTAGGAACAATCAACTGTCTTGGAAACTCAGATCAATTTCGATCTTGAGTTCTTACATTACACATTCAGTTTGATCTAACAATAGAAGATAGAAAATAGGAGAAAAGAAGATCCCACATCCTTGAGACTGCTAGTGCTGCATGCATGCAACATGCAAGGAAGAAGATCATCATGCATCATGCAAGGAAGAAGAATATCATGCATGCAAGATTTTATGCATGTGATGTTGGATCCGCTATGAACTCATCATAACTGGTGAAGACTTGTTGTAGCATATCCATATCTGGCCCATCAATCCAGTTATCTTCAAATTTGATGCGATCCAACTCAACTGCAGCAAATTCTTTCATGCTTTTTACCTTGACCAACTCTCTTCCTGCAGCTTTTATCTCTTCCTTGACCTCTACAAGTTGATCTATCATTAAGTCTTCTCCATCATCCTGCATGAGTCCTTGGAATCTTTCATTCCATTTCTCTCTAACCTGACTTAACGACATGCCATCTTTAGTCATTACATTCACATCTACTATTATAGCCATAACCGCTTCCAACTCTTCCAACTGCTCAGTTAAATTATTAACTGCTCCCTGAATTTCATCCTTATGCTTGCTCAAGAAGCCAGTCCTAAACTTAAGGATACGAGAAGTCTTTTCTACAAAATCTTTATTATCATCTTCGAGTATAGATTCTTCTAAAAGAGTAGTTAGAGGCAATGTATTTATCTTCTCCAACTTTTCACTATACTCTTTGTACTCTTCTTCTAACTTCTCGGAGGCCTCAATATATTGATGCATCTCTTTTATTACTCCTTCGCCTCCTTATAGGTTTCAAACCCCTTTTCCAAAACCTCACCTACCTCCCGGTTCACTTTGTCTATCCATTTGTCAACCATCTCCGCCTTACCTCTAACCTGCACCAAATCATCAACCTCCTTTTTGCTTAGCAAAATAGGAGTCTCAATTGCTGCAACCTTTTGTGACCTTGGAGAGGAGACACTCTTCAAAAATGAATGTAACTGATCTAACTGAGCCTTAAGCTCATCTTTCTTTTGTTTGTCCTTGATCATTCTGGATTTTATCGTTGAAGCCACCACATCAATCAAATTCATTTGTTGATTTCTAGTGGGTCTTCCCAAGTTAACCGTACTCAATTGATAGTCTGTGAGCTGCATATCCCCTACCTCTTTTTCAATCATAGGCACGACACATTCAGCAACTATCTCCCCTTTATGTGTGAGTCTGGTAGAGTGCAAAACTTTAGCCCTCTTCTTAGGCCTTTCCTGTTCAATCTCCTTCATCATGTCCTCCCAATTAATAGATTGAGGAGGTGTTCTAGCTCTTTTCTGTAGATCTAATTTCAACCAAGTAGGAGCACCAGGAGCCATCATCATGGAAGAGGAAGCAGCAATTGTAGAGGATGGCTGAATATCTACCTTAGGTTGAGAATCAACCTTTGCCTTTTCTTGTTGCTCCTGCAGTACATGCAACTGCACCAACTTCTCAACCTCCTCTCTATCTCTTTGTTCCTACATCTTCCTGTCTTCTTCTTCTTTTATCAATCTTTCCTCTTCCATCTGATCCTTCTCTTTTTCTTTCTCTAAGGCCTCTCTTTCCAACCGTTCTGCCTCTAAAGCTTTAAGTTTTGCAGCTTCGGCCTCTTCTCCCTTTTGCTTCCTTTCAGTTTCTTCCTTTTCTATCCTTTCTACTTCCAAGGCAATGAGTTTCTCTACCTTTTCCCTTTCTTTCTCAGCTAGCTGTTTCTTTACCAGCTCTTCAGCCTCTTTTTCTTTCCTTAGAGCTTCAGCCTCTTGTTCTTTCAGTCGAGTCTCCTCTGTAAGCTTCAATCTAGCAACAAGGGCTTCCTTTTCCCTTCGATTTCTTGCTTTCTCCTCCTCGAGATCATGGATCTTTTGTATCAATTCCAGCTTGTCATTTTCAGCTTTGATCTTGATCTCATGCTCTCATTGCCTCATTTGCTCCTCCATTGTATCAGCTGCTGTCCTTGTTTCAACTTCTTTTTCCTTCGATTGCTGCTATTGAAGTAGAGCATCAGATTGCAACTTTGCCTCTATTTCCTTTTGTTTCTCCGCAACAGCCCTTGCATCAGATTCTCTGGTAGCATCTTCAAACTGTTTCCATTGCTCCTCCTGTGTAAGAATCTGCTCAATAGTAGGATCTAGAGGCATGTTTTCTTGCAAGTCCTTCTCTGACAGAGTTTCATCTGAATCTGTCTCAATTTCTACCAACTCTTCCTCCACTTCTTTTCCTTTAGTAGCTTCAGCCATGGCATAAAGCACTCCTTGAACTTCTTTTCTTTTCTTTCTTGTGAGTGGGGCTTGTGTAGATGACTCACCCAATGTGGGCATAGGAACAGCAGATTCAATTGAAACATCTCCCTCAGGTGTCTCTTCTTCTTCATCAACCACCTCCAACTCTGTTTCTTCAACATCCGGAGGAAAGAATTCCAACGGTTCCTTGGAAGGTGCCTTTCTTTTAATCCTCTTATACCCTTTACCTTTCTTGAGGATTGGTCCCTAAGGAGCTTGAGTCCTCATCATCAACCATTACACACTTCTATCCAAGACTGTTCTTCCCAATTTCTTAATGTCAATCGTTTCTTCTTCACTCCAGTCTATTGGATCTATCTTTTTCTTTTATTTTAAACCCCTTGATTTACAGGAACTATTTTGACAAAGAGAGTCATAGCTTGAATCCTTTGTTACCAGCCCAGGCCCCTTGAATATTACAGTTGCATGAACCAATTGAGTGACATCAGATAGTTGAGAACCAACTACCAGGACCTTGGGAGTTAGGCCACTACATGTAGTCTTTCTTTTTCAAGAGAAATAGAATAGAAATATTCTGTTTTAATGTTGTTTGTGTCATTTTAACCATCAACAATATGTTTAGTCGTTAATTTAGTCATTGATTGATCTTAACTGGTCACTTATTTAGTCATTTTTATTCACTGATTTCTGTCCATTGGTAGTGTATTTAGTCATTAATTTTAATCATCATTTTGATCAATTTGGTAGTTTATTTAATTATTTTTGTTCACTGATTTCTGCCTATAAGTGCTGGAAATGATACACATTTTCTTTAATTGAAGTTTAAACATATAAAAACATAATCAATCATTCATTTGCACATAATCATCATTTTGATCAATTTGGTAGTTTATTTAATTATTTTTGTTCACTGATTTCTATCAACTGATAGGTATATTGATGCATTGTTTATTAATTGCATAATCATTATATTTAGTCATATTTATTCATTGATTTCTGTCAGTTGATAGTATATTTAGTCAATTTGTAGTTTATTTAATTATTTTTGTTCATTGATTTCTGCCTATAAGTGTTGGAAATGATACAATGCTTTAATTGAAGTTTAAACATATAAAAACATAGAAAAACATAATCAATCATTCATTTGCACATAATGAAATGACTATTAAGAAGGAAAAATAATGAAATTTTATTGAGAAAATGTGTTCTTATAGTAGATACAAGATAGAAATGTGTCTTTTCTTTAAAAAATGTATTGTTACAAAGAGTGTTTCTCAGTGTTGTGACTAAGAAAACTAAGTTACAATGCCTTTTTTTTTGCTTATGCAAGATATTACAATTTTGATGACAATTACATGTTGCAACTTATTTGCAATTGCACATACATGTATGTTGCACTCTCTGCAACTTTCCCTCTTCTCTACACCTCTTTATCTGCTTTGTATTTACTTCTTTTTATGCACCCTTGTTCTTTGCGTCTACTGCTTACACAATAATATATCCCCTCTTCTATTATGCACCAGTTTGAATGAGTGTAACCCAAACAAAAAGAGAAAAACATAATCAAGTGGTTTTACATTACAGGTACAGTAAGATAGAACATTCTCTATTCTACTCATAGAATGTACACCCAAATCAGATTTTTTGGTTTTTGTTTGGGTTCAACTTATTCAAGCTTAGCACATTCTTTGTCTGCAACTTCACTCTCCACACTCTGTTACTAACGCTTCTTTTTCTCTTCTGCCCTTATGACTAACACTCTATCATTTTTTTAAAATATTTTAGTGGTCACCGTGTGAAGGTCCCTTCTTTCTCTTTCAGATGGAAAGCTTCATCTATTTTTCTGGATGAGGAAGGGGTATGTTACTTGTGACCTATAAAATACTTACATTTGCATCTCTTTTTCTTTTCAATTTGACTTCATGTACAATAAATAGTGAGTGAATCTGTCCAATGCCCACAACAACACCATCAAACAGATCCAACACCTCAACTAAAATCCCCTTCTTGGAGTTTATCAATAAATATCTACAAAAACAAAAAAATACACATTTTATTGAGATATATGTATAGAAGAAAATTTGCATCCCTCACATAAATTCCCCTTTTACACATCCTCACCTTAGAAAACCAAACCCAAAGGTGAAATTCCACATCAGCTAGCTACTTGCCTTCCACTTGGCATTTTTCCTTTGTGTCGGTAGAAGAATGTTTGTTGGGGACGTGTGCACGATGCACAAACTTTCACACGGCGTGCTTATGTGCCTGATAGATTCTTGCATCTGAAGCTAGCAGAGGCATTACAATTTTGATTGGGGTTGATTTTTAACCTCCCTCTTCCAAAAACCGAACCCAAAAGTGGTAGATTCTTCCCCTTCTCCTTCAAATTCATCCCTTCTTCATTCATTTCATCTCTTCACGATCTCTCTTAACAAGTTTAATCTCTTCACAATCTCTTGGGAAATTCTCTTAGCACTTCCAATATTCTTTTCACTCTTAAGCAACACTTCAACACTCCATTACAACAACAACACTCTGTCAACTCCGTAAAGCAATTGTGAAGCAAGCCATTGTAGCATGGGCTTAAGGTTTTGCAACACCTCCCTTCATCATAGTCGAGGCTGTGGTGATTGTTCAAGCCTTCTTTCTCCTCCATTGGCTAGTGAGCTCTTGGTGGAGGTGGTAATGTTTCACTCCTCTCCTTTGTGATTTGGTTGAGTAGCTATTTATTGTTTTGTAGTGTTATTTGTGTAGCTTCTTTCTTTACTTCTTTATCATATATTTCTCCCTCGTTGCTATTTGGCTTTCCGTGGAGGTGGAAACACCAAAACGGGGGTTTAACTGAGGCAGACCCCTATACAACCCCAAAAATTTTATCCTCTTTCTTGTGTGTAGGTGAACATGCTTTCAGAGCTAACTGGTAAACTGGCATCTTGGTGAGATCCTCTTTGTTATCTTATCTCTCACATATTTACTTTATCATATTCATTTGCATCTTTTCTACTTCCTAATTATTTTTTTGTTCCTTTAGACGTCACTAGCTAGGTCGTTAGCTTATTTTCTGATGACTTGTACTATATTTTTGGTCCTCTGGTCGTATAAATATCAACACACCTGAGAGATCCCAGTGCATCATGCTGTCATCCCAGAACCGTGCTTTCATCCTTGAGTAGAGAGCTACCTAAGGTACAGTGTTGAACTCAAAAACTAGCTTAGCTAGCCCCAAATTAGATTTTAGGTCTGGATAGTGATTGGAGGACCTTATAGTCCTCATCATTCTCGTCCCCTATTTTGAAACATCCCTTTAGAGTGAGGTACGTTAGGGCAACCTTTCGCTCTTGGCTCTCTGTGACTTGGGGCCTTGAACATAATTGGTCCCCTTCTCTTACATTTTTTTGGTGCACCCAATGTGAACCATTTTGGTTTCATTTTACAATAGTGAAATTTCCTCTCCTCGTATTCTAGGAGTGTTGTAGGTGTGAGTGTTGCGAGGCCTTTTCCTTTCAACCCAACTTGTGACCCCTAGTAGACGTAGTTGGAAGGTTTCACAAGTGTTGTGCAATGAAGCCTCAAGTGGGTCACTATTTTTTCTTACAACCTTTGGGGGGATTTGTGAGAGTATCGTTCAGTGGACATGATGGCTTCCTTTTTGCATCAAACCATCCCCTCTGAGCAGCCTATGAGTGGTGGTCCAAGGGTGATCCCACAAAGCTGGTTTACAATTTCTGGGAGATTCTGATTTTTGTTGAAATCACATATGTTTAGAAAATATAATGATTTAAGCCTTAAAAAGTTCTACTTTAAGGATTTCAATTAAAGAGGGTTTGATCAAACCACCTTAGATCAAACCCCCTTGGATAGAACCCCGCTAGTTTTAAACCATACCTACAACAGAGTCTCCTTTACACCTATCAAAATGTTGATAAAATATCACTTTTGATTTACCTTTTGGGGGATCAAATGAACTCATTTAAAATTTGTTTCAAATGATCATGGTATTCCTTAGAATGAGCTATCCAATGAATATAATTTTAATATGTTTTGCTTTTGTTATGTATGTGGTTTTTTAGTTTTATTAAACATAGGCTTTTCACCAAAAATCAAGCTCTTTGTTCTGCACATGTGGAAAAATAGCATATTATCAAAATAAAATTTTAAAAAATATGTTCAGGCAGTGTATTGATGTCCTTGATCCATTAAAGAAAAAAAAATGAATTTTGATACATGCATAAAATGTTATGTTGTATACAGTCCGCCTATATTTCAATTGTAATTGATCTGACTTCAAAACTTGATTAAGAGAAAAATATTTAATAAAAGACTATGAAACCAAATAAAAGTGCTAGATATCATAGTTAAAAATCTAAATTCGAAAAAATAGAATTTTATCCTTCATACAAAACAAGTTATGTTGTATACGGTGAGCGTCACTCCTTAAAAATGTTGTTTTAAAAAAAAAGCTAGTTTTTGAAGGAGATGGAAAAAGCAATGCAATTTGATTCCAAATTTTTTGAAAAAAATATATTTAGAATTTATAGACAAAATGTAATAAATCACTAGTTTGGATCATCTTCAAATTCCTCACGGTTTAGCCGCTATAGGAGCTTGAAAGTGAAGATTTAGTTAAAACAAATTAGTTCAGTGTCCAGTTTGCCCAAAAATTGTAAACCAGTATTGTGGGATAAACCCCAAGTATAAACTTCACCTCATAGGATTTTTCGATGGGATTTAATAGAGAACCATCTCCTCTTTATATCCCTACGTAGATCAATGGGAACATTGTAGTGAGTTTTCTTTTTGATCCGACATCTCAAGTGAATATCATAATCGAAGAGATTATGTTAATTAACTTCCTACATAAGGATGGGTACAATGCACTTATGAGCACCATATGTATGCACAATGGGTTTTTCATACCTCCCTTGTAATGCCCCACCACGAGACCCTAAAGGAAGTTGCATCACAACACAAAAGTGTACATTTTTTTCCCTTAAAAGTGCATTAATATCAAAGGAGATGCACAATACTTCGCAACAACCTTTAAGGTAGTGTGACAAGATTACATCGATAACTAAAACATACACACAACATGCACAATTTTTTTTATTAAAATAGTAACCATACATTTAATTTCACATACGTACAAGCATTAAAGATACAAACAGATAAAATAGAATAAGAAGCTTCAGATAACATTAACTTAAAAGTAGATTACAATCCTCATTCCCGGAATGAGGTAGATCAAACCTAACTATTACAATTACAAGATCCCACCTCAAAAACAAATGAGGGGAATAATAATAACAAGAGCTATACTGAAGTAAAGAGAAAGCCTAATCTAAAGAATGAAACCACTGCAGGCTCTCCACTGAAAAACCATGCAACACAATCTTCAAATCAAAAGGGGGACCCAACGGTGTAGGGCGCACGTTCCTCCCAACCATGTGATACCCGAAGGCTCACCCCCCGTGCTAGGAGACAGTAACATGGATACAAGGACAATCCCTACTACCTCTAGTCACAACTGACTCCACTCTAAACCAAAACTACCACAAGTACA
Organism: Sequoiadendron giganteum; assembly: GCA_007115665.2. Classification (NCBI taxonomy): domain Eukaryota; kingdom Viridiplantae; phylum Streptophyta; class Pinopsida; order Cupressales; family Cupressaceae; genus Sequoiadendron; species Sequoiadendron giganteum. The sequence continues at coordinate 117,738,173 of CM021105.1, read as the reverse complement.
ACACAAACTCAAGAATACATTGAAATCCGAGTTTAACAGTATGAGACTCCAGTAACCTATACATACAACTAACCTAGGAGAAATGTCACTCAAGGTACATGAGTTACCCATCAGATCTTTCCAGATCTCGGTCCCCATTGAGCTTCACCCTCCTATGGTTATCATGTGATTCAACACCACTCGAAACTAAGGAGGTACAAAAAATCCAACAAAACCATTCAAAGAAGATCAACCATTCCCCGTTCGTGGAAACCGGGTGACTCATTGAAAACAACAAACTTACTACCATAGAGAACTACACAAGAAAAAACCATGAAATGATAACTCACAAATTAACATTCCTCACAAAGAAGACTTATAATAACTCATCTAATACCTCTTTTCAATTACCCCTAATTACCACAAAAGATATCTCAAACACACCATAAAAGCACATTAGTTCAATGTTTACAATATTCTAATTTATCACAACCTTGCACACAATCAATGAAATAACTTATAATAATTCGCACCACTCAATTATCCCAACTTAACTAATTAATTAAAAAGGCTCTTCTAAACAGAGATAACATCACACTAACCTTTTCCTTAATTTCATCAATTTAAAAAAATAATAGAACCTTTGTTCCTACTAACATATTATATATATTTTAAATACCTATTCCTGCAATTCACTTAATTAAATAACCATTTCCTCTTATTGCATTTAGACGAACCACATAGGCAATCAACATGATAATTAAATATAAGATTTGGATTTACTAAATCTTTTCACATTCAGTGATAAGCAGGAATACTAAGACAAATTACACAATTTTCTCTAATTTAATAAGAATCCTTTGAAAGGCGAAGGAGAAAATTCAACCAATTAACTAACAGGCTCTTCAAATATCTCAATTCAACTTCAAACAACTATAAGATCGTCATTTCATTTATTATTCCAATTCCCTCAATTTTAAACTGATAAAATATCTATTTCCCCAAACGGATTACATCATTTAAATAAATTATAATTTTCTTTTTCTCAAAAAACACATTATTTTAATTTCATCTAACACATGCATTTGCATGCATCTAATCCAATGACTATTTAAATGAAAACAATTTCTTTATTACATGAATTCTTCATTTTGGAATTAACTTCAACTTGAACTCGAATATGCATCTATTTAACAGATGTAACCAATCTAAATATCTAATCTTTAGTTCCAAGAAAATATTTATAACTAACGCTTACGTATTTCTTCTATTCAAATAAATATGCACACAATCTTTTCTTTTAAATTATATTAAGAGAAAATCTACATATAATTAATAAATTTTCATAACATTAATTATCTCTTCATTTAAAACTAAAAACAACAATATATATTTAACACATATTTATAATATATACATTCATAATTATATTTTAACATATAATTATATATACATATATTTATAATATATATATATATATATTTTATTGATATTCTATAAACCAAATATATTAACCTATATATATATATATATATAATATTTACACATTATATATATACAAATATATACAAAATGTGTATATATAATATATATACATATATTAAATATCAATTTAAATTTAGCAATCTTGAAGTTGCATAAACCAAAAAGGACGGACAAATTTCGTGTGAACATTCGCCAAGGTAAGTAGGGTACGCCGGACTGTACATACAGTACAACTGGCCACATATAAAGGTTGGGAGGCAGCGCTCCCTATGGGGCAGCGCGTCCCCCCATGTGGTGGGCGCACTACCTCATAGGCAGCACATCGCCCCACACACTTACACAAGTGGGCGCTGGGGAAAATAACCGCCCCACCCACCACTAAAATTTCTTTGTTTTTTAAATTTTTTTATTATAAAACAAAATTTCTTTATGACAGAGATTATGGTACGATTTTCAAAAACATTTCGCCGTACGGCGATTTTAATTGCATAAATATTTACAATAAACATTTCATAAAAAACAAATATATATATTATATGTATGTGGGGATGTATATATAAATAATACATATATATATGTGAATATATATATTTATTGAGTTTTGATAATAATTCAAATTGGGGAAAAATTTTCTAAACAAAGCCATCTACAGACAATAAATTTAACTGGGCAATCAATTTTCTCTTAGGGAATTTTCACAATTATCACAACCGTTTTTCCAAATTAATCAGAGGGTTTTCAATTTCAATCTTATAAAAGGAAAATTACACAGACATCTTCATACTAAAATTTAACAAAACTTCTACAGGCAAATTTAAACAAATCCCAGAAGATTTTTAAAATCTATTTCCTCTTAATTTACATAGAGGCTTTCAAAACCTAAAACTAAATTCTTAAATCACAGATTGTTTTCCTTTGAGTTTATCTCACAACAATTCAACAATAAAGAAGTCTTACAAATTTTGAAAACAATTTAAAGCTTCTACAAACAAAACACAAAAAACTTCTTGCAAATGCAATCTTTCAAACTCAATTACCATTTTAAGCAAAGCTTCTACAAAATTAACTTTTGTACACACAATCTTTCTCAACAATCAAATAAATAAATTAAAACTTAAAGGGAACCTGTTTTCCTGAAGCTCGAAGAAGAGAAAGTTGAAGCAGAGCCTCCCCTTCAGAGATCAATTTCCAAAGCTTCTCGAAAATCACCACTTCCAGGAAGATGTAAAAATATAGAAACCCCCAAAATTCTTGAAAATCCCTTTGTTTTTTATCAATTTTCAGCCAAAAACCTCTTTAATAAATAATATCTTTTCCTCTCCAAAAATCTCATGTGAAGAAACTTCTCTCCCCTTTTTTTCCCCATTCAATTCCTCTCCAAAAATAATATTTTAACCAAAAATAAATAATTAATTCTACTCACACACATGTCACATTCAAAATATCTTTTCAACAAATATTTTCTCAAAGCCTTTTGCATGTTGAAATAATTTCTAATTACAATTTAATTCCAAATTGAAATTAATTAGCACTAATTGAAATTTGCAATTTACAATTAAATTAATTTCCCCTTTTCTTTTAATTTTCTCAACAACTTAATTAATTAATTAATTTTAATTATTTAATAAATAAATTCAACCCATAGGATTAAATTTAATTAATTAAATAAATCAAATTTAATCAATCAACTTAAATAAAAACTTCTATTACAATGTATAATTTTAATTTAAATAAATATCAACACTATTTAAAGCAATAACTCTAAGCATTTATTTCCATACTCAAGAGCCCTTCCAAATTAAATAATATTAAAACAAGCACCAAAGACACAACAGACTCAACTGACGACACACTATGGCTAGGGTGTAGACTTGACACAGGTAACCTAGCTACTATCTCCCAATCATCAAACCGCTGGGTCGACACGCTCAAACCTGTGAAGCCAGGTGGAGTCGATGTCATGTACCTGCAAACCTGTATCCAAGGCATCAATAGCACATGCATATAAAATCATTATAAAATACACCGTGAAGAGGAAATCACAGAATCGCAGGGCGCTCACAAGCGAGTGATGTAATCATGTCCCCTTCACCAATACAATATCACCAAGCTGACAATTCCATCATTAATAAAATTCATAAGCAATAATCATGTCATAATAAACCAACATTATTCTTAATCACAACATGTCAAGTATAACATCAAGGAAATTTCATCTCATAACACACATAGTTCGTATTGGTCAATAAGACATGATAAAATAACAAAGCATCTTAATCTAACATAAGAGAAAAACAAAGGGGTGTTACATTCTCCCCCCATAGGGTTAGGCTTACTCTTGGAAGCCTGCAAAAACCCCTAGAACGAAATTTCACAAAACACACATAAACCATGGTTTCAACACTGAACCACTACATACACCAACATAAAAGTAACAATATCTAGAGTTATAATCGTCAAGGCCAATTACATTATCAAACTAAACAATCAAATAGTCTCAAAACAAAAATCCTAACATAACAAGAATCAAAGCAAAGGAAACAACACTGAAGGCACTTCTTCGGCTTCCTGTACTGCAAGATTTTCATGAGCTCCTGAAACAGCTGCTTGTCCACTTCTAGTAATCTCCACATCTGTACCCTGATGCTCTATCTGACGATGATCAACCATTGCACTCGTTCCACCAGTCCTTCCTGCATCATTCCTTGCTGGCTCGGTAACTGCCGATCTCTGATTGGTTCCAAGTGTGTTCCTTTGAGAACACTATCTCACTAAGTGACCCTGTTGGCTGCAATTGTAACATCCTGTACCTCTACCTATTGCACTTTGAGTGCTTTGAGCTGACTGGATGGGGTGATGGAGTTGGGTTCGTATCCAACTCCGAATCCTCCTATGTGTAAGATGATCACCTCGGAACCCGAAGATTACTGGGTGCACCTCACCAAAAGGAACACCAACCATCCAGTTTCGAAAACCCGAACCTTCATAAGAACTATTGTTGGGCAGAGAACGTTCCCTCAAAATATTCAACATAAGTGTTGCCAAAGCATAAATATTTCTTCTAGGGTTCCTTTCCCTTTCTCTATAAATCTGAAGACCACCATCTTGACTAGAGCCAAGACGGGTGAGAATCTCCCCAATTGTAGAACGTAACAGTGGACCTAGGTGATCCTCACCATCATTCTCATGGGAACTCTAAAAAGTAGGGTTCCGACGATCGACGCTACATCTACCTCTTCTAGGCATCCTATACACACCATCCAAGAAAGGCATCACAACCAAAGGTGAAATTAACTTACAAAATTCAGAGATAAAGCACCACACCCATGATTAAACATGCATATTACATAAATATACCAACAAACAACACTAGAAATCACAACATAAGGTTACACAAGGGTCCATCAGGACACTGAAAAGCAGCATACCAATCCATGATAGAAGAATCCATGAACCAAGAACATATAACCATCTAATAAATATCAACATAACAATCAGTGGTTTGATGGTGTTAGGCCACACGAAAGGTGAGACCATCCAAACAAGACCACAATGACTTGTCTATTGTTGTGTAAGGGGATTAGCCTCCAAGAGATAGTCATCACACATAGGTGAGTAGTGGGTTCTAGTTGCATAACAGCCTCACATACCCTCATCCTCTATGTTTCCTGCGTCTACTTCCTGGTACACACTCACCAATTTTTCCTCATACAACCTTGGAGAGGAATCACAATACGACACATAAACGAAATTGAAAACAACAAAGATAACTAGCTTAGCCACCAAGTTCATAAAGAAGATCAAATTAAAGTTCCATTTCAACAATAAGGCAATAATGCGCATAATTTCAACATTGAATCAAATATATAACCACTAGGGTTATAAGAAAATAAGATCACAAATTGTGGCTAAACCCTCACAATCAAATATAACAAAGTGTCGACCCTCACAATCAACTGAAAAATCCTCAATAACCCAAAGAAAGCTCACAATCTTTGAATTTGCACTATACAACACTATGTGACTAAATACTAGCCACCAATGAGGAAGGAGGAAACAACGTCCAGTTAGAATAATAATAGCCCTCATGTGATGCGGAATAAGCACGCTATCCACATGACTAGAGTGTATCCACGACTAAAGAGAACGTCATCACTCTACCTGGTCATACACCAACTGGAGAAGACACGTATTGGTCGCATGCCACGTGGCATTGTGTCTGTGGGTTCGCAGAAATAGGCACACGCAAAACTCACCCCACACGTGATACCTCATGGAGAAGACAAACGTAGGAACTTGCTATAGCTAGAGGTATACATGGCTAGGATCAACCCATATGCTACCCGACCAACATAGTCAAGGCAACCATGAGGATCCCTCTACAAGTGTTTGAGGCCCCATAATGCTCATCACACAAGTAGGATAACAAAGAAAATCTGATAATGCACCTTCACGTGTCTCAGCACGTGGCATCATGTAACACAACATCATCACCATTACTATGTCGGAACATGAGTAGGGTGTGGCATTGTATCTCATGCATCATGTCAGAACACATGCAGATAGGGTACATATACATAATGCAATACGATAATATCACTGTGGGGCTATCGAGATTCACCTCTCATACAGACGAGGTTAACTCACTAAAGCCAAATCATCGCCTCTATGGATGTCTAGGCATAACTAACAAACCATGCTGCTGTACTCAAGTCTGTGGGGATTAGGCTAACACTTATGGATCAAGTATCTTGATCCAACATAAGGGAAAGTAGTGGGTATGATTCCTCAGGATTGGTTGAGATGAGACGCTCCGCGTCGCATATGCGTATGCTACACACTCCACCCAAGAAACTTGTGACTGCTACTATCCCTTCACGGATTGAGGATCTAGAGAACCAAAAGAAAAAGAGATACTTTTGGTTACTCCTATATATAAGATTCAACCTCACATGGGTTGGCCCTCAATCAGGTTACAAACATGTAAACACACATAATGGTATGGTTAATCCCACACCAAAATGCGACAATCTTCCATGGATGGGTACCAAGTATCACCATCACATGGACACACAAAGCAAGTACGGGTTTCCCCAACTTTCAAACAAGATGGTGTTACTAGTTTCTAACATTTACAAGGGAGTACAACTACATACATAGTCCCATAGGAATATCCAATTTCATAACCCATGGGATACGTATCATAACGTTCCAACCATAACCTTATATCAGGTTACTTACACACTACACTCTTTCACAGAGTACATCATGCTAACGTAAAAGCCATGAGCACGTGATCACTAACTCTCCACTAACAAATCGACAAGGACAACATAGTGAACACAAATGTACCTAGAGGATCCAGTTTATGAACCTGGGGCTCTGATACCATGTGTAATGCCCCGCCACGAGACCCTAAAGGAAGTTGCATCACAACGCAGAAGCATACAATTTTTTTTCTTAAAAGTGCATTAATATCAAAGGAGATGCACAATACTTCGCAACAACCTCTAAGGTAATGTGACAAGATTACATCGATAACTAAAACATACACACAACATGCACAAAAACAATTATTAAAATAGTAACCATACATTTAATTTCACACACTTACAAGCATTAAAGATACAAACACATAGAATAGAATAAGAATCTTCGGATAACATTAAATTAAAAGTAGATTACAATACTCATTCCCGGAATGAGGTAGATCAAACCTAACTATTACAATTACAAGATCCCACCTCAAAAACAAATGAGGGGAATAATAATAACAAGAGCTATACTGAAGTAAAGAGAAAGCCTAATATAAAGAATGAAACCACTACGGGCTCTCCACTGAAAAACCACACAACGCAATCTGCAAATCAAAAGGGGGACCCAACGACGTAGGGCGCATGTTCCTCCCAACCATGTGGTACCCGAAGGCCCACCCCCCATGCTAGGAGATAGTAACACGCATACAAGGACAATCCCTACAACCTCTAGTCACAACTGAATCCACTCTAAACCAAAACTACCACAAGTACAACGGAAACTCAAGAATACATTGAAATCCGAGTTTCACAATATGACACTCCAGTAACCTATACATACAACTAATCTAGGAGAAATGTCACTCAAGGTACATGAGTTACCCGTCAAATCTTTCCAGATCTCGGCCCCCATTGAGCTTCACCCTCCTACGGTTATCATGTGATTCAACACCACTCCAAACTAAGGAGGTACACAACATCCAACAAAACCATTCAAAGAAGATCAACCGTTCCCCGTTCATGGAAAATGAGCGACTCATTGAAAACAACAAACTTACTACCATAGAGAACTACACAAGACAAAACCATGAAATGATAACTCACAAATTAACATTCCTCATAAAGAAGATTTATAATAACTCATCTAATACCTCTTTTCAATTACCCCTAATTACCACAAAAGATATCTCAAACACATCATAAAAGCATATTAGTTCAATGTTTACAATATTCTAATTTATCACAACCTTGTACAGAATCAACAAAATAACTTATAATAATTCGCACCACTCAATTATCCCAACTTAACTAATTAATTAAAAAGGCTCTTCTAAACAGAGATAACATCACACTAACCTTTTCCTTACTTTCATCAATTAAAAAAAATAATAGAACCTTTGTTCCTACTAACATATTATATATATTTTAAATACCTATTCCCGTAATTCACTTAGTTAAATAATCATTTCCTCTTATTGCATTTAGACGAACCTTATAGGCAATCAACAGGATAATTCAATCTAAGATTTGGATTTACTAAATCTTTTCACATTCAGTGATAAGCAGGAATACTAAGACAAGTTACACAATTTTCTCTAATTTAATAAGAATCCTTTTAAAGGCGAAGGAGAAAATTCAACCAATTAACTACAGGCTCTTCAAATATCTCAATTCAACTTCAAACAACTATAAGATTGCCATTTCATTTATTATTCCAATTCCCTCAATTTTAAACTGATAAAATATCTATTTCCCCAAACGGATTACATCATTTAAATAAATTATAATTTTATCTTTTTTCAGAAAACTCATTATTTTAATTTCATCTAACACATGCATTTGCATGCATCTAATCCAATGACTATTTAAACGAAAATAGTTTCTTTATTACAAGAATTCTTCATTTTGGAATTAACTTCAACTTGAACTTGAACATGCATCTATTTAACAGATGTAACCAATCTAAATATCTAATCTTCAATTCCAAGAAAATATTTATAACTAACGCTTACATATTTCCTCTATTCAAATAAATATGCATGCAATCTATTCTTTTAAATTATATTAAGAGAAAATATACATATAATTAATAAATTTTCATAACATTAATTATCTCTTCATTTAAAACTAAAAACAATAATATATATTTAACATATATTTATAATATCTATATATATTTTATTGATATTCTATAAACCAAATATATTAACCTATATATATAATATATTTACACATTATATATATATACAAATATATACAAAATGTGTATATATAATATATATACATATATAACATATCAATTTAAATTTAGCAATCTTGAAGTTCGCATAAACCAAAAAGGATGGACGAATTTCGTGTGAACATTCGCCAAGGTAAGCAAGGTATGCCAAACTGTACATACAGTACAACCGACCACATATAAAGGTTGAGAGGCAACGCGTCCCCCCATGTGGTGCACTGCCTCATAGGCAGCGCAGCGCCCCACACACTTACACAAGTGGGCGGTGGGGAAAATAACCGCCCCACCCACCACTAAAATTTCTTTGTTTTTTTTGTTTTATAAAACAAATTTTCTTTATGACAGATTATGGTATGATTTCTAGAAACATTTCGCCGTACGACGATTTTATTTGCATAAATATTTACAATAAACATTTCATAAAAAACAAATATATATATTATATATATGTGGGGATGTATATATAAATAATACATATATATATATATATTATATATATATATATTTATTTATTGAGTTTCAATAATAATTCAAATTGGGGAAAAATTTTATGAACAAAGCCATCTACAGGCAATAAATTTAACTGGGCAATCAATTTTCTCTCAAGGAATTTTCATAATTATCATAACCATTTTTCCAAATTAATCAGAGGGTTTTCAATTTCAATCTTATAAAAGAAAAATTACACAGACATCTTCATACTAAAATTTAGCAAAACTTCTATAGGCAAATTTAAACAAATCCCATAAGATTTTTAAAATCTATTTCCTCTAAATTTACACAGAGGCTTTCAAAACCTAAAACTAAATTCTTAAATCACAGATTGTTTTCCTTTGAGTTTATCTCACAACAATTCAACAATAAAGAAGTCTTACAAATTTTGAAACAATTTAAAGCTTCTACAAACAAACACAAAAAACTTCTTGTAAATGCAATCTTTCAAACTCAATTACCATTTTAAGCAAAGCTTCTACAAAATTAACTTTTTTACACACAATCTTTCTCAACAATCAAATAAATAAATTAAAACTTGAAGGAACCTGTTTTCCTGAAGCTTGAAGAAGAGAAAGTTGAAGTAGAGCCTCCCCTTCATAGATCAATTTCCAAAGCTTCTCCAAAATCACCACTTCCAAGAAGATGTCAAAATACAGAAACCCCCAAAATTCTTGAAAACTCCTTTGTTTTTTATCAATTTTCAGCCAAAAACCTCTTTCAAAAATAATATCTTTTCCTCTCCAAAAATCTCCTGTGAAGAAACTTCTCTCCCTTTTTTTCCCCCATTCAATTCCTCTCCAAAAATAATATCTTAACCAAAAATAAATAATTAATTCTACTCACACACATGTTACATTCAAAATATCTTTTCAACAATCAGATATTTTCTCAAAGCCTTTTGCATGTTGAAATAATTTCTAATTACAATTTAATTCCAAATTGAAATTAATTAACACTAATTGAAATTTAGAATTTACAATTAAATTAATTTCCCCTTTTCTTTTAATTTTCTCAACAACTTAATTAATTAATTAATTTTAATTATTTAATAAATAAATTCAACCCATAGGATTAAATTTAATTAATTAAATAAATCAAATTTAATCAATCAACTTAAATAAAAACTTCTATCACAATGTATAATTTTAATTTAAATAAATATCAACACTATTTAAAGCAATAACTCTAAGCATTTATTTCCATACTCAAGAGCCCTTCCGAATTAAATAATATTAAAACAAGCACCAAAGACACAACAGACTCAACTGACGACACACTATGGCTAGGGTGTAGACTTGACACAGGTAACCTAGCTACTATCTCCCAATCATCATACCATTGGGTCGACACGCTCAAACCTGTGAAGCTAGGTGGAGTCGATGTCATGTACCTACAAACCTATATCCAAGGCATCAATAGCACATGCATATAAAATCATTATAAAATACACTGTGAAGGAAATCATAGAATCACAGGGTGCTCACAAGTGAGTGATGCAATCATGTCCCCTTCACCAATACAGTATCACTAAATTGACACTTCCATCATTAATAAAACTCATAAGCAATAATCATGTCATAATAAACCAACATTATTCTTAATCACAACATGTCAAGTATAACATCAAGGAAATTTCATCTCATAACACACATTGTTCGTATTGCTCAATAAGACATGATAAAATAACAAACCATCTTAATCTAACATAAGAGAAAAATAGAGGGGTGTTACATCCCCTAAGTAGTATAGTGTTATCAATCCTTGTCGGATCTAAGTCTATGAACTTTCTATTTGACATAATCCTTGGATTTGAACTCTTAAGAGTGAAGCTAGGTATCCCCTAGTTAGTAGCTATGAACATAGTTCCCTTGGTTGTGCAAAAATGTGTGAAATTCATTCATGGGGGGTTGGTGCATGTGATTCACGACACTGGTTATAAACCACCAGTTGCACATGATAGCTACTCCTTAGATTATTTTTGGCCTGCACTCATTGGTCCTCTTCCACCTAGGAAAGACCTCTTGTACCAAACATATCAAAAGTACAAGAAAGGGTGTTTGACGGCGAAAGTGAGATACCCTCCATCGCCTCATGTCGTTTCACATAAGGCTTGCCTAAACGCTGATAGTGATGCCGCTAAGGCCTGTAGAAGGGAAGAAGCGAAGCGGTCTCGAGATCCTCCTTCCTCTTGCATTGTTCATCCTGACACTTCTTCTCACCTTGCTGCGATGTCATCAGATCCTATCTCACACTTGCAAGAGAATCCTATGGTGCCCGCTTGGCAAAAGCCTAAGCATCCCACATTCGAGCTTCCTGTTCTGCCCATAGAGCATAGGCCCATTCAATATGGCAAAAAGAAAGGTCCCTATGGGGAATCTCCTTTGTCTCGGCCTCTGCGGCTCCCTATCGCTTTTTCTTCTAAGGCAGTAAACAAGAAGAGGCCTGCTGTCGAGGCATTAGAGCCAATTTTCCTTGTTGTTTCTCAACCTGCTCCTCTTGCTCCCATCCAAGAGTCTGTCCCTCTGCTGGAAAAAGTTGTAGTAGACACTCCCATGGTTGAGTAGGAGCCTTTTGTCCCTTTGTAGCTTCCAACCTCTAGCTTGAAGAGTCATAGAAACTGCCTTTTGCATGAGCACAAGTGCCAGTGAAAGGCCCCTGTGGCTGAGCAAACCGCCTTGTAGAGAAAGGATGAGGAGATGAATGCCCTACTTTAGGGCCTCCTACTGCGTCCTCCTTTCTCCTCCCCTCTGCTTCCAATAAATCGAGCTCCATATCACTCAAGCTCTTGTTGTGAGTGTGCTTGACTCTAAAAGGGTGTAGGTATTCATCACTCATTCAATTGAGCTGCCCTTACTGATGCCCCTTCCAAACATCCCTCCTTTTTTGAAACTCATAAATATTTTTAACACTTTGGTGGTATCTAATGCAGTTTTCCCTTCCTCCTCTTCTTTCATGCCTCTTTCCTTGTTTGTGGGTAGTTCACATCCCCCGATGGAGCAGAAGGTAGAGGTTGGTCCTTCCAACAACAAAGGGTGTAAGAGGAGCCCACCTTCTTCAAAGGGTGGTCCTGTGCTGACTTTTTCTATCCTGGTAATGGAACCAATATCGACTTCCCTCGAGTTTTTCACCGATTCTTAATCACTTGGCAAGCCAAGTGATGAATCTCGGGTACAACCCTCTCCATCCATTGAGGTACAACATGGAACTCCAGTATGGTGCATGTTTAACTCTCTAGATGATGTTTTGGCCTTGTCAACAATTTTTGCGAAGTTGCTAACCCTATCTCCACAAGACCTTAACAAAGAAGACCTTGCAGGGGATTCTTCCTTAGGCCTTGTTGTGGGAGGGTTGGAAGCTCCTCCCCTTAACATTCTACCACTATAGGCTCATCCTCCTTCCCCTTATGATGATCTAGAGTGGGAAGCAAATGACCTCTTGGTCAATCAGTGTTAGTGGGAGGCCCCTTCTTTATCTTTAGAATAGATGTGTGTGTGTGTGTATGTTTTGATGTGTTCCCCCGTGATCGTGCTATGTGTTCCTGGATGACCTTTGTCACCCTTGTTGGTGCTTGGGTACATGTGTGATTTTTTGTGTCGTAAACCTTCTTCTATTTGTATCATCATTCTTCCATGTTTGTAAATGACTTTCAGCAAATTGGGGATGATGCAAAGCATTGGGGGCATTTAGGATCCCCTTCCATGTTGACCCAATTTTTTAATTTTTACTTTGTCTTCTCATGTATTCCTCACATGGTTTGATATAGTAGGGGGTTGATGACTGTTCCTTTATATACTACTATTATACTTATATATATATATTTATGAGCAATTTTGACCCTGAAATATCATATCACCCCCATGTCTCTTATTTGTTAACTTGATTTCTCTCTTTTTCGCTTATTTCCTCTTTCTCCCTTCTTTGCTTCAGTTGTCCCTCTTATGCATGACAACACCTTTTCTATAATGCCTTGATTTTCAGAAAATGTATTCGTTGCCAACAAATCTTTTCTTGAGAATCTTTACAAACCTTTTTGAAAATCGCATTCTTGACTTGAAACCCTAACAAAATGTGTTTCCTTCATCATGAGTTCGTAAAGAAAGAACTTGAGAACTTTCCTCCGAGGTGGAAGCAAATTTTACCTTCCCCTCACAAGGGGGCACTTTCTTCCTTTCAAATTCCTTGATGAAGTGAACATCTTTCGAAAGGATTCCTTGATGATAAATCGATTTGAGAAAGAACATCCTTTTTACACTTTCAAATAGAATTTTTTTCTTAAACTAGTAAAGTTCATTGTCCGCATAGACAGTCAAGCCATGCGAAGTTTCTTAAAAAAGAAACCCAATAATGACATTGCACAAGGAAGGGTAGCAAGGTGGTATTTAGAATTTCTCATATATAATTTTGATATTGAATGGATAAAAGGTGAAAATAATCCATTGGAAGATGCTTTAACTAGAGTTTTAGTAGGTTCTATATATACTAATCTTGTTTTCAAAATTCCAACATTTTATAGGCCAGATGGAACTCCAATGTATGTCCATGAAGACGACAAGGATCTAGAAGACAAAGGAAAGAAAAGGATTCTTCCTTATCCACCAGAACATCTTTTGAAATGATTCCTTGATGATGAATTGATTTGAGAAAGAACATCCTTCTTATAATTTCAAATATCACATCCCTTGAGTGGACCCCCTCTTTACATTGGGTTCTTGAGGGACCCCTTTGAAAGACTTTATAATTTATTGGCAGTCTGTGCGACTATCTGCTTGACTAGCTGTGTGGCCACTTTTTTCTTGTCAACATGCTTTATCTACGGGTAAACATGTTGTTTTGTAGGCGTGCCTATAAATATTCTTTCCAAATTTGACTTTGTGGGGTCCCTTTCCTTTGGGTTTCCTCCATTCAATAGATCTTGGGGGATGCCTCCTTATAGGTCTACGGATCTATAAGGTACTATTTCATTTAGGTTTCCTCCATGCAAGAGATCTTGGGGGACACCTCCTTGCATGTATGCTGACCTATAAGACACTTTCATCTAGGCTTCCTTCATGTGAGAGATCTTGGGGGATACCTTCTTATAGGTTTGTGGGCCTATAAGGTGCATACTTCACGATGCTTCCTTCACATGAGAGATCTTGGGGGCTACCTCCTTGCAGATTTGTGGGCTTGTGAGACGCTTAATTTTTTGGTTTCCTTCATGTGAGAGATCTTGGGGGATACTTACTTGCAAGTCTGCGGGCTTGTGAGGTGCTTTCATCCTACGAGATTTGTCCATCATTGGTTTGAGGGCCTTCGGTGTACCTTGTGTAGCTTCATAGTTTTGCAGGGCTATGGAGTCCTTTGTTCTACCCTACACTTTTGAGCTTCCCAGATTGCGGTCTGCTTCCTTGATGGTTTAGGTATACATTTCTAACCCTACCTACTCTTTGATCTACTTTACCGAGGCACTCATCAGTATTCATGCTTGCTAAAGTGGGGGGAAAAATGTATAGGAGTGAATTTGCACCCCTCACACAAATACCCCTTTTACACATCCTCATCTTATAAAACCTAACCTGAAGTCAAAATTCTACATCAGTTACCTACTTGCCTTCAACTTGGCATTTGTTCTTTGTTTCAATAGAATAATATTTTTTGGGGATGCGTGCACAACACCCATGTGATGCGCTTACGTCCCTGACAGATTCCTGCATCTGAAGCTAGCAGAGGCATTACTCTTTTGATTGGGATAGATTGTAACATCCCTCTTCGACCAACCAACCTCAAAAATTACAAATTCTTCCCTCTTCTCCTTCAAATTCATCCCTTCTTCATTCATTTCATCTGTTCATGATATCT
This sequence comes from Sequoiadendron giganteum, assembly GCA_007115665.2. Classification (NCBI taxonomy): domain Eukaryota; kingdom Viridiplantae; phylum Streptophyta; class Pinopsida; order Cupressales; family Cupressaceae; genus Sequoiadendron; species Sequoiadendron giganteum. Next base: position 117,722,882 of record CM021105.1, on the reverse strand, counting down.
TTTAGAAAATTTGATCTCTTCACAATCTATTGGGAAAATCTCTTAGCACTTCCAACATTATTTTCACTCTCAAGTAGCACTTCAACACTCCATTACGTCAACACTCCTTCAACTCCATAAAGCAAGTGTGAAGCAAGCCATTATAGCATGGGATTGAGGTTTTATAACACCTCCCTTCATCATAGTCGAGGTTGTGGTGATTGTTCAAGCCTTCTTTCTCCTCCATTGGCTAGTGATCTCTTGTTGGAGGTGGTAACGTTTCATTCCTCTCCTTTGTGATTTGGTTGAGTAGCTATTTATTATTTTGTAGTGTTATTTGCATACATTATTTCTTTACTTCTTTATCATATATTTCTCCCTCATTGCTATTTGGTTGTTCGTGGAGGTGGAAACACTAAAATGGGGGTCTGACTGAGGCAAACCCTTATACAACCCCAACAATTTTCCATTCTATCTTGTGTGTAGGTGGACATGATTTCGGAGCTAACTGGCGAACTAGTGCCTTGGTGAGATCATCTTCGTTATCTTAGCTCTCACATATTTACTTTATCATATTCATTTGCATATTTTCTACTTCATAATTCTATTTTGTTCCTTTAGAAGTCACTATCTAGGCCATCAACTTGTTTTTTGATGGTTCGTATTGTATTTTTGGTCCTTTGGTCATACGGATGCCAGTGCACCTAAGAGATGCTAGTGCGTCTCACTGTCATCCGAGAACCGCGCTTTTGTCCTTGGACAAAGAGCTACCTAAGTTATAGTGTTGAACCCAAAAATCAGCTCTCCTAGCCCCAAATTAGATTTCAGGTCTGCAAAGTGATTAAAGGACCTTATAGTCCTCATCATTCTCATCCCCTATTTCAAAACATCCCTTTAGAGTGAGGTAAGTTAAGGAAGCCTCCGCTCTTGGCTCTTCATGACTTGGGGCCTTGAACGTGGTTCGTCCCCCTCTCTTACAATATAAAACACACATTATATTGTTTTTGATAGCTGCATGTAATATCTTATTTCTTAGAACAAATCAATTTTTGTATGTACTATTATAAAACACTCTATTACAACTAAGCTCTAAGCTTCCATATGTAAGTTATATGTTCTCCCTTATTTCCATAATCTATATATACTAGCTAATTACACTTCACTACTATTCTAACCAACTTCTATCAAATAGGTAATGATTACCCTTATTTACATATTAAAACAACTATTACTTACTTGAATAGTACTTATTTGCATGTGGTTTCATAGCACTCACCTTGAGTTCATCATGACTACCACTATGAATATCATGTGCATGCTCATTGAGTTCATCATCATTATAACCACTATCAACGTCATTGCAAACATGAAGTTGTACAACTTTGTAGAGAGTTCTATTGACATGGCCTTTTTTCTTTTTGTCCAAATCTTGACTCAATCTTTGTCTTTTGAAAAAAGCATCCACATCTATTAAATTACCACTACCAGTATTTTTGGCTGATCTACTAGTTCTATCAAATGTTCAAGATGCAACGTGTGTAGTTTGAGGCACAATAGATGTATGTGGTCTCGCTTCATGAATTTCATTATCCGGAACTTCATGCTCTTTGGCCACATCAGGTGTGGCATGAGTAGGCAGATCAATATTGGTCTCTGCATATTTCACATAATTAAATGCATCCTTTAATAATGTTGAAAAAATAATCTGCAAACTTGTCATTCCTTTTCCTTGATGTTTTTCAATAATCTCTCTTAGGCTTAGTTCTAAGAGATCATCACAATGTTTCACATCACCATGTGCTATATCAGGCTACACATCATCATGTGCTATATCAAGTTGCACATCACCATGTGCTATATAAGGCTACACATAACCATGTGCTATATTAGGTTGCACATCACCATGTGCTATACAAGGTTGCACATCATCACAACCATTGTTTTCACCAACTGTATTTGTTGAATCACAAAAGCTTTGGCTTCTACGAGATGTCAATATTGTATCTTTTCTTTCCTTTTGTTTTTTCTCCACATTTTCTTTGCACTCTTTGTTTTTTCCTATAAAACAAAAAAAAATATATCATATTATGTCTTATATACATAAAGCTCTTGCCTATAAAATTTCATCAAACACTATTAAAAAAATAATATACTACTTAGTGGATTTACAACTTTCGTTGTCAAACCAAGAATCAAAAAATATTCATTATTCTTGGCCACTTTTTCACTACGTGCATGCTCATATTATGTCACTAGAATTTCAGCATTATGATCACTATCATCTAATTTGTACCTTACAGTCCTAGTGTTCATTTCCTAAAGTCTAAATAAACAATAATGTATAAATTGACAACTTGAATCAATAAAATTTTATTGAGTTCATAAGTTGATAACACTTGACTTTCCAATTCGTTAATAACTGCAAATGGAAACTTAAAGTAGAATTCAGTTTATAGATTAAAAAGAATTTGCATAGTAAAAAATCAAGATGTTTACATTTACAAGTATTAGACAAATTTTCCTTAGGGATATATTCACAAGAGAAGAAATCATAAAAACATAACACAAGTAGGATGAAGGAAAAACATAGTCTAGTTGATCATGAGGTGTGTTAGAACCTTAAAAATTTTCCTAGTTCCATCATCACAATTAACCTTGAGCTCCATGACCCGAGCCTTGACCCTTATATTCCTTTTATTTTTATTGAGCCTCCCCACTATAAACAAACATATAAATTTTTTAGGTCTAACTGAGATTGAAAGACCTATACAAAGCCAAATATTCATCATATATACTTAAGAAAAAACATGTCTAGCTAAAAAAATTCCAAATCCCTTAACAGTCTGTTACCGTGATCCCTCAATAGTAATTTGAACCCTTGGTGGGTTGGCGGTGTGTAACCAACAACATGAAGATATTTACCACCATACCATTGAAGTATTATGATGAGGACGCAGTTGGGTGGTATGAGAGAATTTAAATACATCTCAAACCACCATACCGTGAGAAGGAAAAATGAAGGTTGTGGTATAGTGAGGTAACTCACCATCCCGTGAGGAAGATCATAAAGGCGTGCGGTAGGGTGGTATGAATTGCTATACCACAGAAGGATGTGCCAAAGCATGCGATATGGCGGTAAGCCATATGTGACCGTTAATGTAAACCATAGTACCATGGGTTAAGTAAAGCTTGCAATATAGAGGTAAGGATCTCGCTATCCTACGATGAAATGTAAAGAAGCATGCGATATAGTGGTTTATACCCATCTATCCTACAACAGTTATTGAAAGTGGTGGCTATAAAGCGGTATTAAATGCACGAATCACATCGACCGTCCAATATTGTAAAATTAATGGTGCATGTTCAAACTTGAAATATGGGTAAAATATTTGGCATAAGGTTGATATTAATGTTGACATGACTAAGCTCAGAAGCCACTAAACCAAGAATTCAATATTCTCTTTGCACTCATTTGTAAAAATTATCATGTGGGGAGCTAGGAGTTCAAGGAGGTTAAGCTCTATAACCATCGTAACTAGGGTAAGTGAACATAACTCATTGTGAATTAAGTTTTATGAGTACAAGATTTTTTGGAATTCTACATTTCATTATGTTATAAGAGAAGTATAGTTAAACTAAGAATTAAGTTTTATGAGTACAATATTGTTTGGAATTTTGAATTTTAGAAATATAGGAGAAGTAAGATAGTTAAAAATCATGCTGCCCAAGAAGAAAGAACCTGAAACTAAAAAGGAAGAATCTAAGGTTAAAAAGAGGTCCTTACAATAGTTTATCCTAGATATACTCCCTAAATGAAATGATAGAGGATTTAAGAATTTTTTTAAAGATGTGGCTCATGGTTGTAGAGATGCCCTTATCCCTATATCTAGGTGGGAACTGTTCTGGTACTTTTATGACAAAAGGGAGGACAATATTCCAATGTCAAATCCATGGGCATTAGATTTGGTCAAGTTAATTTTCCCAAAAAATTTATAGATGTAGAGTTCATCAGAGTATTGGATCAAAGTTATCATCCTGCTACTAGGTTTGTGAGATTTCCAGATGGTTCACCATTAGTTGTGTTGACTAAAGCGGCCATCATTGAATGTTTTGACCTAAACAAACAAGCCCTAACTAAAATTGATTTGCAAAGAAGTGAAGAATAATATACTAGATTGAGGAGAACCTATAGAAGTGATGAACTCCCCATTTACATGAAAAGGGGTGTGAAAAATAGAGTGATTCCTATATTCCCTTATGTTATTGAACCATTTATTGTCACAAATTTCCACTTCTATTTCAAGAAAGCCTACTTTTCTCTTTGTCAAGTACGTGGGAAAGATGCACAAGAGAAAATGGCAGTTAGTTTAATGTTGATCGTTATGAGGATCCAAAACCCTGAGACAAAAATTGAATATGATTTTTCTTCATATCTTGAGAAAGCATTGCATGAAGGATTTTTGTAAGTTAGGAAAAATACAACCCCCATAACATTCAGGCAATATTATTTGTTGTGCCACCTAATATTATACCAGAATAAAGATAGATGGAGCAAAATGATGCATTTGGGTAAGATTGACAAATAGGGGAATTTGTTGCTATTGCAACGATGGTGTTATATATGGGACAATAGATGTAAGAATTCAGCTTATTTGATATTCCATGATGAATTTGTACATAGAATTATGAGATTTCTTGGCCACCAACCACCAAGACTACACACACTTGTGCTACAATTGTTAAGACCTTTGGCTTTGAAACCTAAGCAAGGCAATACTCATAACTTTGGTGATTGGTTTTTTCTACTAGATATCACAATAATCAAGATTTATGGATGCTCATAGGCCCCACATATACTGCAAAAGTTTGTCCCCCTTCAATTAGCCTTTTTAGAGTTCATGTGGCAGATTCTATGGATGGAAAAGGATGTCACACATAAACAAAGGAAGGGAGTACATTTCTACCCAATTTGACAACATGTGGGGAACTATCAATGGGATTTGATACACTTGAAAGAGTTGTAGAATTATCTAAAAACAAGGTAATCTTTAGAGTTTGGAAAGAAAAGAGATTTTGACCCCGAGGGTGACATGAATTTTGTAATACACACCATCCTTACCAAGGCTATGGTTACTCACCAGATTGATTATGAAGAAGATGTAATTAGAAATTGTTTCACTCCTCAATAGGAATATGAGAGGAGGAGAAAATGGGAAATTATCAAAAGGCTTGAGGAAGAAAGAAAGATGAAGCACAGTGATTTATTGGGGTATTTCATAGAGGAAGAAGATCCTCTCAAGAGGATTGAAATGATATTTGATAGGTTTCGTGAATTATATAAGACTGCAGCAAACTTGGGGATGGCAAGACCTTCCAAATTGTCTCCCAAAAGGCTGAGTGGTGTTGTAATTATAGAACACACTTTGGATACTATTTCAGTATGTCATGCTTCTCCAAGATAACCTCCTAAATAACCACCTTCTAAAAAACAAAAGACACAAGAGATAGAACCACTTGTTTTATATGAAATAAGTGAGTAGGTTGGAGATACATAAGAAGTAGTTAATGTGTTAAGAAATTTGAAGGATGATGTTGAAGTGGAACAACCTATACTTGAAACTCAAGACCATGGGCCTGAAGCTAGAGACAATATTCAGGTACAAGGAGAAAGAGGAATGCATGAGGATGAGAGGGTAATTGCAACTCTCGAGTTCTTGGAAGATGATAAATTTATCAAAACTCTTGAATTTAAAGAATTTTTGATTAAGATGAAAATGAGAGAGTTTTAAGTGAGGGTTGAAATAAATAAGATGGGAGCCGACGAATCCCAACATGACTTGATAGAAGTGATTTTTTTTAATGAATTAGGGATTGATAATATTGATGTCATCCCACAAGAGGCTAAAGAGATGATTTTGAAAAGTAATATACCTATTGTCCCTGGTATGGAATTAAAGAAATTGTTTTTACTTGATCAAGTGAGAGCATAGGAAGACATAATGTTGATTCTGAGTTTGACTCAAATGAAGGGGTAAGTGGCACAGGGTATAACCCTAAGATTGAAACCTTGGCATTTTGGGTCAAACAAAAGAGTACACAAAAACAAAGGTTACTAGATGTAGTGTAGGAAATGAAAGGGACAACTATGGTGAAATCATTAAAGGATGTATCTCCTCTAGAAGATATAACCATGACAATGCATTCAACTATGTTCACTTGAGCTGCAGTTAAGGAGATGGAAGCTAGATTGGGAGAGTACGAAAAGGAACAATTTTTTTTAAATGATGAAATCAATAATTTTTTTATGGAAAATGTGAAGTTGAAGGAACAATTGAAAGGAGTGGGCCCCTCATAGAACAAGGAAATAATGTTATACCAATGCCCTCTTGCTCCACTAGTTGATATATAAAGTGCTTCAATTGAAAAAATGAGTATTCTTAGACAATGGATTGAAGAGTTAAAGAAAGCCAACAATGAGGGTAAGGAAGGAGTGAATAAGCAAATCTGCAATGTTTTAGAAAAGGTCATCGAGCATAGGATAAAGCTAATTGTGGATAAGTTGGAAAGTGTGTATGATTGCTACAACTCATTGACACAAGCAATTGATAAGATGAAAACACATGTACACATACTTGATCCACTTTTTAAGAACTGGCAACCCATACACCATACATTGGCAACCTTGTGCAGAATATTACAAAGGAGTACTGAGGCTCCTACAACATTGAAACCTATAAAGCATATGGCCAAAATAGTTATAGATGAATTCCAATATATACAAGGAGAGGACCGAAAGATCAAAATAAGAATATATTTATTTCATACTTTGAAGTAGTGGTTTGTGCCAAAAGTGTTGAAAGATGATGACCACTTGAAGGACCTCATTGAATGGAAGAGTGAATTTGGCCAGATTGTTCCATAGTGCATCACTCGCATACAAAAGGATGGTGAGTTGAGTCTTAACAGGTTCGACTTAATCATGGTTGGAGTAATAGTGTTGGATGCTAGATATTCTAAGTTTCTCATGGATGGAAGGGTGTTACTAGAAAACCAATAGAAGATTCACCTTGCAAATATATTGAAAATTCAAGAATAAAAATGGCCACATGATTATATAGTGTATGAGTGGGAGCAAAAGTATTTGGGTCCTCCTAAATAGTAGGACTTGGGGCTATCACAATGGAAGAACCACACATTCAGATACACTAATATGGAGAAAGGACCTTGAATAGATCTTCAATGATCATGAGTGCCTTACGGAGATTAACGAGCTATGGCATGACGAGTGTTGTGGACTTCATTAGCTATCTACTTCTTGTGTTTTATGTTTTAAGAAAAACTAATGTTTAGTTTAGTTTATATGAAGAGGCATGCATTTTCAAAAGATTCCATATTTTGTAATGGTCTAAAGCTTGTTACTTCTCTTATAAAAGAGAAACTAAGACCGAATTTTGATATCATCATCATAGGAATTTATAGAAACATATATGAGGAGACTTATGTTATATTGTAATGTCTATTTGAAGCAATCGATGGACAAGTAGATTTAATCTGGAGCTCAAATTGTGGTCTTAATTATTTATTGATAGTACTATGTATGATTGGATTTTTTTATGTATTTTAGGCTGGATTATAGGGTTATATTATGAATTGGTATCAATTATTTGTTCATAATCATCTGCATTTATAATTACATTGCATTTCACATCTTTCAAACTCAAAGCATTACTTCACATTGGATAACTAATAACTAGATGCTGATAGATGACAAAATTTCAATTACAATATAGTTTTTACAAATTCAACCTAAGCAATTATGCAATTACTTCACATTTCATATCTAATAACTAGGAGTAGCTGCCAATTGCATTTTCTTGTCAGGAATTCCATGAGACTATATTTCTTTGAGGCATTTTTTCAAATAGTTCACTACCTTGTCTATGCTACCACATTTTTCATACATATTGTCTACCAAAGCATTTTATCAAACATTTTACTGCCTTGTTTCTATGGCTAAAAGACTAAAACAAGTGCTTTCGAACAAGTTATGGATGCTTGGAAAAAATATATCAAAGCGTAATAGTAAAAAATAGCATATACAAGGTAATGAACTAGTTGAAAAAATACCTCAAAGAAATATGGTCTCATGGTGATGGAATTCCATGAAAATCCATAACAATTTGCATGTCATGGAATTCGGCATGGAATTCCATCACCATGAGACCACATTTCTCTAAGGCATTTTTTCCAAAGTGCATTGCCTTGTCTATGCTACCACATTTTTCATACACGTCTACCAAAGGATTTTATCAAACAGTTCATTGCCTTGTTGCTATGGCTAAAAGCCTAAAACAAGTGATTTCAAACAAGCTATGGATGCTTGGGAAAATCTATCAAAGTATAATAGTAAGCAACAAGCTATGGTCTCATGGTTTTTTTTGGTGCAAAAATCAGCGTGACTTTATTTGCAGGTTTTAAATGCATTTTTTTCGAAATTTTGTTGTTTGAAATGGGGAAAAATATTTGTGGTCAGTTTTGTGCATTTTTTAATTATAGGATTCTCATAGTTAGTGAAAAAGGTAGTGTTCATGAGGGAATGGAAAATATGTGTAGAGCCTTTGAATTATACTCATATTGTGCAATGGTATTGAATCATTTAGAAAACCATTTTTTCTTCACAGGGCGACATTTTCTTGTGGAACAGTTGACTGAGACAACTCTTATTTTAACTGACCACCCTCTCATGAAATATCATTATGTAGACACTAAAAAATTTCTTGAATGATATCATACACTCGAATTAGGTATACTAACCTCATTTCCTCTTGAAACTCATCCTCTTTTCGCTTAATTAATTAAATTATCCTAGCTATTTAATTAATTGGATCATTTTCATCTATTAACCTAATTCATTTAATCAAGTTAATTCCCCCCTTTCATGCTATCATTTCATCTCATTCAATTAAATAAATCAAAGTATTTAATTTAATTCCCTAAGTTTTCTTATTTAATTAAATAACTCTAAGTTATTGTGAATATTTATTCACGCACTGCTTTTCCTTCACGGTTTTCTCTTTATTTTACAGCTTCGCCTTTTTTAGTATCGCTCACAGCTTCTCAATGGTCACCATGTGGCATCCTATCAGAGATTTATTTTGGGCCGTATCATTTTTATTTTGCCGAGCTCCGTTTTCTTTACGTGTGGTCTTCGCTTGTTTCTTTCCGAGTCACGCCCAGATTGCAGTTTCTTTTGTTGGGAGGTTGAACACGTGGCTTCCTATCGAAGCTTTCTCTTGAGCCATCCCACCTTTCTTTTTCTAGGCTCCATGTGTTTGACACATGACACTTGTTCTTGTATCCATTATCTTGGGTTCGACGCCTTTGTCGTGTGTTCTTTTCTCTGCCATGTTTTCTCTTTTGTTGTCATGTTTTCTCTTCTTCTGCTGTGTGGCCTAGGTTTCTTAAAGGATGTTCTTGTTGGCGTGCTACTAGATGATCTTTCTATTGGTGCTAGTTCAAGGGAATCATGATCATCGATGGCTTTGCTGAAGCATCTTTCTCTTGGGGGCTTCAAGCGGTGGGCTAGCTTATTTAAGCAACCTTTTCCTCATTGTTTTGGTGGTTGTTAGATGGATTAAATTTCCCGAGCACTGGGAATTAGCCTTTGTAATTTTTTCTATTGAACTTGAACTTGCAGACTATGCCAGCCAATTCGGTCTTTCTATTTTCACGCATTTAATAGGACATTAAACTGTGCTTGTATTTTCTAAAGTATATGAATGTGTGTTTCAAGCTTTTGTAATCTTTATGCATCTTAATAAAATGCAGATCATGTTGCTACTCTTCTGTGCTGGCTTATGTTGTATTGGTTATACTATGCAAATGGTTTGATGTTCTTATATTTGCAGTGTTGTGAATTATCTATTTGATAGACATTAGTTATTGTTCGAGCCTTTGTTTCAGCATTGTACTTAATTAATTTCTTTCTGATTTGGCGCATCGCCTCAGCTTAGGTTTGTTTATTTTATGTTCATCTTCTTACCCTTTTTGTCCCCCCATAAAAATGAAGAGCCGAATTTGATAAAATCCTGAAGATCACTTAGCTACGCGCATAAGTCCCCTATTAGCTACGTTTCCCATAAGGATACTACCTACAAACTTTTGCATCAATAGTTCTTTTTCTGGCACACCCGGTGGGACACGAACTAACATGTTCACAAGTCAATAGGAGTTTATAAGCCATAGGCCCATCACTAGGTCTCAAACTACAAGAATTCCTGGCCTTCTTGTACCACCATTGGTTTCATTCCAGGTGAGAGGTTGGAAAGCTAATACTTCACCTACCTCTTCTCTTCCATCTCTGGTGCCAATGGACACTAGAAATTATGCAGCCTGGGATGCTGGTAGGCCTTTGATAGCACCTGTGCCTTTCGCAGTGTGGGCTCCAATCCTTACTTCCGCTTTAAAGGTTGTCCCTAAGTTCTCTGGGGATGATTCAAAAACTCTGATGGAGCACTTGCAAGATGTAGCTGATGTATGTCTAGTGTATGGCATTACCAATGAGAATGTGGCTTTGTGATTGCTCGCCGCGTCTATCAAAGGGAAGGTGTTGGACTGGTATTGTACTCTTCTGGCTAATACAATTACCACTTGGGACCATCTTGGAAATCCTTTCTGCGAGCGCTTCTCAAATAGTGGCAAAAGATCTTCACTATATCACCAGTTGACTCATATAAATTGAGGTCCCCATGAAGCTTTGGCTGATTTCAATGCTCAGTTTCATTCGACTTGGAAGAGAGTTCCTATTGGTAGTCGACCCCCTCCAGATCTAGCATTCATGTTCTATTTAAAGTCTATAAATGCTGATATTTCTATGATGCTACAAGGTCTAGGTGGGAATACCTTACCTGATGTGTACAACCTTGCCATCACTACAAAGAACAATCTTATTGCTGCTGAAAAATTTGCGTCGAGACCTATCATTCCATTATTCCCAGAATTCAATGCAACAAAACTAGAGGTAGCTTCAAATAGCATTCCTGCAACTCCCCAGTCTATGTATGTGTACCCGAGAATGACACTGAGCGTGGCTCCAATGCCTAACCCCCTGATGCCTGAAATGAATGACATGAAGGAGCAGATGCAAACCATGACAAATGAATTAACCAATATGAAGTGGAAATAGTATAGCTACCAAAATTCGGCTTACCAGAACTACCAAGGTGGGAAGTCTCCTTTCTAGTCAAACCAGTGGCAGGATAGATCACACAACAATACCTAAGCTCAACAAAAAATCAGGCCATCCCCGTGACTATGTCAATGCAGACCGTCTATCCTAGTTCAAGGAGCTAGTAGTAGGAAAAAACAATCTTGCCGAAGAGACTAATTCATGGTGATTCCCTTGCAATGATGCACACATTCGCCAGAATTGTCTATGAGGGAATTTATAATAGAGGATTGCAGAGAAATTTAGTCAAAGCATCATGCCTGATCACAGAGGTCATACAAAAGCCTCTCAAAAAATGGATAATGCAGTTCTCACTGCTCAAATGCAAGGAATGTCTATAAAGCAGGAGCTAGAAATAGCTCTAGACTAGGCACTCTTTTCTTGGATGGAAGGAGAGGAGTTGAAATTCTCGAATGATATTCCAGTAACCCAAGTGTTGCAAGTACAGTCAGATTACAATACTCATTGCAAGTGGAGGCTTATTGGAGAATTCACGCCTTTGCAGACTAAAGGGTCACCTAATTTAGCGCTCAGTCCGTTGATAAATCAATCATCAATTCTACAACAGTCCAAGGTGGCTGTTCCTAGTTCCACAAATCCACCTCCTCTGAAAGCAAGAGCTCCCATTGTCACCCCAGTTATTGTAAAACAACCAGATGCACCGGATACAAGGAAAAAGGAGCAAGCTGCTATAACTCATCAATCACGAATGCCATTCAACGTGGTGGAACAACTAAAAATATCCTTTGCTAATGTTTTTTTGTGGGATATCCTACCCATGCCAAAGAAAAAGATGCTCTTATAGAACACATTATCAGGAGAAGAAGACATGAAGATGCTTAAGAAACCCTTAGAAGATAAGACATCCAAGCCAGACTTAGATAGAGTTCTTGCAAATCAACCGAAAGAAAAGAAAGTCAAAAGAGAGAGTAAGCCTAAACCCAAGCCTTTCTTTCTAACACTTACCATTAGTAACAAAATATTGCATAATTGTATGATTGACTCTAGTGCTAGCACCACCGTCATGCCTAAGCAAGTAGCTGAAGCTCTGGGACTTGAATAAGAGCCTCTGAAAAAGTGAGTCATGCAAATTGACGGAAACAAGGTTGAAACCATCAGATTAATCAAAGGATTGCTTATGACATTTATTTTCTTGTCCCAACATTAAGTTGTGAATCAAGATACTATGCTCATCGACATCCCTCCTTTGTTCAGGATATGTCTATCCCAAGAATTCACTGCAAATGTTGGAGGTTATCTAGCATTGGATTGGTTGCACCTGATCCTAAGAACCAAACATGGAGCTAAGATGAAGTTATTGTAAAAACCTTTGCATTTTGAACATGTGGTTGATGTAGCCATGATCAATTTTGAGGCAAAACATACCTCAATCACTTCTAGAGAGATGCTAAATTTTGAACTCTTTGAAGAAGAAGAAGCAAGCAACTCCTGGACAGAGGAAGAAGAATCTCTTTTCAATGAATTCATAGATGTAGACCATTTTGGAAACTATCATGTAATAGGGGTAGGAACATATGCCATACATGAAGAGGACTAGATAATGCCCAGAGTGACTAAAGAGTTTGGAGGTGAAGGGTGCTCAGAGTTATGGACGTTGCACTTTGACGAAGCAAGATGCAAAGTAGGATCCAGTGTAGGAATATGTTTAATATCTCTATTCAAGGAAAATACCTTGAGGTCTTACCACTTCCAATTCACATGCTCGAACAACGAGGTAGAATATGAAGGCCTTGTTCATGACTTGAGCTTGGTGGAACGAATGGGTGAAAAGCAAATAAGGGTGTTTGGAGATTCACAATTGGTGGTCAACCAAATCCAAGTGCTATCTGCCACCAAGAATGTCCATATGCGATCATACCAACACAGGGTCTGGGATCAGATTGAAGGCTTTGAGGCATTCAACATCCAAGTCATACCTAGAGAGCAGAATTCCAAAAAATACCGAATGGCAACTATCGAAGCTCAGCTTGAGCCAACTTCTGAGTTAATTAACAACAAACATTTAGTGCGAGTGATCGTGCAGCCTGAAGTCCCAAATAATGATCAAGACTAGAAATTTTTTAATAGTGATGCTCATATCGCATCATTTCTCTAGTTGTCCAGAGAATTTTCTGACCAATTATAGCCAAAGATCACTGAGGCCTATGAGAATCAAGTAATCCAGCTAAAATCAAACAAGCTTCCCAGGGGTCTAGTCAATCTTGAGAGTCTTTTTGATTCTAATGATGTAATGAAAGAGAAGAGAAAACTTGTAGTTGATAAAGGCGACTATACTGATTTGCACATTAGAGAAGATAAAAATCTTAAGGTTGGAAAAAGAGTCTCAAAGAAGAATAAAGAAAGGTTGAAACAATTTTGTGAGGAGTATCCGAGTTTGGTAGCATGGTCATATGATGATATTAAGGGATATGATGTCGGGATTATACAACACACCATTGAGCTACTAGAAGGAGCAAAAACCATGCGTCAAAGGCAGAGGCCAGTAAATCCAAAGATAGAGTCGCTAATGTCACAAGAATTAAATAAGTTGATTACATCTCGGATAGTGTTCTCGATCAAACACAACACTTGGGTGTCTAACCTGGTGCTAGTCCAGAAGAAGAATGGTGATATACGGTTGTGCATTGACTTCCGAGACCTGAATAGAGCGTCCCTGAAGGACCACTACTCCCTGCCTTCCATGGAGGTAATTCTGCAAACAGTTGCTGGTTTTGAGATGTTTTCTATGCTGGATGGTTTCTCTGGCTATAATCAGATTCGTGTGAAAGAGGAGGACCAACATAAAATAATGTTTAATACTAAGTGGGGGAAATACGCTTATGCTAAAATTCCCTTTGGACTTTCAAATGTTGGAGCCACTTTTCAACGAGCTATGGACATTTCCTTCAAGGATTTGATACATAAGATTATTCTTATTTATTTGGATGACTTGATGGTGTTTTTAAAATCTGCCAAGGACCATTTTCATCATCTTGAGCTTGTCTTCCAGAAATGCCAAGAGTTCAGGATTTCTTTGAACCCAAAGAAATGCGTGTTTTGGGGTACCACAGGGGATGTTGTTGGGTTATGTCATTTCGAAGGAAGGTATTGCCATTGATCCTAAAAGGGTTAAAGAAATCAATGAACTCTCTCTACCTTTCAACAAAAAAGGAGTTCAATATTTTCTGGGCAGGGTTAACTTTATCAGTCAGTTCACAACAGAATTCGCAGGGATCGTTCGACCCATCACCTTGATGTTGAAAAAATACCAGATTTTCAAGTGGACAACAAAAGCTAGAAAATATTTCGAGCAAATAAAAGAGGTCATCTCTTCTACTCTCATGTTGGTGAATCCAATTTTTTTGAAAGACTTCATTATGTACGTCTTTGGTGGTAGCATGAGTATCGCTATCATCCTGATGTAGAAGGAAAATGAAGATAAAAGAGAATCACCTATTACCTTCTATTTGCGCACTCTAAAAGAATATGAGGTGAAATACAACTTTGTGGAGAAGAAAGCTTTCGCTATTGTAAAGGGGTTGAAGAAGTTTTGACACCTCATATCATTCAACAAGGTGATTGTTTCTGTGCCACACCCTAGTGTGCGAGAGTGTATTATGGAAGGTGAAATCACTGAGAAGTGGGCTAATTGGATAACCAAAATTCTTGAGTATGACATCAAGATCAATCCAGTCAAGACTGTGAAAGGGAAGGGACTGTGTGAATATTTGGCAAAAAACAATGAAGCAATTACTGAGTCTGAAGTCCCAGAACCTGTGCTGCTAAATGAAGAAAACTCCGGAGACAACTGGCTAGACACCTGAATTAATTTTATGCAAACAGGAAGGTATCCGCCTGACCTCCCCTCATTTAAGAGGCATTTTTTATCGATTTCAGAATAATGGTTATGTACTCTTGGAAGGAGTTCTTTTCAAGAGAAATTTCAATGGTGTCTTATTAAGATGTGTAAATGAAGAGCAATCAAAAAGGATATTGGAGCAATACCATAGTGGCCCAGCCGAAGGGCATTTTTCAGCAAATTCTACTGCAATCAAGATCATATGTGTTGGATATTTCTAGCCAACATTATTCAGTGACTCATATTCATTGGTGAAGTCTTGCAGCGAGTGTCATTTTTTTGTTGGGAAAAGGAAAAATGTTGCCATGCCACTGAAACCGATTGTGGTGGAAGAGCCATTTTCTCAATGGGGTCTTGACTTCATTGGCATGATCAATCTATTTTCAGCAGTTGGACACAAGTGGATCCTAATGGCAATTGAATAATTCACCAGATGGACAAAAGCAGTACCATTGAAAAATGTAACAAAGGTAGAAATAGTGAATTTCCTAGAGGAATTGGTAGCCAGGTTTGGCCCACCAAAGACAATTATATCAGATAATGGTAAAGATTTTCTCAGCTCCAAAATTAGCCAATTTGCACTAAATTATGAAGTCTTCCTAAAGACATCTTCTAACTACTACCCACAAGGAAATGGCCTTGTTGAATCTACAAACAAGAACCTCATCAAGCTGATCAAGAGAATATGTTCAGAACATCAAAGGGAGTGGCATAAAAACCTCCAGAAATACTATGGGCAGACCGTATCACGCCCAAGCAAATATTGAAAACATCTCGTTATGAGATAGTATATGGGAAGGAGGCACTATTGTCAATTTCTATGAAAATTCATGCAATCCAACTACTCAAGTCTCTTGAAATTGAGCAAAATGGAGCAATGGAGGTGCAATTTTCAGAATAACTTGAAGTTTAGGAGAAAAGAGAGCATGCTCTCAAGGTAATGACCAACCACCAACAGGTGGTAAAAAGATGGTTCAAAAAGAAGACGTCTGACCAGGGGCTACAATGTGGAGACTCGGTGCTCAAGTTTAACGAGCGCGCAACAAAGCCCGATCAACATGGAAAGTTTGATAGTCTCTGGGAAGGACCATTCAAGATCACACAGTGTAAGAAATACAACTCATTTGAGTTAGAAACAATGGAGGGCAAGGCCTTGGGTATTCCAGTTAATGGAATACACCTAAAAAAATTCAATTAGTTCGACTTTTGAAGTAAGTGTGTAAATATGTATATATTTTCCCTAGTTTGTTAGTTTTGGGTTATTCTTAGTGCATTCTTAGATTAGCAACCACATTGATGAAAAAATTGAAATAGAATGAAGAAGGATCTAGAATATAGAAGATATATATATTGTATTAATCGCAGAGATATTTACATCTGTAACATGCTGATTTAATTGGGCCCTTGGCCATGTTCCAAAATACATATATATATATTGTCGTTGAAAAAGTGTTGCAGAGGAGGTTTTAAATACAAAAGAAAAAATGCAGAGATCTTCACATTTCTTCAGGCATTGGAGGGTCCAACGATGGCAATAGGTGGCGCATGGTGAGGAAACACCATCCTCTCAAAGTTCTCATACAATTTCACCTTGTGGAAGGGTTCAATGTTATGCATCCTCATCAGAAAGTGGTAGGCGACGCGGACCTTGCGGCGATGTTCCTCATGAGTTTCAAGCTCAAAGCCACACATAAAGGGCCTAGTTGGCACATGTTTGCGAATAGATGGAATTCCATAGTCAAACTCAACAACTCTCACGACATTCTCCAACCCTCCGAGGTAGCGTTGGGGAAAAACCCTCCGAGGTAGCTTCAAAATCTTCTGCTTTGAATTGATGATGTCCAACAGGGAAGCTACAAAGTGAGAGCTGATGCTAGTATTCACTCTATACTAGTCCTCGTACTCCACACAATATTTTCCTAGCACCCATTTGATGGGTTTTACATACATAAGTTTTTTCATGCTAGTCACGCATTTCAAATGCCTACACCTAATTTTTCCTAGAAAGGCGACTTGGGTCTTCTTGCAGACGAGCCTAATTAGTGTTTCCATACCTACCGCTAATCTAGCCAAATAATAAATTACTAAAGATGTGTTAGGGCCTAATTGCTAATAATTTAAAATGTAAATGTGCATTAGTAAAGGTGCCAAGGGCCCTATTTATAGATGGTTAGAGTCCTCCCTAATTAAGCAAGGTATGATTACGTCGGAAGCAAATGGAAGGAAGAGCCTTGACAAGCAATTTTGCAATGTACGAAATACTAGAGATAATCAAATGCAGTTACAACTTGCTCAATTTGAGTGTTTAAAAGAGGATGTGAGAAATTCATTTGTTGAATTATAGATGTTGTTTTCCTGTTTAAATCAAAGAAAATCTTTTAAGATGAGGCTGTTGGTTGATTTTCTTGATTACGATCAAGTAATCATTAAAAGCAAAGGCTCACGAAAAGATATGGCATTGTTGATTCAATGCTTTTTCCAAGAAAATGAGGAGCCACCATATGTGAAATCATATCTCTTAAATGTGTAGAGTATTTTGGCAGGTTGGTGATCTCTTTGCAGGCATGAAAAAGGGTTAGTGGTGCATGGCGTAGCTAATGTGAAAAGATAGCACACACCCTTGCTAAGCCGATTTTCTTGAAAATCAAAAAGATAGATAAGAGCATGCGAAGGGCATTAATTGTGCAAGATTGAAAAATTGTGTAACCATCTGAATCATTTGCAAAGAAAGAGAAGTGTTTTCAAAAGCTAAATTGCAGAGTTTGCAGAGTTCTTCAAAGACAAGTAAAATGGCTAAAACTGCGGAGAGCTCAACTCAGGCCGTCGACACTGAAAGCATTGAAGAACGAATAATGCTAGTGCCTTGCATGAATATTTATGCCCAAGAGTCTTATGCAACCCCAGGTATTCTAGGAAAGCCTTCATGGCCCTACACTGAGCCAATAGACCAGAAAGTGTTAGGAGTGTTTCTCCTAGAAACCAAGCCTTGATATCAAAAGATTGGGATAACGTTTGAGATCCAGAGTTATCTTAGAACCCCAAAAGCTTGAGGGAAGCTACATGCGAGAAAATGAATAAGATTACTGATCCTTTTCATGGAAGATTATGGAGTTTTGGGCTCCCTTAGTACATGGTTCCTTTGGTACACCATTGTCCGAAGATTGTGGTAGCCTGTGCTAAATGTTTTGACGCCCAAATAAGAATCATAAGCGGCCAAAATTTCAGTGTGGTAATCTATCCCCAAGCCCTCTAGTATATGTTTTGTATTCCTTTTAATGCTCTTGGGGGTGTAGAGGATTTTGATATTTGCAGAATGCAAAATTACTGGGGGACGCTTCGGTTGGCACAACAATTTTATAACGTCGAGATGGGTAATCCGTCAGGTAACTCTGTCCCTCCCAACTTCTCTCTTAGTTTGGCTGATTTTAAAGTAGGTTCAGCCTCTGTCTTCTCCATGTTGGTATTAGTGAGTGGATTGGATATGGATAAGGAAGTCTCAGACTTCTAGATGAGTCTCAGATTTATGCTAAAAAAGAACACCCAACCTCTGTTGATGGAATTTGCAAGGGTCATTGTTGAAGGGATGTGTCGAAAGCTGAGGTATTTTTAACCTAGCTCCAAGTTTAGGTATTCTTATTTCTTGACCTACATGATTTTTCATCAAAATCTAGACTATTTCCAACAATATATGCCCCTAGCAGTATTTGACGAAAAATGGCGCTAGAAGGCTAGTTTCGACCTGGACTCCTATCCTCTTGATTTTTTTTTATTATTACACATTTTCAAATACATTCCTAGTTCCGACCTTGAGAGATTTGAATAAGATTGGAGGTAGTATGTCTGGTTGCTTGACACAGAATCCGATATCATGAATGAGAGGGCTTGTACCACCTTGCGATTGGTTTTTCGGTATGGATTTCACAATGCTCTATATGCAAGATTTTTCTGGGAGCCTTTCTAGCTCTCATGTTTTATTTTGGATAGGGTCCTAGCCCTGGAAGTTTTCAAGCTGCTGTGGAATATTGAAAATGATTACTGGGGAGGGAAACATCTAACTTCCCATTTGATGCTGCTAGCCATGTTTAGCTTTGTGTCATTGGTGAAGAAGAAGAGCTCGAAGGTAAATAGCTCCAAGGTTTTGTACTCTAAGCTGGGCCACCTTGGGTTAATGTTTATTTGTGACACGTGGCGATATAATCCAAAGGGAAGTTTATCAAAGTTGGGAATTAAAATTCCTCACTAGCCTCGACCATTTTGGGACCCTCGAAGAAATACAAATGAGGGAAATGATGGAATGTACGTCAAACTTGAGTACAATCCTTCCAGCTCGGGTCGACCACCTTGGCTAATGAGTTTGATGATATTTGGTGTCGTGAGCATCCAGATAGTGAGGACTCTCCTAACCCTTTGGGTTCTAAGAAGTGTTGTGAAGCGGAA
This sequence comes from Sequoiadendron giganteum, assembly GCA_007115665.2. NCBI lineage: Eukaryota > Viridiplantae > Streptophyta > Pinopsida > Cupressales > Cupressaceae > Sequoiadendron > Sequoiadendron giganteum. Next base: position 117,703,380 of record CM021105.1, on the reverse strand, counting down.
AGTGCAACTCCGAAGAATGGAGAAGAGTTAGCCCAAAAGGCTCCCATAGTTGAAGAAGATCTTGCATGAGGAAGGACAGTGAGCGAACAATAGTTGCAGCAGGAAGAATCCTCAAATACACAGCTATCAGAGCCTACTAGCTCCTCTAGATTAGGCGTGAAGAGGCCGAGATCTTCCAAATGCCACTAAAGAGTTATTTTGGACCTAGATAGTTCCCCAAAGGAGAAAAGGCCACAAATGGAAGAATCGGAAAGAGGAGAAGAGTCACAACATGAGGTGGTGGTACCTACTGCAGGTCTCTGGGAAACTCAGGTATTTTTCTCCCCTTCTTCTCTCTCTTCTATGTCTTTGGTCTCCTTCGTGTCTACCCCTGCTACGTCATTCGCACTAGCTATTCCTATTGCTAGTTACCCAGGGAAAGTCAACATTTTTTCCCCTTGGGGTCCCCTTCCGTCTCCTATTGTGTCTACTACCCATTAGGCACAAGTAATGGTAACATGTTTGACCCTCTGAGTCAACAATTTGTATCCTCAAGACCCAAGATGTCAGTAGGTGCTTCCCCGAGCTTTCTTCCTACCATGTTTTCATCATCTCCAAGTAGCCAATTTATCCCACCTTTTTCCCCAGAATTTATTACTAGGCTTGGAAAATCTGCCGATACTTTGAGCACGCTGTCTTTCCCACTAGTAGTTCCCTAGGAGTTCCCTTTTGCCGATGGACTGGGTATTTCGTCCCAGGAATATTTCTCGTAGGTAAACGCAAACAAAAGCACACGGGAAAGCCAAATTCAAAAGAGGAGGGAAAAGGATGCAAGCAGACAAGTAGAGCCTCTTTTGCAAACCGTGTTCAACGAAAACCAAAATTCATTGATTTTTGCAAATTTCACACCTAATGTGGTCAAGTCGGTCAAGGAAATGCAGCCAGGTGATTATTCTATTAATGCCATAGGGTTGGACTTGCAACAGGCTCATCCACAAGATAAAGTTGAGCTAATGGAGGAAACCCAAAGGGCGGTGACTACCAAATTCCTCAAGGTTAGTCGCCAGATGAAGAAAAAGGATGAAAAAATGAAGGAGCTGAAGGGAAAGGTTGATAACTAGTCGAATAAGAATAAGGCCCAAGAAGTTGAAATCAATCACCTACGAAGTGAAAATAATTCCTTTGAAAATAGATTCATTGAGCTTCAGGCTTTGGGTGCGGAAGTTGTTCCGGCCCTGTGAAGAGAAATTAAGAAATTCTGAGCGATGAAAGCAACCCTCCATGATGAATTGAAGTAGGTGAATGATGGCCTGAAATAGCTCTGAAAAAGTACTAATGAAGAAGTAAATGAAATGAATTCCGCATTGGAGCAAGAAACTGAAAAGAAAAGGCAGGTCGAATTGGCCTTGGGAGAGAAGGAGAGAGAGGTTTCTACTTTGAAGAGTCAGTTATCATCCCTGGATGGAAACATTGCAAAATTGAAGATAGATCTAAGTAGTAAGGCTACAGAATTGGACCTTTTGAGATCCCACCCTCCTGCACCCCAAATGAATGCACTGGAGATTGCCAAGGAGCTACATGCATCATACTGGGATAAGGTTAAAACATTATGCCTTACATTGCAGACCAGTCTCAAATTTAAGATGTAAGAAACTAGTTTATGGGGGTTGGTTAGTGAAAAAATGTAGCGGGTGTAGGAAATGACTTTTGATAAGGTTCCAGAGGCTAGGCGGTTATTGGGAAAATTGTATACAACTTTCAATGAAGCGTTGAGGTGTGTGGTGATTGAGGACTGAACTACAACGACCATGGGCATAAATATTCTCATCTCTATGCATGAGGTCATCCAACATGTTGGAGAATGCAAAGCTAGACTAACCCAGATTACCTGTGATATGGGGGCAAAATTTTCCTGCTTAATCCAGTGAGGGCTTCCATCACCCTTCGCAACAGATCAAACAGTGGTAGGCATTGAACACATCATCAAAATAATTGAGGACAAAAAGTAGAATTTATCAGTTTTCCGATATTTTGATCAATCTTTGACTATTGGTAAGATTAAAAACATAGTGCATCAGCTGGAACAACTCTTTTTCTAGGTAGAGTTGGAGGCAAAGGTATCTAGTGGATTGCCTTTTAAGGCAATAATTGATCTAAACATGGTACACAAAAATCTACGCACTCTCTCTACGCCATCAAATGAAGTCTAGACATTCCTTCAGACTGCCCTCTCTTAGCTATGAGCGATTGTGATGGAGTTGGACTGGTCGACGTGACCATATTTTCTAGGGTTCTTCATTCTACAGGCGAAATGTTCCCATGAGCCACCAAACTGTGAATATTTATTCATGCACCGCTTTTCCTTCATTGTTTTCTCTTTATTTTGCGGCTTCGCCTTTTTTTGTACCACTCACAACTTCTCAAAGGTCGCCATGTGGCATCCTATCAAAGCTTTCTTTTGGGCCGTATGATTTTTCTTTTGTCGAGCTCTATTTTCTTTACGCGTGTTCTTCACTTGTTTCTTTCCTAGTTGGGCCCACACTGCAGTTTCTTTTGCTAGGAGGTTGAACACGTGGCTTCCTATCGGATCTTTCTCTTGAGCCATCCCACCTTTCTTTTTTCAGGCTCTATGTGTTTGACGTGTGGTGCTCATTCCTGTATCCATTATCTTGGGTTCAATGCTTGTGCCGTGTGTTCTTTTCTCTGCCACATTTTCTCTTTTGTTGCCACGTGTTCTCTTCTCCTGCTGCGTGGCCCAGGTTTCTCAAAGGATGTGCATGCTAGTGTGTTGTTGGATGATCTTTATTTTGGTGTCAGCTCGAGGGAAACATGATCGTTGATGGCTTTGCTAAAGCATCTTTCTCATGGGGGCTTTAGGCAGTGGGCTGGCTTATTTAAGTAGCCTTTTCCTCATTATTTTGGTGGTTGTTAGATGGATTAAATTTCTTGAGCACTGGGAATTAGCCTTTGTAATGTTTGCTATTGAAATTGAACTTGCAGACTGTGCTAGTCAATTTGACCTTTTTGTTTTCATGCATTTAATAGGACATTAAACTGTGCTTGTATTTTTTGAAGTATATGAACGTCTGTTTCAAGCTTTTGTAATCTTTATGCAACTTAATAAAATGCAGATCATGTTGCTACTCTTTTGTGCTGGCTTATGTTGTATTGGTTATACTATGCAAATGGTTTGATGTTCTTATATTTGCAGTGTTGGGAATTATCTATTTCGTAGACATTAGTTACTGTTTGAGCCTTTGTTTCCTCATTGTGCTTAATTAATTCCTTTCTGATTTGGCGCATCGCCTTAGCTTAGGTTTGTTTATTTTATGTTCATCTTCTTACTCTTTTCATCCCCCCATAAAAATGAAGAGCCGACTTCGATAAAACCTCGGAGGTCACTAAGCTATGCGCATAAGTCCCCCATTAGCTATGTATCCCATAAGGCTGCTGCCTACAAACTTTTGCATCAACAGTTATTTAATTAAATTTCATTTCACATTTCCCCATTCATTAAATCATTTAATTTAAGGACTATCCCCTAATTGTATGATTAAACCTTGTTTAATTAACAATTATCTAATTAATACAATTCCTCCCACTTGCAAAGGAATATTCCAAAAGAATATTCCTCCTATGCACAATTTAATTTTGTTTTAATTAACTAAATAACCTTTTTCCTCACCCATATGAATATTCCAAATAATATTATTTCTCTTCCAATCATTTGAAAAAAGGGAATATTCTTACTTGGATTCTTGAGCAAGCTAAACTTGAAACCTCTTGAGCAAGTTAACTTTTGACCTCTTAAACAGGTCAAAAGTGTGTTTGTTTGGAAGGAATGAGAACCCTTGATTAAATCTCATCTTGCATTCTCATCTATTGATGAGAATCCATGATCCATGCTTCCCATTCCCTCCATCTTTGACCGTTGATTAGCTTTTTCAATCTCAACCCTCCATTTCTCATTTGCTTTCCTATAAATATGTCACTATTTAGAGACAAATGGATCCATCTTTCAATTGCAAACTTATGTTGTTGAAATAACTCACATGAGCTCACTCATACTTTACTCACATTTAGCATATTTTAGTTCATTTTTAGTTGCATAATAGATTTAAGCTTCCATTTGTGGCTTCCATGCATCCATCTTAGCTTTTTTATAAATTAGGGTTTGAATCTTTTAGCTTAGAAATAGCTTAGATTATGTTAGATTTTTCATATTTAGATCATTTTTAGTATAAAATCATGTTAATTTAGCTTGCATCATGTTCAATTTAGCATAAATCATGTTTTCATCCATTTATCACAACAGTTTCATCGATTCTCTTCAATATAATCGATTGAAACAAGCTCACTAATCACGGGATTGAGAAAGGGTAGTTATTCCACATCAACACAAAACCAATTCCAAAATGGGATAAGTTTTAAATGGGTTAGAGTAGGCATTTAAGTACTTTCATAGTTTTTAGTGTTCAGTTTCAATAAATACTTAGCTTAACTTTCATTTGAATGATCTTGTCGAAGATTGAGTATTAGTGGCTATGTTATGCTTTGATTCATCATGGATCAAGCGTGATCGGCCCATACTAGTATCCTTGATTGACATTCTGGTACTAGAAGGAGGGAAAATCAATCAAATTTAATCAATTTCTAGCTTGGATTCTATTCGTTTGAACTCTTGTAGGAAATAGCAACGCCCAAATCAATTTCAGTGACACACTTTGTTGGGTATCACAATATAGGGATGCTATCATAATTTCAAACAATGATGCCTATTAAATGCATTGATGTTGATTAAACAAATGGCAACACTAATACTTTATCGAGGTATTGAATATTTTCAAACATCGATGCTCAGCCAAATAGTGATGCTATTGTGCTCTCTATTTTTTCTGTAGAGCGATGCCCTTATTCACCAGAGTAAGGCTATCATGTGTAGTGATTCCCAAATTTGGTACGAAGTTTTATGATCATTTTTCAACATGTGTTTTATTTTTTTCAATTCATCGGAGTACTAACATACCTCTAATGTTGTTCTAGTTTTTAGACTAGCATGGTTTTGTAGGATTGGACGACACAAAGTTAAAATGGAGAAGCATTCTTATCTTGAAATTCTATGATTATAATAAGAATTTGACGCTTTGGGGAAATTATAACCCAACTTTTTATGCTTTAGGACTTCACTAAATTTCAATTGGGTTTAAAATGAATGCTCAAATAGGATTAAAATTGAACCCTCATCTTATCATTGTCTTCTGGGATTTAAAATTAAACAAGGAAAACTTCACATTTTGATTAATGCATAAAATAAATTCATCTTAGCTTTAGTCGGTAAAATGAATCACTATCTACTTTGATGTGACACACTTGTAGTGCATATCCAATCCCCTTATGCTTTGTGTGATCTTGGGTGAAGAGAAACACTTCAAGTGTACTTTGATGTTTGTGTGCATTTACAATACATCTCCAATCCCCTTGCACCTCATGCAATCTTGGGTGAAGAGAAAAAATTAAGTACACTTTTATGGTTTGTGTCACCCTTAAGAGAGGGCTTACTATGAGATACACCCCACAACGAGAAACTCATAGGTAAGTTCTTGCAAGAACATTTACTAACGAGCTATATTAAAGGTTGGGAAATCATGAGAAAGTACCTTCTATCCTAGACACTGTATACCATACTGCATCTAGTACCATGCCTTAAGTGGAACATGAATGATAGTAAGAGCCTTAAGTGGAAAAGTAGGTGAGTATACAACTGGGTGTTCTTGATTTGTTACTAAGAACCATTGTTTAGTTGCCAAAAATCCTTAAATACTTGTTGGTGCAAGAACGGTCATTCTAAAGCAGCCCCACATTCTTACTATTCAGTTGTAGAAATAGAAAAATCCATTTGATCTCGGAATTTTAAGGATTTTGAGATTTGGTGGTCTTGAGAAGTGTGTGTCGTGGGGGGGAGCTAGTGTCACCAAATCTCTAACTATTTGCATTGTTTAGTGTTTGGAGAAATCCAAGTGGGGACTCAACAAGTATGGCCATTTCAAACCTAGGATTGTAAATTATTGTGGGTCAGGTTGATACATTGTTTGGTTCTAAAAATGTCATCAAAAAAAAATTCACTATCTTCCTTAAAATTTTAAACACTTTGGCCTAAATATGGATACCTCTTGAATTAGCCTTGATAAATTACTGCTTGTCCTAAGGATTTCTAAATATCTTGACTTATATCTCAATCTATATTTTCCAAAAAAAACATAGGCAATTATGGCTTCAACCTCGTGATTTTCATGAAATGGGCATTGTGAAAGTCATGATGTTGTTGTCATAAACATTTATTTTGAAAACATAATCAAGATGAGTGTTTGTGGTAAAATCAATTCACCTAAGAAAGATAAAATTGAAACAATTGAACCCCACATGAATATTTGGAGACCAATTGCTCCCGTTGAACAACTTGATCTTGAAGGTGTTATCATTCAACCAAACTTTGAACTCATTAATAGAAAACAAACAAATATCATTAGCAGTTTGAGAAGCTTCACTTTTGAAACAAAAGAAACACCTACCCAGTGGAGAAACACCACAAACATCTTAGATGAAGAAGAGGAACAAGCTGATATTGAGGTTAGAAGGCCCATATTACCACCACCTCTATGGCAATAAATATCCTCTTTTCTTCCATGTAATGAATTTTCTAAATGATCTCACACAAAGTTAGGATCCCTAAAGTAAGGTCTGTAGGTCGTCATTTCAAGCTTAGGCATCTTAGTCCAAAAGCTCTCAAGCAACACCTTTAGCACTTCACGAAACTAGAACTAGGTTGGTATATAACTTCTAGAGATGTGCTTCAAGGAACAATCCAAACTTATATTCCTTTGATTACTGTTAGAATCGTGGTCTGTTTCAACATTTTCAATTTCTCACATAATCATTGTCTTTAGGAGTTAAAAATTTAGAGGTATAGCATGTTTCTCACTACCTTGGTCTTGTCAAACAAAGGTTCAATTTAGGTCAACCTATCTAAAACATTGGTCCTTTTCATGGTCTTGAAATCCCCTAAATGAGCTATCACACAATCAAAATCCGTAGGAGAAGATCTAAAATTCGCCATCATAGATGTAGGTATCATAATTCCAAGTTTGGTAGGAAGTGGACCTTAATAATTTATCACAATCATAACCTCTTGTTAGGAAAGTATTATGCTTGATCTAGGAGGAACCAACCATATTTACATACCCATATCTATCCTCTCATTTAGGCCAACATTACTCTTTGGGATTTGAAAAATTTATAGGTCTAGCATCATGTTGCAAGTATGAATGTGTTTGGTGGTGTTGTCATTAATGTTGTCATCGATGTCAACATAGTTCAGAGTGATTGTAAGTGGTGAATTTATGTTGAGATAAATTAGAAGTGTTGAGAGTACATGGAGCTATATTTATGGTGTTGCAAACGTGCAAATGTTAACTTCTTTTAAGAAAATTAATAAATAATGAAGACAGTGTTGGGTGTGTGTTTTGAGTGTGCTTTGGTAATGTTCTCTACTCTTCTTCTCTATTGATCCTATGCCTATGTGGATCTGTAGTAGTGTTTATAGGCTTCAATGGATAATATATCCTGATTTTTAGTTTCTGTGTTGATGTAGAGTGAAAGATGTGTTTACCGGTGTATGAACCGGTTTGGCGGAACAATTTTTCTGTGGACTGGGAGAGACGTCTCTAATCTAGAGTATTTTGGTGGTTTGTCTTAGACCTTGTGGATCTGGAAGAATTTTAACATTGATTTTCTCTATGTTCTAGCAAACATGCTTGTAGTTTGGTGCCCCAGAAGGATTGTTCCAGAGCTACTTTGTGAGTCTGCTCGATCTGGCTGGACTATTGAAGAGTGTTATGTGTATAAATATTGGTGCAATTATTGCGGATATATTTGAAGGTTTCTAAGAGGTATTCCAGTGTTTAGTGAAGTGTGTTGTGTGATCCACGTGTCACCATCTTGTTGTGGATGCATGTACTTCAAAGTTCATTGGTGTTTTTAGTAGGTTTAGCCGACCTGGTGTTTACACATTACATAGAGAATAAGCATCGATTAAGGAAGTGTGTGATTGATCCAAGATGTTTTTTGGGTCCTAAATAAGTATGCAATTGGTCCTCTCTCATCCTTATCCACTGCAGGGATGTTGAGTAGCCGACCTAATTTGAATTTGTAAAATAAAGGATGTGTAGCCAACCTTGGAGAAAGTTTCTAAGGTTGAAGATGGTATAAATTCAAGTTAAGATATTGCGAATTGTATGGCATGTGTGTGAAGTGTGTGAAACAAGTGCGAAAACTAGAGTGTGCAAAACTATATCAAGGTAGAAGTACTTTCATGTGTTAGATTCTTGAAAGCAATGAGCTAATAGTGTCTGCAATCCTTTGATCAGGATGTGAATGTGTGGGACCTATTATGGTGGACTTTCTATTAGTTTTATTTATTTTTAGGTAGTGATCCTCCTTCTAGAAAGTGAGTCTTATTTGTAGGCAATTGGCCTTTGTATCTGGACAGTGAGTCCTTTCTAGGTAGTGAGCCCTCTAGTAGTGAACCTTTGTATCCAGTATTGTATTACTATTATATTTTGATTTAATCCTCACTATGGTTTTCTCCTCATTGGATTTTCCACATAAATCTAGTGTCTCTGGTGTTTGATTTTTGTTATCTGCATTTCATGTTTTATACTTAGTAACAGATTAAAGTTAAAATAGAATTGATTAGGGTTATAAGTAAAAGTAATTTGGTACAACCGATTCACCCCCCTCTCATTTCTCTTATGCATTTCAACAATTGGTATCAAATATTTGGTTCCTCAAAGAAGATATTAACCACTTGAGGTAGATCAGATGGCACATAAGTTGCAAATCCCTATATTTGATGTAGCTGATTACAGTGACTGGAAAATACAAATGATATGTTACCTAATCTCTCTTGGTTTCAAGATTTGAAAATTTGTTGAGATAAAATATGTCGAACGCACTAGTGGTCCTTCTTCTACAGATGATATTTTTTTCTATGAGGAGAATGAAAAGGAAAGGTATGCTATCTTCAATGCTTTATCTAAAAATCAATGGAAAAAAAATATTTCTTTAGGCATTGCTTATGAAGTATGGGAAAATTTGAAAGATATCTATGAAGGAAATGATAGAGTTAAATTATCAAGGAAGCTAACAATAAAATGTAGATTTGAGAACTTGAGAATGGAAGAAGGTGAAGACATTTCAAGATACTATTATAGAGTTTAACTTGCAGCAAATGAAATCAAAAATCAAGGTGGTACCATGACATATGAAGATGTAATAGAGAGGATCTTGATGACCCTACTGGAGAATTGTAGTGAGAAGGTCTCTACTATTGAAGAATCATACGATCCAAAGAAATTTAACAAAGAAAAACTATTTGGCACCTTGACTGCATTTGAGATGAGGAAGATTGGAAGAGAAAAGAAGAAAGTTGAAACAAACTTCAAAGCAACTAAGATAGGAGATGATTTAGATAATGATGGTTCATAAGAGTAGGAAGCAAACTGTACAAGGAAATTGACAAAATGTACGAGTAAGTACAAAGGAATGTTACCTTTTAAATGTTTTGGTTGTGGAAATATAGGTCACTATGCTTCAAGATGTCCAAATAGAGCTACACACAAGAAGAACATAGATAATAACAATAAAGACAAAATGGACAGAAAGTTCAAGAAATTGTATTATGTTAGTGAAGATGCTGGAATTTCTAATAATGAGTCTGATTTTAAGTATGATAAAGATGAATTATTGTTTCTAGACTTGGAGAATAAATATATGTTTTCTAACCATGGAATATGTGCAAGGGAACCTGGTACAGAGAAAAAGAAGGATGAGATGGAAGGTACTCTGGTTACAACCTTTCATGCTATACATGATGAAGACTATTGGGTAATTGATAGTGGATATTCAAATCATATGACCAAAGACAAAATTAAGTTCACTAAACTTGAAAAGTAGGATGGAGGATTAGTTATGTTTGGAGATGATTATGGTAATAATATTGTTGGAAAAGGAACAATTAGTCTTGATGGAAAACATAGTATTGATGATGTCTATAATGTTAAGGGCTTAAGGTATAATATTTTCAACATTGGACAAATGTGTAGCAAATGATTTAAGCTTGTGTTTTAGGATAACACATGTGAGATCAAAAAAGGATTCAAAACTATGGTGGCTATAGGAAGAACTCATGGAAACATCTATCAACTTAAGAGTGGTGATGTTCAGTGCTTTGTTTCTCAAATTAATGAATGCTGGCTATGGCACTGAAGGATGAGACATGTAAACTTTGACAATCTGATCAGGATCAGTTCAAGAGAAGTTGTTAGGGATCTACCTAGAATCACAAAGCCTACCAATTCTTTTTGTAGAAGTCATCAGTTGGGAAAATAAACAAGATGTAGTTTGAAAGAAAATGAACAATCATCTACCAGAATGCTGGAATTGATTCATATAGACCTCTGTGCTCGCACAAGAATAGGAAGCTTTAATGGTGACAAGAATTTTATGATTTTGATTGATGATTACTCTAGAATGACATAGGTTACTTTTCTTAGAGAGAGAGCTCAAGCTCTAGATAGATTCAAAGTGTTCAAAGAAAGAGTAGAGAATGAAGTAAACCTGAGAATCAAATGTTTAAGGTCTGATAGAGGTGGATAATTCACTTCTGGTGAGTTTAATGCAGTTTATGAAGAGTGTCCAATATAAAGAGACATTATTTTTCTCCTAGAACTCCTCAGCAAAATGAAGTTGTGGAAAGAAAGAACCGAATTGTTCAAGAGGCTACAAGGAATATCATGAAAGAAGAAAATTTTCCTGATGTATATTGGAGAGAAGCAATCCACACTATTGTTTACATTCTTAATAGAGTTCATATTAGAGGTAACATCACAAAGACTCCTTATGAGTTATGGACTGGTAAGTACTTTAAGGTGTTTGGAAGTAGATGTTACATTAAAACAGATGATGAGAATCTTGGAAATTTTGATGCAAGATGTGATGAAGGTATTTTTCCTGGATATTCAACTAACAACAAAGCATATAGATGCTTCAATAAAATACTAGGGAAAATAGTTGAAAGTACAAATGTAAAGGTTGATGAAGCTATGTATAGACTAGTGGAAGTATGTTAATTTGAGCTAGATGATCCTATCTGCAGACAAATACAAGAAGAGGAAAAGGAATAGAAAGAACAAAGTGAAGAAGAAGATATTTTAGAACGTACTCCTAAGACTCCTAAATAGGTACAGAAGAATCATTCAGAGGAACAAATAATTTGAGACATAAGTGAAGGTGTAAAGACAAGAAGCAAAGTGGTAGAGGTAAATTTGTTTTTACTTTCTAAGATAGAACCTAAGATTGTGAGCGATGCATGCAAAGATGAGAGTTGGGTTAGAACAATTAAAGAGGAATTGCAACAGATAGAGAATAATTAGACATGAGAACTAGTTCCTTGACTAGTGAACAAGGATGTGATTGGTTCAAAATGGGTGTTCAGGACTAAGCTGAATGAAGACGATGAAGTGGTAAGAAATAAAGCAAGACTTCTATGCAAAGGTTATTCATAGGTTGAAATAATATATTTTTAAGAGACATTTTCCTTGATGGAAAGAATAGAGTCCATTCAGATGTTTTTATCATTTTATGCTCATAAAGATTTCAAAGTGTACCAAATGGATGTTAAGTTTGCATTCTTGAATGGAAAATTGGAAGAAGAGGTGTAAATGTAAAAAATGGAAGGATTTTAGTTATCAAACAAATTGAACATGATCTACAAATTGAAAAAGGAACTACATGGACTTAGACAGGCTCCCGAAGCATGGTATGCAAGGTTGGAAATATATTTAACAAAACAAAGATTCAAAAAAGGCTCCACAAACAACAATCTCTATTTCAAAGTTGAAAGAAATAGAATGTTGATAGTTGTGTATGTTGATGATATTATCTTTGGAGGAAATGAAAGTATGTGCAAGAAATTTATAGAGGAGATGCAAAAAGAGATTGAGATGTTTATGATTGGTGAGTTGAATTTCTTCTTGCAATTCAAGTGAATCAAATTGATAAAGGCATATTCATCTCACAATCTATGTTAAAGAATTGTTGAAGTAGTTTGGAATGGATGATTCCAAACCAGTTTGTACCCCTATTGTAACCAGATGTAAACTGAGTATGGATGATGAATCTTCTAAAGTTGATTAGAGCATGTACATATCTATGATTGGTGGACTACTATATCTTATTGCTACTAGATCAGATATCATGCATGCAATATGTTTGGTTGCTAGATTTTAAGCATAACCTAAAGAGACACATGTTATAGGTGTGAAGAGGATATTCAAATATCTTAAGAGCACTCTTGATTATGGTCTATAGCATCCTAAGGATACTGATTTCACCTTGAATTCCTACATTGATGCTTATTGGACTAGTTGTGTAGATGACTGAAAGAGTACAAGTGGTGGTGCATTCTTTCTTGGAGGAAGATTGGTCTCATGGTTAAGTAAGAAATAGGATTCAGTTTCTTTGTCCACTACAAAAGCTGAGTATATTGTAATAGTATCCTACTGTACATAGGTACTTTGGATGAAGAAAACATTGAAGGATATAGGTGTGATATGTGTTGAGCCTATCCTTATCTTTTGTGATAACATAAGTGCAATAAATATTTCAAAGAATATGGTGATGCATTCTAGAAAAAATTATATATATATCAAATATCACTTCTTGAGGGAGAAGGTACTGAATAATGAAGTCAGACTTGAATATGTGTCTACTAAGGATCAGATTGCTGACATATTCACTAAGGATCTTTCGAAGGATAATTTTGAGTATCTCGGGGGGAAGTTAGGGGTTATTGCTCCTCCTTCCTTAAACTAGGTGCACATGGAGGTGCATCAGTCTAGTGGATCTATGATCCTTCATTTGTTTGGACTGATGATTGGAGTCTACTCCTCAAGGGTAGTAGAGAGTATCATTGTTGTAGTATAAGATGTGGATGCACTCTTAAGGGGGAGTGATAAAATCTTTATATGACATAAGTTTAATGCAAAAAAATTCTTTGCCATTGATGTCAAAGGGGAGAGAATGTCAAGTGAAAAATCCTATTTATGTTTGAGAGAGTGCAACAATGCTTGTGTAGGTTGTCTAATTTGCAAAAGAAAGGGAAGAAGAACCAAGAGAGAGTGTATGTTGTCTTTGATGGTTTTTCACATCGTGTGTTGCCATCAATGACAAAGGGGGAGATTGTTGCAAGAATGAATGTGTTTGGTGGTGTTGTCATTAATGTTGGCATTGATGTCAACATAATTTAGAGTGATTGCAAGTGGTGCATGTATAGTTGAGATATTGTAGAAGTTTTGAGAGTACATGGAGCTATATTTATAGTGTTGTAGACATGCAGATGCTAAGTTATTTTGAGAAAATTAATAAATAATGAAGACAGAGTTGGGTGTGTGTTTTGAGTGTTCTCTACTAATTTTCTCTGCATTTCTTCCATGTCGATCCTATGCATATGTGGATCTATAGTAGTGTTTATGGGATTCAATGGATAATATATCCTAAGTTTTAGTTTATGGGTTGATGGAGAGTGAAAGATGTGTTCATTGGTGTGTGAATTGGTTTGGTTGAACTATTTTTCTATGGACTGGGAGAGATGTCTTTGCTCCATAGTCTTATGGTGGTTTGTCCCAGATCTTTTGGATCTAGAAGAAGGTTAACATTTATGCTCTATGTGTTATGGAAAATGTACTTGTAGTTTGGTTATGTGGAAGGCTTGTTCCAGAGCTAATGTGTGTGTTTGCTCGATTTGATTGGACTGTTGAAGAGTGTTTTGTGTGTAAAGATTATTGTAGTTCCTATGGATGTATCTGAAGGTTTTTAAGAGGTGTTCCAATGTCTGGTGAAGCATTTTGTGTGATCCACGTGTCACCATATTGTTGTGGATGCACATACTTCAAAGTTCATTAGTGTTTTCATTAGGTTTGGCCGATCTAGTGTTTACATGTTACATGGATAATAAGCATCGATTAAGGAAGCATGTGATTGATCCAAGATGTTTTGATCCTAATTAAGTAATTGGTCCTCTATCATTCTTATCCATTGCATGAATGTTGAGTAGCCGACCTAATTTGAATTTGTAAAATAAAAGATGTGTATCTGATCTTAGAGAAAGTTTCTAAGGTTGAAGATGCTATAAATGCAAGTTAAGATGTTTTGAATTGTATGGAATGTGTGTGAAGTGTGAAGTGTGAAAAGAAGAGTGTGTAAAAGTGTATCAAGGCAACAGTAATTTCATGTGTTAGATTCCTGAAAGCAATGAGTTAACGGTGTCTGCAATCCTTTGATCAGGCTACGAATGTGTGGAACCTATTGTGGTGGACTTTCTATTGTTTTCCTTTGTTTGTAGGCAGTGAGCCTCCTTTTGGACAGTAAGTCCTATCTATAGGTAGTGATCCTTTGTATTTGGAAAGTGAGTCCTTTCTAGGCAGTGAGCCCTCTAGCAACGAGTCTTTGTATCTGGTATTATATTACTATTATATTATGATTTAATCCTCACTATGGTTTTTCCCTCATTGGGTTTTCCACGTAAATCTGGTGTCTCTAGTTTTTTATTTTTGTTATCTGCATTTTATGTTTTATACTTAATAACATATTAGTTAAAGTGGAATTGATTAAGGTTATAAGTAAAAGTAATTTGGTACAACCGATTCACCCCCCCTCTCATTTCTCTTGTGGATTTCAATAATTGGTATCAAATATTTGGTTCCTCAAAGAAGATATTAACCACTTGAGGTAGATTAGATGGCACAAAAGTTGCAAATCCCTATATTTGAGGGAGCTGATTATAGTGACTGGAAAGTACAGATGAGAGGTTATCTAATCTCTCTTGGTTTCAAGACTTGGAAAGTTGTTGAGATAAAATATGTTGAACCGACTAGTGGTCCTTCTGCAGATGAGATTTATGCCTACGAGGAGAATGAAAAGGAAAGGTATCCTATCTTCAGTGCTTATGAAATATGCAAAAAGTTGAAAGATATCTATGAAGGAAATGATAGTGTTAATCAAGGAAGCTAACAACAAAATGCAGATTTGAGAACTTGAGAATGGAAGAAGGTGAAGAAATTGCAAGATACTATTAGAGAGTTGAACTTGCAGAAAATGAAATAAAAAATAAAGGTAGTACCAGGATAGATGAAGATGTAATAGAGAAGATCTTGATGACCCTATCAAATAATTATAGTGACAAGGTCTCTGCTATTGAAGAATCATATGATCCAAAGACATTTAACAAAGAATGACTATTTGACACCTTGACTACATTTGAGATGAGGAAGTTTGGAAGAGAAAAGGAGAAAGTTGAAACAAAATTCAAATAAACTAAGATAGGATATGATTCAGATAGTGATGGTTCAGAAGAGTTGGAAGCAAACTTTACAAGGAAATTGAAGAAAGGTACGAGTAAGTACAAAGGTATGTTACCTTTTAAATGTTCCAGTTGTGGAAATATAGGTCACTATGCTTCAAGATGTCCAAATAGAGCTGCACATAAGAAGAATAGAGATAATAACAATAAATAAAAAAAGGACAGAATGTTCAAGAAATTGTATTATGTTATAGGAGATACTAGAAATTTTGATGATGAGTCTGATTTTGAGGATGATAAAGATGGATGCTTGTTTCTAGCCTTGGAGAATAAATATTTCTACTAACCATGGAAGGCACTCTGGTTACTGCCTTTCATGCTAGACATGATGAAGACTATTGGGTAATTGACAATGGATGTTCAAATCATATGATTGGAGACAAAAGTAATTTCACTAAACTTGAAAATTATGATAGAGGATTAGTTATGTTTGAAGATGATTCTGGCGCTAAGATTGTTAGAAAAGGAATAATTAGTCTTGATGGAAAAAATAGTACTGATTATGCCTATTATGTTAAGGGCTTAAGGAATAATATTTTTGAGTGGAACAAATATGTAGCAAAGGATTTAAGCTTGTGTTTCAGGATAACACTTGTGAGATTAGAAAAGGGTCTTGAACTGTGGTGGCTGCAAGAAGAAGAACTCATGGAAAAATCTATCAGCTTAAGAGTGGTGATGTTTAGTGCTTTGTTTCTCAAATTAATGAAAGTTGGCTATGGCACTCAAGGATGGGACATGTAAAATTTGACAATTTGATCAGGATCAATTCAAGAGAAGTTGTTAGGGATTTGCCTAGAATCACAAAGCCTACCAATTTTATTTGCTGAAGTTTTCAATTGGGAAAGAAAATAAGATGCAATTTTGAAGGAAAAGAACAATCATCTACCAAAATTCTAGAATTGATTCATACAAATCTCTATGGTCCTACAAGAATAGGAAGCCTTAATGGTGATAATGATTTTATTCTTTTGATAGATGATTAATCTAGAATGACATGGGTTATTTTTCTTAGAGAGAAAGCTCAAGCTCTATATAGATTCAAAGTGTTCAAAGAAAGAGCAGAGAATGAAGTAAACATGAGAATCAAATGTTTAAGGTCTGATAGAGGTGGAGAATTCACTTTTGGTGAGTTTAATACATTTTGTGAAGAGCATGGTATAAAAAGACATTATTATGCTCCTAGAACTCCTTAGCAAAATGAAGTTGTGGAAAGAAAGAACCAAACTGTTCAAGAGGCTGCAAGGACTATGATGAAAGAGGAAAATGTTCGTGATGTATATTGGAGAGAAGCAATCAACACTATTGTTTACATTCTTAACAAATTTTAGATCATAATTAACATCACAAAGACTCCTTATTAGTTATGGAATGATAAGGTTCCTACTATTAAGTACTTTAAGGTGTTTGGAAGCAAATATTATATTAAAAGAGATGATGAGAATATTGGAAAGTTTGATGCAAGATGTGATGAAGGAATTTTTATTGGATATTCAACTAACAGCAAAGCATATAGATGCTTAAATGTTGATGAAGCTATGTATAAACCAGTGGAAATAAGTGAATTTGAACCAGATGATCCTATCTACGAAAAAATATAAGAAGAGTAAAAGGAAGAGAAAGAACAAAGTGAAGAAGAGGAGATTATAGAACCTACTCCTAAGACTCCCAAATATGTACAAAAGAATCATCTGAAGGAACAGATAGTTGGAGAAATAAGTGAAGGTGTAAGGACAAGAAGAAAAGTGGTAGAGGTAAATTTGTGTTAAATTTCTAAGATAGAACCTAAGATTGTGAGTGAGGCATGCAAAGATGAGATTTTGGTTAGGGAAACAAAGGAGGAATTGTAGCAGACAAAAGAATCAAACATGGGAACTAGTTCCTAGACCAGTGAACATGAATGTAATTGGTTCAAAATGGGTTTTGAAGAATAAGCTAAATGAAGACGGTGAAGTGGTAAGAAATAAAACAAGACTTGCATGCAAAGGTTATTCAGAGGTTGAAGGAATAGATTTTGAAGAGACATTTACCCCGGTGGCAAGAATGGAGGCCATTAAGATGTTTTTAGCATTTTTTGCTCAGATATTAAGTCTGCATCCCTGAATGGAGAATTGGAAGAAGAGGTGTACATGGAACAACCAAAAGGATTTCATTTATTAGACAAACTAGACATGGTTTGTAAATTGAAAAAGGCACTATATGGACTTAAACATGCCCTAAGATCATGGTATGCAAGGTTGCATAGATATTTGAAACAAAAAAGATTCAACAAAGGCTCTACAGGCATCAATCTCTATTTCAAAGTTTAAAGAAATATAATGTTGATTGTTGTCTATTTTGATGATATTATCTTTGGAGGAAATGAAGGTATGTACAATAAATTTATAGAAGAGATGTTTATGATTGGTGAGTTGAATTTCTTCCTTGGACTTCAAGTGAATCAAACTGATAAAGGAATATTCATCTCACAATCTAAGTATGTTAAAGAATTATTGAAGAAGTTTGGAATTGATGATTCTAAACCGGTCTATACACCTATGGTAACCAGATATAAACTATGTAAGGATGATGAATCTTCTAAAGTTGATCAAAACATGTATAGATCTATGATTGGTGGACTGCTATATCTTACTGCTACTAAACTCAATATCATGCATTCAATATGTTTGGTTTCCAGATTTGAATAAGAACCTAAAGAGACACATGTTACATCTATGAATAGGATATTTAGATATATTAAGGGAGCTCCTAATTATGGTCTATGGTATCCTAAGGATATTGTTTTCACCTTGAATGCCTACACTTATGTTTATTTGGCTGATTTTCTAGATAACTGGAAGAGTACAAGTGGTGGTTCATTCTTTCTTGGAGGGATATTGTTCTCATGGTTAAGCAATAAACAAGATTCAGTTTCTTTGTCCACTACATAAGCTGAGTATATTGCAACAACATCCTATTGTATACAGGTACTTTGGATGAAGCAAACATTGAAGGGTATAGGTGTGATATGTGATGATCCTATCCTTATCTTTTGTGACAACACAAGTGCAATAAAAATTTCAAAGAATCTGGTGATACATTTTAAAACAAATTATATATCTATCAAATATCACTTCTTGAGGGAGAAGGTATTGAATAATGAAGTCAAACTTGAATATGTGTCTACTAATGATCAAATTGCTGACATATTCACTAAGGCTCTTTCGAAGGATACTTTTGAGTATCTTAGGGAGAAGTTAGGGGTTACTGCCCCTCCTTCCTTAAACTAGGTGCACATGGAGGTGCATTAGTCTGGTGGATATATAGATTCTTCATTTGTCTAGACTGATGATTGGAGTCTACTCCTCAAGGGGAGTAGAGAGTATCATTCTTGCAGTATAATATGTGGATGCGCTCCTAAGGGGGAGTGATTAGAGATTTATATGGTATAAGTTTCATGTAAAAAAATTATTTTCCAGCGATGCCAAAGGGAGAGAGAGTGTCATGTGAAAAAGTCTATTTATGTTTGGAGAAAGTGCAACAATGCTTGTGCAGGTTGTCTAATGTGGAAAAGAAAGGGAAGAAGAAGCAAGAGAGAGTGTATGCTATCTTTGATGGTTTTCCACATCATGTGTTGCCATCAATGACAAAGGGGGAGATTTTTCCAAGTATGAATGTGTTTGATGGTGTTTTCATTAATGTTGTCATTGATCTGAACATAGTTCAAAGTGATTGCAAGTGTTGCATGTATAGTTGAGATATGGTAGAAGTGTTGAGAGTACATGGAGATATATTTATGGTGTTGTAGACATGCAAATGTCAAGTGATTTTGAGAAAATTAATAAATAATGAAGATAGTGTTGGGTGTGTGTTTTGAGTGTAATTCGATAATGCTCTCTACATTTCTTTTGTGTTGATCCAATGCCTATTTGGATCTGTATTAGTGTTTATGGGCTTGAATGGATAATATATCCCGAGTTTTAGTTTCTGGGTTGATGGAGAGTGAAAGATGTGTTCACCAATGTGTGAACTAGTTTGGCATAATTGTTTTTCTGTGGACTGGGAGAGATGTCTCTGCTCTGTAGTCTTCTAGTGGTTTATCTCAGATGTTGTGTATTTGGAAGAAGGTTAACATTGATTTTCTCTATGTTTTGGAAAATGTTCTTGTACTTTGGTGCTCCAGAAGGCTTGTTATAGAGCTACTTTGTGTGTTTGCTTGGTTCGATTGGACTATTGAAGAGTGTTTTGTGTATAAATATTATTGTAGTTATTGTGGATGTATCCAAAGGTTTGTAAGAGTTGTTCCAATGTCTAGTGAAGCGTGTTGTGTGATCCATGTGTCACCATCTTGTTGTGGATGTGCATAATTGAAAGTTCATTTGTGTTTTCATTAGGTTTGGCCGACCTGGTGTTTACACATTACATGGACAATAACCATAAATTAAAGAAGAATGTGATTGATCCAAGATGTTTTTTGGGTCCTAATTAAGTATTTAATTGGTCCTCTCTCATTCTTATCCACTGCGAGAATTTTGAGTAGCTGACCTAATTTGAATTTGTAAAATAAAGGATGTGTAGCTGACCTTGGAAAAAGTTTCTAAGGTTGAAGATGGTATAAATGGAAGTTAATATGTTGTGAATTGTATGGTGTGTGTGTGAAGTTTGTGAAACAAGTGCGAATAGCAAAGTGTATGAAAGTGTATAAAGCAACAATCCTTTCATGTGTTAGATTCCTAAAAGTAGTGAGTTGATGGTGTTTGCAATCCTTTGATCAGGCTCCAAATGTGTGGAACCTATTATGGTGGAATTTCTATTGGTTTTCTTTTTTTGTAGGCAGTGAGCCTCCTTCTAGAAAGTGATTCCTATTTGTAGGTAGTGAGCCTTTGTATCTAGATAGTGACTCCTTTCTGGGCAACAAGTCTTTGTATCCGGTATTGCATTACTATTATATTGTGATTTAATCCTCACTATGGTCTTTTCATCATTGGTTTTTCCACGTAAATGTATTGTCTTTGGTGTTTTCTTTTTGTTATCTTCCTTTCATGTTTTATACTTAATAATAAATTAAAGTTGAAGTGGAATTGATTAAGGTTAGAAGTAAAAGTAATTTGGTACAAATGATTCTCCCCACTCTCAGTTGTCTTGTGCCTTTCAACACATCATTCTCACTATCTTGGTCTTGGAAAATAAAGGTTCATTCTAAGTCAACATTGGGTCAAACATTTCACTCATCCCTCCATCAAATTTCATCCTTCACTTCACTAAAATTTGCAAAAATTTCAAATACACTGACACTTTTTGACTTAAACATCAATCAACTCAAAACCCTAAATTGGCTATTTTGTATGTGAAATGAATCCTTTTCCATGCATTTGGTTTATTTATCATCTTTGGACTAGTTTATCTTGAAGGTCATGATTCTACCCTAAATATTTCCATGTTCCTAAATATCCTTTATCCTAACATCAAAACATCAAACTCAAGTCAAAAGTGTTGTCCCAAAACATTTGCAAAGATCACTTCCCACATCATCCATCTTTTCATCCCCCATTATCATCATTTCTCCCAAAAGAATTAGAGTGTCCCTTTTGCCTAGATTTGAGTCAACTAGAGAGTTAAAACATCACAAATCACAACACAACTCTCCCACAAGTTACAAGAAATATATGGTAAAGATGAGTTCACAACACAAGAGAATCATGGAGAAAACCAAAGTTACATTTACCTCAAGTGATCTAAATCCTTTATAATTTGATCTAGGAATTCAAGTTACCCCATCACAACAATCATCATCTCCATTAGGACCATATGATATTGAATACATTAAAAAATAACCCATTTGGGCTTGCTAGGGAGGAAATCATGGAACATCAAACCTTTGAAAATGTAGCTCCAATTTCCCTATCATTTGTCACACAAAACTTGACACAAAGTTTCACAACTCCATCACTAGGGCTAAATCAAACATCCACTCTTATTCTTGCCCAATACTTTGGTTTAAATCTTTCATTTGAAAGTAGTACACTTGTGGGTACCCTCAATACCAATCCTCCATCCCAAACTACCACTTGGACACCTACTTTTGGTGCTCCTCCGTTCCCAAAGATCCAAAAAAACCATATAAACCTCTTGAAATTCATTACTCCACAACTACTTCAACATATCAGGGACATCCCTCTTCATCCATACCCATGAGTAGGTCACAAGTGTGCCCACCATTACGCAAAGCAATGTAGACCAAGTGTCTCAAAACAATACACAAGGGCATGCCAATACCATACCACAAAGTCAACCTTTAATGTAGATAGGGACATATTTACCCAATCTTCCATTTGTTTCATCCATACCATTGTTCTCAAAAATCACATCCATCCCATCCATTATCAACCCATCTCAAAGAAATCCCTTGGTCATGAATCCCATCAACCTAGGAAATACCCTATTTACATCTCTAGCACAAGGAAATCCCCAAGACATGGGACATGAGAATATTTTTAAACAATGGACTCAAGGTCCTAATGCATCATTACCATCACATAATTTAATGGAATCATCCTCATCATTCCCCACAGTCCCCTTTACGATGCAAAATCAATTAGGACCTCAAACTTAAATTCATCCACTTTCATCTACCATCTTGCAATGGATGTTAAACCAAGGGAACCCTCAATCTCTCATCAAAAATATACTACCCACTTAGAACATCAACACTCACAATCCATCTCAAATATCCCAACAACCACCTGATCCTATATTGCAAGTGCATGTCCTAGTTTTACAACAAGCACACCAAACTTATCAACAAACCATCCATCAACAACAAGAAGGAACCCTAGCAGCCCAACAACAACAACAACAATAAGCAACCCTAGAATCCAAACAAAAAATACAATAACAAGCATCCATAGTAGCCCAACAACAACAAAAACAATAATAATAAGAATCCCTAGCAGCCCAACAACAACAATAACAATAATAAGAAGCCCTAACAACACAACAATCATCACAACAACAACAAGCAACCTTATAAACACAAGTAGCCTTAGCCCAACAACAAAATCAAGCTCATCAAGAAGCTTTAGCATCAAAACAACAACAAAAATCCCTTGTGGTGCAACAAAAACAACAAGCCCTCATGGTGCAACAGCAACAACAACAACAAGCCTTACTAGCTCAACAGTATGCCCAATAAAAACAACAACAACCAATTTCCTACTATAATCCTCAAAATAACATCGTTAAATACAAATTCATTTAGAACATATACATCAACACCAAAATTTCCCTCATAGAATATCACACCACCATACACCCCATATAACACCTTATCATACCAAAATCCCACATACAAATCATCCGTCATCCCACCAAACTCGCAAGATGATCCAGCATTACAATTTAGGGTGCTATCACAAGAAACACAAGATCTTTGAATGAGAAAGACAAAGAAGCCCCATACACATAATCTATATCCCTATCCATTTGATCAAAACATCACAATGGTACCATTCCCTCCCAGCTTTGAAATTCCCAAATTCGATAAATAAAAAGGGAGAGGAGGTCTTGTGGACCATGTCAAACAATTTAATGTCATGTGTATAGAGGTGGCAGGTGCTTTCTTGCACACTTTTAGATGTTTCTTCTCCTTCATGCACTACAAGGTGTTTCACATCATTTCAGTGGATATGTCAAGCTCTCCCAGTTCAGCATTATGGGGGGGTTATTATATTATTCGTGCTAATTCTTCCTTGGTTTTGCCTTGGAAGGGATCTTCCATCTTCAATGGAGGTTCTTCAGCACCATAGAAGTCATCTTTCGACAGTTGTTTGCAGCTTCTTCTGCTTCAGTGATGTTCTTCTTCTTGGCTTTCTGCATCTCTTTTTGGAGTAGAGCTTTTTCCCATGAGGTTTTCTCTATTTCTCTATTTTACAGAGATTTGGTTGTATTTGGGTACCTGATTTGGCCTAGTTGCCAGGACCCATGTTTGCCTTCTTGCATTGTAGTTACCTTTGCTTTCTTGCATTTGTTTGTAGTTGCACTGTTGCTCATCTTAAGGGGGGGTGTTAGAGTAAAGGTTTTAACTTAATTATGTTGATTAAGTTACCTTTATTCCCTTCTTAAGATTTCACGTTAGTTTGCATAATGTGACATTTAATAATTATTTTTATTATTCTATTAGGTTTTTCCTATTAGGGTTTTATTAGGGTTTGCATGATCTCCTTTTTATAAGGATTGATCCCATTGTATTTCATATCAATTCATTCTCTCATTCTCTCTGATATATACATTTTTCAGTTTTCAGAGAACCCTTGCTTGTTTGTCTCCATCTCTTCTTTGTGACAGGTTATTTGCATGCAGGTGATCTTCGGGGTTTGTGAAGTTGTATTTTATCAACTCCTATAGCAAGGTCACCCTTATTGGCAAAGGTACTTTCACTAAATGGGTTGAGGCTTCTTCTTGGTTACCTACATCACATTATACAACCTTAGATGACTTCCCCCTTGATGTTTCTGGCCTATTTGAGAATAACACCCTCTTCATGATATTCATTACATCCTTTGCTCCAAGCAATCAATTGACTAAAATATGCCTAGTATACACACAAATCATTGACTTGGACCAACAAGGACCACCAATTCTACATTTATTCAAAAATGATGAAGTGATCTCAAAATTCATGGGACTCCATGCCAACTTACCATGGACAGATCACAAATTGGGTTTTGACATAGAGATAGACATAGGGGCATACTATGGGGAGATGATTAAATCCTTCAATCAAAAAATTAATGAAATGCAACTAACATGCAGATCCTGGAGTGAAAACCACATGGTGGCACTCTTTGATCCTAAAATAGTAAAAAAAAAAGATGCATCTGATGGTGAAAACCTCTCCAAGGAACCCAAGGATGAGGGGTTTTATCTCCCTCTTAGTGCAATGCATCCAAAGAAGTTAGCAGTACTAGAAAAAAAGGAGACTCCAGTCGATGTGGGGATAGAAGAAGCACCCAAGGTCACTTTCTATGTTGAATCCCTCTTAGATGAAGAAAAAAAGAACCTATCAGCATTCCTAAAAGACAGAAGAGCTAACTTTACATGGTCATACAGAGATATGCTAGGCCTTGATCCTAAAGTAGTTGTCCATCACTTAGCAGTCTATCTTGAAGCCAAGCCAATTAAGCATAAATTATGGAAGATGCATTCTCAGATAGCACTTCTGGTGCAACTAGAGTTACAAAATATTCTTGGCGTTGGATTAATCCAATCAATAGACTATCCTGAGTGGGTTTCAAACTTGGTACCAGTCTCAAAACCCACTAGGGGCATCAAAATCTACACTGATTTTAGAGACATAAGCAAGGCATGCTTGAAGGATGATTTCCCTCTTCCAAACATCGACCTCATTGTGGAACTATTAGCTAGGAATGAAATGCTATCACTCATGGATGGTTTTTCAAGCTATAATCAGATCATGATCACCAAGGGGGATCGACAGAAAACCGCATTCACTTGTCCATGGGGAACCTATTGCTGGAACATAATATCATTCGAGTTAAAGAATGCAAGAGAAACCTATCAAAGAGAAATGACCCTCATCTTTCATGACATGATCCATAAAATAGTTGAATATTATGTGGACGATATTCTTACCAAATCAAATAAAATAAGTGAACACATATAAGAATCTTATGACCCATCTTTGACAGACTTGAAGAGTGCAAGGTATAATTGAATTGAAAAAAGTGTGTCTTTGGGGTTACATCAGGGAAACTTCTTGGCTTTATCATCTCACAAAGAGAGATATAAATTGATCCAGCAAAGGTAAAAGCCATCCTTGAAATGGAACCATCACAAACAATAAATTAGATGAGAGGATTACAAGGAAGATTGCAGTCTATAAGAAGGTTCATAGCACAACTATCAGACAAGATACACCCTTTTTCACATCTTCTCCATAAAGGAATAACTTACAAGTGGTATGAGAAATGTGATAAAGCTTTCTAGTAGATCAAATACTATCTATTGAAACCTCTGGTACTCATGCCACTGATACCAAACAAACCATTGATCCAATATATCTCAACAACGTGAACAACACTAGGAGCTCTTATGGCACAACATGACGAAAATGAAAAGGAAAGGGCTATCTATTACATTAGCATAACCTTGATGGGATATGAAATGAACTATCCACCCATTGAGAAATCATGCCTAGTAGTAGTTTTTGCTTCACAAAATTTAAGACATTACATGTTGTTCCATCAAATCAAGCTCATTGCAAAGATCCAACCACTAAAATGACTATTATCTAAAGCAACTCTCACTGGGTGAATGGCCAAATGGGTAATGATCTTAATTTAATTTGACATAGAGTATTTGGAGCGCAAGGAAATAAAAGAAAAAGTGATCATAGACTAGCTGGCAGAGGCACCCATCTATGCAAAGAACCCCTTGATATCTGAGTTCCCTGATGAATCAGTGTTCCTTATCAATATCATAGATCAATGGAAGATGTACTTTGATGGATCGTTCACCCAACATGGATCCGAAGAAGGTATTATTTTCATTACTCATTACCCCTTAAGGTGATTGCATTCCAAATTCATCTAGGCTATCATTTCCCTATACTAACAACATTGCTGAGTATAAATCCCTAATCATAGGTTTAAAGATAGCAGTTCAATGGAAATACAAGAGATGAAAGTCGATGGAGACTCGTAGTTGGTTATCAACCAAGTCAATGATGACTATCAAACTAAGGATGACAAGCTTACTCCTTATAAGAAGATGGTAGATAATCTCAAGGACCTTTTCATTGATATAACTTTTGAGTAGATTCCTTGCATAAGCAACAAAGCAACATACGCCATGGCAACAATTAGATCACTATTAGATATTCCGAACAACATCCTCCAATGTGAATTCTTGGTAGAACAACTTCTCGTACCAACTTTCAAAATTCCCAAATCTGAATTTGTGTGTGTCATTGTTGATCCTAGATCCTCGTGGTATCATGATATATTCATCTACCTAAGCATAGGAACCCTCCCATCATATATCACCTCCAACCTTGAAAGTACATTTGTTAAAAAGACATCCATATTTGTGATCCTAGGTGATACCCTTTACCGTTGAAGTATTGAAGGGACATTACTACAATGTCCTAACCAAAAGGAAGGCTTAACTGCTTTAACAAAAGTACACAATGGCATATGTGGGTCCCATTTTAGTGGTATGAATTTATCTAAGAAACTATTGAGGATGAGGTAATACTAGCCAACCATGGAAAGAGAAGCTCATCAGTATGTGCAGAAATGTGTCTAGTGTCAACAACATGGAGATTTGATCCATGCCTGAGCTTTGCATTGCAACCAATGATTACACCCTAGCCTTTCTCGTATTAGGGGATTGACCTCATAAGAAAAATCACTCCAACCTCATCCAATGGCCATAAGTTTATGATAACTACCATTGAGTACTTTACCAAGTGGGTTGAAGCCATTCTTATGACCTACATTATGGGGGAGAAAATTTCCATGTTTATCCTTAATTACCTAATCTGTCATTATGGTGTTTCGTAAACCCTAATCTCAAACAATGGAACACCCTTTAAGAATCAAGATTTGAAATCTTGTTATATAAAAAATTCAACATCCAACACCAATCCTCTAACCCATATTATCCCCAAGGTAATGATCAAGCTAAGGCTACAAACAAGACCATTCTAAAAATCCTAAAGAAAATGGTCAATGAGGCTAGCTGTGACTGGTATCTGTAATTGAATCATACTCTTTGGGCCTATCAAACTAGTATCCACACAACAATAGGTGTAGCCCCTTTCTCCTTGGTCTATGGATCAGAATCCATTCTACCTATTGAGGCTGATCTCCAATTATTGCAAGTGTCACTACAGAACCTAATCACCAATAAAGAATACAGAGTATCTTGGCTAAATGAGATAGAATTCCTAGATGAGCGTTGTCTTAGTGCCCTTAATCACCTACAAGTATATCAAAACTAAATGAATTGGGGTTATTAAAGAAGATCAAATATCAATCTTTCTAGGTAGGGGATCTTGTCCTAAAACATAATTAGAAGAATCTACAAGATCATAATAGTAAAGTAAAGTTTGAGCCTAATTGGTTAGGTCCCTTTGTCATCACAACTAGCTACGGGTCAGGAGCATACCAATTATCAACACTTGAAGGAGAACCATTGCAAGAGCCAACTAACTTCTTGAATCTCAAATTTTTTTATGCCTAGTCTTAAAGGGTATAAATATGAAAATACAAAAAAATAAAAAATGATCAAAATCTAAAAAAAATGAGAAAAAGGATTGAAAAAAGTAAAGAAAAAATTATCCTCTAGTGAAAAACACTTAGGTGGTGCTTTGGGAAAATACCTTGGTGAAAACCTGGCAAATAGTCACTTCAAATAAATAAAGCACCTCCATCTATTCTTTGGCTATTTATCCTTTATCCTATCATTCTTTGCAACACCATCCATTCATTGCAAAATTCACCCTATTTATTCCACAATCGATTTATGTCTTTGTCATAGCTTGATGTTGTGAAGTATTGTATCTCCTTTAGTATTACTTGGCATATTCCAAATGTCAGTTTGTCCTACCTATATCAAGGTAGTATACTATGTCATACTGGGGTCACTTCATTATGAATCATATTGGGCTCTTGTATATCATAAGGTCATTAGAAATATCATAAGAAAATACCAAAACATTCATAAAATGTTCATCATAAAATCCAAAAACATTTACAAAATCCTATATAGCTAGAATCCAAAAAAATCATAAAATTGTAAAGGCAAAAAGTCCAAAACATCCTTAACACATCAAAAAACCTAAAAAGATTGAACATCAAAAATCCAAAAATAGTACCATGTCGAACTATGTCGTCTCTAAGCTTGAACGTTGGCAAGGTCATCATTGATGTGCCCCCGAGACACCCTAGGACAATCCTTTAGGAGTTTGTCATAATAAACTAACAGTTCCTCAACTGTTCATATTTCATCTCTCAATAAGTTGATTCAATTGAAACACTTGGTCTTTGTGTGTATAATGTAGGCAAGAATTATCTTTCATCAACCCCCAAGGCTCCTAGGATAGGTCTTTTAGGTTAGGTTCTTTGTCAAAACTCTAAAAATATCAAAGACATCCAAATATTCTGAAAACAAAAAAAAAAAAAACTTAGAAAAGCCCAAAAATATTCAAATATCAGAAAACCCTAAACATTCAAAATCTCAAAAAACACAAAAATATTCAGAAATTTTTGAAAAACCCTATATAGCCTCAAATAACATAAAAACATAAACATTCACATAAACTTTCGAAAAGACCAAAAACAACCTCAAAACATTTTCAAAATACCAAAAACATTGAAATATTCCAAAAAATCCAAAACCACCCATCCCATCTCGCTTTCACTCGCAATAAACCTTCATCCATAGTAAATCGATCGTCACCTTCACCCTTTGGAAAAACAAATAGAAAACAAGTGTCACAAGACGTAAAGTGAGAACCTAATTATCAAAATCTAAAGTATAAATCATAGGTAAATGTGTCAATGATGTTTATATCAGTAGCTTATCGTAAAGCTCATCATCATCCCAACATCAAAACAACCATCTAATCAACATGTCCTAGGATGTATCCTTCCTACGATGGACATCAATATCAGAAATCACCTTAGCTAAATTAAACAGGTAAGAGATATAGATAACACTGACTATTTTTCTTTGATCTTTTCTTATGATTTATCTTAATGACCTATCTCGAGGACCTCTTGATGATGTCTGCCAAAATGTTTTAGAGAGAAAGGAATGGGGCATTGATCATTATATTTTTTTTATGCTTGTGGGTACTCTTGTAAAATAATCTTGGTGCATACTTGCTTAGTTGTGTGTAGGAAGGTTGTTTGGAGTATGTTGTTGACTATTGTGTATGCTTTGGTCCAATATATTCTAAGCTTCTAACTTACATTTCAATGAGGTTTTTGTATGTCAAGGTGTGAACAACGTCATCCTAGTTATCAATACCTTGATGCATCGCGTCTGTGTTACATCAAACAATAAGGAATGACGGAAAATCCCAATCCTAAGATTTAAGAAAATCATCATCCTGTATTCATCCTCATCATGCATTTTATCATCACCATCTCTAATAAAGTCTCAGTGGATCAAAGAATTGTTGGATCTTTGAAGCAATCATCAAAATTAATGTTCATTCATCTTGTTTCTTCTATCTTCTCTCCATGCTAACCTGGTATCATGACAGTCAACAAAATAAACATCATCAATGCATCCATCCTACATCGAAAAATCATCAACATAATCATAGCATATCAAATCATCCATCTTCCATCATCATTATCATTTAAGTTGTGATGAATAATATAGATTTGTTATTCTAAGCATCTTAAATCATTGCATATCATAAGCATACATCACATATCATCTCATAAGCATAACCGTTTGCATTATCCATCCATAAGTATCCATATGCATACATGATCATCTCATAAAACTAAATAGAAAAATGCATAAAAATAAACACATCCATAACATTTGCATACATATCATCCATCCCATAGCATATCATGAAAAGATACTAAAAAGGAATACAACATTACATCCATACATATCATAAAATTACATATCATCTCATGTATCATCACATATCACATAAGTAATGTGAATCCATAGATGATCAAATATAAGCATGTCACATCTCACATGATATGCATCCATACAATCATAAGCATGAAAGAAGATGAACACATCATTTACAATCTATATCTATATCATATATATATCAAAAAATGAATGTCATGGTACAATATCTGGATCAGTGTATGTATATCAATCATAAATACAATATCCATGAGGCTATCAAAAAGGATCCCATGAACATATATTTGTATCAAAGAATGGGGCAACAAAATAAAAAAGTCTTTGTACACTCGAACTAGCCCTAATGGTTGCTCCCCTCTCCAACTTGTCTCTATGGCTGATCCTCAGCCCTGGGTCGCACATCACTCCTCTGTGAGTATTCACGTTGTCTGAGTGGTGTTAGAACGTCTCTATGATAAAGCATCATGTAATAGGTTACCTCTATCACATCCTCTCTATATAGCTTGGCAGATATGGTCATGCCCTGTGTGGCCACTGTCATTGCCTCCAACTACTAGTGGCAACCAATCTCCTGGTCTCTCTCAGCAGTCATAGTTTGTACCTATTGCCTCTCATAATCTCTCTCTAATGTGATGGCCACAATCTATTGCCTAGCACGATATCACTCAGCAGTGATCACCAAAATATACTAATAGGCCTGATCCTGCTCACCCGTGAGAAACTACTCCTGTAGTTGTTGAATCTATATATCTCTAGGATTTGGTGGTGGTTGAATTGGATGTTGCTGAATGGGCTACGACTACACTAACTTCTACTAAATAGGAGGTTGTTGTAGAACCTATTGTCCCATTGGTGGAACCTTGGGAATCTATCCATCTTGGCCATCCTAGCCACCCTTGTCCTCTACCCCTACCTTCTCCCCTCCCTCTAGGTCTCCCTCGTGAAGGATCATCCAATAGATCTATCAACCTATGAGGGGGGTTAAACCATGCATCATATGAAAGTTTCATCCATGCATTTGCTTGACCCTGTTCGTATGCTAATGGCTATGCCACCAACTGTCAAAAACCCTCGACCACCTCTGAAGCTAGAATAGTGGGTCCCCATGTGGGAACCTCTCAAGTTGATCTCGTAAAAATATCTCTATAGGAATCATATGGCCTATCCCGTTGATCACCAAACTATCAAGCCACCCTATCTAGCAGATATCACTTTATAATGGTGTGCTCCTGACCTTGCATGTACCAAGTTTTCCTGGCAAAGTGGAGCTACTGAATGTCATCATACCATGCTGGCATGTGTAGCCAAGGTCGCCATCTAAACATTATCATATCATCTAGTACTCAACACCAGTATGGAAGCCTACACTACCCTTCATGCTATAGAGTAAT
This sequence comes from Sequoiadendron giganteum, assembly GCA_007115665.2. Lineage (NCBI taxonomy): Eukaryota > Viridiplantae > Streptophyta > Pinopsida > Cupressales > Cupressaceae > Sequoiadendron > Sequoiadendron giganteum. Next base: position 117,671,910 of record CM021105.1, on the reverse strand, counting down.
GGAACCCATGCACCTCCAAACTACAAGATCATCTATCTCAACATCGACCATCTGCATGATCGGCTGGAGCACAAAAATATTGGTGCAAGAGCACCAAGTTGCTTTCAAGCCTTCATGAGGCCATTTGTAAATAGTTGGTCTATTTTATGTATTGGGTATTATAATAAGGTTTATCAAGCAATTTTATAGGTGTTTGAGTCTTAGGAAGTAATATTTTAAGTCATTTGTCAAATAATGTTTAAAGTTGTTATATATTGTATAAATTGTAAAAGTTGCTCAAGAAAATTGTCAAGCAACTTGTCAAAAGTGTCATTAAAGTGTTTTGTCAACAAAATAACTAAAAGGTGGTTGAAAATAGTTGGTTTTGGTTGTAAATGTATAAGTACACCCTCCAAAACTCGAATTGGAGAGGTTGGAGAGGTTGGAGACATTATTTTGGAGTTTGATGAATGACAATCTCAAGTTTGGTGTGTATTTTATGATTTCTACATTGTTTTCAGGTTGAAGTTGTGATTTGTACGGACTGGTATGGATTCAAATAATATATTATCATATATTTATGGAAATCTCTCTATTTCTAGTTTCTAATCCTTTTTGTCTCATTGAATTTTATTGAGTTTTGTGGAAGATATGACTATTTTGGTGAGGTCAGGTTTGAACACTACCTAGGGTTTGCAGTTTTGGGAAAAATGCAATAACTTTATTTTACACCATTGGATCTTCATAACAATTGGAAGGAAGGTCTAAAATTATGTGATTTGAAGTCTCACCGAATGGATTGGCTTCATTATTTGTTTTATGGAAGTTATTAATGACTGTTTGTTGCATTGAATTATGGGTTGTTGTGAGAATGATTACACTATGATCTAGAATGCACTTAATCATTGTTTGAGATGAATAATTTCATGAAAGTTTTCAAGTAAATGGAATTTTGAGTTGTGAATCCTCTTTGCTCTGCATCAAATATGCTCCCAAGACCAAATATGTAACAAGGTAACCTTTGCGCTAATGGCTTTGTCATTGTAGTAGATGAAGTTGTGCATATCATGATATAACGAGGCCAACATCACTAGCCCCCATGCAAAAAGAGTCCTCATATAGAGCATCATGTTCCATGCTAAGCCCCATCCTAGGCTGAATCCTACGCTCCATCGGTCAGGAGTGACCAAACAAAAAATAATGGCCTCCATCTCCATTACCTTGTGATAGGCATCATATCTGGCATCAACATCATAAATCACCCGCTTGCCATGTATCGACAAATGTAGAATCCACCATACATCCTCTAATGTCAATGTCACCTCACCTATCAGAAGGTGGAATGACAAAGTCTCAATGTTCCATCACTTGCACAACACAGTCATCATATCTAGTTGTGTTTGAACGATGGGCACATATGCAACGTACAATAAGTCAATCTCTATCAGGTGCTCCTAGCGCAACTCAGATAAATCACCCAGTCTCTCCAAAAATATGGGCAAGAGCTCATGATACATAGGGGTGGAATGACCTCCTACACCCACAAAGTGCATGACATCAAAAACTAAAAAAATTAACTCAATTTGGAATTTTCAGCTCCAAAATCACAATAGTGTCACCATTTGCAATAGCGTCACTATATTTTAAATTCTAAATTGAGACGCCGAAAGGAATTGAAATTGCAAATCTTAAATCACATCACTATAAACATGTGTGTTGGGATTAAAACTTTGGAAACCCTAACCCTAATTTTCAAATCGGGAAGTCCGTCACTATATACATATGCATCACAATTTGAAATTGGAAACCCTAATTCTAAATTACGATCTGCGTCACCATAAACATATGCATCGCTAAAAATCATTTTAGTGTCTCCAATTCTCAAATGGGTGTCGCTATATAGTGACACCGCTAAAGTTTAAATTTTAAAGAGCAATAACTACATCAAAAAGTCAAATTTCAAATCAAGTTTTGTATCACATACTGGTGGTCCTACGCCTGGAAGCCTCTGGTACTATCGAACTCGATCGGAATTATATCGTGGGAGCTCTCATCATGCCATTTCATGAGAGGGCCAGGGGTCAATTTGCAAGAATTATCTCAAGTGTGAATGCACAAATGAATTGAAAGTGACCCTTGGCTAATTTTTTCTAGAAAATGTGGGGTTTTTGCCTTAATTTAACCTTTAAGCTAGGGTTTATCATCATTTCCAACATTTTTTTTCAATCGGAACCTTATTTTGCATCGTTTTTGACATATTTCTTCTGAAGCCTTTATGGACCCCTGAGGCAACTTTTCACCTTTGTCAAGAAATCACCCAAAATTCAAATTTTTTGCTTGATTTCTTGAGGGGTAGGGAATCAGCTTAATCCTACAGTAGTGGGGCATCTAAAAAATTATAATTTTTTGTATTTATTTATTTAAGCATCAATTTTAATCTAAGGAGAATCATTCTTTGAACCGAAGTAATAGGTACCTCGCTTCAAAGAGAGGTAAAATGTAGACACTAAAAAATGTCTTGAATGGTATTATACACTCGAATCAAGTATACTAGCATAATTTATTCTTGAAACTCATCCTCTTTTCGCTTAATTAATAAAATTAGCCTCGCTATTTAATTAATTGCATCATTTTCATCTATTAACCTAATTCATTTAATCAGGTCAATCCCCCTTTCATGCTAACATTTCATCTCATTAAATTAAATAAATCAAAGTATTTAATTTAATTCCCTAAGTCTTCTTATTTAATTAAATAATCCTAAGTTATTTAATTAAATGTCATTTCACCTTCCCCCATTCATTAAATCATTTAATTAATTGAATATCCCCTACTTGTATTATTAAACCTTGTTTAATTAATAATTATCTAATTAATCCAATTCCTCCCACTTGCAAAGGAATATTTCAAAAGAATATTCATCCTTTGCATAATTTAATTTAGTTTTGATTAACTAAATAACCTTTTTCCTCACCCATATGAATATGCTTTCTCCTCCAATCATTTGAAAAAGGGAATATTCCCACTTGGCTTCTTGAGCAAGCTGAACTTGAAACCTCTTGAGCAAGTTAAATTTTGACCTCTTAAATAGGTCAAAAGTGTGTTTGTTTGGAAGGAATGAGAACCCTTGACCAAATCTCATCTTGTATTCTCACCCGCTGATGAGAATCCATGATCCATGCCTCCCATTCCCTCTATCCTTGACTATTGATTATCTTTTTTAGTCTCAACCCTCCATTTCTCATTTTCTTTCCTATAAATAGGTCACTATTTGGAGCAAATAGATCCATCTTTCAATTGAAAACTTATGCTATTGAAATCACTCACACTCATACTTTACTCACATTTAGCATATTTTAGTTTTCTTTTAGTTGCATAATAGCTTTAAGCTTCCATTAATGGCTTCCATGCATCCATCTTAGCTTGTTTATAAATTAGGGTTTGAATCTTTTAGCTTAGAATCAACTTAGATTAGAATAGATTTTTCATAATTAGATCATTTTTAGCATAAAATCATGTTAATTTAGCTTGCATCATGTTCAGTTTAGCATAAATCATGATTTTATTCATTTATCACAATGGTTTCATCGATTCTCTTCAATAGAATCAATTGAAACAAGCTCACTAATCATGGGATTGGGAAAGGGTCGTTGTTCCACATCAACACAACACAAATTCCAAAAAGAGATAATTTTTAAATGGGTTAGAGTAAGCATTTAACTGCTTTTGTATTTTGTAGTGTTCAGTTTCAATAAATACTTAGTTAAACTTTCATTTGAATGATCTTGTTTAAGATTGAGTATTAGTGGCTATGTTATGCTTTGATTCATCATGGATCAAGCATGATTGACCCATACTAGTATCCTCGATTGACACATTCATATTATAATATTGCATGATCTTATCATAGTAAAGGTGATTATGACACCACTGACTACTACTACATGGAATCAGTTAAGGAAAGATAGAGGCCACAAGATTTTTTGGATAGGTTGATTGAAGTTGAGAGATCTTAAGAGTTCTCTCTCAAATTTTGAAAAGGTTTTGGAGGTCCACCCTAAGAACTGTGAGAGCTTAAAATTTGTAGGCCATATATATGCTCAACAAGGGCAGATAGAGAAGGATTTAGAAATTTTAAGAAAAGAAACTCACATAGATCCACATGATGCCCATGCATTTATCAAAATGGGTGAGTTATTAATATCGATAGACCCTAGTGCATCCCTAGATTCTCTTAAGACAATAAAGTATCTTTAGAAAAAGGGTAGAGAAGAAGTACCCATTGACTTGTTAAACAACATTAGGGTTCTTCATATTGAGAATGATGAACTAGAGTTGGATCAAAAAACTTTTCTGGAGGCATCAGGAAATGGAATTTGGGTTGAATTCATAAATAAAATCCCCAGTACCAATTATGTAGTTTTTTCTATGTGCTTTAAGAATATGGAATTATTCTATCGACTAGAAGAAGGTGGAGTTTTACTTGAGTTATCATGGGATAAAATCACAACACTATTTAATCTTTATAGGTTGTTTGAACAACTACATGATACTAAAAAAGTAAATCTTTTATACAAGCTAAAATTGTTCAAGTTTCTTGATTATGTGGATGCATATCTACGTCTTCAAGCCATGGCTGAGGCTCAGAATGAGATCCAACTAAGCCTAGAATTGATCGGGGATGCACTTAAGGTGGATAAAAACTCATCAAGTGCTTTATGTATGCTTGGAAACATGGAACTAAAAACAAATAATTGGCTTAAAGAAAAAGAAATAATTAAAGTAGCATGCCAACTTGTCTTGGTTGATGAAGCAAAACAAAAATCTGATGAAGAACAAAGGATTCAGATGGAAAGGAGAAGGAAAGAGGAAGAACTTGGATGGGTGATGCAACAAGAGGAGAAATTTGAATGTGTGAAGGAATTATGGAAGAGTAAGTGTAAGGAGAGGGATGATGACGATGATAAGGTTGGTCAGTTTGAGAAGAAGCAAAGGAAGGAAAAGAAGAAAATGAAGAAAGATAAGGACCACAAGGCTTATGATTCTTATATGGAGGAACCTGGTGTTACCATGGAAGATGAGGAAAGTTATATGAGTGATAAGGCATAAGATGTAGAAAATTCCCAAGATCTTCTTGTAGTTACAGGTCTAGAAGACTTTGATGATGGCAAGACAAATTCTCTAGTTTCAACAAAATCATGAAGGAGACATGCATAAGTTGATTCTAAAGATGATGAACCGTTGTAGAAATAGAGTTTGAGAGAAGATGATCCATATGATGATGATGTCTAGGCTTCCTGAGATTTAACCAAACCTAGCTCCTATTCTACAAAATAAAAATCCCCAAGGCTCATGGGAACTGAACAATGAGCATTTGAGTTTCAACTTGGTTTCATTTCGAAAAGGGGACATTACATTGTACAAGATTTTTTTAACAATAGAATAATTTAATCCACCTATTTGGGACAGTAAACTAAAAATAGATGAATTAATCTATTTTCAATCATAGATTCTTTTAATCTAGAATCTGATCGAAAGATAAAGCATAATACACTGAAGGACATGAAAAATGTTCTAAAATAAAGACTAAAATAGGTTTCCCATAAAAAACAAGAAAGAGGAAAAATGAAAAGATAACATATAGATGATTCATTTGAGGTTTTTTATTAGATCTCATTTAACTATGTCAAATGGATTTGGAAGGGACAAAGCATATTTGATTGACTAAAATTTTGAGGTAGCTTATCCATCGTCATTGTATGCATTATCTTCTCTTGGAATATGTTTCTACAATGCACCAAGCCTAGAATTGATCGGGTATGCACTTAAGGTGGATAAAAAATCATCAAATTCTTTATGTATGTGTGGCAACATGGAACTAAAAACAAATGACTGTATTAAATAAAAAGAAACAATTAAAGTAGTATGCCAACTTGTCTTGGTTGATGAAGAAAAACAAAAAGTTGATGAAGAACAAAGGAATCAGATGGAAAGGAGTAATCAAGAGGATTAACTTTGACGAGTGATGTAACAAGAGGAGCAATTTGAATGTGTGAAAGAATTATGGAGGAGTAATTGTAAGGATAGGGATGATTATGATGATGAGGCTGGTCAATCTAAGAAGAAACAAAAGAAGAAAAAGAAGAAGGATAAGGACTAGAAATCTTATGATTCTTATATGGAGGAACCTAATGTTGGCATGAAAGATGAGGAAAATTATATGAGTGATAAGGCACAATATGATGTAGAAAATTCCCAAGATCTTCTTACAGCTATAGGTCTAGAAGATTATGATGATGGCAATACAAATTATCTAGTTTCAACAAAATTATGAAGGAGATATGCATACTCTAATTCTAAACATGATGAACCATTGTAAAAATAGAGTTTGAGAGAAGATTATCCATATGATGATGATTTCTAGGATTCCTAATATTTAACCAAACCTAGCTCCTATTTTCCAAAAGAAAAATCCCCAAGGCCCATGGGAAATGAATGATGAGCATTTGAGTTTCAGCTTGGTTTCATTTCGAAATGGGGACATTACATTGCACAAGATTTGTTTAACAACAGAATAATTTAATCCACCTATTTGGGACTATAAAATAAAAATAGATGAATTAATCTATTTTAAATTATAGGTTATTTTAATCTAGAATCTAATAGAAAAATAAATCATAATACATTGAAGGATACAAAAAATGTTCAAAAATAAAGACTAAAATAGGTTGTCCATAAAAAGAAAAGAAGAGGAAAAATGAAAAGATAGCATACATATGGTTCATTTGAGGTTTTTGATAAGATCTCATTTAACTATATCAAATTGATTTGGAAGGGACAAATCATATTTGGTTGACTAATATTTTTAGGTAGCCTATCCATTGTCATTGTATGCATCATCTTCTCTTGGAATCTGTTGAAACTCAAATGCTCATCATTCATTTCCCATGGGTGTTGGGGTTTTTTCTCTTAGAAAATAGGAGCTAGGTTTGGTTAAAGCTCAGGAAGCCTAGAAATAATCATCATATGGATCATCTTCTCTCGAAATCTCTTTCTGCAATGGTTCATCATCTTCAAAATCAGAGTATGCATGTCTCCTTTGCGATTTTGTTGAAACTAGAGAATTTGTTTCACTATCATCAAAGTCTTCTAGACCTGTAGCTGCAATAAGATCTTGGGCATTTTCTACATCATCTTGTTCCTTATCACTCATAAAAATTTCCTCATCTTCCATGGCAACATCAGGTTCCTCCATATAAGAATCATAATCCTTGTGGTCCTTGTCCTTCTTCTTTTGTTTATTCTCAGATTGACCAACCTCATCATTGTCATCATCCCTATCCCTATCCTTACTCTTCTATAATTCCTTCACACATTCAAATTGCTCCTCTTGTTGCATCATCTGCCAAAGTTCTTCCTCTTTCTTTCTCCTTTCCATTTAAATCCTCCATTCTTCATCAACTTTCCATTTTGCTTCATCAACAAAGACAAGTTGGTGTGCTAATTTAATTGTTTCTTTTTCTTTAATCCATTCATCTATTTTCAATTCCATGTTTCCAAGTATACATAGAGCATTTGATGAGTTTTTATCCACCTTAAGTGCATCCCCAATCAATTCTAGGCTTGGTGCATTGTAGAAACAGATTCCAAGAGAAGATGATGCATACAATGACAATGGATAAGCTACCTCAAAATTATAGTCAATAAAATATGCTTTGTACCTTCCAAATCCATTTGACATAGTTAAATGAGATCTTATCAAAACCTCAAATGAATCATCTATATGTTATCTTTTCATTTTTCCCCTTCTTGTTTTTTATGGGCAACCTATTTTAGTCTTTATTTTAGAACATTTTTTTTGTCCTTCAATGTATTATGCTTTATCTTTCTATCAGATTCTAGATTAAAAGAACCTATAATTGAAAATAGATTAATTCATCTATTTTTATTTTACAATCCCAAATAGGTGGATTAAATTATTCTTTTGTTATACAAATCTTGTACAATGTAATGTCCCCTTTTCAAAATGAAACCATGTTGAAACTCACATGATCATCATTCATTTCCCATGGGCCTTGGAGATTTTTCTCTTGGAAAATAGGAGCTAGGGTTTAGGAAGCCTAGAAATCATCATCATATGGATCATCTTCTCTCAAAATCTATTTCTGCAATGGTTCATCATCTTTAGAATCAGAGTATGCATGTCTCCTTCATGATTTTTTTGTAATTGGAGAATTTGTCTCACAATCATCAAAGTCTTCTAGACCTAAAACTGCAAGAATATCTTGGGAAATTTATACATCATATTGTGCCTTATCACTCATATAATTTGCCTTATCTTCCATGGAAACATCAGCTTCCTCCATATAAGAATCATAAGCTCAAATAGGTGGATTAAATTGTTCTTTTGTTAAACAAATCTTGTACAATGTAATGTCCCCTTTTCAAAATGAAACCAAGTTGAAACTCAAATGCTCATCTTTCATTTCTCATGGGCCTTGGGGATTTTTCTCTTGAAAAATAGGAGTATAATAGTAACTTTGGATGATCTTAATGTCATAAAAGGGGCCACTTAAGTGTTGGCATAGAGACCAGGAAATGTTTATGTTACAAATGGGGTGGCCATTGTGCTAGCTGAAAGGGGTCAATTTGATATTGCAAAGGAAATTTTTACATAGGTACAAGAAGCTGTTGTAGGAACATATTTGTTCAAATTCTTGATGTGTGGGTAAATATAGCACATGTTTACTTTGCACAAGGATAGTTTATGCTTGCAGTGAAAATGTTTATGTTGCAAATGGGGCATCCATTGTAAAGTGTTGACATAGAGACCAATAAATGTTTATGCTACGAATGGGGCAGCCATTGTGTTAGATGAAAGGGATCAATTTGATATTGCAATGGAAATATTTACACAAGTACAAGAATCTAATGTAGGAAACATCTTTGTTAAGATGCCTGATGTGTGGGTAAATGTAGGGAATGTTTACTTTGCACAAGGATAGTTTGTGCTTGCAGTGAAAATGTATCAATTTTTTTTGAGATTCTATTTTGGCATGGACACCCAAATTTTATTATATTTAGCTCGAACACATTATGAAGCAGAACAATGGAAAGATTGTAAAAGAACATTATTCACAGCACTAGATTGTAATGAGTGTTTTGAATTTATGTTTAATGTAATGAGGGTTTCTAATTGCCTTTGAATTCATTGTAGAGGGTGTCCCCAAATTTGAATTCACTACAGAGGGCATAGATGAATTGAAACTTGTTATAGAAAACTCTGAATTCCTTGCCCACCTTTTCAGAAGTCTCTAGCTCCTCTCCAAATCTTTATCACCCATGCAAATAGCTACTATAACTGATCAAAATTCCTTAGTGCCAAACTAACAAATGAATCGAGTTTTGCACTGAACGAATGAAGTGAGGTCTGCAATGAACATGAATAATCGTGCCAATACATCATGCCAATAATTGGCCAATTTTTTTTTTATTTTTTTTGTCTAATTTGTATTTGATGACTAGATATTTAGTCATTTTTATTTCTATGACTAAATAATTCTTTAATCAGTGACCAAATCAGTCATTTATTTACTCATTTATAGCTAAGTTGCAAAATATTAGTATAATTTAGTCATTTTTAGTTGTTGTGACTAAAAGTTTTAGTCACCTAGTCATTTATTTTCAAAATTCTACTAGTGTAAATATCCATAAAAATGAGGGGGTCGAAAATGGTGTTGTAAATTCACATCAAAAGAGGAGGGAAAATATTTCTTTTTGATTTAGTATAGACTAAAATACTTTTTTTTAAAAATGAAAGGTGGGTCTATGGGTGGTAACCCTTAGCAAGGTTGAAGGGTGCCCGCTTACTAACACAAGGTAAGGTCAAGAGCCAAATCCTCCACCACCAAGCCCAAATAAAGGCCTTTGAGGCCACATAAACCTTCATGGTACATGTCATGTTTCATAATTTTATAACTTTTAACAAACCATTCATAGACCTATCCAATTTCCCAATAATCCATGTTCTCATGCCAAACTCATCAAGTTCAAGTAAGCCTCAATAAAAACTAATCAAGTTTGAGTGAGATGTAGAAGACTCAGTTCACTAATCATAGGAAATATTACTCATCTACTACATAAAATTACAAATTGGGTGAATGTCCATGAAGTTTTTGAACTATGAGGCAAACCATTAAGTTCACAAAGTCAATTGCCCTAGTTACGATTTGTTAAAAAAAAACATATGACACAAGACTATGCTTCCTTGGAGCTCTTTGGATTAAAACAAATATTAATGAAGCCTCTAGTGGAAAGCATGATATAGTCGAATCTATATGTATATATCAAAAAAAAGTTAACAGTCTTATTTTTTGAATTTACTAGAGGTGTGATTATTCTACTAAGAAAGTCAACAAGGCTTTAGTCATTGGGAAAGGTGTCACTATTACAATCTCTCTCTCAAACTCTCTAATGTGACTTTAAACATTATTTTTCAAATTTAACCCCCCCGATCCTCTCATAAATGAACCTAAAGAACTAGAAACTATATTGGATGATTAAATTTATGCTCTTATGCCAAAGTTTTAAGAGTTGTGTGTGCAATGCATTTCTAGGGTCACTAAAAAATAGTTCATGTACCATAGATGTTGGTTAGAAATGAAGTAATGTTTTAAAGGGTACTTCTAACACTAGGATCACAACAACCCTTTAGATTATTAGTTATGATAAAAGAAAATAAAAACAAAAGGAAATTTAATGGTGGCCCCCAAGATTTACTTTTAATTTTTTTCTTCTAAAAAGATGGCATGTAGATGATTGCATGAGGATTTCGTTTCAATTTGGTCTTATCCCTTTGATTTTTATTTTTCTCGTTTCTCCTTAATGGCTATCCTCTATTGGAAACTTCCCAATTTGCACTCTCTATGACATTTTATTGTAAATGTATAGTTACAAACCACAAGCTAACAAGGGAAGGGGATTTTCTATGGAGATCGTTTATGTTAAGTTGTTTCCATCTAATGCATCTTTAAGGTTGATAGCATGTTCTCTTTAGTTTATGTGGTTAGTGTTAGTGTAAATAGTGACATTATCAAACTAGTTATATTTTAACTTACATAGGAGAGTCATATTCACGCTAATTATGTGTCTTCTTAGGTATTTTTTACTTTTTTGTTACTTCATGTGATTGAGACATATGTACTCACCTCTTGAGACACCCATCTAATGCATGCTTAAACATGCTCCCACACTTGTCATATGAGCTTATATTTTTTGTACATTTGGAGTAGTCAATCATTTAATTCTACCTCCTCTACCTTGCCTATGTATGCAAGACAACCATTATATATTTTACACTCTCATTTTATATGATAGACATACTATTATGCTTTAAATCTCACTTGTGGAAGACTATCTCGATATTAATTTCAAATCTATACTTCTCCAACATGGTATCAGAGCCATGATTGTACATACATTCCTAAATCAAGGTGACTCTAATTTTTATCCCTATCATCAAAGCATCATGAAGCCAAATTAACATCATCATTGAATCTAAAAGACTCGAGAAATTAGAAAAAACTTTCATTTCATCAAATTTGATAACTTTTAAGTTTTTTCATTTTTTTTTCTCATAGCCAACATTATTGTATTAAATCCATACAAATTCACACCATTCAAAAAATCTATAGAGGCAAAACAATTCAATCCATTATCAAATTGAGGTTGTGGACATTCAATTCACCATCCTTTTGTACATGAGCAATACAATTAGGAACAATTTGGCTAAATTCATTTCTCCATTCACTAAGATTTTTTGATTGGTCATCATCCTTTAATATCCTTGGCACAAACCATTACTTCAATGTATGAAATGATTTCATCCTTGTTTTGATCTTCTTATCTCCATTTATATACTGAGATTCATCTGTACCTATCTTAACCATCTGCCCAGTTGGCTTCAAAGCTAAAGGAGCTTCCACACTTCTCTATAATACCCTACATAAAGTCATCAAGGTATGATGAATTGGCTGCCACTTCTTGAAAATAGGATCCAATATAAGTGCATGGGATTTCATCTGGTCAATTGCTTGGGATAATGAAGTGTAGGAATCATACACACTTTTCAATTTATCCTCAATCGGTTTGATCCTGTGATCCAAGATTTTTTCCAAGACATTGGTGATCTAGTCCCTCACTCCCTCCTTCATTTCATTATTGGATTTTCTCAACTCTTCGATCTCTTATCTTAGTAAATTCATTTGTTCAGAGGATGTATTTTCTATATTAGTTGATTGGGTAGTAGGAGGTTGATACAATACTATTTCTTTACCCTATGAGGTCCCTGCTCCTTTCAATTTCTCTTTCAGTCTTACATTTTCTATGAGTAGTTTATTTACCTCATCATTTAAGAATTTTTGTTTCTTTTCATATTTTATCAGTTTGTTTTCCATTTCCTTAACAACAGCTCAAGTGAACATGGTCGAGTGCATTGTTGGTTGCAACTTCTAAAGGAGATGTGTACTTCAATTTTTTTACCATAGTTGTTCCCCTCATCTCTTGTATCACATCTAACAACCTTGGTTTTTGTGTATTTCTTTGCTTGGACCAAAATTCCAAGGTCTCAATCTTAGGGTTGTACCCTATACCACTTATCCCCTCATCAGAATGAAATTCAACAATCATCATTAGGTCATCTTGTGCTCTTACTTGGTCAAGTAAGAATATATTCTTTAGTTTCGTACTCGAGATAATGAGTATATTAATCTTCAAAACCATATCCATAACTTCTTATGGGCTAATATCAAGATTATTAATTCTCAATTCATTGAAATTATGGGCTACAATATGATCATGTTGAGACTCTTCAATGCCCATCTTATTTTTCTCTACCGTTTCTTCAAATTCTCTCATTTTCATTTTAACCCAAAAATCCTTAAATTCAGGGGTCTTACTGAAATCATCATCTTCAATAAATATGAGAGTTGTAATTTCCCTCTCATCATGATGAATTTTCCTTCCTCCCTACATATGGACATCAATTCTAGCCTCTGGTTTATAAGATTCAGTTTTATGGGTTGGTTGATCTACATCAACATCATCCTTCAAACTCCTTAGTACACTGGCCACTTCTTCTGTATCTACCACTTCTTTGCTCATTGTATAGGATACCATTCTATATGGATCATGTGTCTTTTTTTTATTAGGAAGTGGTTGTTTAGGAGGTGATTCTTGAGGAACATGACATACTAAAATAGTGTCAAGAAATGGCTCTGAAATTGCAATACCACTTGGCATTTTGGGAGATAATTTGGTGGGCCTCTCCTCCTCTACTACAGACTTATCATACAATTCATCAAACTTATCAATTATCAAATTTATCCTCTTAAGAGGATTTTATTCTTCTACAAAATACCCCAAGAAGTCACTATTCTTCTTCTTCCTTTATTCCTCAAGCTTCATCATGATTTCCCATTTTATTTTTCCCTGATATACCTCTTGGGGAGTGAAGTAGTTTCTAATCACATCCTATTCATAATCCACTTGATGAGTGATTGCGAAATTTGTGAGGAGGTTTTGTCTTATAAAATTCATATACTCCTCAGGGTCAAAAACCCTTTCACTTTTAGGCCTCATAGAATATCTTATCTTAAGGTAATGTTGTAATTCTTCAAGGATTTCATATCCAATAGATAATTCTTCACATGTTGTCAAGTTAGGTAGAAATGTACCCTTCTTTTGTTTGTGCATAACATCCTTTTATATCCACAACATCTACCACATAAATTCTAAAATGGCTAGTTGAAGAGGATCAAATTTTGGCAATATATGTGGGGCCTATGGGCACCCATAAATCTTGATTATTATGACATCTTGCAGAAAAAAAAATTCACCAAAGTTATGAGTATGACCTTGTTCTGGTTTCAAAGCCAAGGACATCAATAGTTGTAGTATAGGTGTATATAATCTTGGTGATGAGTGACCAAGAACTCTCATAACTTTGTACACAAAGTCATCATGGAACACTACATAATCAAAGCTTTCGCATTTTCTATCCCATTTATAACACCATCATTGCATAGGCAATGAGTTCCCTTGTTGATTAATCCTACCCAAGCACATCCTTTCTATCCATCTATCGTTGTTATGGTACAATATCAAGTGACACAGTAAAGAATAGTGCCTAAATATTACAATGGCCTGGATCTCTTTGAATTGAAGGAAGCCTTCATGTAATGCCTTCTCAAGATATGAGGAAAATTCATATTCAATGCTTGTCTTGGGGTTCTTAGTTCTCATAGCCATCATCATCAAACTAACTAGAATTTGTTCTTGTGCATATATTCCAAGTACTTGATAGAAAGAAAAGTAGGTTTTCTTGAAATAAGTTTGAAAATATTCTACATAAAAAAGTTCAGTGGTAGAGGGGGAGATAGGTATCACCTTATTGTTAACACCCCTTTTCATGTATATGGGAAGTTCATCACTTTTGTATGTTCTCCTTAACCTAGTATATTCTCCCTCACTCTTTTGCAATTCAGTCTTAGTGAGGGCTTGTTTTTTTAGATTGAATCATTCAATGATTGCAACTTTTGTTAATATTACCAACAGTGACCCATCTGTTATCCTCACAAAGCTGATATTAGGGTGGTAGTTTTGGGCTATAACTCTAATGAACTCCACATCTATGAATACATTCACGATAATTAGCTTAGCTAAGTCTAATGTCCACATATTTGATACTAGAATTCTCCCTTCCCTCTTTTTATAGAAATATCAAAACAATTCCCACCCTAGAATAGGAATAAGGGCATCCCAACAACCATGAGTTGTATCCTTGAAAACCTTCTTGCATCCTTTGTCAGTTGAGTTAGGCAAGATATCTAAGATAGATTGGTGTAATGATCTCTTTTTACCCTTAGGTTCTTCCTTCTTAGTCTCGGGTTCTTTCTTTTTAGGCGGCATCATATCTAATGTTAACCTCTACTCGAGCTTTCTAAGTGTTTAAATGAAATATTTTAAACAATTTTGTGCTTGTAAAGATACTTCAGTAAGTTCAGTGTACTTACCCGATATGTGATAGTTGCAGAACTTCACCCTGTTGAACTCCTAGATTCCCACATGAAATTCCTTGCAAAAGAATGCCAAAAAAATGTAGATCTCTCAATTTTCATGGCTTATGAGTTCATTCATGTCATCATTAATATCAACCTTATGCCAAATATTTTGTGATCAGCTCATATTTTGAGTTTGAATGTGTGCAATTGATTTTCACAAGATCTAAGGGCTATTAAGATTTATGCATTTAATACCACAACTAGTAATAATTCCTTGATATTCTATACCACAACACCGTTGCCTCTTTCATTAATTGGTGTGGGATAGAGAGGTCATGAATCTTTTTATTTATCAAAGTTATCGTTGTATCGTTGTCTTGAGATTTCTCTATCATGGGATAGCGAGGTGTATACTGCTATACCACAAGCTTCCTTATGCTTCATCATAGGGAAATGGGACTCTTACTGCTATGCCACATGTCTTAGTAGTATTCTTCATGGTATTGTGGTTCTTCCCACACTACCACTCTTTATTATGTCTTGCAGGGTGGCGGGTTGTTCGCTACTATACCACACTATTCACTTTTCCTTGTTGTGGTACTGTGGTTATAATGTAGTAATAATGTAATTAATCTCTTTTATACCACCCAACCACACCTTTATTCTAATACCCCCATGGTATTGTGGTGAATACTTTTACATTCTTTTTTATATACCACCAGCCTGCTAAGGGCTCAAATTGTT
This sequence comes from Sequoiadendron giganteum, assembly GCA_007115665.2. Classification (NCBI taxonomy): domain Eukaryota; kingdom Viridiplantae; phylum Streptophyta; class Pinopsida; order Cupressales; family Cupressaceae; genus Sequoiadendron; species Sequoiadendron giganteum. The sequence goes on along the minus strand of CM021105.1, from coordinate 117,656,128 downwards.
GCACTAGGATTGCGGTAAAGGAATTTTATGGATGTAAAACAGCTAGACATATTTTTCCTTAAGTATATATGATGATTTTTTGGCTTTGTATAGGTCTTTCAGTGTCAATCAAACCTAAAAAAATTACATGTTTGTTTATGGCGGGGAGGCTTAGTAAAAAATAAAAAGGAATATAAGGGTCAAGGCTTAGGTCATGGAACTCAAGGTTAATTGTGATGATGGAACAATGATTTTTTTTAAGGTTCTAATACACCTCATGATGAACTAGAGTATGTTTTTCCTTCATCCTGCTTGTGTTATTTTTTTGAGTTATTTTCTTGTGAATAAATCCCTAAGGAAAATGTGTTGGCTACCTATAATTGTAAACATCTTCTTGGTATCAATGGATTGGAAATTCAACAATTATCAACTTATGAACTCAATAAATTTTTACTAATTCAAGCTGCTAATTTATACATTATTGTTATTTGGATTTCAAGAAATGAGGAAAAGGATTGTAAGGTGAAAATTAGATGATAATGACCATAATGTTGAAATTTTAGTGATAGATCATGAGTGCTTTCATAGAGAAAAACTGGCCAAGAATAATGAATATTTATCGCGTCTTGGTTTGACAAACAAGCAAGTTGTAAATCCAATAAGTAGTATATTATTTGTTTAATAGTGTTTAATGAAATTTTATAGGAAAGAGATTTATGTATATAAGACATAATATGATACTTTTTTTGTTTTATAGGCAACAAAATGAGTGCAAAGAAAATGTGGAGAAAAAAAAAAGGAAAGAAAAGATATAGTGTCACCATCTAATAGAAGCCAACACATTTTTGATTCAACAAATACAGTTGGTGAAAACAATAGCTGTGATGATGTGCAGCTTGGTATAGCACATGGTGATGTGAAATGTCATGATGATCTCTTAGCACAAATTCTAAAAGAGATTATTGAAAAATATCATAGCAAAGGACCAACAGGTCTACAAATGATTTATTCAACATTAAAGGATGTGTTTGAAGTGAAATCTACAGAGGCTTGTATTGATCTACCTACTCATGCCATACTTGATGTGGCCAAGGAGCATGGAGTTCCAGTTAATGAATTTCATGAAGAGATACCACTTGCATTTGTTGTGTCTTAGAGTGCACCTGTTGCATCTAAATTTTTTGATGGAACTAGTGGATCAACCACAAATACTAGTAGTATTTTAATAGAAGATGTGTCTCCTTTTGTCAAAAAAAAGAAGATTGAGTCAATATTTGTATAGATCTACATAAATGAAAGCAAAAAAAATAAGAAGAAGGAAATGAGCCATTCTTGGTTGAGGTATCAAGAGATGGTGAGTCCATTGGGCCAAATACTACAAATTGGGCCTCCAAGTTGGGTGCAAGATGTAGGGAAAGTTTTATAGAGATATATCCACAAACTATGGAAAATGTTATACAAAAAATGAAAAATGTTCTTGAGACTATTGGTGGAAAAATCTCTAGAAAATATTACAAGCAAAAGATGAGAATTTTGATGAACAATTTTAGATACAATTGTTGAAAAATAATCATGGAGGGAAAAAAGAGGTTAGACTCCACTATATCTCCCAAATAGTGTGAGGCATTGAAAGAAAGTATGCATTCCAAAGAATATTTGGCAAAAAGTAATAGAGGCAAGAGAGTAAGAGATAATGTGAAGGATAGATATGCATTTGGCTGAGGTGGGTTGTAGGCCAAAATGGAAAAAATTGCAGTAAGTGTATGGCTTTTTGGTTCAATTGGCATTGTGTTATTTATTTTAATTTTTTATTGAACTGACTATATTTTGAAGTTGACATTGTATTTTAGGTGGAAAAAATTAATAAAGAAGCAAGTGCAGAAGATATTGTCAATTATAGGGCAGCACTATATCCTAGTTAATCTAAGAGTATGATGAAGTGGAAATCTAGTTCGTGAACAAAAATTTCACAACCATCTATTAAATGCCCAGTAGGAGCCTCTCTAGATCATGTCAACTCAAATGAAGGGTATCAACAGGTAATAAGTTGCATATTTGATCTCACTCAGCAAGTTTCACAGTTATTTGCCTCTGTTAACCCTATAGTTTTTGCATGGAACGAGCATAAATCCATGGATTCAGGTGAGGCAAGAGGCTCTATTGATCTCATTTACTTTTGTTTGGAACTTTTGCATATAAATACCTCTTAATATGTAGATTATTGAAATTTGAGCGTAGGAGAATCCAACCCAGTTTCTTTATTGTTGGAGTGATCTAGAAAATGTTCTTTTGGACAAAATTATAGCTTACATTCATTCCTTTACTATTGAATGCTTTGTATATTTTTTTGCACAATGGTTAAATCACATGCAGAGAAATTTTATTAAAGCAATAGGAAAACAAAAGTGCCTTCATGATGTCAACAAAGCTGTCGATATTGATAGTGGTCATGATGAAATGGACAAGAATGTGCAACACACTCATCATAGTTGTGCTAAAGTTGAGGTAATATAATATTTTTCAGTTATTTATCCTAATTTTTTGTCATTCTTCATGCTTAAAATTTTATTTTGGACAAAAATTATAGCTTTTTCATTCTTTAAGTTGTAAGTTAATCTGTCCCAATGTTTTTCCATTCTTCTTTTGGACAAAAACTTATAGTTTTTGTATTCTTTAATTTGTAAGTTAATTTGTCCCAATGTTTTGTCATTCTTCATGATTAAAATGTTCTTTTGGACAAAAATTTATAGCTTTTGCATTCTTTATTTGACTTATATTAATTTTTGCATGATGATTAAACCACATGCAAAGCAATTATATGAAAGCATAATGAAAATAAAAATACATTGTCAATAGAATTCTCTACAATCATGTACAACTTACTTCATATCAATGATGTTGATAGTGATTATGATGGTGAACTCAATGAGCATGCACATGATATTCATAGTAGTAGTCATGTTGAGCTCGAGGTGAGTGTTATGAAACCACATGCAAATAAGTACTATTCAAGTAAGTAATGGATGGTTTACTATGTAAAAAATGGTGATCATTACCTATTTGATAGAAGTTGGTTAGAATAGTAGTGAACTGTAATTAGCTAGTATACATAGATTATGGAAATAAGGGAGAACATATAACTTACATATGGAAGCTTAGATAGTTGTTATAGATTGCATACAAAGATTTTGACAATGCATTAGTGCATTGTGTTTGGGGACGTTATGGTCCTCATTTGGGGGGACTTCATTGCCAATCCATGTCTCTTTTCGGAGTACTTGTATAGTCTAGCACAATTGTAGTATTTCCCTCCATTTTTTGTACCTCGCAAAGGGTTAGTTTTTTTTTCAGAGTAAAAAGTTGATTCTTTGTTATTCAATAGAATCAAAAAAAGCACAAACAAAAAATGATTTGTTCAAAGACATAAGACATTACATACAGCTTCCAAAAAAAATATAATGTGTAGTTTTTTTGTTTTTGCAAATATTTATTGATAAACTCCAAGAAGGGGATAAATTTGAGGTGTTGGATCCGTTTGATGGTGCTACTGTGGACATTGGGTGGATTAACTCACTATTTATTATACATGGAGTCAAATTGAAAGGAAAAAGAGATGCAAATGTAAATATTTTAAAGGTCACAAGTAACATACCCCTTTCTTATGAAGACAAAATAGATGGATTTGTCCATTTAAAAGAGAAAGAAAGGACCTTCACATGGTCACCGTTAAAATATTTTTTTTAAAATGATATAGTTCATGTTTATCATGTACTAGCTATTAGATAGCTTGGCCCATTTCTTTATTCAATAGTTTGAATGTGTTGTTTAGGGATATTAGTGTTTTTTGTTCGTTTTAGAGCTATACAAGAAAAATAATAATTGTAACTCACTTTTCTCAGTCACAACACTGAGAAAGACACTTTCTAACATATTTTTCAAAGAAAAGACACATATTTTTGTATTGTATCTATTGTAAGAATACTTTTTCTCAATAAAATTCTAGTATTTTGATTTCTTAATAGCTATTTCACTATGTGCAAATGAATGATTGATTATGTTTGTTTGTGTTTTATGTTTAAACCTCAAAATAATTGTCTCATTTCCAAAACTTCTAAGTAGAAATTAGTGAAAAAAATTTTAAATAAACTACCAATTGATAAAAATTAGTGAATAAATATGACTAAATATATGATTAAATATAATGATTATGCAATTAATAAACAATGTATCAATACACTACTAGTTGATAGAAAGAAGTGAACAAAAACATTTAAATAAACTACCAAATTGATCAAAATGATGATTAAAATTAATGACTAAATACACTACGAATGGATGAAAATCAGTGAATAAAAATGACTAGATAAGTGACCAATTAACAATAATCAATGACTTAAATTAATGACTAAATATATCTATGAATAAAAAATGACTAAATAAGTGACCGGATTACAACAATCAAGGATTGAATATATGAGTGAATAAAAAATGACTAAATAAGCGACCGGATTACAACAATCAAGGATTGAATATGAGTGAATAAAAAATGACTAAGTAAGTTACCAAATTACAACAATCAATGACTAAATCAACGACTAAATATACTACCAAATAGATCAATCAAAACAATCAATAAATGACTAAAAATGGTTTACTCATCAATTTGGTTGTGTTATAAATGACTGGTAATAAACTACTAATGGTCACATGATCATGTTTGGTCATTTATATGTAGTTTTTAGTAGTTTTTTTAATTATATATTGTTGTTTTTGTACTAGTGAGAACATTAATACAGAGGGAAAGGATAAATTTTTTGAATTTTTTTAACAATGTTTAACTATTTTTCAGACTCTATAGAACAAAGAGCTTGATGTTCAGAGAAAATTATATGTTTAGTAAAAAATGAAAATTAAATACATGATAAAATTAAAACATATCCAAACTATCTTGATTGGAAAGATCATTTTGAGGGTTACAATCTTGCAAAATATCTTATCAAGTTAAGTTCATCTGAAGGTCCAACCCAAGGTCTGAAACGAAATTTTCTCAGAAAATTTTGACGCAGAAGACAAAGTTGTCATGTTTGATACCTTCTATCGAAGGTCATTATGTAAAGGTATTTTAATTTAGGCCTTGACCTTCGATTGAAGGTAGACCTTCTATCAAAGGTACAAAGTGAAATACCTTCAATCTAAGGTCCTTTGATCAAAGGTCTTACTTCAATCAAAGGTGTGTTTTGAAAACTTCCATTCTCCCACAAAAATTTTCACTTGCCAAAAGTGAGACACAGTTTTGTGATTTCACCCATTTTACAAAGTGTAATTGTTGTGACCATGTTTCAAAGTAAAGAGACAAAAATGCAAATGAAAACCATGCATACCATAAGGTATTTTTAAGGAATTAAAATGTAAGAGAAAGAGAAGACCAACAGGGAGAAGAAATTGAAAGTTTATACCATAGGATATGAATTTAAAATGCAATTTTTCTTTTAATATTCCAAGAGAAGGGGGTGCAAGTCATGTACATTTGAGGAGAGGAGTGTAGAAGTGTGGAAGGGGTTGTAAACTAGTTTTGAGAAGGAAGAGACATAAGGACACACTTGATACAAATCACATGTAGGGAATAAAAGAGGGGAGGGGTGCCTTACATATTCGTGAGTATGTTTGCAAAGATAGAAGATAGAAGGAATGATACCATACTTGTAGAAGTGAGGAAAAGAAAGGAACAAGGGGCTACGTATAAATTTAAATTAAATAAAATATTGAAATAAAAGACAATAAAGTGCACAGATATTAGAAAGTGAGAGTATTCCACGGAAGGGGTCGATTGGAGTTGAAGGAAGATATATATCTGCAAATGTGGCAACAGATTTGAATAAAGTAAAAGTAAAGACGACTTCACTGGAAATAGGGTAGCCAAAAAATAAAGGTCAAGGGAAAAATAAAATAGGGGTTGTGCTAGCCAAATGACACCTTGAAGGTATAAAATGATAAGAGACTATGATGGAAATTGCTATGTATAAAAGGCATACTGTATACACCTAAAAATGGTCTGGATAAATCTGATTAATTAAATACAATTATTTGATTAATTAACCTTCTATTCATCTACTTATAAATAAATAGAAATATTTACTTATATGATTCACATTCTATTTCCATCTTAATTAAATAAACAAATTCAATAGTTTGTTTTAATTTAATTATCTAATTCTTCCATCTTAATTAAATAAACAAATTCAATAGTTTGTTTTAATTTAATTATCTAATTCTTCCATCTTAATTAAAAAAATAAAATTTCAATTTTTTTATTTAATAATATTTCTTCCCTCCAAAATTCAATAACTCAAATTTCTAATTGAGCACATGTCTACAACTTTTCTCTCAATAAAGTTGAAAGGTTCAAGTTGTATTCAATTTTACTTTATCTTTCCAACGAATTTTGGACCAAACTTTAAACAGTTGGAAATAGTTGGCTTCATGGATCCACAATTTCTTCTTGATAATTTGCCACAATGTTTTTCTGAGAGAAGGAATTTCCCCTTCCTCCTCACTAAATTCTTCATCTCCTACCATTGGTTTATTGAGATGAAATCTGAATCGTTGCTTGTTGCCACATCATAAATTGTCTTTGAAAATCTATAAAAGCAACCTCTTGCTAGAGGAAAAGGATCCCACTTTTATGTAATTTTACTCTGCATGAATCATATTAGAGAATTTTACCATACAACATTAAGCAATTGTCAAATAGAATCATTTTAGTAATCATATTAGATCATAATCAGGTCACAGGATATCATATAATTTGCATTCTAGTTTACAATAGTTTATCATAGCATTTCATATCAGTATCACAGCATCATAGCTTCCATTATCAATCCTTTTATCAAAACATATCATTTAGATCATCATTCTCATTCTCTAGGTTGTCATTTTAACAATCACAGTGAACACAATCTGAGAGCCACTTTGATTTAATAAATCCTTGGAGTTAAAGAGCAATGAAACGATTTTAGAGATTTGATTATGTTTCAATTAGATTAAATCTATCATTTGAATTCTCTAATAGTGTTTCATCAAGGTGTTTTGTTATTTATTTCACTTACACATATTTTCCACACACATAAATTGGTGCCCATCATGGGGAAAAATCCCCATTTTTAACATTTTTTGGAAAGTGACTGCAGATTTTGACGTGATTTTGTTTTAGCACGATCGAGAGTTCTTACGACACATTCGACAGATATTTCAGTGCATACAAACACTATTTCGGTGCATTCAATTACTATTATAGCACATAGGATAATTATTTCAGTGCATTAATTCTTACTTAAGCACATATATCAATTCTTTTAGCGCATATGCTTAAATTTTTAGTGCATTTGACTATTTTCATAGAAAATTGATTTTTTTTGGATATTAATCTCTGATTTGTGTGTTGTAGGTACAAGGTACGCTGGTCAAAGATAGTTTTTTGAAAGATTTACATCGGTCAAAGATGAATACTACCAAATTACTAATGGTTTTTGTAGGGTTTTGAAATTTATTATCACTTTCTTTTATTAAGTTAGGCATCTAGCATAATTAAAAGGATAATTGAACCCCCTATTTACTGTGATTGAAGTGATAGGCTTATGCTCTCCCCTTCATTGGGTGATCAAAATGCTATACTCACTTTTCATGCTTTATTAACACCTTTAGAAGGTCTGTCGTAGTGGGAAAAATTACTCACCCTATGGGAATGACCTAAGTAGGAACAACCAAAGCCAAGTTTTCCAACCCATTATAATCAAAAGAAAATTTGGGGAAAGTCTGAAATTCGACGGAAGTGTGCGATATAACCATCCCCAAAGATTTTGTTCTAAAGGTTGGGAGGTCTCCTAAGGGATTTTATCTATTGCCACACCGAACATAAACCTTATCTATGAACTTTAAGTTAGAATCTAGTCGTGTTTCTAAACCTTATCAGAGACCCTAATCAAAAGTGGACGATTCAAATTTTGGTTAAGACTCGGGAAAGGCAAAAACACAAGTGCCCTCTAGGGGTTGACATGGCTGTGTGAGTTGACATAGTTTCAAGTGTGGGTTGTGGTATTTTTATCTTTTGAGATAGAAAAGTGATTGAACTATCTTTATTGTGTTATACTAGTGAAAATTGAAATAATCGGACCTGATTCTAGAACACACACTATATGTTTAAAATTGTATAATTAAGACATTTGTTTGAAAACTTGTTGTTGTATGTATAACTCATTTTCAAAGGGAAATAATTCAATCAAAGTAATCATTTTCCATAGTCCTCAACAAGAAAATTAGATACAAGGTCATCAAATCAAAAGTTTAAACCCTGGAGTCAAACAAATTCACTATCAAAAACTAGAGCAAAAATAGACTATCAAAAATATATTTCTAGAATAGCGCATTCACTTTTGGTTATAGCCCATCCAATTTGTTTAACAACATGAACCAATATTTTAGCTCATAGGAGGAACAGTCTGGCACATAGGAGGAAGATTCTAGCACATAGAAAGAAAAGTATAGAGAATAGGAGGAACAATACAACACATCCAACTTGTTTAACAGTGCATTCATCTAATTTGTTAGCACATCTGCTAATTCTTTTAGCGCATTCGAGGACTGTTATAGCACATCCACCAAAGAAAAAACCAGAGAACTATTTTCACTGTCTATCAGAATTTTTACATCATAATTTAGATTTTTATCATAATAGAAACCTTTCTCAAATCAAACCAGAGTCTTAAAAATTTCAAACACTAAACCCTACAAGTGAAATTCTTCAAATTAAACCAAGATCTACCATCCTAAAAGTGTCTATCAAACACATCTGATTAAAAGCCAAGTTTCATTATCAGGATCAATCATCCTACTTCAAGAAACTAAGTTGTATAATCATACTTGTCAACTTAGTCTAATCAATAGAATCTATCATTCTATTTGACTCAAGGTAACATCCTTGACACTTATCAAACCAAGATCAAAGTTTAGTGGAAAATTATAACATTTGTATGCCAATTTTTACAAGATCACAAAGACTAAAACTTCAAGAGAAAGAAATTGAAATCCAAAATGACATGTCTAGGTAAGTGCACAAAGATGGGTCCCAAAAAGATGACTTAAGTGGACTCCTTTTTTCTAAATTCAAGAAATATTGACCTTGGACATGAAATTGAGGATAGTTACACTGAAAATTTTGAGATGGAACAAAAACAAGAATCGAAGTGCTCCAAGTCTACTTTCTAAACTACTAGTTTATTTTTAAAATGGTTGAGATTAAGAGGTTCAAAAGAGGGACGGCACAAATTGATGTTGTTCTTTTCAGAAAAACATAACATAGCAACTCTTGTACGACCCTTGCACGGTGTACTTTTATTTAGTATTTTTAAAATCTCTACAGTCAAAATTTAGCTAACATTATGTAGTTTATGCACTATTTTTCTAATAATTTTTTACTGAATATTTGATTTTTTACTAATTTTCAAAGTGGACACTTCTTGAAAAATAGAATTTTGATTGTGCTACTCTTACAAATTTTGGAAAATAATTAATTTAAAAAAAAAAAAAAATAATTTGTAGAATGGAGTCTAGTTTCTAAAAATTTAATTTATTTGAAATTTTGATGAGCGGTTAATTTATAACGAAAAAAACACCAAACATTGCCTTTTGCGAAAAAAGAGACATACAAACAAAATAGATTATGGATGAAAGGCTTAACATTGTTAGAAAGTGAAAAGAATTACATCGTTGGATAGCTAAGAGAGAACCTAACATTACCTAGATGTTTGATTTTTAAATATTGAACCACGTGCAATCTTGACGATGAACACAAACTCGATTATGTGAAAAATTGTAGAATTTGTAAAAACATGTTTTTGGCCATTGGAAATGGCCTCCATGCCTTTGGGTTGGTATTCCAAGGAAAATACCAATCCTAAGGCTTGGGGATTCCTAAAGAAAGATATAACACGAGCGCGTTATAACATACTCACGTTATATCTCAGTTTTGACATGGATTTTTTCTTCTGCAGGAAACATGTCAACTAAGACATAACATGAGGACGTTATAATGTGCTCGTGTTATGTCTTCCTTTATGTTAAATTCCAATCTATTCAATTTATGTTGATATATTTGTATGTTTCTATGTACATGCATGCTTGTATGTCATGTATGTATGCATGTATTCATGTTTATATGTATGTATGTATGGTTTTATGTATCAATGCATGTATATTGTATGTATGCCTATATGTATGTATGTATTCTTGTATGGATTTAGGATTGTATGTATATATGTATTATACTTGTATGTATGTAAGTATGTATGTATTTACGTATGCCTTTAGAGGGAGGGAGAATTTTAAGAGAGAGAGAGAGTCTAGAGAAAGGGAGAGGGGGTGGAAGTGAGAGTTTAAGAGAGAGGGAGTGGGAGAGAAGGGGTTGGAGTTAGAGGGACTTAGCTAGGTAGGGTGGGAGGGAGAGAGGGAGGGAGAGAGAGAGAGGGGGGGTGAGGGAGAGAGAATTGAGAGAGAGGGAGAGAGAGAGGGGGGAGAGAGAGATGGAGAGAAAGAGAGAGTTATGTAGGTAGGGTGTCAAAGGGAGAGACTTGAGAGTGTGAGGGGGGGTGAGAGGGAGAGACGTGAGAGATAGGTAGTGAGAGGGAGTGAGAGAGAGAGAGGTAGTGTGAGTGAGAGACCTAAGAGAGGGAGAGGGTGTGGGAGGGAGTGATCTGATAGAAGTAGAGAAAGAGGGGGATGGAGTGAGAGGGGCTTATCTAGGTAGGGTGGGAGGGATAGATAGAGAGAGGGGAGAGAGAGAGTTACCTAGGTAGGTTTCCAGAGGGAGAGACCTGAGAGAGAGAGAGGGGGTGGGAGGGAGAGAGTGGGAGGGAAATAGAGAGAGATGGATAGAGGGAGCAAGAGAGGGTGATAGGGATTGATTAAATGAGAGGTACATAGAAAGAGGGAGAGGGTAGGAGAGAGGGAGGGAGAGAGAAATGAGATGTATAGATAGAGAGAAAGTGATAGGGGTTGAGGGTATAGGGTTGAGGGATTAGGGCGGAGGACCTATAGGGTTGATGGTTTCTAGCGTATTAGTGTTTAAGGGATGATGGTTGAGGGTCAATGGTAGAGGTTATTGGGTTGAGGGTATAGGGTTTAAGGTTTAAGGGTTTAGGGTTGAAGGGTTTAGTGTTAGGTGTTTAGGGTTGAGGGTAGAGGGTTTAAGGTATAGGTTTGAGGGTATATGGTTGAAGGATTAGGTTGAGCATCCAATTTAAAGGGTAGAGGGTTTAAGGAATGAGGGTTGAGGAATTAAGGGTTGAGGTTTGAGAATTGAGGGTTGAGGGTTTAATGTATAGGGTAGAGGGTAGAGGGTAGAGGGTAGAGGGTAGAGGGTTGAGGGTTGAGGGTTGTGGGTTGAGGGTTGAGGGTAGAGGATTGAGGGTATAGGGTATAGGGTCTAGGGTCTAGGGAGTAGGGTTGAGGTTCTAATATATAGGGTAAAGGTTATAGGGGTTTAGGAATTGGTAAGGGTTGAGGGTTGAAGGTAGAGGGTTGAGGGTTTAAGGGTTGAGGGATTAAGGTTTGAGGGTTTAAGGATTAGGGTAGAGATTTTTATTTTATTTAAGGGTGTAAGGGTTGAGATATTAAGGTTTAGGGATTAGGGTTTAGGGTAGAGGGTATTTGGTTGAGGGTAGAGGGTTTAAGAATTTAGGCTTTAAGAGTTGAGGGTTGAGGGTGTAGGGTTGAGTGTTTAAGGGTTTAAGGGTTTAAGGGTTTAGGGTTTAGGGTTTAGGGTTGATGGATTAGGGTAGAGAGGGAGGGATGGATGGATAGAGAGAAGGAGAGAAGAGGAGGGAGGGACATATATATATGAGGGTTGAGGATCCAATGTATAGGGTAGAGGGTTGAGAATGGAGGGTATAGGGTTGACGACCTATAAGGTTGAGGGATTAGGGTATTAGGTTGAGGGTACATATGGTTGAAGGATTGGGGTTAAGAGTCCAATGTATAGCATAGAGGGTAGAGGGTTGAGAGTTTAGGGTTTGAGGGTTGAGTATTGAGGGATTAAGGGTTGAGGGGTGAGAATTGAGGGTTGGGTTTTTAAAGTGTAGGGTAGAGGGTAGAGGGTAGAGGGTTTAAGAGTTGAGGGTTGAGGGTTTAAGGTTGAGGGTGGATGATTGAGGGTATATGGTTAGGGGGATTAGGGTTGAGGGTCCAATGTATATGGTAGAGGGCATAGGGGTTGAGGGATTAAGGTAGAGAGTTTAGTAAGTGGGTTTAAGGGTCGAGGGTAAAGGGTAGATGATTGAGAGTAGAGAGTAGAGGGTTTAAGGGTTTAGGGTTTAGGTTTTAGGGTTGAGTGTTTAAGGGTTTATAGGGTAGATGGTAGAGAATTGAGAGTTTAAGGGTTGATGGTTTAGGGTTGAGGGTATAGGATTGAGGGTATAGGTTTGGGAATTAGGGTTGAGGTTCCAATGTATATGGTAGAGGTTATAGGGGTTGATAGATTAGTGTTCAAGGGTTGAGGGATTAAGGGTAAAGAGGGTTGAGGGATTTGGAAAGACAATTTACTAAGTGGGTTTAAGGGTTTAAGGGTTGAGGGTTGAGGGTAGAGCATTGATGGTAGAGGGTAGAGGGTTTAAGGGTTTAGGGTTGAGTGTTTAAGGGTTTATAGGGTAGAGGGTAGAGGGTAGAGGGTAGAGGGTAGAGGATTGAGGGTATAGGGATAGGGGATTAGGGCCGAGGGTCCATTGTATAGGGTCGAGAGTATAGGGGTTGAGGGGATAGGGTATAAGGATTGGGGGATTAAGGGTCAAGTGGGGTGGGGGATTAGGGTAGATAGTTTACTAAGTGGGTTTAAGGGTTTAAGGGTTAGGGGATTAGGGTTGAGGGTAGAGGGTAGAGGATTGAGGGTAGAGGGTAGAGGGTTAAAGGGTATAGGGTATAGGGTATAGGGTTGAGGGTTGAGGGTTGAGGGATTACGGTTTAAGGGTTAAGGTATTAAGAGGGTATAGGGCTTGAGGGATTATGGTTGAGGGTAGAGGGTAGAGGGTAGAGGGTAGAGGGT